>OY776293.1:8879736-9479736 GCA_963675345.1 Trididemnum clinides
GGGTACGCATCTTTTCGGGTCACCCTGTAAATGCAAACTTTTGACAGAATTAAATCACACTTTGCTAAATTTTCTTGATGAAAGCTACCTCTGAAAAAATAACTTTTCTAACTACCATATCTTTCAAATTTTTAAAAATTATCGCTATGCTTCTTATCTCTTCACATTGCAAAAACTAAATTTTGGTCCTTCACAACTTTTCAAACATTTTCACAACGAGTGGTAATGACGATTATGACGTCATTGCAACTGACTTACAGGTTTGGTGTTTTTCATGCTCTTGTTATGTGTATCCTTGCGCTATGTATATTTGCTTTCGCTCAATATGGACCAATGTAATTCGGTCTGAGATAAATAAATAATGACAATAATAAAGTTAATTTTGGAACAAATGATTACTGCCTGAACAAGATTTTTAATTTAATGATGAAAGATTAAATGCACTGGCGCAAGTCAACCGCTCTGCAAACAAAAAAGCAGCTCTGATTATAATTGACATGCGGTCAATACATTTGAAATCCAACGAGGTAAAAAGATATTTAACAGTGATTTTTGAGTTGATATTGTGTAATCAATCGTGGTAAATGCCTTAGTCAAATCAAAAAGAATTCCTGGTACGGTACTGATTGTTTATCTTCAAATGCTTCTGCAATGCTTTTCACAAACCAATTGACAGCATGACTAGGGCCAAGCTTTTTTTTAAACCAAATTGTTCGTTATAGCAAAGCTTTAGTTGAATTAGAAATGCCATTACATATTTCTACATAACTTTATCTAAAATCTTAGACTTAGCAGATTGCAAACTAAATGGGCGGTAATTGTTAACATCGGTTGAACAATCTTTTTTTTAAAACTGGAACTACTTTTGCGGTTGTATAGCTTGAAAAAGCATTCCGTAAGACAAAGATAAATTATATAGTTACTTGAGAAAGTGAAGTTAATATGTTATTTGGCGAATTTTTTTTGTGCTGATGTCGGTATGCCACATATTTCACAGCTATATTTTGACTTTGTTTTACAAATGATGTTATCAGTTTTAGGGGAAGTTTTGGGGCTAAAATAAATTGACTGGGATGTTGATGGATTTAAAAAATCTCTGTACTGCAGTGTCTATTTGAGTTTCATAGATTATGAACAACCTTGCGGAAATTTTTGCAAAAAGATTTTTAAAGTGATCAGCGATTGCAAGCTGGTCAGTTTTTGGCTGACTATCATCAATTACGAAGGAAAAACAGTGCGGTGCCTTGATTTTACCAATTAGTTTGTTTATTGTTTTCCACGTCTCTTTTATGTTATACCTATGTTGTTAGAATATAGATGCGTAGTACGTTTTCCTCTTTCCCTGTTAAATAAGAAAAAAGAGATTTCTAGCTCCATTGAATTTAACTTTATTGACATGACTTATTTTGCATAAGTATTTCTATCATAGGGTGACTATATACCAAAAAAGAGAACATTTGTAGATAATAATAATTATTATCAGCCCTACAAGTTGTTGTGCAAGGCTGGGAAAATTTTTCTGGGTTTTTGTTGGACACTGACCGCTTTTGATAATTGTATTTTGATAGTTAGTAACAAATACAGCAGTTTATTTTTAAATTTATTACCCCAATGAATAAATAAATGTAAATCGGACAGCTTTTTTATGCTGCGAACTGTCTACAGGCATGTCTAGCGTAAGCTTGCCTTTATTTTCTACAGAAACAAAAGATCTGTAGCCACAAGTAATGCATTCTGCTTCAAACTCATCTTGTCCTTTTCTAAAAAATGGATACTTCTGTAGAAGTTCTTCAGCAAACTTTGATTTTCTTTTTGGCACACCGTATTTATTTTTTAGCTTTTTGTTTTATTTTTCAAAAATCACAGCAATGATTATTATAAACGGTTCAACAGAAAATATTGTTTGATTTTTTTCAATAAAATAAATATGTACTGAAATGGTTTCTTTGAAATTAGGTCAATCGACCAGAACAACAAAGCAAAATTTATCTCCGTATTTCCGCTGCGTAAAATACAAGAAATGCAGCTTAGAAACTTACCGGTATTTGTACCGTTTTCCATGTAATCTTACTCTTGTCAAACCTAAAGCAACAATCAGTCTGAGGCAGACCGTTAGGAAACTTTCTTTTATCATTCCTTACCAGTTAAACTTATGATCACTTGAACTTATGCAGTGACATAATATTTTAATCACAGGTTAAACGTAAAAAGTGAGTTTTTGAACGACTTTGGATCATTAAATTAGTTTTTATTAAAAACAAGAACAAAAAAGCATTTTTAAACATCCTCGGAGCACCAATTACTTTTTACCAAAAAGGAGGACATGTCCTCCCAAAAGAGGACGAATGGTCACCCTATTCTTATACAGCTTGTTTTTAACATGAAATAAATTCTTACCTGTAAGTTCTTCGTCAAACCATTACCAGGCCACTTGCACTAGTAGGTGAGTTACAGCACTTAGAAAGAAATTGACCTAGGATTCTTACTATTTCCTGATCATATAGTTTATATAAAAAGCCTCCACTAGCCTACTGATAAAATAATGTTTGGAATTTAGTGCAACTTTTGGGTAATGCGAACCATTCATGAACCATAAAACTAGAGGAGGCGGAAAAAAACAAGGTTTACCATTATATACTCACTTAATGGTAAACCTTGTCTTTTTCCGCTTCCTGTAGTTTAATGCATAAAAGGGCAATATACCGGTATTTAATAATAATCAACTTAGGCCTGTTTACCCATGTGTAGAGATGAAAAGAGTGAAATGGCCAATTAAATAAAAGAGGCCAGTGATGCACTTTAGGAAAACTGCAGACATTAAAATTGTTTCGACCTATCAGATCTTTTTAGTGCAGTTGGTGACCGATAGGTTGTTAGAGGCTTTAAATAAAGAATATCTTAGACCGTCATGCTTGTGGGGTCTATAATAAATCAACTGTGTTGGATGGTTTGTCGGTAGGTATACTGCGAAGCCGTACCACTCATGATTGAGTGGCGGTTGTCGCAGGTGCACTAAATCCAACAACTGCTAACAATAGTGCTGCCACAGCCCAGTGGTCACCAGCTCTTAAAGCAATACAAGACCAATAAGATGGTGACCCTAAAGTGTGACAGTCAAAGCTAGGCTTGATTTAAAGCCCCTAGCTACTAGTCCGTCACCAACTCCACTGAAGAGACCGGATAGGTCAAAAGAGTGCCACTGTCTTTAGTTTTCTCAAAGGCCTAATTTAGTTTTTCACAATTTCTTGAGGGACATTATGCATTAATAAACTAAACAAAAGCTTGCTATTATATTTCACTAAATTGTAGGTAAGCTTCAAACCAAATGCGTTATCTCATGTCAAAGCTATTCTTTCATAAAAAAAGCAAAGGAAAATTTTCTTAAGTTAAGAGTTGTTTAGCTAGTTAATAACTGTTCTAACTTAAGGCTTTTTTTAATTGACAAAAAATCAACTAGCTGTAGGCCCCAACCAGTTTTAACAAAAAAAATATGAAGTCGGAATGAATCCTATTTACGGGCAGAAATGATCCTACTAAACTGGGTAGGGTTTCCGATTGACAGAGCGTTGCTGAGTTGTTTTCCCCACGGGTTGGGAGTTTTCAACTGATGCTTATGAAAAAGCGACATTTTTGTATATTGAAGTATTTTTGATGCATTAAATCGCGGCCTTTGGGAGTTTTAGCCTACAAAAAAGCGATGCTTTGTTTTACCAGTATACAAAGTTGCTGCTGATTGGTTGCTAAAATATGCGAAGGCGTAGTGGTTAGAGCGTCCGCTTCGCAGTCGGTGGACCTGGGGTTTTTTCCCCTTGTCGAGTCAAACCAAAAGACTTGAAAAGATGGTATCTATAGCTTTCCTGCTTGGTGTTCGGCATTTATGGGAGGTTGTGGAGAACAAGCCGGCAGGTTCGCTTGTGTCCTTGGGCAAGGAACTTAACAGGACGCCCCATCTTTTTGTGGAAAATAGGTGACCCAGACACCTCGGAAATAGCAACTCCCAAGCGAGTGCGGACATACCGTCCAAAACATAGCTATACAATTTGCTTTCTCGTGAATGGAGGATAAATATGGTAAAAAAAATTGGCGGTAGAAATGGAGGCCTACACTTACAGAACAACTTGTAGAACAAGGTGATTGTTAATTTCCTGAAAACTTTTTGGAGGTTGTTTGAAACACAGAATACTGGTGACTTATTCTAGTTCAGGATTTTAGTTAAATTTCATATTCACAACATAGATAGCAGTGTACTGTACAGGCTGGTAAACATGCAAACATACGGTAATTATAGCTGATCAGTTCAGTAATGATACCTGGCCAGTCACTTATACAGGATGTTTGAAAAGTCACTGTGCGCTCTTACATTTATTATAGTACAGTATATAACAGTTCCATATTGCTTATTACATCAGATGCTGAATGTGGCTTTTATTGGCAGCAAGATACAATCAGACCCTTGTGAATTAGCAGGAGCTCTTTTGCTGTTAGAGGCATTTTTTCTTTGGGGACTATTTTACTGTGAAATATTTGTGATTGGTCAATTTTAATGTCTTGTTAAACACGTGACTATTGGTAGTTTCTGATAGGTCAATTTTAGTGGTGAATTAAAAAAATATTTGCACTTCCAGGGTACACTTCTTCTCAATGCACTGGTACACTCCCCTATACACTTACACACCTGGCCCCCCTCCAGTGTACACTGCCTTTGTCTAAGTGCCCTGCCAGCAAAGGTTCCAACCTAAAGCAATTGCATTTCAAGGCAGCTGCACTATCCACGTGCCACAGCATCACTGCCAGAATTGCAGCAGTTAAGGCTATTTAAACTCATATGGAATGTGATAAAAAAATAGCCACTTTTTTGTGAATTTCAAAACACCACCTAAAGTTTTTCACTTGATATAGAGTGAATGAATGTTGTTATCACTGCTTTCAAGTCATCAAATGCATGCAGGCTAGTTTTACATATTTTAAATTTTGCTACTAAATAAAAGCAATGGATTTAGATCTTGTGAGGGTAGTGGCCATTGGCCTGTTGCAATAATGAGTTTTTCAAAAGTTTTTTTAATGACTGCATTAAATTGTGAAATTTATCAGCAGTAGCACCATCCTGTTGTACCATGAGTAATTTGATTTCATTGTCAACTGACTGATGAAGCTGTAAACAGGTCTGTCTAGAAATTTTTCAGAAAATCGCTGTCACATCACACTTGTGTATCTACCACTATTTTAAAATATGTATTCAATGAGCCATATGCATTCTTCAATCAGTAAAATCTTATTTAAGGTCCAAATAAAACGGGAGAATTGCAAATCCTTAATGAAAAATCTTAAAATATGAAATATAAGAGAAATGATTAGGCAGTGGCTATTTTGCCGTCGATGGCAATTTACCCTCAGAGACTATTTTTCCATGAGTTATTTGTGATTGGTCAATCTTAATGACGTACTAAGCATGTGACTTTTGGTCGTCTCTGATTGGTCAATTTTAAAAACCAAAAAAAAAAGTTTGCACCCCCAGGTCATTACCCCCCACCCTGCACACTCCCTTGCAGTGTACACTGCCCCGTACATTTACATACCGGGCCTGCCCCTTCAGTGTACACTGCCTTTCTTTTAAAGCCCTGGCCAGCTGAGATTCGAACCCGATACCATGGTATCTCAAGACCAGCGCTCTATCCACTGCACCACAGAGTCACTGGTGCGATAATAGCAAATTTGGCTATATAAACACACGTGAATGATCACGGCAAAATAGATTCCAAGGGCAAATTGCCATCGACAGCGAAATAGCCACTGCCAAATGATTAAGTGCACAGCAACTTCAAACACCCTGTGTTTCATGGCCCTGATTTTTGCAGTATATTACTTTTTGCATTTTATGTTACTTTGTTCACAGCCAAATAAAAAAAACTCAAAATTGGTAGCACAAAGTGGGCTTATTTAACTTCCAAAATTTTTTTTTGCAACTGACAAATCTGGTTGCATGGCACCATTACTAAGCATTGTTTCATTGCCACTCTATTAGCATCCTTCTATTTTAAGAAATAGTATTGTACTGTTTGTATTCAATTGGTCACTTTAGTTTTGTGTAGAGCAGTGCTTCCTAATAGTACATTCCAGCTCACTGTTTCAAGAGCAGGATGCCTTTGTTTCTTATGTAAAGTTCCAAGAACAAATTTTAATAATCAGCTTGTAGAGCTGATCAGTTCCTAGCATCTATCCACAAAAGCTAGAAAGTTATGGGTATATGCTGATATACCAGTTGCAGTGTAATTGGCCACTGATCGGCTTGTTTTTGCTAGGGGTCATTTAGCTTAACTAAAGGCAGTGTTAGCTCAAGATAGAATATGCTAATTTCTTTCAGAGCATCCAACTCTTGTGCCAATGAGCTCTATGTTGTGCTCTAGCAGACTGACAAGATTGGTATCCCATTTTTAATTGTATGTGTGGGCATCAATGTGTCTCGACTTTATGCTGCCCAAGCAACAACTTTTCTCAGAGTCACACTGATATATTCCAAGCAAAGGCAGGGTATTACACTGTGAGTGAGATTCAGTGTTCCCTCTAAGATTTTAGTAAGTGCGTAACCGCCGGCACAAGTGCGAAATTGCTAGCAAATGTACGAAAACCGCCGGACAAATTTGCAGGAAAAGGAAAGTCAAAACTGTGACAATGCGCTTCGGTGACGTAATAATTAATTAGCGTGACTTTGTCAGCTCCAAAATGTTCACAAACAGGTAGCCTATCGGTTATTATATGACGGCGAAATACCTGGCTATTTTTCTTCAGTAAGTTAGTTGTGGTTAAATTTGGTCTCAAACTTTACAGACTTTGCAACAGTGATCCGTAAGCACTTTGGAATGACAGGTTAACAATGCACGTAAATAAAATTAATCCTCTGCCGACGCCCGACATGAGCATGAGAAATAGGACTTTCGTAAACTAATGTGATGTAAGATAGGTTATTACGACTATGACACAACAAAAATTACTTGCGAACTTTAATTGTTGCTTGATTACGGTAAATAATTAAACAACTTACATTTCTCTATCGTAATCAATTAAACAACAGGTTTTGGGAATTGCAAGCAAACTTTCCATCTCAAATCGCAAGGTATTTGAAGAGAATTCAAAACTAAAATTGGTTAGAAGTCATATTCTTTTTTATTTTTAGTGTTTATAAATGGCAAGTAAAAGAAGGTTATTTATTTGTAACGTACGAAAACTGAACCAATCCCTCAAAAAATGATGTTTTTTGTGCTAAACTGAAAGCGAGAACTATGTGCTTTTTATCTTAACAAGCACGATTGAAGTTAGCGTTGAAACGTAAAGAAAACATAAAGAGTTTTTAAGCAAGTTTAGTTTTAAACTTCCCTCGAAAAATGATGTCTTGTGTTAAAACTTTTTTGAGAGCTGTTTTCTATTACTGCTCTTTAGCTACGATTGCAATCGGCTGCGAAAAAGTAAACAAAAAAAATTGATTTTACTTTGGATTAATTGCTGGAGAGGTAATCTGTTATAAAAAAAAAAAGTGGCATTGGCGCGAGCGATATGTCAAGTCGCCGTCACCCGCTGTTGCGTCACAGCCGCGCGATGTTTGCGTGAGACGTTGCACTGCTTTAAAAAAGCGTCTGTTCTGACTTGGATTTCTTTTCACTGTCTCCCATGCATTTAACAGTTGGTTAAGATTTTGCTAAGAAAATCGCAAAAAATTTTAACAAAGTGAAAAAGTTACCAAAAACCGCCGGACATTTTTTACGCACTGTTGAATTTTAACTGCGAATCCGCCGGACATAATTTCGTAAATTCGCACTTTTTTTGCGTTTAAAGGGAACACTGGTGAGATTGCCTGCAGGGGCTTCTGTAAGGTGATGTAGATAACAACTGCTTGGTTCAATTTTAAGTATTCTTTTTAGATTTACTTCATAGTTTTCTTTAGACCAATTTTGTTTGGCAACTGGCTGTTTGTTTAAATAAAGACTAACTTTATGTCAAGGCACATGGTTTTAAGGCAACAGCTGTTATGAAACAACATAGCAACACCTTTAGAAGCATCTGTCACCAAAATTAAAACTATTTACTGTAACAATTGTTTTTTTCCTAAGTAAATTTGCGACATTCAAAAGTTGTGGGCACTTTATTGACAGCTCAAAGCCAAGACATTTGGAGATGCATCAAGTTGTCAAAATCATGGAGGAAATGACTAGTTTACTCAAATTAATTCCAATTAATTCAATACATGTTTGCAATATCCCTGAGTAGCTATCCAATTTGTTCAATAGTTAGTTGACATCACTATACATCATGCAAATTGCAAACATGTAATATTTGATTGAACCTGTTCACTGC
This sequence comes from Trididemnum clinides, assembly GCA_963675345.1. Taxonomy (NCBI): domain Eukaryota; kingdom Metazoa; phylum Chordata; class Ascidiacea; order Aplousobranchia; family Didemnidae; genus Trididemnum; species Trididemnum clinides. The sequence continues at coordinate 8,888,083 of OY776293.1, forward strand.
TACTGGTTTTTCCTTTTCCCGAAGACTTTTGTGAGAGTTGACTGAAGAGGTGAACCACATGGCTTGAAGTATCTTTAAATTCTAATTTTATCTCCAACCTTAACTTTTAATTCCAATTCTAAAACACTGATCTGCATTTCTGCATTACAGTAGTTTCTAGATTCACCTATTTAGCAATACAGCTGATTCTTTAGTAGACCCTATCTACAAAGCAGTGAAGATCTTATAGTCACCTTTTGACAGACAGTTATACAGGGTGCAGCAGACGTAATCAAACCAAGAAATATTTTCAAATGAATACTCACTTCAAATGTTTATATGCACCAAAATAATATTTGAACTTCATATTGTTTTTTCAATATTTATTACCTGCAACTAGCTTAAGGATCATTTTCCCAATTGCTAGATTCGGCATCAAGGTCCAATTGAGTGGCCAACTTGATCTCCTGTCATGTCCCCTCTAGATTTTTTTCTCTGGGATGTATTGAAGACACTGTTTATCATCACAAGTTGAAAACAAATTCTCAATTCAAGCAGTGCATTGAGGAAGAGTGAAACCTGCACAAAAGTATGCCTTGTTGTTGTTCATTGTTGCAGGGACTGTGTTGCAGTCCAGGGACATCATTTTGAACAATTGGATTAAATAAAATTGTATTGCTATTAACATTTTTTTTCATATCTTAACATTTTTCTGAATTTTTCTCATTATAATCATCAAAAAGACTTTAAAATTTAAATTTTCTATGGGTTTGATTACTTCTTCTGCAAAGCAAGAAAATGAACATTGCAATAATTTGAATAACAGTGTACAACAACAAAAAATATCTGTCGGTTTGGTTACTTTTGTTACACCCAGTATTTTAACCCCAATCTTTAGAATTGTCACTCTAAAATTATCAAGCCAGTTTTACTTTGTGTGATTTTTAACCTCATTTTGCAGTATCATTAGGCTAAAAATTATCTTTAGGTTATACTAGTCTTTTATTGATTGTTTTCTGGATTATCTTGCACTGTTATAATTTTGAGAAGTTAGAAGTGTTGCAATGGCAGAAGTATGGGTTTGCTTTTCTTGCTGCATGTCCAGCAGCACATCATCATCTGTACGTTATTGTAAACAAAAAATTTATTGATTTCCCTTCAAGCTCGATTTATTTTCTGTGAAGCTTAAGTTGTTGTTGCAATTGTAAGAAGAAACTAAAATGCGGAAATCCACAAAAAGACTTTCATAGATATAAATTCCTTTAAAATAAGGAAATATCCAGCTCATGTAGGTGTTTATACTTGGGTTAGGGTTGGGTTTGATTAGACTTGGTCAGGGTTAGCTTTAGTGTTTAAGAGTCTGGATTACAAACAGGATTGGACTATTCCAAAGAATTCTGCAGGATTTTTGCATTTTAGTGGTATCCCAATTGTCTGCTTGTTGAATTTGACAACAATATCTAGTTAGACATTAGTTTACTGGCATTAATTAATCATTGACCGTTTTATTTTTAAATTTTTGTATGCAATCAGATACTGTATTTAAAATTGCATGAAATGTGGCATAAGGCAAGGCTAACATCAGGGTTATCACATTTTTACCTTTTCACCCCATATTGTGATTTGATGAAATTTTGTGTAAGCACAAAAAGATTTTATCTCCACAGATTTTCAAAACCTATCACTCAAAATGAAAAAAAAATTGTTTCTATTTTGCTATATTTGAACACAAAATGAAAAATATTTGAGTACCCTAAGCAAACAAAAACTGACTTTCATAGCTTAAACAAGACCTGCATTTAGGATGGAATGCAAATTAATCTCAAACATTTGTAACTTTTCCTTGGGCATCTGATTAAAGGTGATATAGCTGTTTGCTTAGTATTATCAAAAAGCTTGGTTAAAGCATCATACTTACCTGTCTTGACACATTCATCGTAAGCTTTCATAAACTTGTCAAACTGGTACAATGGCAAAGTGGTTAGAGTGTCCACTTTGCAGTTGGTAGACCTTGGTTTTATTTCTTGAGTCGAGTCATACCAAAAGACTTAAAAATGATATTTCCAGCTTCCCTGCTTGGTGCTCAGCGCAAAAGGAATAGTGTAGAGAACAAGCTGGCAAGCTTGCTTGATGTGTCCTTGGACAAGACACTTAACAGGATGCCTCTATCTTAATGTGGCAGACAGGTGGCGGGGCCAAGCAGTCTGCTTATTGTGGTGGCCCAGTCTAACTGAGGACTAGCAACAAGGGCTAATGTGAAGCTATTAATCTGCAAAGCTTCTCCAAAAAATCAAAGATGTTGTCTAGACAAAAAAGGAGATCAACTTGTGTACTTTTGTTTGAGTAATCTGATTTGACAGATAAAAATTCTACATATTCTAAATTCTGCTACCTCCTTAATTTGTGCCATGCATTCCTTTCTACCTTTCTTTGGGTCTAAAGATAATGGTACTGTCCAATCAACTTGTATTTTTAGCAACATTCTATAATTTAGAATAATATACTATTCTAGAATAGTTAAATCGAATCCAGAATACTGAAACCTTTTTTCTGCAATTGGCACAATCAACATGATAGCATTTATTTATTGCAAGTTTACAACAACTAAAAGACAATCAGAGAACAAGTTTATTGCGGTGCAATACATTGAAGCTTTCTGCATGCTTGCCTGTTAGGAGAGATCGCAATTTAATGCACACATTTGAACAATAAATATGTCCGTGTGTGTGACTTGAGTTTTCAATTGTTGCGTGCAATTGATACTAAAAAGAAAGTATGTGACCAAGCAACGTGATAAAGCTTGTAAGCAAGATAAAAATTAAATTCTATTATCTAGTTTGAATTGGTGTTTTTGATTTGGATAGTTTAGGATTTGAATCTTTTGAATTCCATATTCTGAATTACCCATCCCAACATGATGTTTAGTCTTTTGTCCATTTGTGCTGTAATTTATTTTGAGCTTTAGATTTAAGACATGTTTTGTTATGCAATAATCGCCAAAAAACAATTATTTTTAGATTTTGATTTTTGCCCAGTGAAATTACAGTTAGCTTGGAAATTATTTTTTGATAAACATTTTCTTCCTATCGAATTGTCAAATATTTATTTGTTCTTTCATAAGAGTTCATTAATTGAGCTAAGAATATTAGTAACACTCAAAAACTTGATCCCCCTTTAAAGTTGTTACTTCAGCTACCCCTTCCTGTAAAGACCAGTGCTGTTCCAAATATTTGTTTATTTCTGAGATTCTCTGTCACTTTTCTTATGCAACATGTTAGATTTAACATAAGGTACTTATTCAGATACAAATATGTAAGATGGCTAATTTGTTAGAAATGCAATGAGAGACTTTTGCATTGTAATAGTCTACAACAGTATGTATTTAAAACATAAGCATATTAGGTGCAGTTGTGCATTGTGGATATTCGTGACATAATAAACAACAAATAATATATAATTAATACGTTATATTGCCCCTACTTTCTGATTGAAAATCACTGGTATTGTTGGGTAGTATATACATGACCATAAATTTTTGGATTGACCTTTTTCAAACATTATGAAGAATTAGATTCTTTCTGATGTTTTTACACAAAGTTCTTCAATTTATGATATAAAAAAATCTCCCATATGAAAAAAGGTACCAAATGTTATAATTTTAGCTAACCTATCTAAAAATGCAGTTCTCCAAGGCCACACGTTTTCGAACAACAGCAGATGCAATTGTTTTAAATAAATGTGTGTAATATTTGCAAATGCAAAGGTTTTCTAATTGTCATTTATGTATGCATACATAGAAAGCATAAAGTGTTGACCTGGTTGTAAACTTTTGTTTGGGAAATGTGAAAAACTGATCCATGCGTTAATAAAAACTTTTTGTCATGTACTAGTTGTATGTCAACTATTGTTCTACCTTGTTCGTTCTATGTGCAGTAAAAGTTTATAATCAGGTCAAGACTGCTGACCTTGTATGATGGTAAGCATCCATTTATGCTAGTGTTTCCCAACGTGTAGGCCCATCTGAACATTAGCATTAGCTGATGTTTAGGACATGTCATGACTTTTCACAAAAACATCATTTACGACAATTTGTTGTTTCCATACCTTGAAAACTAACTTGCAACTTTATGGTTGAGGGCCGGGTTTATGCATACTTGTATAATAAAAAGTTTCCAGCTTGGTGGCTTGTTTTTAATCTACAATCCATTTCTAGGTTGGTAGCTCACATGGAGCAGCAGTTCTTTGTTAGTAGTGGTAGTGGAACTGTTGCAACTGGACTTGCTGTGAACTTGCTTGCTTTGTACTTTTTACTAGCTTACAATGACATAATCATGTCAAGTAAAAAAGCAAATACATATGTTTGTCATTGCTAATTGCCCTTGTTTTTCTCTTTTTTATGACAAAGACGTTGTTGTTTGGTAAATGCATGCAATATCGCAGTTTCTTTGTATACGGAGGTTAGGAAATTTTGATTTGATGCAAGTAAATGGTCTTTTTTAAGATAGTCAACCAAGGGCAATAAATCAGTTTCAAACAAAATTCAAAGACAATCATACATCCTCCGATGCATCGATGTAAAAAAAAAGGCAGTGCATTGGTAAAGAGCTCATTTCATCGGTTTTTCAGTGTTCAACATTGGCATTAGTACATCATAAATTTTTTGAAAACCTTATATATGACGCGTTATGTGTTAATCACGAAAATACTTGCTTGCCATTTGCTTTTGTTATTAATCGTTTTGTCATAAGGGGTCAGTGTTTTAAGAGGTATTCGAATTTGAACGTGCTGTTACCTATGCTGTAACTAGCATTTTCTAAATTGGCTAATCTGGCGATAAAATAAATTTATCCACACCACATATTCTTGCATTAATATTATTAGAAATTGGTTCTATCACTAGATCGAACCCACGCTCATGCCAAATTGCCAAACAATGGTCATTGGTATATAGGTATGCAGATGACGTAACGAAAGACACTACCTTAACCACTTAAGTAATTTTTGCTTAAGTATTTTTATAAAAGCTGTTCTCAAATCAAGAGGTGGAGTACTTAATGTAGTAATTAGCAATTTCAACCATAGATCTGGGATAATACCGTAAGGTGGTTAAGGTGGAGGCCCAGTGGAGTCATGACTTTATATTCATACCTACCATACTTTTTCGGAGATAATTCGCACTCCGTTTTCAGACATGAAATTGTGGTAAAAACCTTTTCCTCCGTGAATAATACTCACCCCCAAGTTGGAAACCACAACAGTTATTCTTTTCAAACCAAATTAAGTTTTTCCATGAGTGAGCGAAAATATGGTGCTAAAACTAGATTACAAATCCTCCTTACCAGTAACTGTAGTGAAATTTTATTTGATTGTCGGGTGGTAGAGTACCTTACAGTTTAGTGGTGTTAGTTTTTTTGATAAGCGATCCCAATGTTTTATAGCTGCTCACTGATTTCCTCATTGTATACTTAGTTAGGTCTAGGTGAATGTTTGTTTCGTAATTGACTGCTTAACAGTGAGGGTGTGCGTGGTATGTTAATATTATATCCTAAAATCATTATATTGTGAAATTAAAAGTAGATGTTGTTCACCGGAATGTTTTTGAAATATAATGCTTTAAACAGTATTGGCTCCGCAATTTTAAAAGTTACAGGGTTCTATTCTGTTCACTTTTGTAATTTATATTCTAATGTTTTTGACATTTTTTTTGATGTCAAAAACAGCTACTGTTGATAGGTGTTTATTTACAGAGAAAAAAGCCACGCAAGAAAATTGATGCAAGCATGATCGGTGCTCCTGCAAATTTTCAACACTTAAATCACATTGGATCAGGGGAAAGTGGTGATGCTACAGTTGAGTGATTGGTGTTTTTTTATATTACAAAATTACAGCACTAATTTTGACTTGTGTTGCAAAATAGTTTGGGGCATTTAGTTACTTTACATTTAGTATTGGTCAATTGATGCGTGATTTAATGGCTTTAATGGTAGCTGGTGATGTGATAAGTTGAGCGTCAAACTTTAAGTTCAAGACAGGAATGCAGTCATCTTAGCATTATATAGCTGTTAGTTGACCAAATTGAACTCGACCATATTGTGCTTTCAAACTGGTTTACTCACCGATTCTCATAAAAGTCATTTCACAGTCCCATTGGACTGAAAAAAGATGCCACTGACAGAACAAAGTGGTGTAGTGGTGTCTATTACCTTTCTAGAAACGCGAGGTGAATCCGGCCTTCTCTGTCACCAGAGACAAAACCGGATTTAAAATAGTAGATCTCTTTCTCTCGCCAAGTGTCCCACAACTTAAACAAAAATATGTATCTGTGACTGTGAAGTCTGCTACTACCTTGTTGTGTAATATGATAAACCAAATGGTGCAGGCTCAATTTGCTGAGGTCTTGGCAACATGATTGATCGCAAGCCTTAATGTGTACCATGCTTTAAGCCCCGTTATCTGCGAAAATTAACAAATCTTATTGTTAATTTGTTTTATTATCTTTTTATTGTTAGATTTCGTAAGCTCACTAGTGCGCTTCCAAATTTAAACGCGCCGTTGCGTGCGAGATTGACTACTTGTAAGTATCAAAAAGTTTCATGGCATCTGATATAACATAAAATATAAGTGGACTTAACGACTCGTAACGATGAAAACATAAAACAAAGAATACGATTTGTTAATTAGCGCTTTAAACGCGGTTTTAGTTAGCGAGCGCTTCTTAGTAGTGACAGTTTCAAATTGTAATGAGACATTATTTTTTGTTTTGTTTATATTATCTGTAGGTGAAGGTTGCAATCAGTTACTTAAATTTAGTGTCACTTTGTGTAACGAATTACTTTGCAGCATCTAGCTCTCTCATGCTTTTTCAATGTCATTTATATTTTGCAGGTACAGGTCCAAGAAAACATGCAAAGCAAGGGCGGTTATGAATATTCCACTGACGTTAATGTTCGAAGAAGTCTTAAAGATGTGCAACCAGCAGTATCGTAGTTATGCAAGTAAGCTTTTTTAAAAAGTTGGGATACATCAAATTTATTGGGGGGTACAAATGCATTGCATTCTCCTGATAACACGAATTGTCTTTTTCCGTAATCTAAAGAAAACATCAAATTGACTTCTTGTGATGCTAGCAGTATGTATAATAACAGCAATGCTTTTACGTTATCAGTGATGATGTCTATTACTTGAATACCATATTCTAATATAGCTTTGAAAAAAGCTGTTTGAACCATAAGCTTTTTGTGACGCTCTCATCAGTGGCAATATCGCGTCAAAAGGGAAGATCTAGAGTGAGTAGGTCTTTTATGTGGTTAATTTGGACGTTAGGCAATCAAGACGAGCCAATGATTGCGCTTGTAAAGCGCGCCAAAGAAAGATTTCGCAATAGCGAAAGTTAGAGAAACCGCAGCAGGAGGCCAAATGCCGCGATTATCGAAAAAGTTTGAGAGCGTACACTAACTCTTTCTGTTAGCAAAAAGCCGGTCACTGGGTCTTGATACAAGCAGCCTCTAAGAGATTAAGGTGGAAAGAGCTGCGTGCTGTGGCGAGGATTGAAAACCGCTTGTTATCATAGTTTAATCCAGATTGATCATTTTCTAGAAGATGTTGACCACTGGCAGAAGCACAATCCGGTTTGGGGTCGTTTCGTTTGCACGATCTGTGTGGTTAAAATCGGCGTGGACGGGTCAATTGTTGTCTTAACCATTGCAAAACATGTTGCTTGATGCGATCCTGCAGCCGTTGACTACTCCAGTGGCACTTATATTCATATATGACAAAACTTTTCTGAGTGGTAGGTAGAACATCCTTGCGGCCACAGGCAGCAGGTGCTGACGGAACCATAGCAGCTTTCCACGGCAGTTTTGACTTCTTTTTCCAAATTTGTGGAGGGCTTATCTATCCAAGGGACCCTCAAGTACACCGGGCACTTTTCTGGGCCAAATTGCTTAAGGGTGGAAAACTGAGCGAATTTCTCGGTAATCGGAGTGTTGATGACGTTTTTAGGATAGCCATTATCTAGTAATATTTTCTTGATCCGTTCTATTTCTCCATTAAGTCTACGCTTGGTGCAAATCATTAGGGCTTGATGCACTAATGTAGATATTAGACTTATTTTACGTTTGAGAGGACTAATGAGCTCCCAACGTAAATACTTGCCAATGAAAGTGGGTTTCCGGTATACATTGGTTTCAAAGCCAATATCTGTTCTTTCGACGTAAACATCAAGAAACGGTAGACATTTTCTTTTTTCTTTTTCAAAGGTAAATTTGAGGGATGGATGAAGGCAGTTGAGTTTGGTCAGGAATTCATCTGCTTCAGCTTCGTGATCGAAGATGGCAAACGTGTCGTCAACAAATCTGAAGTATGTTGGAGGCTTTTGCGTTTGAGAAAACAACTTTTCTTCATAATATCTAACAAAGATGTTAGCCAAAGCCGGACCAAGTGGTGATCCCATAGCTACTCCGTCTGTTTGCTTGTACACAGTACTATTGAAGCTGAACTCAACCGAGGATGTAGCGCTCTTCGTTAATTCAACAAATACGTCCTTTGGAATGAGTGGTTGTAAATTAGAATCGTGGTACAGGGCATCTGAACAGATTTTGATGGTTTTATCAAGGGGAACGTTAGTGAACAAGCTGGACATATCAAAAGAACACATGAAGACATTGGGGTCGATGGCGGCAAGATTTTGCATGGTCTTAGCAAACGTAAACGAATCTGAAATGCAATGTGACGAAAACCGCTCCAACACAGGTATTAATAGGCCGGCTAACCACTTGCCAAGTTCATGATGGCACGAAACTGTCGTAAACAGTATTGGGCGAAGTGGAGTGCCTTTTTTGTGTGTTTTCGGCAAACCATACATTCGAGGTCTTTGCAATCCGGTTTTTGTTGTTTACCCGACCCCTTCTGAGGAATGGGGGCATGGTGGTAGACCATGGAGCACCAGAAGCTGGGAAACTCCCCAGGGTCTGGACCAGAGGTCGTAGAGAGACAGAGAGTCACCAAAGAGTGAGCGGCGTAAAGAGTCCGTAGCTGGGCAGTGCAGATTGAGATGAGAGGTGTCTTGGGACGAGTGGCCACAGGTGTTGCAGGAAGGATTCTCGATTCTACCAATCCTAGAGAGATAAGAACCTAAAAGAAGGCTGAATCTGTTGCAGCGAAGACGAGAGAGGACACAGCGAGCATGATGGGGGAGCACAAGTTCCTCACTGGAAATCAAGGGAACCTGTGTGTCAAAAAAATTGTGATGAGACAGTACGCCTTCAGTTCGAGAAAAGACAAGAGTGGATACAAGAGATAAGAGGAGAGAGACTACAAGGGATGGCAGAGGGCACAAGTAGCGCTCCCCATCTGGCAAGCTCATTAGCCGTGTCATTCCCTCGGAGAAACAAGCGTCCGGGGACCCATTGTAGTCTGATAGAACAGGAGGAGAGAGAAGACAGTTCCTGCCAGATCTGCCACAGAGTTTGAGATAAAAGGAAAGATGGAGGAGAGGACAGGGTGGTGAGGACAGAATGAAAGTCAGATAGCAAGAGAAGAGCAATGGCAGACTTTATGGTGCTGCCAAGACCAGCAAAGAGCGTTCAGGAAGGTGCAGGCTTCAGCGGAAAAACTGGAATATACTGGGCCTGCCAAAAAGGAAAGAGTGGCCTCAGTGCCACAGAGAGAGCAGGTGGCAAGGACGCCAGAGCCGCCCTTGCCAAAAGGAAAAGCAACAGAGCCGTCTGTCCAGAATACCAGGTCATGAGGGGGAGAGAGTCCAGGTGGGCGAGAGCCGCACCTTGGCAAGAGAGAGGAGGATTAGAGCAGGAGCATGGAGAGGAAAGGGTGGGCTCCATGGTGAACGAAGGAAGACTCCAAAGAGGAAAGGCAGGGCAAGCAAGAAGAACCTTCCTAGAAGAGGTAGAAGGAAGCATGAGCGGGTGAGTGGACGCAAAAGCTCTGCAGGATGATCTGCAGAGTCTTGGTTTCACTTCAAGTCTGGCCAAACCTGAAATAGGAAAGGAGGTTGGGAGATGAAGGGCCCGCTCATAAGAAAAAAGGAGTGAAATGAGTCAGGGTGACTCGTGGGGGAGGTTATGAAGCCTCAGAGAGAAGAGGGATAGGGGAGGACGAGAGGCAGCCTGTGTTGGTGCGACTGGCCGCTCGGTGGAGGCGTTCCAATTTAGTGGAATTGGTAGCTCTTAGGAAAGGAAACCATCCGGGTGAAGCATAAGTGAGAAGGGGCCGAAGAAAGGATTTATACTGAAGAGAGAGGGGCCCCATGAGGAAGCAGAGATACAGCGTAAGGCCTTGAGACGTAGGAAAAACTTGGCTTTCAGCAAAGATACATGTTTAGAAAAAGAAAGAGTGCGGTTGAAGGTGACCCCAAGAAAAGTTGCAGTGGGGTTGAAACGGAGGCGGGAGCCGCGTATGAGGAGGTTAGGCTGGAGATTAGCTTGGTGGGGATCCACTGAGAAGAGGGAGGCCTCACATTTGCTCGGATTGAGAGGAAGACACCAGTACTTAGACCAGCGCTCCAATCAAAACAGAGCTCCTTGTGTGGCCTTCACTGGTGTGGGGACCGAGGGGGAGGAGGACCAGATGGCCAGGCCGAGGGGGAGGAGGACCAAATGGCCAGCCTCCACCGCTGTGGGAACCGAAAGGGAGGAGGAGCAATCCAGTTGGTCGTATTGCGTCATATATCCACTTCGGCATGAGATCGGCTTTGACTAAGTCAAGCAACCGCTTCTGAAGGTGCGATTCAATGCTAACTGTGTTGTCATTGCTAGAGACCGAACCAAGTCTTTTGAATTTTGATTGATCATCAATAATCTCGTTGTTTTAAACAATGCGATGAGAACTAGAGGAAAAATCAGAACTCTCAAGTTCTCTGCAGCCTTTCTCAAGGCTGGCATATCTAAAAGAGTTGCCCCTGAGTAAATCGTGGCTCGTATTTAACGATCACGAGCCAGGCACAGCCCAGAGATGGAACGCGCTTTTTTAACAGATGATGTTGAAAAGCTAACAGAGCAATCAAGAAAACTACAAACAGTTTACAAATCACATTGGCGGGCGGCCCGCAAATTTCTAACATTCTTCGACACAATCAGATTCTGCAGATACCTGGCATTACTTGATGGAGGAACGGAATCAAATTCCAAGATCAAACATCAGCGACTGCTTTTTTCACTCAGACGTGACCGTCTCGGCAATGCTTTCAGTGGTACTACAAGGCATATTCTGAATCTCTCAGATTATGACTTATCTGACACTGAAAGTTTCGTGCTGTCGCATGGTCTCAACTTTGGGTTGCCACCCAGGTATTTGGGAGAAAAAGAAATCTTCGCCAAATTTGAGTCACTGTGGGCACAGCTTTTACATCACAGTGCTAGTTCTGCTGAAAAACGCACTGCTTTAAAAGCCCGACTCGCCGACCTTGCACGTTTGTATTTTGACAGCACGATAAATTCACGTGACTTCACAATGCACAAAGAGTGCTTTGGTGCAATCAACAAGTTACGAAAGAATGATATCATTGTCACTAAACTTGACAAACGCTCCGGCGTTGCCTTTTAAACAAAAGCGACTACGTGGATAAAATGAACGAGATTATTGATGATCAATCGAAATTCAAAAGACTTGGTTCGGTCTCTAGCAATGACAACACAGTCAGCATTGAATCGCGCCTTCAGAAGCGGTTGCTTGACTTAGTCAAAGCCCATCTTATGCCGAAGTGGATATACGACGCAATACGACCAACTGGATCGCAAAGACCTCGAATGTATGGTTTGCCGAAAACACACAAAAAAGGCACTCCACTTCGCCCAATACTGTTTACGACAGTTTCGTGCCATCATGAACTTGGCAAGTGGTTAGCCGGCCTATTAATACCTGTGTTGGAGCGGTTTTCGTCACATTGCATTTCAGATTCGTTTACGTTTGCTAAGACCATGCAAAATCTTGCCGCCATCGACCCCAATGTCTTCATGTGTTCTTTTGATATGTCCAGCTTGTTCACTAACGTTCCCCTTGATAAAACCATCAAAATCTGTTCAGATGCCCTGTACCACGATTCTAATTTACAACCACTCATTCCAAAGGACGTATTTGTTGAATTAACGAAGAGCGCTACATCCTCGGTTGAGTTCAGCTTCAATAGTACTGTGTACAAGCAAACAGACGGAGTAGCTATGGGATCACCACTTGGTCCGGCTTTGGCTAACATCTTTGTTAGATATTATGAAGAAAAGTTGTTTTCTCAAACGCAAAAGCCTCCAACATACTTCAGATTTGTTGACGACACGTTTGCCATCTTCGATCACGAAGCTGAAGCAGATGAATTCCTGACCAAACTCAACTGCCTTCATCCATCCCTCAAATTTACCTTTGAAAAAGAAAAAAGAAAATGTCTACCGTTTCTTGATGTTTACGTCGAAAGAACAGATATTGGCTTTGAAACCAATGTATACCGGAAACCCACTTTCATCGGCAAGTATTTACGTTGGGAGCTCATTAGTCCTCTCAAACGTAAAATAAGTCTAATATCTACATTAGTGCATCAAGCCCTAATGATTTGCACCAAGCGTAGACTTAATGGAGAAATAGAACGGATCAAGAAAATATTACTAGATAATGGCTATCCTAAAAACGTCATCAACACTCCGATTACCGAGAAATTCGCTCAGTTTTCCACCCTTAAGCAATTTGGCCCAGAAAAGTGCCCGGTGTACTTGAGGGTCCCTTGGATAGATAAGCCCTCTTATGCTACGAGCAATTTTTTGTTTAAGCACTTCAAGCCTAATAAGTCTTTTTTCTTCTCTATTTCGCTTGCACGCTTTAACTGGGTCTATGACGACAAAATATGTCTCGTACGATTAACGCAAATCTTCGCTACCGCAGATCATAATATCAAAATACATGTATTTTCAAAAATTGCACCCTTTTTGCAAAATTACTTCGTTACAAAATGATTTGTGACCTCATTTCTTTACCGATTTTCGAACTTTTTTCAACTAAGTAAAGGTTATTTCAAGGCAATTTCGATGGTGTATAATATGCACGATTAATATTAGTTTTTATACTGAAAAAACTGAACTTTAAGACCTGTGGTGTAACTTTTTACCCCTCCCAGAAGTCGTAAGCTCAGTAGAAACGGGTGACTTTGATACCAAAACGTTTTAATATGGTACTGACAATTACCATCCTTTGAAAGCTTAGGAAATTTTGCTTTCCACCAATATGTGACAACAATTACTTGAAAGGAAGGATTAGTTTATAATGGCTGATCAAAGCTTGGTTACCATGCATGATGTTTCATTTTTAGTTGCACAATTATCCTGCTAGAGCTAACAAGCTTGCAATTGTTAAACAAAGTTAGTTCTTTGGTACATTTGGCTACTTTTCCTCACAAGCGCGTTTTTTTTTGCATTGTCTGTCGACGTTTTCATAAAGATCCATCAAAAACTGAAGTCTCCAAATGTTTATGAAATGTAGTCTACCGGTTAGAAGCACACAACATTCTAGTGCCTGCAGGTCACAAAATCGCAATTTTTTGAAAAACTAAGTCCTTTGGTACATTTTCTCTATTCTTTCTCGATAGGATGGATGTTTGGCCTTATCAATCAAGTTATTCAAAAGACTCATAGAAAAGTGATGTCTACAAATTTTGATATGTAGCCTACTCCCAAGTAAAACACTTGGTGATCACCCTAGAAAAAGACAATGGGGTAAAGATGGTCCTTTCTTATCGTTTGCAACAAAATGTAGGGGTCGAGCTGCGTATGATCTAAATGTTGAAGCAATTTCCTTTGCAATTGGGCAAGGCTGTCGCAGCAGCCAGCTGATTTAATGTTGTTAACCTCGACATTATTGATGGGGCTCCCGCTACTGCTATAACTGAACTGTGAGTGCTTCGTTTCGGGTTAATTTGCTCTTTGCATGGCGGCGTTTATGCTGGGGCCAAGGAACATGCACGCAGTCAGAGACGTTAGTTTATATTGATTTGCCTACAGTGACGAAAAAGTAGTAAGTAGCGATCCTAATAATACTGGCTTAAAACGCATTGTGAGGTCATAATGTTAAATGACATCATAATGCTTGCCACTATGTAGTGAAAACAGCAGCAGGCAGAAAAATTATCTACTATTACTTTGACAGCAAACATAAATGGTAAAGCCCATTACTGATATTTGTAATTGCAAGGATAGGCCTACTGGTACCAAATACTAATCTTCATTTATAAGAAGGGAGGTGTGGATTAGAGGCAAAAGTCAAATGTAATAGTATCCCTAATTTAAGAAAAGATCAAAATATCAATCTGTAACACTGGATTAAGAGGAAATGTTTTTGTTTGAAAAGAGCTTAATAGGCGCTTATTGCCACAGGTTGTATGACTTAAAGGAAAGGCAGGACCCCTTTTTATGCTAAGACCGAATTAAAGCAAAATAGCGCAGGCAAAAATCTTAATATCACCAATATTAATACCAAAGCGGGCCCATCAAATAGTCGAACATGCCTACCAACAAAAAGCTCATTTATGAGTCAAAGCGACCACCATTTGAGCGACGCCATCAATTTTGACTATGTTTCACCCTCCTTACACTTTTAAAAATTACGAATAGTAGTTTGTGTCATCGTTCATTTTGAATACTTCCAGTCTTCATTAATAAACCAACGTGATCACCATTACATGTACAGGAGCTGTGGCTTATATTTCGTACAACATTTCGTTGTGTCTCTCACAAATGTTTGTACGGTGAAGCTCGCACAGCTGCATTAATTGATGCGTTTTAAATCGGCACGGGTGATAGTATGGCCTTGCCGGGGTTAGAACGCACCATACTTAAGAGAAAATTTTTTCTATTTTGCTTGATAGTAGCTCTATAGAGCTACCGGAATCAAACCTGAAAATTTGGGAAAAGCAATAACTTGTTTAACTTTAATGAGCATACCTAAGCAAGGAAAACAAATGACTCACAATGCGTAGCCATCAGAGACTTAAGAAAGTTTGAGGCGAAATCAAAATTAACGTCACTGTGTTAAATCGCACCACATGAAGCATATTATTGCTATTTTGCTTTATAATGGCTTTGTAGAGCTACCGGGGTCAAACCAAACATTTGAGGAAAAGCAAGGATACTGTAAACTCCTCAGGGCACGTCAAGCAGGGAGAAAAGAACATGCTACATAATGCGTAGCCAGCGAGGACTTGAGAAAGCTTAAGGGGAAATCAAAAGAAAATAGCGTCACTGTGTGAAATCGCACCACACGAAACACATTTTTGCCCTTTTGCTTTAGAATAGCTTAATATCAGAAATGTAATCCCTACTTTCAAACTACGGGAAAAGCAAGGCTTGCTTGGGTTCGTGTCAGTAATGAACAGAGCACATAGACCTAGAACATAGCCAGGATCTTGAAAAGAGATATTCTATTAGGAAAAGGAGCACAAAAAGTCGTAGACATCTTATGTGCAGAAAACACATAAACGTTTGGTAACTCTTCACACAAAAATCTGATAGATAAAGCCAGCTTGCCCGGCTGAACCAACACTCTCAATCCCGACGTTACTGACGAAGTCTCTGCGGCTGCACCAATCAACAGCCGCCTCAACGTGGTGGTGCGGTCCCCGGCCCCGTTTGGGTTGGGTCGAAATGGCTGTTGGCCTTCCCGAGGGTCCCAGTTACCCCGGGCACTCCCCATTCATTTTTTCGCTATGCTGCCCCCTGAACGACCGCAGAAGGGCAGCACACAGCATCTTTAAAATCGGTCGCCTGTTCTTACTTTTTCTTCTCGCCTGCCCTACTCTTGCCCTCCTTCGTCTCCTCATTCTTCTTCTTCTCCTGATTAGCGGTAACGTTCATCCTAACCCTGGCCCCATCTTTCCTTGCTCTGTGTGCGCTGGAAATGTGACCTGGCGGGGCAAGTCAGTGCAATGCTGCGCTTGCTTCAAATGGGTCCATCTAAGGTGCTCACAACTTTCTTTATCTAACTTCAGAGCTCTTGGCAGCTCTCACTCTTGGAGCTGCCCCCCCTGCCGTAACACTGTGACTCCCCCCTCCTCGAACTCCTCCGGCACGTATACCTCCACTGTGGAATCTAGCCCCCCCTCTGCTAATGCTGCGCTCTTGCCCCACCCTCGTCTCCAAACTTCTTATCCCCCATCTGCCCATCTTATATCTCCTTCCCCTGCCCTTCCACCACCGTCCCTTGCTCCTGGCTATACTTCTGCACCTCCTGCCTCCTCTCCTACCCCTGACTCTCTCAGGGTTCTTCAATGGAATGCTGGAGGTCTTCGAGCCAGGAGCACTGAACTACTTCACTTTCTTTCATCCCATCCTATCGATCTTATCTGCATTCAGGAATCCAATCTTAACTCCTCTTCCTCTTTCTGGATTCCTGGATTCTCTGTTCTGCGTTCTGATCGTACTCACTCCCGGTCTGGCATTCTCTCTTCTGATGCCTCGCATGCCAGTGGCGGCGTTGTCATTTTCGTCAGACAGGGCCTATCCTTTTCTGAACTTTCTACCACCTCTCTTTCTTCGCTCGATCCCTACTCTGATTATGTAGGGGTCAACATCTCTCTAAACAAATCCTCCTCGGTGTCATTTCTTAATGTGTATGCCCCCCCTATTCGCTCCTCCCCAACGGATAGCAGAACCGATTCCTTTTCTCCCTCAATTCTTCCCTCCTCCAGAAATCTCTTCATTCTGGGGGACTTTAATTGCCATCACCCGCTCTGGGACTCAAGAGGTACTTCCGACCCCCGAGGGGAGGAAGTATTCGACTGGGTCATCTCCTCAGACCTCCTCCCCCTCAATGACCCTGACACACCCACCCTTCTCCATCGCTCCTCTGGCAGTCGCTCCTCTCCTGACATCTCCTTTGCTCCTTCTACTCTTGCTTTTTCTTGCTCCTGGGAGGTGCTTCAGGACCTGGGTTCTGACCACCTACCAATTTTCCTATCTATCCCTCTTTCTCCGATCTTTCACCTCAACGAGCGCCCCCCTTCCTTCAATTTTCAGAAAGCTCGCTGGGATGACTTTGCCTCCTACTTTGACTCTCACTGTCCTACTGCAGAGGAATACTCGTCTCTTTCTCTTTCCTCTGCAGCTGCTCTCTTTACCTCTCTGGCAATGAATGCGGCCAAATCTTCCATTCCTTTCGGCCGCATCAAACGCCCTCCTAAAGCCTGGTGGTCTGCTGAGGTGGAAGAAGCGGTTAGTGAAAGACGCAAGGCTTTCGCTACTGCTCACAGAAGTGATGAAGATCGCCAGGCTTACATCTTCGCCTCTCGACGTGCCTCGTCGGTCATTGCCAAGGCCAAGGCTGAGGCATGGCAAACGACCTGCACTTCTCTTTCACCTAAATCTAATCCTAAATCTGTGCACGCTCTTCTTCGCTCTATTGCTGGCTCTCCTTCCTCGTCTTCTTCCTCTCCTAACTTTCCTAACTGTTCCTCTCCCAGGGAATCGGCTTCGGTTTATGCCGCTTACCTGAGGTCTCACTTTTCCGTGTCTCAGCCAAAGGCCCTGCGCAGCAGAGCCAGAGGCTACCTCACTGAGCTCCGCCGAGCTACGTGCTCTGTGGAGTCTCACTCGTCCTTTTGCTCTCCCTTCTCTCCCGCTGAATTTCTTGCGGCTGCCTCCAACCTCTCCTCATCCACTGCCACTGGCCCAGACAAAGTTGCCTATCCCATGCTAAAGCATCTTCCTCGCTCTGGCATGGATTTTCTTCTTCACATCTTCAATCTTTCTTGGTCTTCACATTCCTTTCCTTCCATCTGGAAGACATCTTCTATTATTCCCATACATAAGATGGGAAAACCTCTCGACTCTCCTGCTTCCTTCCGGCCTATCTCTCTCACCTCCTGCGTATCAAAGCTGTTTGAACGCATCATACTCTCCCGTCTTCTCTTTTTTCTGGAATCTAATTCCATTCTTTCTCCCCGCCAGGCCGGTTTCCGCCCTGGACGGTCTACACTTGATCAAATTCTGTATCTTTCTCAGTCCATTTCGGATGGGTTTAACAAACCCAGGCCGGGCTCTCGGACGATCCTGTCTACTATCGATTTCTCGAAAGCTTTTGACTCTGTCTGGCACCCCGCCCTTTTCCACAAACTTATTTCGGCTGGCCTCCCTCCTTGCTTTGCTCGTTGGACTCAATCTTTCCTTTCTGACAGGCGCGCTTCTGTGGTTTTTCAAAATCACAAAAGCCGTTCCTTTCGAGTCCGTCGAGGTGTTCCGCAAGGATCCGTTCTTGGCCCTGTACTTTTCTCTCTCTTCATCAATGATCTTCCGGCCTCTCTGCCTTCTTCCGTCAGCTGCTCTCTTTACACTGACGATCTGGCCATTTGGTCCTCCTCCCCCTCGGTCCCCACTGCGGTGGAGGCCACACAAGGAGCTCTGTTTCGATTGGAGCGCTGGTCTGAGTACTGGTGTCTTCCTCTCAATCCGAGCAAATGTGAGGCCTCCTTCTTTTCAGTGGATCCCCACCAGGCTAATCTCCAGCCCAACCTCCTCCTACTCGGCTCCCGCCTCCGTTTTAATCCCACTCCAACTTTTCTCGGGGTCACCTTCGACCGCACTCTTTCCTTTTCTAAGCATGTATCTTCGCTGAAGGCCAAGTTTTTCCCACGTCTCAAGGCCTTACGCTGTATCTCTGCTTCCTCTTGGGGCCCCTCTAAGGAGTCCCTCTCTGTTCTGTACAAATCTTTTCTTCGGTCCCTTCTCACTTACGCTTCACCCGGATGGTTTCCTTTCCTAAGCGCTACCAATATCACCAAATTGGAACGCCTTCACCGAGCGGCCAGTCGCGCCATCACCGGCTGCCTCTCGTCCTCCCCTATCCCTCTACTACTCACCGAGGCTTTTCTACCTCCCCTACGAGTCACTCTGACTCACTTCACTCTTCTTTCTCATGAGCGGGCTCTTCGTCTCCCAACCTCCTTTCCCATCTCAGGTTTGGCCAGACTAGGAGTGAAACCAAGACTCTGCAGATCGTCCTGGAGAGCTTTTGCGTCCACTCACCCGCTCATGCTTCCTTCTACTTGTTCTAGGGAGGCTCTTGTTGCTTGCCCTCCCTGTCCTCCTTGGAATCTGCCTTCCTTCACGGTCGAGTCCACCCTTTCCTTTCTATGCTCTCGCTCTGATCCCCCTCACTCTCGCCAAGGTGCGGCTCTCGCCCACCTTGACTCTCTTCCTCCTCATGATCTGGTACTCTGGACAGACGGCTCTGTTCCTTTTCTTTTTGGCAAGGGCGGCTCCGGCGTTCTTGCCAACTGCTCTCTCTGTGGCACTGAGGCCACTCTTTCCTTCTCGGCAGGCCCAGTTTGTTCCAGTTTTTCCGCTGAAGCCTGCGCCATTCTGCACGCTCTTTGCTGGTCTCGGCAACACCATAAAGTCTGCCATTTTTCTTCTCTTCTTCTCCTGTCTGACTCTCGTTCTGTCCTCGCCACCCTGTCCTCTCCTCCACCTTTCCTGTTATCTCAAACTCTGTGGCAGATCTGGCAGGAACTGTCCTTCTTCTCCTCCTGTTCTATCAGGCTACAATGGGTCCCCGGACACTCGTTTCTCCCGGGGAACGACACAGCTGATGAGCTTGCCAGACGGGGAGCGCTGCTTGCGCCTTCCGCAATCCCTTGTAGTCTCTCTCCTCTTATCTCTCGTATCCACTCTCGTCTTATCTCGGACTGGAGGCGTACTGTCTCTTCAAAGTATTTTGACACACAGGTTCCCTCAATTTCCACTGAGGAACTTGTGCTCCCTCGTCATGCTCGCTGTGTCCTCTCTCGTCTTCGCTGCAATGGACACAGCCTTCTTTTAGGTTCCTATCTCTCCAGGATTGGCAGAATCGAGAATCCTTCTTGCAGCGCCTGTGGACACTCGTCCCAGGACATCTCTCATCTCATTCTGCACTGTCCAGCTACGGACTCTTTGCGCCGCTCACTCTTTGGCGACTCTCTGTCTCTTTATGACCTCTGGTCCAGACCCTGGGGAGTTTCCCAGCTTCTGGGGCTCCATGGTCTTCCGCCATGCCCCCATCCCTCGGAAGGGGTCGGGTAAACAACAACAACAACAAGTCTCTGCGGGTGTCGTCGTCATATATACTGTAAAGCAAGGATGTTTTTCTTATGCTGATACGCTGTCTGTTATGGTATTTATGTCTATACTCTACATCATTGTAATAAAATCCCAAGTTTGAGAAAAAATCAACATAAAACCATAACAATTTGTTAAACTGAATATAGAGAGAATAGCCGCGTTTGTCGCTACGCCGGAAATAAGACCAATAGCGCAAACACCGGGTTAGAATAGTGAAGCTGATCACCCAGCATGTTGTAAGAGGCGACTTTTGGGTACCCACCAATGGCAGTCCACCTTGTTGGTGGTGGGGCTACCAGTCGGCAGTTTGCATCCACGACTGGTTCGAAATGGGCTGCCACTTTTTCCCTGGCCTAATTCGATTAGGTTGATGGCGTGAACCTGGATTGCTGTTCGCGCCATACCTCCATCCCAAGGAAGAGGAGGGGTAAACCAACAACAACACATTAGAAACTTAATACCACAGATTAAATCGGAAAGCGGCAGCACCAATTGGCAAAAAGGCTTACCATTAAATAGTTTATTTTTATAATTGTCAAAGTAACCACCATTTTGCCGCTACAATCAGTTTTGATTATGTACAATCCCTGCTCCCTCACAAGTATTAACGACAATAATTTGTGGCAAGATTCTTTGTGAGCGTTGCCAGTGCTGATTAAGAGAATATGAATAAGAATTGTGAAAGTGCATAAAATTCATGAACTTTTCCGGATGGGTGAAGCCGGCTTGGCCGGTTAAACCGAAATACTAAAATCGGACACTACTGATGGAGGGCCTCTGCCGGGCGACGCCGGCTAATATGTGAATATAAGTGCCACTGGAGTAGTCAACGGCTGCAGAATCGGATCAAGCAACATGTTTTGCAATGGTTAAGACAACAATTGACCCGTCCACGCCTATTTTAACCACACAGATTGTGGAAACGAAACGACCCCAAACCGGATTGTGCTTCTGCCAGTGGTCAACATCTTCTAGAAAATGATCAATCTGCATTAAACTATGATAACAAGCGGTTTTCAATCCTCGCCACAGCACGCAGCTCTTTCCACCTTAATCTCTTAGAGGCTGCTTGTATCAAGACCCAGTGACCGGCTTTTTGCTAACAGAAAGAGTTAGTGTACGCTCTCAAACTTTTTCGATAATCGCGGCATTTGGCCTCCTGCTGCGGTTTCTCTAACTTTCGCTATTGCGAAATCTTTCTTTGGCGCGCTTTACAAGCGCAATCATTGGCTCGTCTTGATTGCCTAACGTCCAAATTAACCACATAAAAGACCTACTCACTCTAGATCTTCCCTTTTGAGGCGATATTGCCACTGACTAGAGCAGTGGTTCTCAACGTTTTTCCTGTGTTCCTCCCTTGCAAACCTCAGGAATTGTCAATTCCTCCCTTCAGTAAAACACAAAAAGAATACTAAAAAACGCATTTATTGAAGACCAAAATAACTCAATGCACAAAAACACAAATGTTTATTTATTCACGTGAAGCTTCTGAAACAATTTCCAAATACCGAGGAACAAAGGAAGTCAGCTTTGTTCGAAGATCACCCCGGTCACAAATATTAAGACGTCCTCTTTTTTTGCACAAAATATCGGTGACTGCACTGATAGCACTTTCAACCAAATATGTTGTGGGAAAAGGCAAGAGAAAATGTTATGCCTTTGTTGCTACTTTATTATATTTTGATACAATGTGTTGATCCAACCACATTAACTGTTGTTTGAAAGCAAATATTGCTTTAGCACTCTCGTCATTTTGAAGATCCATGAGTTCATCAATATCACTGCCGCTCATATTATCCAAGTCATGATTTTTTTCTATGTCCAACAAAAATGGTTGAGTAATCCAGATAGGAAATTCTAGTTTCTTAAGATCTAAGAATCTGTCGTTTAGATGAACATGTAAGCTGGAAAGATGCACAAAAATTATTTGCAAAACTTCATCTAAAGGATCACACTTACCAAGATGGTAAAATTGTGTAAAGGTTTTTCTTGAAATTTGCCCTTTAAGGAAAAGCAGTTTATTGATAAAAGCAAATATTTTAGTCTTGCAATCTATCAGAGTTTTCTGTTTGCCTTGTAATTCCTTGTTTAAGACATTTAATTTGCCAAATATATCTGCAAGATAAAAAATCAAAGCTTTGGCTTTTTTGCATTTCATAAACTGAAAATCGACATTTTCTTCACCAAATTCCAGCAACGTATCATACAAACTAACGAATCTTTCTAAGCACTTTCCTTTAGATAGCCATCGCACTTGGGTGTGAAGAAGTACTCTGACATATTCTTCATTCATCTCTTGGCAAAACTGTTTGAAAAGTCTTTCAGTTTTTGGACGGGATTTTATGTAGTTTATTACTTTTACCACTTTCTTCAGTATTTCATCCAGTTGGGGACTGAGGGTGGCAGCGGCCAAGTTTTCTCTGTGAATAATGCAGTGGACAGCCATCATATCAGGTTGATCATCTTTCAGCAGTTTTAACACCCCCTTGTTTCGACCAATCATATTTGGAGCACCGTCTGCAGCAATTGAAATAAGATTGATCAATGGAATGTCATTATCAGTCATAAATTGCTTTACAACGTTGCAGTAGTAGTAGTCTGTAAAGACTCACAAAACAACATTTCTTCCATGACTTCTGAGTTGTATTGAAATCTTACGTAGGCCAGAAGAAGAGCTTCACAGCTACAAACAGTTGTTTCATCAAGGGCCAATGAAAACTTGGTATTTCGTAAAATTCTTACCAATTGTATTTTGATATCAGTCGCAATACCATCTAAACGACGACGAACTGTATCATTACTTAAATGTAAAGCATCTAGTTCTTGATGAGCTCTGCTGTTGCCTTGCACAGTTCTAAGATACGTCTCAATGGCTGGTTTCAGTAACTGCTCGCCATCTGTGTGTGGTCGAGATTTTTTAGCAATAAGAAAGCTTAACTCGTAACTAGCCTTCAGCAGCTGTTCTTTTTTATCATCATGCACCTTAAACAAGTTAATAAATGATCTTTTTGTCTTCTGCGTATTTTCTTTTAGGCGTATAAAATAATCTAATGATCTGCCTGCGTGTTCAGGATGTACACGTTTAAGATGCTCTGCCAATTTTCCTGGTCTCATGGAATCATTACAAAGAGAGCTGCTGCATAACAAACAAAATGGTTTGCTTTCATTTCCGCACTCCTCAGTGAAACCATATTTTAGATAATCTATCGAGTACTGGCGAACTTCGCTTACACCTTTTTTCTCGACATCACTTTTTCGTTTAGGCATTTTACTATTTTTTATGTAGCACTGCTATGTTTTTATACAACAGCGCTTTCAGTTACTAAGGCAAAATATCGCTGGACAAGGTATTAGCCGATCTATTATAGTTTGATTGTCATTATACAGTTGTCTGTTACATCACAACGTGCAGTAAAATTTCTACGTTGAACTGGAAATATTAGCTGGCGATTCGGTGACTGCTATATTAGCCTATAGCTCCACTGTAATGGATCTTGAAGTGTGTTCTAAGTCACAAATAAATTAAGTTTATAAAGACAATGGATGAATTTGAATAAAGCTACATTTATTCACATTCCTCCCCAATTCCTCCCTTAACGATTATTCCTTCCTTCAAGTTGCGAATACCTCCCTAGGGAGCCAAGTGGCTCACTTTGAGAAACACTGGACTAGAGCGTCACAAAAAGCTTATGGTTCAAACAGCTTTTTTCAAAGCTATTAAAATTCTGTACCACCTACAAGTTGTTTGAATGCCATATTTATTCGATTGTAAACTGCGACTTCTCATGATAAGAACTTGATCAACTCACCAAGGAATGGAGAGTCTGGTAGACTGCGAAGTGGGCCTTACGGCCTTTCTGCAACCACTCATACATGTCTTTGAGATCGGTGCAAAGCCCTTATAGTGAGTTTTTATTTAAACAGTAGTTTCCAACGGGCATGCCGCATGCGACGTAACTTTCTTTGCTGTCAACTAGCAGTCTTATGACGGCAGGTTTAAGAACCTGCCCATCGCACTAAGTAGCCGACTTGTGGTGGCGTCAGAAAGTTTTCAAGACAGGTTCTATCAAAAAATTCATTTCATATAAATTATGAAAAAAAATTGGTAAATTTTTATAGACCTAGCTGCTTTTAGGCATCTGATCATGAATCTTTCTGGTCTAATACTTTTTTAATTTACTGTATGGGTTGTTGTCTGTCACCAGGGCACATAAATTTATGAGCTCTGCTGCTGCTGCTAATCACGTCACGGCTTGCAGATGCGTATATGTTTGTAACGTGACATTAATACATGATATATCCCCGTTGTTAGTTTGATAAATAGCCTAGGTCTAATTTACGATAGCATAAGAAGTCGTTATAAGATAAACGTCATGTTATTGGAACCATGAGTGACCAATGAACGTGGTTGCATTTTAGATATAAGCATAAATATTTGTAACCGGTTTCATTGGCTCATAAAATTTTTGGAAAAGTTTGTACGAACTGATGAGAACCAACTGAATAAGCACTGCTGCCAACCATTTTAAGAATTATTTGATAATTTCATGGCCTGCACTTTTTTCTCTGTTTTGCGTCTTGCGGGCTAGCCTCGTTACGATCAGCACAGCAATTAATCGTACGCCAAATTAAACTGCTAGGCAAAGATGGAAGAAACTACGCGATAAGAGTGCATGTGGCGGCGACGGTTTGCGTCGTGATAGGCACGGAGCGGGTTCGCTTGATCACGCGTGCTTAAAATCAAAAGCAGCCTTCATTAAATTTTTACACCATTACGTTCGGCTTTGATTACAAGAAAATAGGGTAAAGCAGCTGTATTTTTGGTGGCATAACTTATTTTATTTGATTTTAGATTTGAAACTTTCGACCAAGCTGTCTTTCAAAGAAAATTGAAATATTCAAACAAACTGTGCAATAGTAGTTCATAATTATGCACTTCAGCTTTTTTACTACGGCCATATCAATCTTCGTTGTAGCAGCAAATTTACTGAAGCGTATCGCACTCAATGTTTAACAACGAAATACCTTTTGCTGAGCGTTGTATGTTAGTATCTTGAACTACCCATGTGACTGTGTTGTATTTGGCCTTACAAGTGTTAGCGATATATTCGAAAAGCAGTTCATGTTTTTTATTTAGACCGCACCAATTTCTTTTTGTTTGAACACTGATTACCACTGGAGACCTACAGAATTCTTGTATAATTTACCGCCTTGGCAGCGGTGACTAAATTGTGTCAGTGATGAGTTTTATGCAGTAGTGGATTTAGGGTTTGGCACTCGCTTCAAGCTCCATTTTTATGGTTTTACAAATTGTCAATAAACTTTAATTTCACATAAATTATGCAGCACAAGTGCTTTGTAAGTGACGAAATAACTTTAGTTTGTTCATCATTTCGAATCTAATGCGAGTACCTCATTATTAGTCTAGAGTTCATTTTTTTGAGAATATAACTCTTAGCTTAATCAGGCTTTTGAACCTTTTATGCTTATGAGTTGAGCAAGCTGGCTTGACTGCATTAATGTGTTTGAAATTTACTGCTACACAAACATATTGTTTAATTTTTGCTTTTGGAGACAGAATTGTCTCATGCGCTTTGTTTAGTTTGAAGCTCAATAGTATGAGAGCCAAGATTTTGCATCCGCTAAAACTGCATTGGGGTTTTCGCCTCACGCACTACAGTTCGATTCGGGTAGCTGGCTGGCAAACCTTCGGTACTTAGGAAATCTTGACTCAGTCCCCTAAATCCACTACTGATTGTATGAACTGTAATTATGTGCCTATGTGTGTTGACAATCGAGAGTTTATATGATTCGCTACTGACTCGTAGCTTTTTATACGTTAACAAGTTGACAATACTAGAGTTGTATGATATGTTCTTTTTTTGCCTGCATCATGTTGTGTAAGTAGCTGTCGCGCTTCAAGTTTAGATGAAATTTTAAGAATCGAACGCATTAGTAATCAGCATGTTGCGCTTTAACACATTAATGTTATGCTATACAAGTATTAAAATTGTTGCCTAGTTCTTAGCATAGCAGTAATCTATGCATTTCTTAAAAAACATAACAAGCCCAGGATTTTTCAATTTGCTGTGGACCAAAAGGTTGTCAAATCTTCAATTCGAAAAATAGTTTTATATTTTTTAAGACCAGCAAGAGGCCTTTCCATAATTTTGGAGGTCATGCAATTTTAATGCAGGTGGCTTGTTACTTTTTGATGTCATATAAATATTTATGCATTTGTAATAAGTATTTTAGTGGCAGAATCTATGTGTAGTTTGTTGTTACTGTTTTGCGTTTTGAATTCTTCACACACAAATATATTCAAGAAAGCTTTACGTAATTGTTATTTATTAGAAAACGGCAGCTCATGCTTGATTCACGTCTTTGTCTGATAAATAGAAAACCAGTCTATGGATAGACATCTTTTTAACAAAACCATTTGTTGTTCATCTTGCATTCTTGAACGGTTTTCTACGTTATTTCGTGGGGTATATAACTGAAAAACAAATCATCCATGCTGAACAAATGGATTAGGAATTTCCTCCATTCCATCTTGCGGACAGATCAACACGACTGATGTTCCTCTGCAAACTGTTAACCCAAGTGCTCTCGTATCTTCACTGAGTTTGTAGGGATCGTCTGGGTCTAAAAAACGAGAGAAGACTTAATAGTAGCCCCAGTAGTTTAGTGAAAATCGCTCCGTACTTCGTATGAACATCTGGAGTTTAACACTACATAAAAGCACCAATGGTATTCGCCAGTAAGGAAATCCGGAATTTAGTGCGGCGTTTCCCCAGCAGCAAGCCTGGTGGCAAAGCGTGTAAACATACAATAAATCAACAACCTAAGCCGGCAAAATATGTAACACCGACGTATACAACAAAGTTCAACTTCTTGTTATATCTACGCAATCCTGGCACATTTATATGTATTTGTTGCTCCAAGCAAGACGCAGCAACAAACTTCAGGCTATCAATATACTACTCTTCCCCCCAAAAAAACCTGCATTTAAAACTTATATTCAAAAATTAACACAAAATCACTGAATACCACCAGAACTGTATGAATATTTTTCTTAATCACTTAACAATGTTGATTATGTGATACATAGGTCTCACCTCGAAGTGTTTCTGTTGTGCTGTCAAGTACAAGATTCAATAAAGGATCGTATCCTTTCAAGACGCCACTAGCTAAGAAAATGAAGTAATATAAATAACAAATTACACAGTGACAACTGAAGAATACATAAACCACAGATTTGCGTGTGAGATTAAACTCCTTGGAAACCACTAAGTGTAGAATCATAAAACGTGACGCTAGTTAAATCACTACTTCCGGGTGTCAGCAAGAGGTGGGTAATCTAAACATAAACAAACATTTTAAAGCATGCTTCCATGCCAAAGGAACAAAATTTTTTCACTAAAGCAACCAATTGATCAATCAGCAAAGAATTGCACCTCTTTATAGAGTAATATGACGACACAATTATGGTTTGCATAACTAGTTTTTAATTTTTCTCAAGTGCTGGGCGTAAAGACCAGGAAGTCTTAATGGAAATACTAAATAGCTGCTTCTGATAAAAAAATAGCTTGCAATTTGTTCTATACGAGCAACGCAAATAATCGTTTTTAAATGCTTCTGCATACTTTTAAGCATTTTTTGTTTTGCATTCAAGATCACGGGATCAAAAG
This sequence comes from Trididemnum clinides, assembly GCA_963675345.1. Lineage (NCBI taxonomy): Eukaryota > Metazoa > Chordata > Ascidiacea > Aplousobranchia > Didemnidae > Trididemnum > Trididemnum clinides. The sequence continues at coordinate 8,915,834 of OY776293.1, forward strand.
CGAACTGTTGCAATATTTTTCATTGCAATCTTTGTCATCAATTAATTCATGAGCAGTAGTTAAAGATGTCGAATTTTACTAAAGGGGCCAAACTGCTATATAGTAAATTACTTTATTAAACCGGAAATATTAAAATGTTGCTTTGCCATACATTTTCTTCTCAGCCTCATACAAACTTTCACATACTGCCTGACAGAACCGTTTGTGATGTCATTTCAATAAAGTAAGCCTATTCGCTTTGCCTTTTGCAAGAAACAGGCGATTGAAAGGTAATGCTGATTTCAGGAAACAAACAGGTGCATTATACCAAATTTTAAATGTTACACCATTGTACTTTTTGCGATATGCTATTGATATGGCAATGCCTGCTGGCTGTTTTTGTTTACACAAGGCTAGAGTTCAACAGACCAAAAGTTTAAAATGTTCAAACTGGTTTTCTGCTGGAAATACTACTAATATACAGAGTATTATTAAAACAAGCTTTATTTAAGCTAAAAAAATGCTTTATACTGAGATTAAATTCAACAAATTAAAAAAAAAGCATGGTTTCTTTTGTCCTTGGGACAGGTCACGTTGATGTAGCAACAGACTTGTGAGCAAAAAAGCAAAATTAAGCACAACCACTCAATAGCAGGTTTTTGCAGTTGTAATCACTATATTGGTGCCTACTTGCACTTTGTGCCCTCTATACCTATTGAAAGAAACAAAAATTTGTATGTTAGTAAGCTGCTTTGAAAAAAATTACTCTCGAATTAAGTAGAAACCAGAACTAGGGCGCACACACAGCCACAGGGTACAGGCTACACCTTCAAATAACTTTGCAAGTTGACCTAATCTCTATAAATCACCACACCATGACTACCTTGAAATTAAATTGGGGAAACTTTACTCCACATATACTGTAAATTACTTTAGAGTGTCACACAATGTAACAACAACATACCGGCATCATTTGTAAAATTAAAATTCCTAATTAACAGATAAAAACCTAAAATAGCTCTTAATGATTTCAAAAAAATAATTTACAAGCAAATTTCTCAGTTTAACATACACCTTGTACCTTCTCTTCCACCATGAAACTTTACTCTGATTGGTCGATCAAGATATTTGGACAAATCAAGAATACTTTCCTTCTTTTTCTTCTCCTGCAAAAAAATTATAAAAGCAAGATTTTTTAAAGACAAGCACTAAAAGATCCTTTTTTAATATCTAATTTTATATTGAGAAGTGTGCAGCTGCATACAAAACTTTATAATTAAGCTCATTTTTTCTACAATGCTTTGAGCACAATGCCATTTAATATTATGCATCAGCAACTGTATTAAGGCATGCATCCTGATACAATGATGATGTGAACCCAAGGCTAAATAGATTGCCTATTTACAAAAAAAGGCTTTACTATAACATTATGAGTATATCTATCAATCAATACCAAAACTACGTGAAGGATAGCACTAATTCAATTAATTTGGAATACACACCAAAATGGACATCAAAACATAAAAATTCAAATTTACAGAAATTTGCATTGAAGTATAGAATTAATAAATGGCAGTAGCTATTTTGCCGTCGACGGCAATTTACCTTCAGAAACTATTTTGCCGTGAGTTATTTGTGATTGGTCAATCTAAATGACGTACTAAACATGTGACTTTTGGTCGTTTCTGATTGGTCAATTTCAAAAACCAATTAAAAAAAGTTTGCACCCCCAGGTCTCTATCCCCCTACCCTGCACACTCCCTTCCAGTGTACACTGCCCCGTACATTTACATACCAGGCCTACCCCTTCGGTGTACACTGCCTTTCTTTTGATGCCCTGCCAGCTGAGATTTGAACCTGCAACCATGGTATCTCAAGACCAGCGCACCATTCACTACACCACAGTGTCACTGGCGTAATTATAGCAAATACAGCTATATAAACACACGTGAATGATTACAGCAAAATAGATTCCAAGGGCAAATTGCCGTCGACGGCAAAATAGCCACTGCCTTAATAAATCACAGAAATATTTAAATTCATGCTAACACATAGAATTATGGATATTTATTCTAAAAAACGGATAACAAAAATTTCTGAAAATTTTGCGTTAAGTCAAAAAAATAGCGCTTTTTTGTATGTTACCCCAGACAGCCATCTTGAATGTATTGGGAAAAATTGCACCCCAGTGTACACTCCACTGTACATTCACATACCAGGCCCTTTCCAGTGTACACTGCCATTGTCCAAGTACCCTACCAGTGAAGATTCAAACCCATAACCATAGCATTAAAAGTCGCAATCAATCCAAGATGGCAGCCTGCGGTAACAAACAAAAAGTACCAAAAAAGCTAAATAGATAACCACCTCATCCAGTATAATTAAATAATTGAATTAAGCACTAGGGCAATGGCATTGTGGTTAGAGCGTTTGCCTTGCAGGTGGTAGGCCTGTGGTTGATTTCCCAAGTCAAGTAATGCCAGAAGACTTCAACGAATGGTGTTTACAGCTTTCATGCTTGGAGCTCAGCACAAAAAGAATAGTGTGGAATACAAGCTTGCAAGCTTGCTTATTGTCCATGGGCAAGACACTTAACAGGATGACTCCATCTTTATGTGACAGGGCCAAGCAGTCTAGCTTTTGTAGTGCCCCAGTCTAATTGAAAACTAGCAGCAAGGGCTAATGAAAAGCTTTTCCAAAATGGAAAGAGTGCTTGCACAAAGAAGAAATGAATTTTTTTTATTTGCTTGTATTCATCCTCCATTTATAAGAAAGCTATTTTATCACTGTCTTTAGGTTAGGATGTTCAAACTCACTTGGGACTTTCCATTTCCTAGGTGTCTGGGCTACCTTTCTTCCATATAAAGGTGGGGGTGTCCCATTGATTGCCTTGCCCAAGGAGACAAGCAAAACTCCTTTAAATGCTGAGTGCCAAGCAGAAAAGCTGTGGATACCCTTTTTAAAGTCGGTAATCATGTACTTTAACGCGGTAAATTATTTAAGCTGAAAGGGCAGTGTACACTGTAGGGCCAGGCCCGGTATGTAAATGTACGGGGCAGTGTACACTGGAACCCACCCTGTACACTCCCTTCCAGTGTACACTGCCCTGTACATTTACATATCGGGCCTGGCCCTACAGTGTACACTGCCCTTTCAGCTTAAATAATTTACCGCGCTAAAGTACAGGATTATCTTAAAGTCTTTTGGTTATGACTTAACAAGGGGAATGAACCCCAGGTTTACAGACTGTGAAACAAACACTCTAACCACAATTCTATTGCATAGCGTCAGTGAGTTACACTAAGAATTTTTGTATTTCTGTGAATGCCATAGTTTATTTTCCTATTTCTGTGCAAGTTTAAACATTGTGGTGTTGCCTGATAAACTTGTCATTAAGGGTAAGGTTGTAGCATAACACTACTTTAACAGCCTAAAGTTACATCTAGGCAGTGGCTATTTTGCCCTCGACGGCAATTTACCCTCAGAGACTATTTTGCCGTGAGTTGTTTGTGATTGGTCAATTTTAATGACATACTAAACATGTAACTTTTGGTCGTCTCTGATTGGTCAATTTTAAAAACCAAAAAAAAAAGTTTGCACCCCCAGGTCTCTATCCCCCACCCTGTACACTCCCTTCCAGTGTACACTGCCCCGTACATTTACATACCAGGCCTGCCCCTTCAGTGTACACTGCCTTTCTTTTAAAGCCCTGGCCAGCTGAGATTCGAACCCGATACCATGGTATCTCAAGACCAGCGCTCTATCCACTACACCACACAGTCACTGGTGCAATAATAGCAAATTTGGCTATATAAACACACGTAAATGATCACGGCAAAATAGATTCCAAGGGCAAATTGCAGTCGACAGCGAAATAGCCACTGCCTTACATCTAACCCTACAACCATTAAAATAGTTTCTCATTTTGGTGCCTATTTGGATGATTTCAAATTTTCCACATTAAAATAAGGCAGTGGCTATTTTGTCGTCGACGGCAATTTACCCTCAGAGACTATTTTGCCGTGAGTTGTTTGTGATTGGTCATTTTTAATGACGTACTAAACATGTGACTTTTGGTCGTCTCTGATTGGTCAATTTTAAAAAATTTTGCACCCCCAGGTCTCTATCCCTCACCCTGTACACTCCCTTGCAGTGTACACTGCCCCGTACATTTACATACCAGGCCTGCCCCTTCAGTGTACACTGCCTTTCTTTTAAAGCCCTGGCCAGCTGAGATTCGAACCCGATACCATGGTATCTCAAGACCAGCGCTCTATCCACTACACCACACAGTCACTGGTGCAATTATAGCAAATTTGGCTATATAAACACACGTGAATGATCACGGCAAAATAGATTCCAAGGGCAAATTGCCGTCGATGGCAAAATAGCAACTGCCTTAAAATAACCCCTAACAACATTTACCATAAAAGTAAAATCTATCATGACGGAGCAAGCTGTTGTGAACAAAACTTGGTAAGAGGAATTAAACCTGAACTGCTGGAAAAGTGGTATGGGGTTGTCTGTAAGTGACAAAAAACTTCACAGCTAATGGTGAAGATAATCAATCACAATTTTAGCAGTTTAGTTTCACTTTTCGACTGTCTAACCAGCAGTTTGAACTTAAAAGAGTTCGGTTTGAATTTTCCAAATGAACAATAATACAGTCCGTTTTACTTTAGTCTGATTACTTTCAGATTTCAATAACTTTGATATTACAGGCCTACCCAGTGATTTACGAAAACTGCACCAATATAAATCTAATCACCTTAGAAATATAATTACTTACAGACATTATTTAGATGAGATAATGAGATACTCAAATATGACCGAAAAATTAAAAACTTATCTGCAGCTAACATATGATGATGCTACATTACCAGCAATTTTTCAATTAGCTATTTCAGAATTCAGATCACTAGTTTGCCACTTGGCCTGTACAGGAGCTGTATGGACCCGGATATTTGAATTTGTATTTTGATTTCTGCGTTTAGACGTTGTTCATAAAGTGTACTTGAAATCAAAGAGTTGTGTTAATTACATTGTATGAAGTCATTTTTTAAAACAATCTAAATTGCGCTCAAAAAAACTTACTAAATAAATTCTTGCATTTTCTAACATGTTGAGCGTTACAAATGTAATGCGCTAGGTAACGCGTTACATTTGTACCGTAACATTTGTTGTAATTTTCAGTATTAAAAAAATTGTAATTTTTAAAAGTAACGCAATTTGGAATTAATTACTTTTTTGAGAAACGTGTTACTTTTTAAAGAGTTAAAATTACAAGTTCTTCTTGACTTACAAAACGTTTGTTTTACCCAAAGCAAACCGAGTGCAACTCCCAAAAAGCATGAAGATTTTTGTCGGAAAATTTACATTGCAATAGGAAAGCAATCACCATAAAAGCAATTCTAATTTAACGAGTGTTGTCAACGCAGCGGCCTGCACCGAACGAAAATAACAAACGCAAATAATGATGTGTTTGAAGTCAGGTGGCTTGCACTTCGAAAAACAATAAATGCAACTACTGGTATGGCGACCTTACGGGATACAAACTGTGGATCATTGATGTTTTGCTGAAATTATGTGGGTGACTCATAAACGTTCTCGTTCTGCTCGTGCGCTCGTTGTTGTACTGTAACCGTTATTATAAATCATCCGTTGGCCTACAAACAGGTCATAAAAGAACATACATAGATATCTATCATGATGTAACAATACTGGGTGACTAAGCCAAATGGCCAGGCGTGGTTCCGTCTGACGTGCGGCGGAGTGACCTAGTAAACAAGCATGTAAAAAAAAGCATTGCTATTTTCGTTCAGTCGTTTCGATTAAAATTAAAATTCAAATTCATTGGCTTCAATTCAATTCGATTCGCTTAAATTCAAATCAAGATTTGTGCATTCAACGCTGTGTTGTGATTACAATATATTCGTTCTTGGAGTCAGACATGCTGTTGAAATACGATCCCCACAATTTTGGAGTCCGACGTGATCGAAGTTTTATTTCCCCATACTGGTGGTGACCAAAGCGTTGGGGAATTGTCCGAGTTTCGCTTACCTTGATTTTAACAAGTAGGTTTGCCGAGATCAACTTGAAAGCTAGTTCAATAAATTTGTCAAAAACACGGGGAAAAAAGCAACAATTTTGATTTCATAACAAAACAACGTTTCATGGTAAAGTGTTCAGAAATCAGCATTTGCAGTTTGAATGTATTTTGTGCCGACCAAAAAAGGTTAGCATATCAACATGCGCAACATCGCATTCGAATCTTCGAAAGCATGTGAAGGTAAGCGTGAGTCCTATTTAGTTTATTATTTATAGGTGTGCATTATTTTATGTATAGCCCACAATTTATCTATGCAAGGTGCATTTTTTGAAGTTAATAAACCCTTAACTTATAATGATATTTAAATATTTTAGATTTACGATAGCCAAAGTTTGATAAAACGTAATTATGGTAATACACTTAACTAACTCAATGTAATTTATGTGATAAACGTTTGTGGCCTGCTACGACTACATAAACTTTTTTTGATTTACAGCGCATTCATCCGGGCAATTTGGAGGAATTTAATGATTTAGCTGCCACTTCAGCACTGAAACGAACCGCTGAATTATTACAACAAACGATGAAGCAGGCGAAACTATCGTGGTCAAAACCAAGGGGCAACCATACTTCAATTACAGAGAGTGAATTTACTGGGCTCTGGGAATATAGCAATAATAAAAAAAAACGATTCAGACTTCTTAGAAAAATACTTTGACAATGAGAACATGTATTTGCTTAAATTAACTGATTGCGGAGGATTGGCAGTCCCTACGGATTATTGTTTTGCAGTATGATCTATGGCTGTCCAAGCTTATGACAGCATAATTTCTGATGAAGTTTTAAAGCAGAAATTAATGAAATTTAGCAATCAACTCTATGCTTTCGTTCAAATCCTGCCAAACGTTGCTGAATTTTCAGAAGTCCTTTCAACTGTCAAGTATCTTTCTTGTGATCAGATGCATGTAAATTTTAAACTGATTCTGCAAACAGCTTTTAATTGTTTTGCAAAAACGAACTTCAACGTCTCAATCAATGTCAAATTGATGCTCCATCAAAAATGTCTCGCTCTGTACTTAAATTCATGGCCAAAAGCGATGGAAATTGTAATGATGCTTAAATATTTGTTCTTTAGTCATAAGACAACCTGTGTAGAGATCGACATTCAATTCACCCATACCCTGTCAGACCCATGATTAAACCATCAAATACCAAGAAGTGGTATTGCTAAAGTAACTTTCCTGAGAGCTTAGTCATGAAGAGCCTTGAATTCACAGTCTTTTGGCCTTTGAGTACACTAAACTACTTCGGCAACATTGTGTTAACCACGTAAAATTTTCTTACTTTCAGTAACGTTTGCTACTATTTTGAGTAAAAAAGTGTATTACGTATTCTTCTTTGCATGTTTGTGTATTTTAGACTGTAAATATTTTTGAAATGCTGTGACGTTATTTTCTAAATGTTTGATTTATGCCAAAAATGAAATAGACATGCTTAAAAGCTAGAAAATCTGGAGTCTTGAAAAAATTGTTGACCCTACTAATGGCAGCTGCGAAATCAAGTTGTTCATCCCGAAGTTCTATATATCCTTGACTGGGTTGGTGTTAAACATGGTGACGGTATCAATGCTACAATTTTCATTTGTTGAGCAACCATCTTTTAAAGAATTTATGATCGCTTACCAACCCGAAGTAGCTCTTCCTTCTCGCTATTCTTTTGTTAAAACCTTGGAGAAGAAGTATGAGTCTTCAAAAGCAGCTGTTGAATTCGTAGCAATAATAGCTGATTGCTGGACTGCTCATCGGCGCTCTTATTTGGGTGTTACTGTCCATTGGCTGTGCTGCGATAATTTTGAAAGAAAAAGGGCTGCCTTAGCATGTTGACGGTTGACGGGAAGTTATACTTACGATCTGCTAGCTGACCAACTTCAAGATGTGTGCTGCAAATATGGCATTCAAAGCAAAGTAATTAAAACTACCACTGACAGTGGCTCCAATTTTGTAAAAGCGTTTAGCGTATTTACTCCATCTGAATATGATCTGGATGTGTGCACAATTGATGCTAGTGACATTTTATCAACAGATCTCACCTAGCAACTGCCACCCCATTACAAATGTGCTGCACACTTACTAAACCTTATTTGCACAACCAGCACCGCTGTTGCAGAACAAAACCATCAACATAAAAAGTAAGCCGGGGGTCTTTTTCCAATTGTCAAGCTTTATGAAATAATACAACCAGAAGTGTTCTTGCAGCTAAATTTGTCGAAAACGAAAGCTCGTTGCAACTTAAACGTCCTTGTTCCATGCGATGGAATTCTGTGTATGATGCAGTGCAACGCTTTAACAAGATAATTGAACTGAAAAGGTCTCAAGCATTGTGCAGAATCTATCAACGGCTGGACTTACCCAGGTACGTTGCTCATACCGCCTTCATTACTCACATATCTACTACTGCAGTGTGTTCAGATATCAGTTATTTATAGGGTCCACTAGAGCCTGGGTGGTTTTGTGTTCACGTTGATGCCTAAAGCCTAATCATTATTGTTGCAATCAATACCATTTCATTAAACTGCTCGACAAGTCCTAGTATCTCAATTATGTTTTTATTTTTAAGGGGCTGTTACTAAACAGCGTTGATTCTGCGGTAGAGTTTATCAATGCATTATTAATTCAAATGTACCGCTAGGAATTCTCTTGCCATAATTTATTTGAAATTTTGCGCAAGGTTTGGAAAAAGATTGCAACATTGTAAAACATTATTTTCTTGTAATTGCAGGTTTCAAGACTCCCAGCCTGAATATCTTGCTTTATAGGAAAGTGTAATGAAACCTCTTGCCACCGCCCTGAACATACTACAAGGTGAAGTCGACACATTCATGGGCAGATTGCTACCTACAATAGTATATTTGACCGAGTGCATGGAAAAGAAAAGAGAAAAATTGAAAGAAAGTGAAAAGCTGGCTTTCATTTCGTTAACTGATGTTATAACTGATGGAATAAATAAGAGGTTTGGCAATATTATGGGTAACGAGAAAGTAATCACTTCTTCTATTTTTCTTCCAAAATTTAAAGACACTTGGACTGAAGACAATTTGTGGTAAAAGCGATTCAATTGCAAAAAAATATATATCGTAAACATTTTTTCTAAATTACAATTTTTTTAGCTCACTATAATGTCTGGTACAACTATTAGCGTAAAATGATTTTTTTTACTTGAATCATCTGCACATCATCAACATAAGTTTACTTTTACTTAGAACCTATTTAAGTTCATTTTAATTGATTTTGCAGCGTAATTAGAAGGCTAGTGTATAAGCTGCGTGTTCAGATCTTGGAAATGGACAAAACACTTACACTTTCCGAGGCAAAAAGGTCCCAAATCGTGGTTTCAAATAAGAAAGGCTATTGAGAACAAGAAATCAGTGCGAAGATTTGTCGCAGCAGACTGCTGTGCATAAAGCAATTGCAAATTATAGTAATCATGGGAGTTACAAAGACTTAAATAGAAGTTGTACGCCAATAAAAACATCTCCAGAGATAATCTGATGATGAAGCAAATTGCTGTTTACTCTCCAACAAATCCTTTGGAGAAAATTCGTGCTGCACAGTTTCAAAAAGGGACAGACGTTTACATTATCACAGTTTCTCCGCGTTTAGGATTTTAGTGTGTTTTTAAATCATTTAAACCAGCACGCAAACTAGTTGGGGAGCAACCAGAAATTTGCTTCATTATTGGATCATCTCTGGAGATGTTTTCATTGGCCTCCCATTTCTATTCAAATCTTTGTAACTCCCACAACTATTAAAATTTGCAATTGCTTTTTGCACAGCAGTCTGACTGCGACAAATCTTTGCACTGATTTCTCGTTCTCAGTAGCTTTCCTTACTTGAAACCACGATTTGGGACCTTTTTGTCTCAGAAAGTGGAAATGTTTTGTCCATTTTCAAGATCTGAAACAGCAGCTTATACACAGGCCGACTAATTATGCTGCAAAATCAATTAAAATGAACTTAAATAGGTTCTAAGTGAAAGCAAATCACATCTTGGTGATGTGCAGGTGTTAGATGCAATTTCGGTAGGATGTTGTATCACATAAAACTGCATTATATCATCACAATGACAAAATCTACAAAGGTCTTAAATCTCAATGACTAGTCTTAAATTTTTGTAAATGACTGTACTTTCACAATTCCTGTACACACGTGATAGAAATTATCTTATTACATCAACCAAGGCTGGTAATGTTCTCAAAGAAAGAATGTTGTCACAAACTATCAGTAGCCTAATACTTTTAAAAAGTGTGAGGGGAGATTGAAATACAGTCAACAATAATGGTGGTGGCCAAATGGTAGTTGTTTTCACAATTACAGAAATAAACTATTTAGTGATAAGCTTATTCTATGATTTGGTGCAGCTCATATTGCATTTTATGTTTGTGATATTAAGTTCTTTGGCTGCATTAATTGCCATGCCTCCGGCAGAGCGACAGCAGCGGCGATGCCTTACCAAACGTCATTCACCATATTTTAGTAGGCGCCCATCACACCAAATTATTTTCAAACAAAATATTCTCTTTAAATTCAGATTTTCAAATTGATAGGTCTATGGTATTACTTGGACTTTCTCTTAAAATTGGGATTTTATTGCTTTGCTTTATAGTATAAAATATTGATAACTTAACAGGCAGTATATTAGCTAGAGAAAAAATTCTTGCCTTAAGGTATATTTCAGCGTTGCCCGGTAGGGCCCACCATCAGTAATGTCGGGATTGAGAACGTCGGTTCAGCCAGCCAAATCTGCTTCACCCATTGAGCACTTGAGTAAACAGTAACGAAAATATTATATTTTTTCTGTACATAAAATTTTTACTAGTTAGTGCGCTTTTTTCGTGATAGAGTTTCTGATTTCAAGAATCTTGCTATGCTTTAGGTCTAGGTGTTCTGTTAATGTCTTACGTGAACCCAGGAGATCTTGGGTTTCCCTTATTTTTGAAGTAGCGAACACATTTGTGATATCAAATTATTTTGAAGCAAAATATCAAAAATGTCATTCATGTGGTTCGATTTCACACAGTGACATCGTATTCTGTTATTTTTTTAAAACTTTCTCTAGTCCTTGCTGACTACGCATTATGCAGCATATTCGTTTTACCTTGCTTAGATGTGCTCAGAGAAGTTAAAATAGTCCTTGTTTGTCCCCAAACTTTTAGTCTTGATCCCAGTAGCTCTATAAAGCTGTTATCAAGCAAATAGAAAAAATGTTTCTCCTAAGTATGGTGCGATTTTTTTCTCGCAGGTTCCGACCTCATCTGTGTCGACTTAAAAAGTATCATTTAAGCCACTGCGCCAATTACACCGAGCAATCATTTATGAGAGCAGTAACAAATAGTTGTAGAAGATATAGGCCATCGCTCCTAAACGCGTAATGATAATCGTGTTGGTCAATGAATTAAGGCTGGTACACTCACAAAAAAAGAATGATGTCAAAAACCATCAATTCGTACTTTTCAAAGCTGTAGGGTGAAAGTCAAAACATGGGCAAAAATGACGGCATCGCCCGAGTAATGGTTGATCTGACTACTAAAGAAACAAACTATTTAGAGGTAGGTATATTTAATAATTTTTTTGCCCCCTTTTTGCATTTACAATTGTGATATCAAATTCTTTGGCTGCGCTGTTTGCTTTAGTTTGGCCATATTGTAAAAAAGGTACAATGTTTTTCTTGAAAGTCATATAGCCTATGCCAAATGGCGCCAATTGTCGCGTTCAATACAAATTTTGGTTCTATTTCAACTCTAATTTACTTCTTAAAATTGAGGCGACGTATAGTATCGCTCGAATAATTTAGTCTGGCTGCCACTTGATAGCTTGGAAAAGATTGGCTTCTACTCAAATACTTTGAACCACGTCAAGAACAGAACAATAAATTTACAGAAATAATACTTCAAGACTTCAAGCTCCTTAGATCGACGATCACAGAAATTAAGCACTTTACTGTAACAATCAGGAAATAGCCAAAACTAACTCCACCAATTAACCACTGATAGAATCCACAATAGATCACCACAGACACTGCACTACTTTCTCTCTTACTACCTCTCTACTCTCTCTACTACACTCTCTGAAGGCGTAAAAATCTCGCCGCCTTACATACCAATGAAACGAGCTTCCAGAAAAAGTCAGAACAACATCACGTGATGCAGAAAAAACACCGTTAATAAATTAGGTAATCGGCAATAAATGGAAGAAAAAAAATTTTCAAGAAAAAACAAGATTCACTGAAATACTTTGGAACTTAGTCACGTAGTCAACCATTGTGACGTAAGAAGAGGTGTGTGAGTTACAAATCTAAATTCGAAAGAAAAAGGATTTTTTTCGAAAACAATTTAGCAAGTTTAGGGCTTCAGACAATTCAGATTTACGAATAGGGTAATCACGGCAAAACAAAACAACAGATCACAACAACTATACATCTATAAAAACTATTCTTTCAACGCAAATTTACTCATTTGTGACACCAATGAAGCTCTTTTCAAACCATAACGTTCTCTGTAAATTCAGTTTTACAAATTGATGATATAGTTGTTTTATTTTCATTTTTTCTTCAACTTGAGATTTCATTAAATTTCAGTTTACCCTTAATTTAGACCTCCCCACTTTTAAATAAAAATTGGTGTTTTGTACTCACACAAAGAGCCTATCAATTATAAATATCAATAATGGGCTTTACCGTTTATGTTTGCTATCAAAGTGATACTGGATAATTTTTCTGCCTGCTGCTGTTCTCTCTGTTTAGTGGTAAACATTGAGTGATGTCATTTAAGAATACAACGGAATAGTGCTATGCAAAAAAATTCAAGACAGAAGAAAAGAGCATGCTCAAAAAACAATTAAATCGAGAATCGCTTGTTGCACCTTAATACAGCATAAGATCTTACAAAATTACTTTTAACAAAAATTAACATTTCTTGAAATGCAATCGATTAAAAACAACATTATGGGCAGGTGTGCATAACCACTACATGTCTTCCAAGTTTATCGATCCCCTGGATATGTCTTATTTTCCCTGTTTTTACAATAGGCGCTCTTAAACTAAACAGACTTTTATCGGTAAGAGTTAGCAAGTGGGTCAAAGCACATGAAAGTTGTGAAAGGGTGCCAGAGTAATTCATGGGTATTTTCAGGATTATGTTATTAAATATTAGAACCGCCATCTACAGATTTTCTGTTACAATGGGCTAATTTTCATGAGCTAACGTCTCTGACTGCGCGCATGTTGTTTGGTCCTATATAAACGCAGCCATGCAAAGTGCAAAAAAAAAACAAAATGAAGCAGTTACAAGTAAAATTATTGCAATAGCAGGTCGCCATTTATAATGCTGAAGTTAAAAATATCAAATCAGCTAGCAGCACCACCCTCACTCAATTGCAAAGAAAATTGCTTTAACATTTAGATCATATGTAGCTCGACAGTGATATTTTGTTGCAAAAGATAAGACAGTACCATTTTATCCCCTCCTCTTTTTCTTGGAGAATCACCAACTTTTTGATTGGAGTGGGCTACATATCAAAGTTTTTAGAGACTTCACTTTTGAATGCATTATTTTCAGTATTCTGATGCCAAAGATCCTTGTAATCGAGAAAGAATAATCAAAATGTACTAAAGTAGCTGGCTTTTCTTGAAATTGCAATTTTTTGAAGTGCAGGCACCGAGATTTGTTTCTAACCGGTGCATTTCATAAACGTGTAGAGACTTGAGATTTTGATGAATGCTTTTGGAAACGTCGACAGATAATGACCAAGAAAACCATGCTTGTGAGGAAAAGTAGTCAAAATGTAACAAAGAATTAACTTCGTTTAACAATTGCAAGTTTGTTAGGTCAAGTAGAATAATTATTCAACTAAAAGTAGAACATATTATATGGCAGCCGACATTTAATTTGCCATTGTAAACTAATCTTTAGCCCTCAGCAATTGGAGTCACATATTGCTGGAAAGAAAATTTCCTATGCTATCAAAGAACAGTAATTTTTAGTACCTTATGATAACGTTTTATGTAATAAACTTACATGGTATAACTCAGATTACTACTTTTGGAAATGAATAAAAAATTACACCACCGATCTTAAAATTTAGTTTTTTCAGCATAAAAACAAATGCTAAAAGTAAATATTATGCACTATCGGAATTGCCATGAGATAATTTCTAATTTGTTGAAAAAGTTTGAAAATTGGTTAAGAAATAGAGATCACTTACTTTTTTAGTTAACTGATTTTGCAAAATGGGTGCAATTTTTGAAAACATCTTCATATTATGATCTGTGGTAATAAAAGACTTGTGTTAATCGCACCAGACATATTATGACATCATAGAGCCGGTTTTAAGCTCGCAAGCGAAAAAGAGAAGAACAATGCTTAGAAGGCTTAAATTCCCTAAATAAAGAATTGCTTGTTGTAGTGTCAGATAAATTTTAATTGTTATAAAGTTGTTTTTTATCAAAAGTATCTCATTGATATCTTCTGAAACAGCGCTTAATCGCATTTCTACGATCAGTACTTTTCGAGAAAGCACAAGCAGAATTATGTCTGTACGTACGTACGGTTTGACTCTTCCAAAACTATCGAGAGTACAAATATCACAATTGGCACAATTGGTCACCTCCCCGGAGTAAGTAAAGTATGGGGATTTATGACGTCGTGGTGACGTCATAATCAAATATTCCTTTTTTTTATTTGATTTCTGGATAACGGAAAACCACTGTTTGCTAAAACGAAAGCCAGCCACTAACTTACCAACTGCAAAAATTTTTAATATTTGGGGTGTAGGATGACGTCACAGCTAACGTTTTATTTCACAATTTGTTTTCTTTATTTCCTTTAGAAGTACTGACCGCAGAAACGCGATTAAATGCTTCTCAGGAAATATCAACAAGATGCTTTCGACAAAAAGAATTCTAAGACACTTTGAGCTGATTTGACAATGCAACAGCAGATGGTTTTTTAAGCATTCCAAGGATTATTTTACTATTTTTTCTTAAACGCCTTGAATTAAAGTAATGCAAGAGGCTAGCGATGCACTTAGCAAACCGCAGTTTACTTTGAATTAACCTTGTGATACTATAATTCTGTCCTCTACCCTTATGGTGAAAAAAAGCATCTCGGAGCTGCTGCGCGCAAAGCTTTTTTCCACCGTTTTTTCGAAAGCAAACAACTGATTACTGCTCTTCTAGAAGAACAATAAATAATAGCATAAACATGGCGGTTCGTGAAAAAACCTGTTATTTTGATGATGCAGTGGCAAGTTACAATGCTTTTTGTGGAGTCGTGTCGCAAGTTTTTCTCATCTTAATCTCTAAGACGTATTAATAAAATGTTGCAAAGTTTCACAAATTGACGTGTTTTTGTAAAATCATACAGGATCACAATGATTATTATCCGCAACTTCAGCAGACAAACCTGGTCGATGGACAAAACTTATCAACTATAATCTAGCCATATCCTATTGCAATAACGTTATCGTTTGGGCTTCACAGTGGGTTAGTTTGCTCTTTTCCTAGCTGCAAATATGGTAATTTATATCAATAGCTTACAAGAGAAACCCAAAGTTTTATGCCAAATATTTAATAGCTTATTTCTGAAATTACGTAGCAATCATTTTGGTGTCACCTCTTTCCACAGCTTTACATTCATGCTTCCATGCCAGTTGTGAAATAAATGTGTTAAAGCTCGTAAAATCGTTGCCAGTTTGAAATTAGGCCGGTTGAGTTCTAAATGCAGGCTGAAAGCAGGGCAATAAAAGCGTTGCTAGGAACTTTAAAAGATTTAGGAGAAATACAGCGGTTGTGAACGACATTCTTAATGTTTTTCCATTCTATTCCCATTGAAAACACGATATTTTTGATTTTGAAACAAGTGGCTGCGTCAAAAAATCGTTATCGTTTTTTTACCATTTTGCAACTATCAATCGGGTAAAGCCGGTTTGGCTGACTGAACCGATATTCTTAACTTCAACATATTGATAGGGAAACACCCGGCGACGCCGGAAGAGCCGGCCAATGAATATTTTAAGCCATAAATATGTCAACATCAAATATAACGACTTTTTTTAAGCCTGTTAGTTAATTAATTGCCACTCTTCTAAGATCTAGCTTAGCAATTGTTGGGAGAATGTTTTTCAGAAGCTTGTTGGTGAATCCATGTTTTCCAAATATAACGATAGGGGATACTTGGATTAGGCTAGCCTCCAGGTTAGTCGAGCCGTCCTTTATTTTTATTTTTATCTTTTTATTGTAGGCACAAAGACAAAAACACAAAATAAAAACAGAAGATAAAGCACAAATACAATGCCTGAATTAAATTACACCATTTCTTGAAATGAATTTGCAATTTGTTATGTTGCCTAGCAATATAGTGTTCTGATCTTTCATTGATTCAATTGCGTAAAAGAACTGGAGCATATTGGGTGTTGCTTACGAATATTTACACCTGTAAATCAAGAGTCTTGCCGATAAGAGTATCAGGTTGGCTGATTGATTAATTATTAACATATTGTGCATTAATCCCAAACAGTTTATGAAAATTGTTCCAAGGGACATTAATACGAAAGCTTGCTAAAATCCAATCAAACGCATCATTTCAAAAAGCGTCAACAATTTTGCAATCACAATATAAATGTATTGGAGTTTCCGGTTCTTCACGGCAAAACGTGCACAAATTTATTAAAAGTAATATCAAGAACATGCAATTGTAGCCTACAATAGTAACAATCGATCTTAAGTTTAATCTGATTTGAAATGATCGTAGTTTTGTTTCATTTGCAGCATAGTAGTTATTCTTATAAATAGCTGACCAATCAATTGCATCGGATAGAAGTTGCCATGTATCACACCATTTTAGTTGCTTTTTAACAGGTCGTACTTTAACTTTGTCTATCAAAAATTTAAAAGCTGTTTTGCTGGAGCTACTTAGAGCAGCAATTTGTTGTTTTACAGTTTGGTTAAAGTCAGAAAAGGCGTAAGAAGGTTCACGAAAGTTACTATTTATAGTTGTAATCCAGACAATTGGAATAGCTGAAATGAGTTTAATGTATTTGATAAAGCTCGTGATAATTGGGATCATGTGAAAAGCTGACGCCACTTCATTGCATGAGTATACTTCATGGTCCGAGTTAAGCAGCTGAATAAAATTAAAAATTCCGGCTTTGCAAAATTCTTCAACAAACATTGGTTGATTTCGGTATTTAACCGCTTTATTAAACCATAAATATTCGGAATCATTGTCGACATTGGTGAATTATTTTAAAGTTCTTAAGGTGGTAAGGTAAAGCGTAAAAAGAGCCACCCTACCAACTAGCATGCTATTCGGCTTCATATTAGAACGCAAAACACAGAAAAGGACATTTTCATGAATACATCGATTTTCCAGAAATTTCCAATTGGTTTGGTAATTATTGTATCAAACATTTTAAAAATGAAGTGAAACCTGAGAGAAAGTACTTGATGCATACTGATTGATGTTAATCATTTTACCACCTCCTTCTTTCATATCACAACATAGTTGAAAACGACCGATTTTTTCCAATTTGGAGCCCCAAATGAATTTGTACATAATTTGTTTGAGTTCTTGTATGAAAATTTCTGGCAATATTTCCGGTAGATAAGTACCTTTACACACAATTTTGGAAATAACTACATTTTTAGCGCTGCAATTTTTTCTAACAGCGTAAGACCGCGAGATAACCAAGTGTTTGAAAGTGTTTGCTCTTTTCGCGTTTTACTTGGAAAATTTTTGCTGAAAAGTTAAGCTTAATGAAAATCGCATTGCAACTTGTATTCATTCTGTGCATTGTGATGTCACTGTAGTCTTTTTGTCATAACGATTATCTGCGCATATGTAGTCGAACGATAATTTACTTTCTTATCACGTGATCAACTTACTCATCGGAAGTGTTGAGTTCTAAAAATAATATTTTTCTGCTATACAACCAAAGTTAATTTTTAGTCACAACTGTACAGATGAATATAAGAATCCAAAGCAGTGTTTCAAACCCCCGAGGTTAAATATTGAGTTTATTCGAATCAAAACTCAAACTTCAGAAGCAACTATCGCAGCTACCAAAATTACCATCAGTGTTTATTTTGCTTCAGGTGAATTCAAGTTTTTTTTTCGAGACATGCTTCTGCTGATCGTATTATTTCACCATTACAAATCACTTTTGTTGAGTCCGTTAAGTGGTTCGCAATTATGCATCCATTTTTGGTCCTGCTTTGTTTTATCATCAATAGTTTTCCTGCTCGATCTTCTTCCCTCTTCAGTCATTTGCTCTTTTCTATGTAGTAAACTGTGCATTTGATTCTGCTTTCTTTTGTCCCTGGTGCGACGAAGACCATGCAGTATATCTCGCCTAAAACAGAGCTCTAGTTTCAACACCTGCGTCGTTTTTACAACTCGGAAAAATGTGAAGCCTCTTCCTTTTCAAAGCAATTCCATTAAACTATTGCAACCTCAGCACCTTTCATACAACTATGTGCAGCTATAACATTGATGTGCTTTAGTTTTCAAGTGGCGTATGACCCTAATCATATTTGACTGCAAGCTACAACTAAAATGATATCAACAACAATTTTAATTACATACGGAAAGCTAATCAGTTCATACAGCTATTACGACAGTGGTGACTAGTAGCCACAACCCGTGCGCTCTTTAGGCTAAAACGTTCAGATGTCTGCTGGAGCGTTATAAGACTAAATTTAAGCTCCACTTTTCTCTGCCCAATTTTCACTTTGGTTTTCTTGTCACTCTTACTTTTAGCCAATCGGGATCAATTTGATCGCATTATTTTTTTTTCTAACTACATTTGTTCAAGGTCTATTTCAAAAATCTTCAGGCAATATATCTGCTTCTTTCTTGGGTTCTTTCTCATAAAGAGCCCTATCTTAAATCAACAAATCTTTTCGTTGACCCATATACCCATACGCATCTCTGGGGTGATTTTCGTTTCTTTTCGCTCCTAGTATTAATCAGTTGGGGTGCCGTCACCGGTAGCTCTCCATCTCTCCTATTTCTTTTGTTTTGCATGACGTTTCTCTGCCTCCTATACGGTTATCCGGACCCGTTTTACCACTTATTCTCTTGAGCAGTAAACATACTTCCTTCGTCAACCATCCTTATTTCTTATCTGAGCTGAAGGACTAAAGTACCCTCTAGCTATCTCAGCCAAGCTACTTAGGAATACGTGAAATGTGTACACAGCCTACACAAAAGCAAAGCCATGATAAAAGCTGAAAGCTGGACGTCCTTATGATAGCAGTGTTAAAGGTAGCAAGCCAATGATAAATAATTTCTATTTTGTAGAAATATCTTGATTTAAGCACATGAGTAGATGGAGAAGGTTTCAGTCTTTCTTTCACCTCCTTAGCTTTGACGAGGCGACAAGTATTGCAATTATGCGGCGGCCATGTATCACTAAATTTCTTGGACTCAATCCCCATAGTATATCAAGATATTTTTGAATAGAACAGGAAAGTTTTTTAGAACCTGCAGACGCGCTTGTAGGTTTGGGGGTTATATTTTTTCGACCTCTTTAGTTTTCACCTAGCTGCATTTCAGCCTATAGAAATAAATATAAAAGTGTTATGTGTGAGAAAATGGGACCAAAAAGCGCCCAGGAGTTGTTGATTTTCAAAAAAGAAGATTTTTACTTGAAAGACAAAAGTAATAGCACTTGAATTACTATTCAAAAATGATATCCTTCTTTTACAAGTTAAAAATATAATAGCTCGAATTATGAACCAAGCAAAAGAGAATCTCTTGTAGCATATAATGAATATTTAGGCTTTCTGGAGTAAAGAAATAAGGTACAATCAGCAAAATGCTTTTAGATCAACGCGCCCTTAAGCGTGAGATAGAACTACATCTTTGAATAAGTTCTAGACTTATTTTAATACCCCACTTCCAATTATTTTTATTACCCCACTTCTGTAGGTGGGATCAATACATTAGTCACGCTTTTTGCGACATATTTATTTCGTATTTTCATCCCGCTGGTAAGCTTACGTTTAATTTAATCATATCAAATGTTACTAGGCTTATAACACTATCGCAGCCAAATACGCACTTTATGCCCCAGGCACTAAACTCGTTTATGATCACTTCTACTATCGTATGATACTTGCTTGGTTGCTAGAAAAGTTGAATAGCTAGTTTAGCGTAATTGCACTCTTTTCTCTGATAATTGAAAAACAAGGCTATTACAAGAAAATTACTTACTTAATTGCAAAACAGGGATGTGCAAGATCACAGTACAAAATAATAAAGACCTCGAGCAGTAAGCTTCTTCTTCGTCGTATGAGCTATTTGTTGTGAGCATTATGCAGGAAGATGTATATATAGGTTACACTGCGTTAGCGCTCATTCTCGGTTTGTAAGTCTTCAGTAAGACTGGGGCCACCACGACGGGTTGACTGCTTGGCCCCACCACCTGTCTGCCACATAAAGGCGGAGGCATCCCGTTGAGTGTTTTGTCCAAGGACACAACAAGCAAGCTTGCCGGCTTGTTCTCCACACTATCCTTATGTACTAAGCGCCAAGCAGGGAAGCTGTAAATACCATTTTTTAAAGTTTTTTGGTATGACTCGACTTGGGAAATGAACCCGAGGTATACCGATTGCGAAGAAAACGCTCTAATCACTACGCCATAACCCCCCCGGTGAGTATTAAGCTGTGGCTGTATTAAGATTTATTCAGAAATAATTTTTTAATTTAGCCACATTAGGTGGCCAAATGTTGCAATCTTAATCAAAAGTGGATCTTCAGCAAAGATTTTTACAAAGCGATTAAGTAGTTAAATTGCGAGTGTCTTCTTTGTGGCAGGTAGATCGTGATTCTATTGATTTGACAAATCATAGGTCAAAAAATGTTATTTGCAGATCTTACGCTTGGCGGTCAATATAGAGAGTGGGCTTATCATGTGGGAACCGAATACAAAACCGTGCAGACTTGCTTAAAAACAGTACCTACTAAAAATTTAAAACGTACGATATCGTCACTGATTAGCTATTCCGGAAAGCGTCTAGAAATGCATGAAATTGCATTCTTTGAGATTAGTCGGGTTAGGTAAGAAATCTAGTACGGATAATCTATAAGAACTTTTAAAGAAAGATTTAAACAAAAAAAACGATAGAAAAATCTAAAAATTAAAATAGTTAAGAAAATCCTTGAGGAGGGCAAAATGAATATGAAGACTACAATTTTCAAGCTTTTTATATGGATGAAGCAATTGCATTTAGACCTATATGTATTATTACTAACCACCAATAATGAGCAAAGAAAACCAAATTCAAAAACAATGACGTAGGAAAATGTCAGAAACCATCCCGAAAGGGCAATGAGTTTATAAGTCTGAGGGCAGTCCCCTCTTATCCCTTTTTTCTTTCGACTTTTCCCTTTAGGAGTCGCCGCAGTACATTAGTTTTCTTTACCTCAATCTATCTTTTGTAATGTTCACTGTCAGTTTCATTTCCATCTTTTCTTGCTTTCCACCGCCCACAAATCTCCTCTTCGGTTTATCTTTCCGTTTTTTTTCTCTGGTAAGCCTATATTTAGAACACCTGAGGATTCGTTTGAGGCCAAGAAGAAGGCTGATGATGTGTTTGTCGATCTGACAGCTGTTTACGACACTGCCTGGCACCCTGGTCTCACCTGCAAGTTGCTTGTGCTTCTACTGGATAAGCACATGGTCCGGATGATCATGGAACTTGTCCGGAATAGAAGCTTTACGCTCATTACTGATGACAGCAAGCAAAGCAGGTTAAGTCGTTTGCAAAACGGCCTCCCACAGGGATCGGTCTTGGCTCCCTTCTTTTTCAACGTCTACACATACGATTTGCCTTCCATGACTCTCAGAAGTGTGCATATGTTAATGACTTAGCATTTCTGTATGCTTCTCGAGATTGGAAGGCTGTGGAGGACACTGTAAGCCAAGACATGACTACACTTTCAGCTTATTTCCAGACTTGGAGGGTAAAGCTCAGCAATACGAAAACGGTGACGGCGGCCTTTCATCTTAACAACAGAGAGGCCAAACGTGAGCTTAATGTTTATAACAATGGCAACCTATTGCCACCCTGTCCAGTCCAACGTATCTTGGGGTAAAGCTGGACAGGTCGCTCACTTTCCGTCACCACCTTAAGGCTTTGCGCAAAAAACTCTCCACCCGAGTTGCGCTGTTGAGGCGACTTGGGGGATTCGGATGGGGTGCAGGTGACAAGACATTGCGCATCTATGCTCTTTCCTTGATCTATTCCACAGCTGAGTGCTGTGCACCAGTTTGGTGCCGTAGTACGCATACTCGCCTCATTGACAGCATTCTCAATGATGCTTTGCGCATTGTCACTGGATGCTTGGATCCCACACCAACGGAGAACTTGCCTGTCCTCGCAGGCATCCCGCCAGCTGAGCTCCGCCGATTAGAAGCAACACTCTTCTTGGCGAATCGTGCTATCCACGACCCCTACCATGTACTGCACGGACAGTTGGTTAGGCAGCAGGATGTGCACCAGGGGAGACTTAGATCAAGACATCCATTTGTACCTGCTGCGTTGAAACTATTAGGTAGCTTGTGTAAGCTGGACATCCGCCTGAAGCAGTGGACGAAACATAAATGGATCGCGGACTATTTGGAGAGCACTTCAAGGGTCCGTGCTTTCATTTCCAGGGTCAGTTCAAGGCCACTTGGAATGATTCAACCCAGAACATCTTGAGTAAGGCTCAATCGCTTGCGGATTGTTGTAGGGCGTTTTCACTCGTCCATGTACAAATGAGGTCTCGCTCCATCACCGAATTGCGAATGTGGCGCCACAGAGCAAACTGCAGATCACGTCATATTCTCATGTCTCCTACATCACATACGAAGAGGAACACGAAGTCTGCAGGTTTTGGATGATGCAACTCGATGTTGGCTTAACACCACCACTGCCAGCATCTAATCTGGGCAGCGCAGCAGCCCGGGTTGGTAAAAGGAAAGACCCTCGACCCTGGCCTTGATTTGTGCTGACTTGGATTAGCTTCGGGTGCCTGACCAAACAACAACAACAACAACAACAACGAGAACACCTTGACAAACATGCTGCCCATCTTTTCCCTTCTCATGTCTTTACCAAAGTAATCTCGCTTTCCCCATTGCATCACAAATTACTGTTTGTCAGCACCGCCATGTATCGTAATTTAATAAGTTTGCGGAGCATTATTTTGATGATAATTGTTTCCTGACGACGAGTATTGTAAATAGGAGGAGGTTGAAAATTCCGAGTTTCAAAAACTTTTTTGTTTTTAAAAGCAGTGGTCTACATAGCCAACTGTATTTTGCTTACTGCAAGTTGCGATTAGTTTCTTTGTTTAATTTGATTTGTAATGAAAATCTGGAAAAAGAAAACCAAAAATGATGAAGTCATTATTATGCAACCCAAAAGTAAAGGAAAAACAAAGGCAAGAGATACATCTACAGACCGATCATCAGTAGAATCCAAAAAAAATATAAGGTCCTCCGAGAGCAGTATACCTTCCAACTCAGAAAGGAAAACCTCAAACCCGCGACGAGATTCTGCTAGTGACCACAGCGATGATGATGACGATTATTCGGACAGCTTCACTGATGATTCTATTGACGACTTGGATTCTATTGTTTTCGATTTGGAAAAAAAGCCTAAAAAACCAAAAAAACAACGAAAACCAATAGTAAACTCGTGCTGTGGCTTTTGTAGCCTTGGAGCGGGAAGTTTAATAACCGGACTATTGTACATTGTAAGTTCAAAATTTTGTTATCTTCTAACTTTTTTGTGGTATATTATTGAACTGTTTACCTTACTTGCTGTACTTACAGTCAAAGATCTGTTACGAAAATGTATTGGGGGAGTGCTGTGTGCTATTGGAAAAATGTGTAAAAGGCGAGCTATTTGTTTTAGTTTGGATCACCAGCAGTTTTTATATCAGTTTGCCGAGTAGAAAGCTGAATAACGACTGATGATATTTTACCCAAATTACAAGTTAGTTTATCAAAAAAATTAATCTTTAAAATTTTCTCCAAAATATCATAACTTCCAACGTGGCTAAGTCTGATTTTCGAACATACTTGTACACCAACCATTCAAACAATGATTTTGTCTGAGTTATGAGAATGTTTCGATTATTTCAGAATCGTTCTATTGATTTCTAACCGGCGTCACCCGGCAGCGTTTACAATCAATTTTGTTCGGTAAAAAGTATTGGCTAGGCAGTCAGCGCCTGCTTCACCCACAAATCATTGCTGAAAGCAGTAACAAAAAGTTGTTATAAATAGTAATATTTCTACTGTGTCTCTTATCCCGATCACCGAACTTTTAAAAGATTGGACTTTCTCAAACACTACCAATCATTTCACAAATTTTATCTTTTCCTTTCAATAAGCATAGGGTCACAAAATAAAATTTGTGAGAGAGCACTGTGATGGTGGTTGTTTTACGATTACAGAAACAAGTTATTTAGTGGTAGGTTTATTTTCCAATTAGGTGCGACCCTTATCGTCATTATATTTGTGACGCCAAGTTCCTTGGCTGTGTTTTGCTCCCGGCATAGGACGAAAGGGGTTATGCATCTCGTCAAATGCCTTACATTCGATCATTTGGATGGTCTATTAAGCCATTTTCATTCAATAAAAGTTTCTCTCGTAGGTGCCATTTTACACGGTGGTGCAAGACTACAGTCCAATTGTTTTCTACTAATTTTCCATCAAAATTTGGATTTTATAAATTATATGCGTCTAATACCAACCTCTTTATTATTAAATTAACCCTTTGAGGGATAATGTAACACATATGTTACATGATTGTTAATTGTTATATCATTATGACGAAATAACCAGACAGCTCTTACTAGCAAATAGCAAATAATTTACAAACTTTTATCCGTTTAGCAAACTGCAGACAGTGACACTGTTTCGACCTATCAGGTCTCTTCAGTGCAGTTGGTGACCAATCTGATAGGTCGAAACAGTGTCACTGTCTGCAGTTTGCTAAGTGCATCCCTGGCCTCTTGCATTTTATCCGTTTGTTTCACTAAGTGTATTGGGCCACCAATTCAAAGTTATGAAAGAATGTTAAAGTGATTACAAATTTTTCGTAATTGTGGGTTTAGTTGTAAGACCTAAAGCCATTGGCTGCGCGTAAATTCCCTGCTTACGGCATAAGCACAGCTACGTGAGGGCAAACTGACGCGGAGTCCAGCATTTACAATGGAGTTATTACTATAAGTCATGGCTAAAAAACAACCCAATGATCAGGTTTTTATGCTTAAGAGGAGGATAATTTGTTCTGAATCCTGCAAGACTTCACGTTTCAAAACTAGTCTTTTCACTCCAGTTTACTACCTATGATCAAAACTTCCTGGAGCTTGAATAAGTCAGGCGCTACACGTTTGTGAAGCGGTATTCTAACCTGGAGTTCATCTATAGTTTAATTACCGGTTTTATAATTTTCGTACTTGCCATTGCATTATTAAACAAAGAGATTTATTCCGGTATGTTTGTACTGCAATAAATCATTCTTCTTCAGCAGGCTGCATATCAGTAACAGGCTTTACTATTTACGTTTGCTTTGAAAATGAGATGATACAATAAGTGGATCTGGGCCTGCAGCTGTTTTCACTAAAATGGTATCATGTCTTCTGAAAAAACAAAGCTTTTTTAAAGATTTCAAAAAAAAAGTAAAACCATGCATGAAGAAATGTTTAGATACTTAATCGCTTGTTGAGTTGTCAATAAACCTCAAGTGTTTGTGAAATTCGTTTTTTGAAAGTAGCTTGTTAAGATCTACCAAAAAAGCTTTCAATTACGTTTCTAAGGTTGGTACTTTTTTGAGAAAATCTTACTCCCTGAAAGGTAGATTCTTTTACCTTGTCAAGATGGTTGCTGGCTTTTGTTTGTAATAAATACAATTTCCTCCATCAAGAAATGCTGATTTAAAGAATATTGTAATGGTGAAGTCATCATGATGTCGTCAACCTCTTTTTGAAACACATTGTGGAGTGGTGATCGATTGCCTCAAGTGTCTTGCTTTAACGCCCAATAGTTTCCCAGAGTTAAATCACACACACACAAACAACCATGATTGCACTTTGTACTACATATATTCTCTTATACTGTTTTTTAAATGCCTAAGGTTGAAATTTCTTATCCAATTAAATAAAATTTAATTTTTTCTATGCCTAAATGAAGCCTTGATTGCTTTATCATCAAGCACAAGCATGTTATTTTTGGTAGAAGTGGACATGGTTTTCATGACAAAAACAGTCAGCAAATGAGCTAGAAATAAAAAGGACATTCGCTGCATTATGTGATACGTAAGATTTTGAAACTTTTAGAACTGCTACGGTTTTTAGCTCTGAGATAATTTTAATAACAGTCTGTGTAATTTGCACAGAATTTTGTATTTTGTCTTGCTGACTCCACAACGCTTTGAATTACGCTGGGTGCTTAATACCAAAGAGAAAAACCTGTGAATGCCTGTTTTAATGTTTTTAATATGACCTAATGAAGGAATTAAACCAAGGACAGCCAACTAAAGGTTTTTTGGTAAAACTAAAAACACTTTATATTTGTGCAGTGCTTGGGAATCGGGTTTTTTGTGTATCGCGTCAACCATTTCAATTCTCAAATGGGAAAGAGTGAGCGAATTTTCACCGGAACCGATTACTACAAAGATATTTGGAAAGTGATGCTCGTCACCGGAATGGCTATCAACGGAACCTGTATGTTCGGAGCTCTTATATTGCTAATATCCTCTTGTGTGTTTGGCCAAAAAGTTAGTATTGCTTTACATGTAGGCCTACGCTAAGCCATTTAGCTTACAAGCATTTAGTGATCGTACCTTATCTGAAAGAACAAGGCGACTATCCTCAAGCTTTCAATGTAATATTTAAAAAAAATGCTTAAACAGCTGTTGCTGCTGGCAATTTTAAGGTAATTTTAGATAATTCCCAATTTAATTGAAAGTGTTACTAAATTACTTCTTCTTTTTGAAATAGTTCGAAAATTCACCATAATGTTGGTCACCAAATATTTATTTCGAAAAGTTTGGCAATGTTGGATTGGAGCGCAATCTTATGATGTCACTACCAACATGATCGTACGTTTAAATCCCACAATGACTTCACAGTTGTATCTTTGATAAGGCACTTTACGACAATTACAGTGCTTGGTTAAATTGCGGGTGGCACAAATATGCCGCGCAGCAGTACAAGTGCATGCTTTGGCAGCATTGAAACGAAGTTGAATAATAGCTAAGTCTATCGCATAACCAACAAAGGTTTCTCGTAACAAAAAAAAAGCATTGCTCGACTCAACTCAATTTTTTTTCGTATCACGTAAATGGTACGCATTTTCTACTTTAGGAACATTATTCGAAAATGAGAATTGCTGTCATAATTTGGTGCGTTTCAACGGGTTTGGGAGTGTTGTGGAATGTAGGAGAAGGAGTCTTTCTCATTCTACTACCCGTATATAATCAAAAGCTAGACAACGGAGTTGTCACCGATATATCCAATTATAAAGAGATCAAAGATCAACTAGCAACAGTGTGGGCACTGACTGGCCTATACACGTTGTTTTACGTAAGTTTTGATCAGTATTTTGTTGTTTAACTCTTGTGCTAATGAAGCCGTTAGAATTCTATTAGAAATTATTAGCAATAATTTGATGAGGTAAACGGTTTTATTTTATCAACGGTTTTATTTTATTATTAACCATCAAACGGTTTTATTTTTCTTTTGTAATTCAACAAACACCGGTTTCTTTTCAACAGTTACTTCGTACAATCATAACAAGCAAAACAACCTGATCTTCCCTAATCAAACTATTTCCATTTAAACTAGGGGTCATTAACCTTGTTGCAGCTGATAGCTGCTTCAAGGGTTCTCAGCAGTATAATGGAGAACCAGTTTGATACAATATTATTTTGAAATAACAATTTTGCGCAATTTACCATTAAATTTGTATTATTGTTATTATTGATGATATATTCTGAGCTAACTGATGATTAATGGTATTTTGAGAACGAGCTAGCGGGTAAGTGCTGTTGTCCCCACGGGAAATCTGGTGATGCCGAACTCCATGTGGGTGACCCATGACCTAAACATTCCATTATGAAAATGATTTCTCATTTGACTTTTCTTAACTTTTACATTTGTTTGGTTACTATTGATTGCATGAAAGTTAGGACTGGTTTTGACCTTTTGTATCATGGAAAAAAAGTTGACACAACCGTGGACTAAACCAGGGGCACCAGCAAAGAGGGCAATTGTTCTCCACTCCCGAAATATTTATCAAAGCGATGATGATTACATAATTTTTTTATTTGTTTTTAGTGTCTAAGAAACAGTGATCAATTAATTTATTTTTGCTCCAAATATTTTAATTGATAATTCTGAATATTACTCAAAATCTTTTAGAGAACTAAGAAAGGTCGTTGCCCACAGATAACAATTTGTCCTATTCTAGAAATTGTTGGCTGGTAACGTTTATGACAATAACCAAGAGCATCATATTTCGTATAGCTTTATAGAAAGTCTTTATTTGATGATTGCATAAATTCTGAGAAAACATACCATCATGCTAAAAAGCGAAGCACTAAAAACAATATAGCTTTTTGTTCCTTTAGAGGAAGATGGAATTAAAGCCTCATCGATAGCACTTTGAATGTCAATTTAAAAGTGATGCTTATTGAGGCAATTTGTGTCTTTTTGAATGCTTCAGGTATACTTGGTTATTGTATTGGTGTCATATCTTCGACAACTCAAGTATATAGGTGCTCCGAAACTCGGTGGAAATGATTCTACTGCTGGAAATGCTGGCAGTCGAGCAGCCTCAAGAATTAGCAACTCAAGACCTGGATCAGGTTTGAAAAAATTATAATTTCTGGTACTAAGCCAGACTCTAAAATTGCTTTCAAAAAATACACGGATTAAACAAAAAAGGTCTTCAGGAAATTGAGCAAAATTTTTAACTCAAAGGGAAGTTGCTTTTTCTTTTTTTCATCAGGGCAGAAGATATCCTTTTTGGGCAAATGCTGAAAAAGAGCCTGCTATTAACAAACAGTAATAAAGTCAGCTTAGACATTTATTTGCCAAAAGAATAAATGTCTAAGGGTTTGATTACTGTTTTTCAATTTTAATTGTTATTGCTTTTTGGGCAATATTCATTTTATTTGTTATTACCTACCTAAACTGATCGGATATTTTTGATCTGGTTCGTCTTGAATTCTAAACAGCACCAATCGAATCGCTCAACGATTGTGATATAGGTTGAAAGGAAAGAGATATCTCGTAGACTGAAAGTGACACAACTTTCTACTTTTCACTAGGTAGAGAAGTTTTTCCGCGTGCAAGTTTTGCAAAATCACAAACACGAAGTAAAGAAGAAAGAGAAACTCCAAAGTAATGCTAATAAATCTGTCATGATATTATTATTTTCAAGAATGCTAAATTCAATACCGGTTTAATTTGCAGGGTAGTCTACGAACGCTTACTTTTCCAATTGCTGCTGATATAAGCTAATGCTATCAAAGTAGAAATATGGCTACACTTAAATCAACCGAAATATATTTTATTATGTCTTGATTTTATCATCAAAATCGATTTTATGTTTTGTTATGACTTTATTGTATGATCAGGCCAGTAAGGAGTGCAACGGAATTTCAGCCTTCTATATGTGCCAGTGATTTTCGTGAGGATGACAATACGTACGTAAACTGGCCTCATTTAGATAACGACTCAGCTATTGGCCCTTCACCTGTAAATGAGATTAAAAATAATGACAAAGAAGAAGAGCCATTTTCAGATTCCTCCGTGTATGACCTTCCTTCTGGAAATTCACATAATGGTGAGAATATTACAGCATGTTGCAATGAACATATTATTAAAAATTATGGACCCTTGAAGCTTTATTATTTAAAGTTTATAGAATCATTTTAAACCAAGCTCTTGAACATTATGCTCTTGCGTTTACCCCCTTTTTTTTTTTTTTTTTTTTTTTTAGTAGTTGGCAATTTATTTCGCTTCTGTTTTCTCAACACAAAAAACTCAACGAAAGAATAAAAACAACGAGCGAAAAAGGAATGCAGGTGACAAAACGAATTGACGTTAAACATACCCAAATTTTTTAAGATTACATTAAATAGATTGTAGAGAGGGGCATGGTCACCGCACCTGACAAAAACATCGAGCAAAAAAATTTAAATAAAAAAAACAACAAAAAAGAAACTAAAAAAGCAGTCAGCCAAATAAACAAAATTTTACCCTATGTAAAAAACCCAATAGCTAAAAGAAATACATTCCTCTCAGTGCCAAACTGTTGTTACCCTAACGAGGGGAGCTAGCAGGTACTACACCTTGCCCAAAGGTGACCTGGGAGCAACGACAGTTAAAGAGTTAGCTCCATCACACTCTAGGAAGGACCCTGTCGCCGGATGCAGTTATAGTCTTACTGCCCAGGACCATGCAATTTGCAGATAAACAGTAGCATCATAACATTGCGTTTGAATTTTTATGACCTGATTTTAATCACGTGATTGTGGACAACTTAAGTAAACCATTGGAAGTGTCCCTGTCTTTTTTACTCAAATAAAAATTAATCATTTATGCTAATGAATAGACTGAAGTTTCATGGACATCTATTGCAGTTGAATTGTCCTTATTCTTCTTCTTCATCCGAAAATATTTCGAGGAGCAGTTGTCGCCTGAAGTTGGAGATGGAGTATAAGTAGGGTTACCATACGTCCCGCTTTAGGCGGGACAGTCCAGCTTTTTGAGGCCTTGTCCCGCTTTTTTGATCGTAAATCCCGCTTTTTGCTTCAGTGAAACAGAACGGATTTAACCAAACTTATGGACATTTCAATTAATTCTCCAATAAAAGCGGGACGGTGAGATGTGGTTGGAGGCTTCATTGTTGAGGTAAAGGTGCA
The DNA here is from genome assembly GCA_963675345.1 of Trididemnum clinides. Taxonomy (NCBI): domain Eukaryota; kingdom Metazoa; phylum Chordata; class Ascidiacea; order Aplousobranchia; family Didemnidae; genus Trididemnum; species Trididemnum clinides. Next base: position 8,946,849 of record OY776293.1, read on the forward strand.
GATCTGAATCGAATGACGAAAAATGGGGTGATCTCTAAAAAAAAAAAAAAAAAAAAGTCAACGCCTGCACGGTTGCAGGATTTATCCAATTTTGGCTTGAAAATGACACGAAACGTGGAACTAACAGGCGATGACCTTTTTTTTTTTTTTTTTTTGGAGATCGCCCCAAGTTTCGTGTCTGAACTGCACCGTTGCCTGGACAATCAAGCTTATCACCACAACTCGCCGTCCCGCTTTTGTTAAAAAAAACGTTGGAAGGGCCATAAATTTTGTCTCGTGAAAATTCGTCATCCAATGTCCCGATTTTTGCTTTTCAAAATATGGTAACCCTAAGTATAAGATAATCATTCGCTCTTTTTAATTGGTAGTTCGAAAGTGATTGGCAGATTCTGAAAAAGAAAGAAAAACAGCAAATACCTATTCTATTACTTTTTATCCTTCTTTGCAAGCTCGTTTTACAATTAGGTATATCTTTAAGCAATCAAAATAAGTAGGTTTCCAGTCTTAAAACATAATAAATATTAATCTACTGATTTATAATATATTCTTTAAAGCATTTGATGAACCTGGGAAGTGATTTAATATCTTTGAGTGCTACAGGTAGTTTATTCCATAACATTGGGCCTCTAAATTTCAGTGTTTGTTGTGTGAGTTTTATTCTGCAATATTGAGGGCACAATTTCGACTTGGATCGAGTACAAAGAGTGGCTTTCTCGCTAAGAAAGTTAGAATCAAAAATGTTTGAAAAAGCAGGAGGAAGAGATTTAATAAAATATTTGTGCATAAATTTGGCAATTTCAAGTTGTTTAGACTGTTGTATTAGCAGATTGTGTTGTTGAAAAACGTTACTATTTTTTTGCTTAGTATTAATCAAATTAATTGCTTTGGTTGAAACTTTTTGCAACTTTTGAATCATAGATGCGTTACCATGGCACCAGGATATTACACAATATTGCACATAGCTATTAATAAGAGAGTGATATAAAGTTAGCAATGAACTTTTATCAAGATACTGTTTTTCTTTGTTAATTACATGGTAGCTACATCTGAGTTTTTGCAGCAACCACTGCATATGTGGCTTCCATGAAAGATGTTCATTGATGGTTAAACCCAAAAATTTGCAACTGTTTACTCGTTTTAGATGCTTGTTTTTGAATTGAATTGACAACGCAGCAGGTGGAGGAAGACTATTTGGAGTTCTAAACGCAACATATAGGGTTTTTTCAGTATTAAGTGTTAATTTATTTGCAGAAAGCCAGGCCTCGACATGTTTCAATTGAGTATTTATAACCTCATATAATGCTTTATAAGAACTGCTGTTAAAAAATAAATTGGTGTCGTCTGCAAACATTATCGCTTTGCCTGATGTTAAGCATTTAGGAAAATCATTTATGTAAATTAAAAATAGAAGGGGGCCAAGAATTGATTCCTGTGGTACCTCTACCCCGATTGGCTTGGAATTTGAAATTTTTCCATTAACTTCCGTTTGCATCAAGCGACCGTTTAAATAGCTTCTGAACCATTCGTTTGCTACCCCCCTAACACCAAAGTGATTTGGTTTAGCCAAAAGTATACTGTGATCAATGGTGTCAAAAGCTTTGGAGAGATCTAAAAATACACCAAGAGTATATTCTTTATCTTCGAAAGATTTGGTGATATTTTCAACCATTACAGCAGCGGCATGACTAGTGGAGTGATTTTTTCTAAATCCAAATTGTAAATCATAGAAAAAGTTTGATTGTAACAAAAATGAATACAGTCGATTATGTACAATCTTTTCTAATATTTTAGACAGTACTGGGAGCAGACTAATTGGCCGATAATTATTTACATTTGTTTTTTGCCCTTTTTTGTGTACAGGAATCACTTTAGCTTTTTTAAAGTCTATGATAAATTGACCTTGAGATAAAGATAAGTTAAAAATATGACACAAACCAAAAAGAATGTAATCCGAACTTGATTTTACAACTGATATTGGAATTTCATCAATTCCAGTGCTGTTTTTGGGTTGCATTTTGGAGATAATTTTTTTGGTTTCAGTTACCGATGTAGGGTTCAAGAACATTGAGTTGCATATTGGAGAGCCCAAAAATTCACTGAATTGTTTTTGCGGGGTTGCTAGTTTGTTTACTAATTTTTCACCAATACTAGAAAAATAATCGTTAAAGTAGTTAGCTAATAGATTTGAGTCAGTACACAATTTACCATCTATTATCAGAAAGGGGCATTGAGTGATTTTACTTTTTTCCTTCCAAGTAGTTTATTTAGGGTTTTCCACGTTTGTTTCAAATTATTTTTTAGTTTATCAAAAAGAGATGAATAATGCAATTTCTTTTTCTGTTGAATTGTATGATAGTAAAGATTTCTAGCTTTGTTATACTTCACTTTTGCTGTCAGTGTTTTCTTATTTACATACTTTTTAAAAAGTTTTTCTTTCTCATACATAAGTACTTGAAGATTTTGCCATCTACGTTTTGCATCTACGTTAACATTTTATCAGAAAAAACTATTTGTAGGAACTTCTGCCCAAAATAATGAAAAATCTAAAGTTCTTATTCCACTTCCGAAAAACAATCAAGAATTTAAAAGCCAAGAATTCAATAATGCAGAAAAAAGTCTTTCCAAGGTTAGTATTTTGTAGAATATATTGAGCTTTAACCACCTACCGTACATCCAATAAGCTACCTGCCTTCTGTAGTTCAATATTTTCTGAGCGATATACATATACCTGCCTAGGCAAAATGGCAGCCGCAAAATCATATCATTTGTCCTTATTTTAGCTGTTTTTAAACAAAACAATGTCTTCAGATTAAAAATTTTGAGGTTATAACATTCTGTAATTGCAAATTAGGTCGAAGGTAACAGCGTAAAATTGACCAAAGATCTACTTTCTTTACATTCAATGCGAGATGACATAGAAAATCAAGGACCACCATCAGAAATAGCAGGTATCAGTGGTTATGATTGCTCAATGATTTGTTTTAATTCTTTTTAATTCAACAGCCGTATTACAAGCTCTGCTGTTACATGATGAAGAGTCTTTTGCACAAAAGAGTTCGTAATGCGTGTTCTTTGCTTTGTTAACTCAGTTTCAAAACTCAGCTCGCTAATAAAAGCTTTAGAAAGCCAAAACAATTAATGCCTGCGCAGTTCGATGTGATTGTGTCTTTGAAAAAGACAATTTAGGGCTGCTTTTCTGCTTTGTTTCAGTGCTAGTATTACACTGGTCAACACGATTTTTGGTGCAACGACAATAAGAAAGGTTTTGGGGGTTTTCGAAGGAGCTGATTCCGAAAATAAAGTCCGTTTTTCAATATTAAATCTGGTTTTCTAACAATCGTCATCACACAGTAAAAGCCATTACGTGGTAGAGCAAAATACAACGGACAAACTGGTCGGCGAATGCTTATTAACAGAGCCAAAAATCCGCTAAACAAATATGATTTAGAAGCTTAGGCAGCATTAAAATAATTTTTTCTGTAGAAAATTTACTTTCCAGTGATCTGTAGTAAAAGTAGCTAGCTTACATGATCACTATACAGTGATGAGGCATGCATGGAAAATTTTTCAAATTTCAAAAGAACAATGCTTTATGTGTTTTAGATATGATGAGGACGAACCCGCGACAAAGCGCTATAACACCTGATAACTGACCACTGCAGTGGATATTTGGGTGTTGTTTGCTTTAAGCCCTTTTGCCAATTGGGTTACGACTTAGAGTTAGGGTGTGGTTTAGGGTTTAGAATTAGTGAGTGCAATAAATACAGTCAAACAAGCAATGTCATAAAGTAAAGAAAAGGCAGTGGCTATTTTGCTGTCGAGGGCAATTTACCCTCAGGGACTATTTTGCCGTGAGTTATTTGTGATTGGTCAATCTTAATGACGTACTAAACATGTGACTGTTGGTCGTTTCTGATTGGTCAATTTTAAAAACCAATCAAAAAAAGTTTGCACCCCCAGGTCTTTATCCCCCACCCTGTACACTCCCTTCCAGTGTTCACTGCCCCGTACATTTACATACCAGGCCTGCCCCTTCGATGTACACTGCCTTTCTTTTAATGCCCTGCCAACTGAGAATTCAAACCTGCAAACATGGTAATTCAAGACCAGCGCACTATCCACTACACCACAGTGTCACTGGTATAAATATAGCAAATATGGCTATATAAACACACGTCAATGATTACGGCAAAATAGATTCCAAGGGCAAATTGCCGTCGATGGCGAAATAGCCACTGCCGAAAGAAAACAGCAAGATTTCTCGTCTGCTGCAGTAGCCAGTTTTTACATATTTAATACTTACCTAGAATTGCTGGTTTTGGTAGCAAGTAAAGCGGACTTCCAGTGAGCTAGGTTTCTGTATTAACTAGGCGAGAAGCAAACAAAATCTATGAATCAAAGAAATTTTATAATATTTCAACGTTTCCAGTGGTTAAATCAATATTAAAACGGCGTGTTTGGTTAGCTTTATGCAATGTCGTAGTTAGTAAGTTCTGGTAGCCTAGCAAGCATGTTGTATGTAGCCTGTTTTATGCCTAGTAAGGCATGTTTCCAGCAAGTGCTGGTAGCCTAACAAGGCATGTTGTTTTCTGTCCGCTCTAGTGATTTAGGAGCATTTCTCCCATTTTTCTTTTCACATCTAATAGGTCTTTTGGGGTTGCAAAATATATTAAGTTTGATTAAGTTCTTGCAAGCATTACAAGCAGTAATACAATGTCTGCCAGCGCCAAAAGAAGAAAGTGCCAATCAAACCCTGACGGCTTTTGTTATATTTGTGGTTGCTTTACTCCACCAAAGCAACAAAAAATACTTGCTCGTTTGTCAAAAAAGCATATAATGCCTATTTCGGTATGAAACTTGGCGATCAAGACAAGAAGTGGGCTTCGCATGCAGTTTGCAAAACGTATGTTGAGCACTTAAGAGAATGGACAAAAGAGAACAGAAAAGGCTTGAAGTTTGGTGTACCTACATTGTAGAGGGAGCCTAGAAATCATATTGATGACTGCTACTTCTACATTGTAAAAGGTGGAGGCCGATGTTTCAAATTAAAAACCAGATCAAAAATACAGTATCCCAACTGGGATTCAGCCATAAAGCCGATGCCATACTCCGATCAATTGCTTGTCCCTGTATTTACAAATTTTCATGATGATAGTGATGAAGATGAAGATGTAGTTGGTTCCTCCAGTGATGCCTCAGCCTCACTGACTTCTAATGAAGAGTTTGTTTCATCTAGAGCTGATCTCAAAGCACGTTTACCTTTTTTTCAGGCAGGTCTGAATAATTTGGTGTGAGACCACGACCTTCCTAAAATGTTGCTGAACTGTTGGCATCTTGTTTACAAAAAAGAAACTTGTTGACTTCTGGTACAAAAGTTACATTTTATAGATACCGAGAAAAAGCTCTTCTGCTATTTTTACCATGCAGGATGGATTCGTGTATTGTAATGATGTGCATGGATTCTTGAGCGGCATGAACTGCGTTTACGAATCTTCTGAATTAAGGTTATTTATAGACAGCAGCATGGCAAACCTTACGTGTGTTCTCCTTAGCAATGCGGTCAAATTTGGCTCCATACCAATTGAGCATTCTGTTTCTATGAAGAAAAGCTATGAAACCATGCAAATAGTGCTGACAAAACTTGACTACAGCAAACATAACTGGGTTATTTGTGGTGACTTAAAAGTGTTAAACATGCTACTGGGGCAGTAAGGATGCTACCCTAAGTACCCTCGCTTCCTTTGCCTGTAGGACAGCAGAGCATGCAAGGAGTACTGGCAGCGAAAAGCATGGCCTGAAAGGGGGAATATGTAGTTGGTGAAAAAAATATAATGAAAAGTCCAATAGTTGATCCCAAGAATGTCTTATTACCTCTTCTACACATTAAGCTCGGCCTAATGAAGCAATTTGTGAAGGCAGCAACTTGTGAAGGCACTGGACAAAGAGGGAGAGTGTTCTGCATATTTGTGTGAAAAGTTTCCAAGATCAAGCTACGAAAAATTGAAAGCTGGCATTTTCAACGGTCCTCAAATCAGACGTCTCTAGAATAATCCAACGTTTATAAACTCTATGAAAAATGAAAAGCGAAGTGCGTGGATGTCGTTTGCTGAAGTTGTCAGCAACTTCTTAGGAAATCACAAAGCTTGAGAATTACTGTGAACTTGTTGACCAACTGCTTTCTTCCTTCAAAGCATTGGGATGCAACATGAGCGTAAAAGTTCACTTCCTCCACAGCCACCTCAGCTACTTCCCTGTAAATCTTGGTGCACTTGGTGAGGAGGATGGTAAACGTTTTCACCAAGACATAGAGACAATGGAACGACGATACCAAAGACGAATGGCGGATTACCTGGCTTGTCCATGGGAATGGGATTCCCATGGGAATCCCATGGGAAATGTCCCATGGGATGGGACTGCACGCATTGCATTTCCCATGGGACCTATGAGACAGTAGCCATGTGATAGCCTTTTGATAACGTCATACCTAAATAGATAGGCAAGCAATGGTAAGGGATAGTAAACCCTAAAATTTATGGTGATCTGGCCACTTTGGGCGATCGAGCTCAAGGCTAACTCCCAACGATGCAATCCAACAATTGAAAGAGTAGGGGTAAAGCAGAAAATTTCAGCTGTAAATGAATTCACTTTTAAATGAGGTTAGCCTTGGTCCTGGTTTAGTTTTAGCGTTGGATTTGAAGTTTGGTGGGCTTGATGGGTGAGTTAAATTGCATATTATTGAGAGAGCTAGGCTTCTGCCTTACCCCTTGTCTTTCAATTGCTAAATAGATAAGCAAATAGTTTTTAAAGATAACTTGAAACTTTAGTGATATTCAGTGAGTGGTTTACCGGTGTTTCTTTGAATTTGAGAAAATTCTTAGATGGTGTAATTTTGTACTCTCTGTGGTATAGGAGCTTCGTTTCAATCTGGCAACACTGCTTTGCGCATCATGCTCGCTGCTGTAGTCAGACCAGAGTCTATCTAGTACACAACCTATCTAGTACACATTATACCAAAATTTTCATAAATTTAATAACTTTATTAAATTGTATTTTGATGGGAATCCCATGAGATGGGATGGGATGGGACAGGCATGAACTGCTATGGAATGGGATGGGATGGGACAGAAAAATATGTCCCATGGACAAGCCTGCGGATTACTGCTAGTGCCTCATGCGAAACTGCAGCAGTGATTTATATTCTCGTCAAACGAAACGGAGGAAGATGACACCCTGAAGCCTTAGTTAGTGTTTCCGTGAATAACGTTTTGATTTTACTCCCTCACTCAGTACTCACATTGTATCAGTATATAATATGCTCTTTCTATTTTCGTCTACCTAGAAATTGTATTGTAATTTGTGTTCTTTTTTTGGTGCTGAAGTAATTTTTCACATTTTTGTTTTTATAGTTGGTGTAACATATATTAGAGGGAGAGATATGCACAACTAGCCTACAAGTATCTAAACGTTTGCACGGCTGCCAATGCCAAACATTGTGCTAGTGTATACCACATTATATTCTACAAGCCTTCAATTCAATAATATTTCGTAAATTTACGAAGAAATGAGATTTGATACGCAAATTTTGACCTCATTTTTGAATTTAGTGATCCACAATTACCCTAAAAACGACCTTTTTGTTCATGCACCAGAAATTTGGTTTCAAATTGTTAGCCTGTGCTATCAATGCATTCTTTCAGCTACACTGGAAAATCCTGAAGGAATTCTATAACTGTAACTAAAAAGGTATTCTTGTTTGAAAGATAAACGCTCATTTCTATTCACGCAGAATCAACCTATTCCACCCCACGATCAAAACCAGTTATGAAAAGACCGTCTTCTGCATTACTTAATCCTAAACCAGACATGTTCAAAGAAAATAATCAAAAACAGAAAAGTAAGGAAGAAGAAAAAATTGAACCAAAACTTCAACCCCAAGCTGTAACAAACTTTTTCCGAAAGCTTTCCGAAGACACTGTAACTGAAAATCCCATGGAAGAGATGTTTCGGTTATTTGGAAGTGATTTATGCTCCAAACATCCTGAAAACTGTGATCGCTACCTGCAATCATACAAAGATGTTCGATCTAAAAGTAGTCAACTAAGTAAACTGAGAGATCCCTACGAATTTGAAAAACTTAGAAATAACGTCGATCCAATGGCAACGCCAATACCGATGCCGATACCGCAGCAATTTCAATCAAGTAAGTGAGTGAATGAAAGCATGAAAAAATTTGTACAGTCAAATGGTAATCCCTAATAACAGTAAAGTTTGTCGCTGTCGAATCATAATTCGCCATTATTATCAGACGGCTGTGGTAGAAAAACTGAGGTCGAATGGGAATTAAACTTGCAATCTACATCTGGTACCAATTTTCCTTTTTAGTGAATCTTGGTTTTTTGTAACTGGAGGTTCAAACCAATAATATTTCCTTAACCATTTGGCTTTCAAAGAAGGAAAATTAACTGCACCAATTTGAATTTATGAACAAAAACAACTAGGCAAAAATTCCTAATAAGATATGAATCAACAGTACCCTTATTCAAAATAAGCAATCACGTGAAAGTCAGTACCTAGTAAGAACAGTACGCAGTTGACACAAAATCTTGATTGTTTTATCATGTTCAATTGGGCGGTGGCATGGGGGAAACATCTAAGGCCAAAATTTAACCTCCTAATAAAATCAATGCTAATCTTCATCAGTAAAGTAAATTTAAATTATTTCTAAGTGAAGTCAAAGCTCACTTCCGTTGCTACCAAAGATACGAGATGTTACCAAGATAAAGGAAGGACAAAATATAAAAAGAGCAATTTTGGTTTGTCAAAAAGGCATTCTTATTTGTTTATACGGAGAACAAGGCTGCAAGGTGTTTTCAAGTTGGCCTCCAAAGGGAAAATCATTTCGCAAAGAGCGCCCCAATTTTCTTATTAATGGAACTTGCCTAGAAAGAGTAGCAAGGGGCGATGTTGCCCCAGTTAATAAAAGTGCTGATAAACTGAAAAACTAGGCATGTGCGTTATCCAATCTAAAATACTTCTTTATAATAAAGTAAAAAGGTGTTTCCTTATTGCAAATTGACAACAACGGAAAAAAATGAATTGGTTATCAAAATTTCAAAATAGTTATAAATTTGACTATAAGCGTAATATCGCAGCGTAAATATTTATCATTATTCTCACTCTACTTCCTGAATTTTGGTTTGCTCATGTGAATGACTGATTGACAGTTTTAACATTTTACGTCTTAACAGGTGTGCAACAATTCGACACCAATTCTATATACTCACAAGATTCAGCGGCGATGCTTCCACCGTCATCGCGACACCTATCACACTCTTCTTACAAACCCAGGCCTGAACCTGTTTATGACTATCGACCGCGGAGTAGAGATGATCGAGTCAGTCAACGACCTCCACCAATGTCACATCGTCAATCACGGGTTAATCACAGCAATCAATTTCACTCCCTGAGAAGAGATTTGTCCACTTTACAAAATTATCCCCGTTTCAGTGACAACCATTCCATTTACTCCACGTTCTCTCAAGGCTATGATCCATACTATGATGATACTTGCAGTAGTTGTTACGGTGATTACGTATATGGTGATTATAGTGATACCTACTCCTTTGGTAGTTACTATCCTCCGTCAGCTCAACAGCGCCATCGACCACAACAACATCGGGGAAGAAGCTATCAACAGAGCTACCGCTCACCTCCATCGTACTCTGATTTCGATCCTATTCCTTCTCAGGTATCTAGAACAAAATCATCTCGACATCCTTCTCGGTCTCACTTTTCAAAAGCGACAGAAAATAACCGAAGAATTTCAAAAAACAGTACAAGCACGTGGATACCTGTGAACAACGAAGGCGACTATTCAATTTATAGTACTAACGATGACTACTTTCAAAGAAGCAAAAGCCGTAGTCTTCCTAATCTTGCTGATGATATGTTGCTTTCTAGAACAATATCTAATAGCAGTAACGACACCTCTTTTTCAAATCCGCTTAGTCCAGAGTTCACTTTGCGGTCTCCTCACGAAAGCAACCGACTTGCAAGATCGTCATCATGGTCAAACTTGCGTCATCACTCCACTAATCGAATCAGTGAACCACGCCGAAGTTTCAAAAGTAATTCAAGGTCGTTCTCGAAAATGACTGATCAAACATCAAGTATCCGCAATTACAGCGGTTATCACACTGGAGATTTAAGACAAAATACATCTCACACTCTTCTCTCCGAAAGAGAATCTCGAAACGACAGAAATCGGTCTCAAAGCAGAAACTATTCAACTAACTCAAGGTATAGTGTAACAACAAAAATGCATCAGCAATTTATTTTACTTATGCAGCGTAAGCGTCTCCAAGAAAGACGAATTTAAGAGGGTAACTTTTATTCTTAAGGTGCAGGTAAAAAGTATACGTTTTCGTACGGTTTTGTCCAGTTTTTGTTTGTTTTTTTCTTATGCAGTTTTTTTCAGAAATATTTAGCCATGTTGCACAGTATGCGTTGTTGTCTGAACATCCGATTTTGTTAACTGAGTATGTACCAAAAGCATTGTTATTCGCTTATATCCGCAATAGCATATATGCTTGTCATACGTACTTAGCGGACAAACACGAGTATTCGGACAACACAGGTGCGTTGACAAGGGAGTCCAGGAGGTATCTTTGTTACCAAGCCCGGAAATTTTTAGGGAGCCCGGGGCTTTGAAAAGGTCGCGCGCAATCTTAACAATAAATTAGGCTTAAGCTTTCTATTTTTTCTGTTAACAAATGCATAATCTATGTAATAATTTTTGTGACACGATGATTAATGTTTTCTTCATTTTGGCCACAAAAATTTGCTTCATTACTCCTTTTCAAAAAAAAATTCGGGTTCCCAGAATACCTCCCGGCCCCGTGGCCAGAAGCATAAAATCTGGCTCCTGTAAGTCTTAAAGCACATAACTTCCAAAACATACTGTATTTTTAAGCCCCAAACCCCTAGATCTTAAACTCAGATATCTCATATGGATCAATCAATTTGTTTATGGTCAGATTTTATAAAATCATTTCACATCAATCCTGTTATGTTTTGTAATCTTTATTAGACAGCAAGATTGCATTTTACTCAACAATTACTGGTGACTGATAATGATGCATTGCATGCTATTGAAATCGTGTTTTTTGACTTACCTTTAAACTTATATTATTCCATAAACATAGTATTGTAACTGTGCTTGATTTATTGGTCCGCAAATAGAAATTTGATTATTTGAATAGTAAAGTAATAAGGCAGCCATATTTTATTCGTATCAGAGTGGGTCTAAAAAAAGAAAAAGCGCAGAAAGAAAAGCAATGTCTGAGCAATTATGCCACTCTCATCCCTTTGTAATTGGATGAAATCCGGCAACTCCAGTTCACTAGATTCTTGTTAAAGGGGGCCCGAAATTAATGTTGGTGCTGGGCACGGGCTATTCTTTCAATGGCTAGACAGCAACGTATACTGTGCAACACCATCTAAGTAAGTAAGTGGATAAAAATTTTTATACCAAGTTGCGTAAGAGAAAAATATGTACATAATCCGAACAAAAATGTATGCTGCGTCGAACAACCTTTAGTCATAGGATCTTGAATAAAAGTGAAATGTGTCATATTGCCAAGAAATAACTTTCTGTTGTGGTTTCTTTGCAGAAAACTCAAAACTTTGAAGTATGATAACATTATTTCCAATCTTATTCAAAATCTTGGTTGCGCTTCTCTGGCGTACTTTAAGTTTTTAAAGAATTGTTATAACTGCTACGGTAGTGTGATAATTACAAAAACTTAATATGTGCCTAATTTATTTTAATGTGTTTTTAGTCGTCGCCCACGCCCTTCTTATTCACATAAAGGAAGATATCACAGCCAAGCTGACAGTTACAGAAAGCATTCATCTTCGTTTGAACCAGTTTATGGCCATGGACGAGCAGCTTCAAGACTAATGTCATCCGATTCCTTTAGTACATATCGACCATCTCAGGCAGCTTCAGAATTCACTTATCCTTCGTCTCGACCTAGTGTCAGAAATTTCGATCGCTATGAAGACAAACATGTTTCTCGATCGCACTCTAGAGGAACAGCTCACAGGAGAAGATATCCATCGATTGACAGCAGCAGGGAGATAGATCCACACAGGCCACATTTCAAGAACCCAGATTTTGAACCGGTAAGGCATCAACTAGTAGTGCCTATAGCTTTAATTATAAAGGAGATCAAGAATATGTCCTTGACGGTTTTGCAAATTTGTGCGCCAGTTGGCTGTATCTTTAAGTTAGTTTCACAAATTTCATTGGTAATTGACAAAAAGCCGAAATCATCCGTAACCTGATTTGAATCACGGACGCCAATAATGCTTTAGAAATGTAGTAGTTATGAAACCGTAATTTTTTAGAATTGGGATTATTAAAAAGGGGTTTATCAAGTAATGAACATAATGAGCAGTTTACAGGTATTGATTACAATTTGTTACTGCGATTGAAAAATAGGCTGAAAGGCATCTGAAACTAAAGCCGATTTAGCTTAAAAGTATTGAGCGTTTGTGCTTAACCTATTTTTTTCATTATTCACTTTTAGCTTTGAACGAATCTCCATTTTCTACATCGTCACTTGAATTTGTATAACCATTTTCTACATCCTCACTCGAATTAGTATAACCATTTTTACGAATATAGATAATTTTGCTAGTGTAGCCACGTATTCAACCAACCAACAAAAACAAAAGACTTACTGCATAAATTAAAACATCAAAAAAAGTCATTAGATTAGAAGCGGGAACACAAAGGTTTCACCACAAGTTTACCTATATAAAAAAACGCCATTAAGTCGATATTAGGAACCGAAAGCCTTCAACTTAAGCTGAAGGTTATCAAGTTAACGCAGGTTAGTTTCAAACCCGAGGCATCCAAAGAAAAAAAGCTTGCGACATTCTTTCAGTTTCAATACGACGCTCTATTTGGGAAACCTCTGCCTTGAGATAATTTTTGTTTTTCATCAACAATCCTTGGTATTCCCACTGATTGAATATCTTATCGGTTAATCCCCTACGGTTAAAAACCATTGCTTTTACGGCTGTTTAATTTGAAGGGAATTTCAGGTGCTTCAAACTCACATAACTTTTATATTTTTTGCAGAAGAAAACCTTTCGCAGATCAAAATCTGTGAGACATTCTGACCATCAAAGATTATCAAGAACATCGTCGAAACAAGTAATTTATTTATTTTTTGAAAATGTGAAATGAAGCCATTGGCATCTTGATTGAAAAAATTGATGACCGAAGCCACGTTTAATTTCATGAAAAGAAGGCTAGGTTTTCTTTTTTTACGAAATACCTTGCCACTTAAATTTTGGATTTTGGATTTCGTAAAAGCCTAAAGATCTCTTTGTGTTAGTCTTGGTTGTTTTACCTTCATTTTACAATTAGTTTATTTGCGAAACCGTTTTACTTAATTTTACAAAATGATTTTTAGGTGAAATTTGGGAGCACGCCTGATTTGAGACGAATTTGAAGATAACGTTTGCAAGGGTATCCAACGATTTTGAGATGAAAGCGGCTGCAACTTTAATTAGCCGCATGAATTCCAATTCGCTTCCTGGCTTCTGTGTGCTCCGACTTGCTGAAGAACGAGGCAAACTTTTGCGTCAATTTTTGTATTTTTCACGTGTGTAAGGTCACTTGGTACATTACCATAAAGAAATGTTAATTGAAATTTGAATAACAATTACTATATGAATTCCTAATTTAAAAAAGTTGTTTGCATATTAATTGCAAATTAAAGGGCATTGATCAGAGTCCACTCCAAAAAAAGACACAATGCAATTGCAAGTTTCTTTTTAAGTGAGGTTGTTCTATGTACAGTTGGGCTTTTGTGATTTCGTCTGACCTATGTTGGGCATTGCAAATCGATTTACATTTGCCAGTACTTAGTCGTAAATCAATTTAACTAATGTTATTGCTTGTCTAACATACATCGAGTCTTAGAATTTGACAAGGTATTGACGGTTTTGAGATTAAACAGTGGTCGAAAAGAGATAAATTAGGTTAGTGGTGACAGTGGTCAATTGGCAGCGGTGTATTTATGGCTATATATGCATTGATGAACAGAGTTGATGCTCGGAGATAGTTGACGCACAAGAAAAAGAACTTTCTTAATACTTGCGGTCTAGGCCAAATATGTGTGGTTTAAGATGAGTTTAGACTGCTGATTGCGGAGATTTTCATCAGCAGAAATGTAAGTCGCTAATTATTAAAGATAAAATAAACTGTTCAGACGTAGAGAAGCGTTATACACAGAATTTAGTTCGATGGGCTGAAGAGAAGAAGCTTGATTGAAACAAAAAGACCTATGTTTTATACTGACCCACACATTGGATTATTTTTGTATCTAAAACTTATGAAAAACTTTTCAGGTTTTGGAAATCACAATACCTTTTGATAAAAATTATTCCATTGTGTTGCCTATTGCAGATTCTAAAAGGTCGAGGGTGCTAAGACAATTGCTCAAAGGCTTGTGTCTTTATAACCGTTTTCGAATGTGCCCTTGCCCTTGTTTATGTTCTTTAAGATATAAAAAAATAATTTATTTATACCCGTAGTCAAGATTGACGTAAAATCAAGGAGAATAGGAGCATAGTCAACAAAACAACGCCAATGGTTATTAACGAAATGACAAACACACTTATTACAAGCAATCGGATAGTTTTTGACTGTCGCTAGAAAACAATGCTAGCAAAAAACCCAAAGGTAAATACTGCTCCCTGTCGTGAAAAGTTTAGCGTATTTGTTTCACAAAAAAGAATTGCGGAAAGTCAGACATATCGAGAATAGTAACGTTAAGAGTCTACTAAATATTAAAGCAAACAAAGCAATCTTCAAAATTTCAAAATCACTGGTGGTTTTATAGCTCTTTATAAAAATACTTCTAATGAATTGTTTTTCTTTAAATTTTTTGTGGAATTTGAATTTATAACGTATCTTTCAAACGGCACATATTGTCGTACATATCAGATCATTGGAGTTACTATGCCAGACAAGTTGTGCCAAGTACATAAACTTTGAGCCATTCATAATAAACTTTTTGAACACATACATGACGTTGTTTTGAATACTCCTTCATTTGATATTTTAATCTTATAAAACAAGATATTTAATTTTATCAAACATGTTGTCGTTTAATCAGTGGCACGGCCGGAACTTCATAATGGGTTGGGCTAAGGTTGTTTGAATACTACATCGGGATGAATCACAGACAACCAAAATTGAAACTGCACACAGTTGGCCAAATTTTTTTCACTCAACAGCGTTGCTTTGTCTCAAAACGAAGCAGATGACCTCTTTTTTTGGTGATTAAGTTTTAATATATTTGGTAACAAGCGAAAGTGAAGGTTTGTTTTCTTTTTGAAAGATAAGTTTTTTTTAAGTGGCTTTTAAGTCTGCTGCTTTTGAGTGTAAACTAGATGTAGACTCTTTTCTTTTTTGGAGATCAAATTTGTAACTCATAAACGGCCCCCCAAAAATTCCAGGCGACAATACTTTGTCACATTTTTTTTTCATAAAAACCTTTCTTCATGGTCTTCTTCATCGCCACAACAAATTAATTATCAGGGACATCGCCTCAACGTATTACATGCTCAATGGCTCAAATCATTTTTAGTTGCATTTGTTGAGAAAAATATCTTTTTTTCAAAACTCTTTTTTCTTTCACCTCAAGTTTCTGAGTTACAATAAGCTAAAGTCAACTTCGTTCTAACCACAGTTCAGCTTAAAACGTTTTTTGTTCATAACCTTGTTATACGTACCTCAGGAATTTTCGCCAAAGGATATCCACTTTTTATTTACCCCCCACTTTATGGACCCTGCTTTTGATAAAATTTTTGTGTCATCGACAATGTAAAGAAGTTGCACCAGCACTTTAACAACATCTCTAAGTCCATTGCATTTACTTTTAAACATGAACATGGCAATCATCGGATTTCTTGGATACAAAAGTAGCAAGACATAGCAATTCATTATCAATCACAGTTTTTATAAAGCTCAATCTGTACCCACGCAGATCGTTATTTCTACATTGCATCACTCAAAGCACTAAAACTTTGCATATCAGAAAAGAAACATATGTACTAAACAAATCTCATAACAAAAAGCTATTCAAACAAGTTTAAATCACTTTAGTGCTCAATAGGTTTCAAGGAAATGTTTTCGTAACTTTCTACGAAAATGACACGAAAAGCTACGAAATCTGTCTCTTCGAAAATGCAACTTTTACGTCTATTACCACTCTGCCATTTGTTTGTGAAGGTTCTGATAAGCTTCATTGTATTTCTATAGACTCGGAGTATACCAAATTCCATGTCTGGACTGTAAGCTTACTTACATTGAGATTTGAAGTCTTGATAAAACAAAAGCAAGAAGGCCATTAGATTTCAAAATCAAAAAATCTGCCTTTTGTGAACATGCTATTACTTTAAATTACAGATTTCATTGGAACTGAATCACACTACCATAAAGACTGAGATAAAATGCGCGAAACAACTTTTCTTAGAAAGATGTTTTATTGACCAATATTCGCGTGTCCAGAGCAGAAACGATGGTAAAATATCAAGAAACCAACACAATATGCTCTAGCTCTGATATCAATCAATACTTGATAATCAATTAACTATTCGATAATTATGATTAGTTAAATCTTAAACTCGCAGCTATTTTGAAATTTTATTATTATGATATTTTTGTTGAATAACGTTTTTCTCTCTTAATCTGTACCGTTCTGCTAGACGAAACTTTTGCCTAAATAAAGCCGCCTCCAATCAAATTTAAGAAATTATTACTGAGCGATAGAACGATTAACAAGATTAGGTTTTTAATAAATAATTATTTGTTTTCACGTAAATAGGCTGTTCTTGAAGCTTGATTTACCAGGACTTCTATTAGATTGCGAATTTTTACCAGTGTTGTAGTGCTGCCGGAGCTTTGCTCCATCACCTCTACAAGTGAATGCCAGGTCGTTTAGGTTAAGAAAAGGAAAAGATAATGAGAGATGATGGGTTAATTGTGGCCTCGTGGGTGATTGATAGTTGGTCGTCGACTCGTCACGAAAATTATAAATATTGCATCACTGTTACTTATTGGATCGTGCGACATACAGAGAAACAGGACAGGAAACAAATTTTTTTCAGGTCCAGAAGAGCCCCGGAACATATAAAGCTGCCACTAGCCCCCTGATTTTTTCTAGTAGGTGGTAATTAATATGAAACTCTCTTTGATCGATATTTAATTTTCTCTCTGTCACAACACATTGCTACATTAATCCATCGTCTTTCCAGTCATGAAAGTGAAAAAGTAAGTGAACAATGTGAAAGATACCAAGTAATTTCTGGGAATAAATAACAGTTCTTTTGCACCCATTAGAAAGAAAACTTTAAAGTGTTCAAGCTGATTTAAAATTAAGACTTTCGGGTTAAAACAGCAGTAAAACAAAAGTAAAATCAATACTTTAAGCAAGTAGATAAACGGTTGCTAAAAGCATTTAAATCAAATAATATGCCATTAAGTACTGCACGGAGAAATGCAGAATTTAACTTTGTTATGTAGTTTTGACTCAGTTCCTAAGTGGAGCGTCAATGAATATTAACTTATTTTTTACCACGAGACTGCAGACTGTGTCACAGTTGTTTTTTTTAGTGTAGGCCTGCAATCGAGAGAAGCCTGAGTTTGATGTTCTATTAAGCTTTATGCAGTGAAGCCTTCATCAAAAAGACACATTTTCATTTTAGACCGCGTTGGCACATTAGAAGCAGATCAAAACAAATATTTTATGTTAACTGATTAACTGTAATGTTTTCCTCTATGGCTTATTAAACTAAATTTAATTATTCCAAAGAAAGTTCTCTGACGTAATCTTGATAGTAGCAATGTTTTTAGCTGGTAGATGCTTATTCTTTGGAGTATAGTAGAACAAAATAAAATCAGAATCTTCAATAAGCTCATAATTTTCAATAAAGTTGCAATTTGTCAAAATTTGTGTTCATCATGAAATTCTTTTCGTTTTCATTCGATCTCTGAGATTTGATTGATGAAAATATACTCAAAATATTTAATAAAGTCAATCTGTCAAAAAATTAAAATTTTTGTTATTTATTTGTGGTTTTCAATAATCTAGAGATTTTACGGTTACCAGTATTTTTCTTTTCCAAATTTTGTTTGTAGTTTTAGTAATATCTTTAATGCATACAAAGGCAGTTTTTTTATAAATGCAGCAACAAGATTCTCGATCCAGGAAACGCGTCTGCCACAATAAAACTACATTATTGCGCAAAGAGATAAAAGCAGTCATCATACTATTTAAATTACCATCAATTTTTATCACAAATTTTCGAGTTCTTGTTGATTGAGGTCATCACGTGTTATGTACAGAATTGTTAACAATTTATGTGAAATAACTCTTTAAAACTGAAACCATTTCATTTCATTGCAAACTTGACTTTTTTGGTTACCAACTTCGAAGTAGAATACCGAAGCAAGCTATAATGGATTATCTGCAACAAAAGATTTACAGATTTAAAAGAGTTTTCTGATAATTTCACTGCATCAATAGTGGATCAGCAAAGATGTTATAATTTTGTAGTTTCATTTAGTACGAGGTGCGCCGACTTTTTTGTATCCAGCTAAATTTCACTTAGCTGGATACGCAACTGATTGATATCTTTGTTTTGTGATGTCATTCCTAGAACGTCGCAGTTTTATAGTTGAATGTCTTTTTTTCGAAGATCAACTCAAGAAAGACAAAATTTTCACCTAAAAACCGTTTTTTATTTATATCTTTGAAAGATTTAGTTTTTTAACAAAAGCTTTTTTATTCTTTTAAAGATCAGTTTCAAGAGTCCAGAAGTTTTGACATGGGCAATCTTTGTTTGGTGTTACACATTGAATGAGGAACTTTTTAAAAATAAACCTATTTGCTCTTTTGAACGATCCGCCTGTCAACGAGGAGTACGAATCACATTCTTTCGCAGGCCGTACAGTATTACCTTTTCGGCTGCATTTGGCTCGAGGGCCGCAGTTTGCACATTTCCGATTTAAAACAATGAAACGTTTTTGGAATAGTCTTAAGGTTAGAAACGTCAAGGTAGAGCAACGAGCTTCGCCTACGCAGCAAGCTTTCGTGAAGCAAGCGCAACTGCAAATGTTTGAAGATGAGATAGCTTTGTCATTTTTGACAATCTTTTTATCGCTAACATTCTTTTTACAAATTGAACCATTTTGCTGCAAAATTTTTCTTTAACTCTATGAAGAAGTTTCTGCAATTTTGGACTGTTGCACAAGCATGTGCTACTTGCTCAATACGGCAACAGGAAAAGAAATTCGGTTAGGTCGAAAAAAGTCGAATTCTGATGAAAACAGAACAAAAGAAATTTTTGGTAAAAAATCTCCTTTATTTTAACCAGCAAACCTGCATAAAGAAATTTAGATTTTTATTCAAGTTTCAATTCGTGATTGCAAACAGAATTTAGAGCGAAAGTAGTTTATATAAAGCAATCGATACGCTAATCGGCAGATTTAGGGAAGAGCAACCGCAACCTCTTCCTTAAAAAAATTTTGGGAAAAAACTTTTGTATTAACTCCCTTAATTTATAATTTGTCAAAAAACACTCTGAATGTTGGAAAAAACTTTTATTGACGCACTAGTAAAATTGAAGTGATAAGCTGTCTTTTTTTAAGTAGTCTCTTACATTCGAGTTTAGCTGATATTTTTGCTTTTTTTGTGTAGGTCAAGGGAGAGGGTCATAGCCAACGCCTCTTTCCCCTAAACGTGCTAGAGCATTTTCCCAATCAACTTTAAATAGCCAAAAGATTACCTATTTTAATACAGACATTATTTTTGTATTCTAGTTGTTTGCAAAAGTTTCCCTTTTGTGGCCAAAATTACTTTTCTAATAGTAATATATACCAATATTATACAACAATATTTTGCATGAGTTTGAGTTATTTAGAAAAAGATAACCAATAAATGAAATCAAAGCAAGTGCAAGAATAGCAGGACGACTTTAGGAGCAGTTCATTCACTCATGTTCAAATATTTATGATTTGGAAAAAGCTTTTGCTGTTTTATGTAAAACAATAACTGCGAAGATAAACCTACTGTACTTCCGCTGTTATGATAATGTAGCAAATATCTGTTTAAAAACGACTCAAGTAATCAGTCTGTTGCTAATCAAAATTGAAACAAGTAAGATTTTAGCCATGAAGTTCTGTGTCACATAAAACATAGTAGTCAACATCAATGCTATGAGGTTTTCTAATTTTTTATTGAAGGCGTAAAAAATTTTTTTAACTGCCAATAAGCGACGCTTCTATGAGATTGCATTGCTTTGCAAAGCAGTTAGTTTGAACGTTAGATTGCAATTCGTTAGCCGGTGAGACGATGAAGGGTAAAATATTAGTTGAAACTGTGTGATCATCATATGGGTTGGCGGTATGTCAAAGTTAGCACCAGTCACGATTTATGGGTGTCGTGTTGTTGTTAAGATGTCTGTTGGTTATAGAAGATCCTTGAGCTACATTCTTAATAAGGTTTTGGGATTTATTTTACTATATTTATTATTGTTGGGCCTAGTTGGATTAAGCTACCATGCTGGTGATTTGAAAAAAAGAAATAGGATGATCTCTGGAATTGTAAGTTATGAAGGTAATCTTCATGCCATACAAACTAATTTTTGATTTAAGAAGCAATATTCTAGGAAGCATTGCCGATAAATTTGCCATCCTCATTTGGCTACCGACAAACCTACTTTTGTTTGAGCAAAAGTGACATTGAGTTGAGTTTAGGGTTTTCTTTTTTCACCAAATGTTGCGGCATGCGAAGTTGAATCCAAGCGTTTTCAAGCCGTTACACATTATTGCGAATATTTATAGCTTGCGCTAAAATTAATTCCTTAGAAAAGCAAAGCAGGTGAAAATAATTTAATAGGTGGCACATTTCTCTGTTTGAAGTATAAATCTTGCCATGAATAATGAAGTGACTATTGATTAAAGAAAATAAGTCAAGCTTGGCCTTTTGCAAGGCTATCTTTAGCGATTGTAGTACAGTTGCGTTACAAGGGGTGTGCGGCACATGCAGGGCGGCAGGTTGAAGAGGTTGATTACTTTTGACTGAGAAAGACAGAATTTTCGCTGTGTCTAAAAGCAGAGGATTTTTAACCCGACATTTGTAATTTACCTCATCGAATATAGGGTGACATTTTTTGCTTCCCCGCAGGGCGACCAAAACCCACGCTACGCCGCTGTTGCTGCATCGCAAAACTAAACCTGCTCATTAAAAGTCAATTGAGTGAACTTCAATCTAACGAAGCTCCATGGAAGACGCAAACCGAAGCCTACTTTTGTTTAAGATTGGTTCCGACCACTAAAAATAAGGTCAGCTACGTGATCATGTGATTTTGAAAGCACGTTTTAGTAGCGATCATGATTAAATAGGCATGCCTTCAAACCTCGCGATGATTATGTTGTTGTGCCCTTGAGAAAGACACTTTTTAATAATTTTTACGTGAATTCTTACAAGTGGCATGCTGTAGTAGATTTTTAGAAACTAATACCACGCAATTCAAGCTTAATGTTAACACTTAAAAGCTTCGAAGCTCAAGTGAACGATTTTCTTGTGCTTACTCAACGATTGCTGTTTTGCAATACGGAAGATATGAAATTATTACAAAAAGATAAATCCTACGCGCTGTTTTCAAGCCATTTAAATACAAATTAGGGAGAAGCATCATGTGAGCTCAAACACATTATCAAGCGTGACATTTGTACTATTTATAATCAACCACTGAAGATTTTTTCGTAAAACGCTCGTCGGAGTTGATGATTTTGCTCTTAGTAAACTCGAAAATATTTTTTTAGAGATCGACTTTTAAAAAGCAAAAATTTCAACCAGCTTGGTCACCAGGCAAACATGAATATTTTTTTTACGTTTTTGCTATCATACCGTTTGTGGGGGCTATTGCACTTTACCTCTCCCCCAATATACGCCGCTGCTTTCAAGGGATTTGAACCCCATCAAATCAAAATTTGATTATACTAAACAAACATGTAACCGTTTATGATCCTTTCAGTTCTTTGTAATTTACATTTCTTTGATTGAAATAATATGTGCTTTAAACAATTACAAAAATGATCACGGTTGCAGCAGGAAATACTTCGCAGAGTCACTCGATATCTGAAAGTTCATCGGCAGGAATTTTCAACAGAGATCATCAGGTAAAGTACAGCAATTTCAATCTTGATAATTATCTAATCGCATGTTCCGCAAAAACTGTCTCTAATTGCGTTGCTTTTTGAGGAGGAGGAAATAAAGTTCCTTAAAAATATAATCGAGAGGAGGTTTGCTGATTCTTTCTACCTGCTTAACGAACTCCGGTCAACCCGGTTGTCTTTGGCAAGACGTCTGTAACACAGGCTTCGTAGCTGATGCTGTTGCACGTCAGAGAGTTTATGTCGTTTTTGACATCAAAATAAACTTTGTTTCTTTTCTTTGTTTGATCCAGTTGCTCACAGAAACGACGAAGTGAAGGCTTTTTTTTCTATGTCAAGGTAAATCGTTTGGCACTGATCGCATATGCAAATCTTCTACACGAATTTCAAAAATTCATCAT
The DNA here is from genome assembly GCA_963675345.1 of Trididemnum clinides. Taxonomy (NCBI): domain Eukaryota; kingdom Metazoa; phylum Chordata; class Ascidiacea; order Aplousobranchia; family Didemnidae; genus Trididemnum; species Trididemnum clinides. Next base: position 8,969,514 of record OY776293.1, read on the forward strand.
TATCGAACTGCTGGTCAAGTGCGGCTGAGTATTGCAAAGCCACCCCCATTTGTGCGCATTCATATACGGTGTCTTTCATCATGTCAGGCGTTGTTTCCTTTCACAGTGTAGGGACAATGAAGATCGTTTTTGTTAAGAAGATTTGTTTTGGCTAGGTGGCGTTACGGCAATAAGGTTTGAGACATCAAAAATGGCTTTAACTAGTATCACCCGAGGTGATGTAAAATTGCCACTCAATAAGTATTTTTCTCAAGTTTAAAACCGTTCCTAAAATGAAATGGTCTTCAACCAAATTTTCCCTAATTCTCTTGAAAATATTTTTCTAAAAGATAAAAAAATGTTGTCAAAAAATGCCACGCCCGGAATGGACCGCCCTTGCCCCTGCTATAGTACACCACGGCTCAGATCTCGGGTGACAGTGGTTGAAGCCCTCAATGCTGCATAAGAAAAACTTTACAGCTGTTACTGTACCCTCATTATGGTTTGTTCGAGAAGGGAATTTCTTCAAACCTTACTGCTGCCGAGTTAGTTTGGCTAAGTGTCTTATCAGTGGTCGATGATCACTAATTTCAGCCATTGATTGATTGATTGATTGATTAAACTTCCTTTTAAAGGTTAAGTGCTGATAGAACATCTGCTAAAGAATAGCATTCGCAATATTGCTCTCTTGGTAGGCTAATCATTGACTCAATCAATTATAGTTCTTTGCTGTAGTGATTAAAACGACAGCTTTGATAAAGACCGTGATTATGCGGCTGATGTATCGACGACGTTGCCGATTGAAATTGCCGTTAAAACCTATATTTTCCCTTGGCGCAAATCGATACGGATTAGGATTTAACTGCAATCAGTCGACACAAAGAACTGGCTCTAATTGTTTTCTTTGAAAAAGCAAGCAGTTGATTATTGCGATAATTTAGAGCTTTAACTTAAAATCGAAGCACTATAAACTGTTATTAATACCGGAAGGAATTTTTTTGCATTAAACTTGAAAACCAGAAACTTTTTTGTGTCGTTACTCTCGTACTTATTAGCAGAAGACTATTGTTGTAAGGAGATAGTTAGTACGAAGTCGTTCAATAGATTTGCAGATGCCTCTCTATTAGAGTATTGTTTGTCTACTTTTCGCCGATGCATTGCTTTTTGAATCAATTTTGCAGGCAATGATTTTTGTTATGGGTATGTAAGTGGCGTAAGCCTATGCAGTAAGCAGACCTTGTTAAATACCACCGGCTCATGTTGTAGTTATGTCAAATATTGTTTCTATGAAAAGAAATTACTTCCAGTCGAACGGAAATATTGATATCAATTTCATTTGCTTGCGTCATTTAAGTTCGATAATTTGCATAGGAACGTTTAATTGATTGAATACGCTCAGCTCGCGAGACACTAGTGATGCTTTAGTTTACGCGGGTAAAAAACAAAACAAGCAACTAAACGCAGTCTAACAGTCTGCTGAAAATCACAAACTGCGTCAAACAGGTGCTTGTCAATAGCGAAACCGTAATGTTTCTTTCAGCAGTGGAGGCGAGCCAAATGCAGCTATTAGTAGCTTACTCCGTTCTTTATTCCCAAGAGGCAACGCGAAGGAAAACAGTACGCTCATATAGTCTACTTGCGCCGAAGCAAAGCTATAGAACACATCACATAACTCTCTTCAGTTGCAGTTAACAAAAGATATCTTTCTCAAGATTGGCATTTGCAAGCTAATGCATAGTCAGAGCAGCCTGCTTTATGCAGTAACCTAAATCACTGAATATTTTAGAATAAAAAATAAGTTGAGCTCATATAACAACTAGAACAGTTCGTTGACAAAAATTATTTTGCAGCAAAAAACTCTCCGTTTAAGGGCTCCGACAAGGGGACAATGGGGAGCGGTGGCCCCTTTGAAACTAAAAAAATCAAACTAGCATAAGTCAAACGCATTTAAATGGAAAGTAACTTAATTAAACCGAAAGCAAATTATGGCAGCCCAACTTGTTATGTTCCCCCCCACCTTGAAAACGTTTCTTCCGACGCTTTTGTCTCCATTTTGATACTTTTAAGCAGCTGTATAAAACTAATATAAAGCCTAAAAGTAGCTCACATTGCGAGACATTCAGTAAGTTTTGCATGGTACCTATCATGCAATTTGATTTTCAATGCAATTGAGTATATTTTGATGAAATATTTGCTTTTTAATGTCGCATGTACGATGCAGGCAGTTTTACATTCTCCGTTAGGAAAAACAAATGCTTTATTTTGGTCAAACAATTGATTTTTTTTATTGTAGGCCAAATTGGTATTATCTTTAACTTCTATTAAGTCAAACTTTGGAAATTGTTTTTGCAGAAACGTAGACATACTAGCTTGGCTGAAGAGCCTCTGGTAGTAAACAAGGTAGAACCATGCAAAGAAGAAAAGTATAGAATGAATTCTTTGAAAGAAAAACATCAAAGAAGCAACATTTCTTCTAAAGTAAGTTGCTTCAGTTATCGGTTTTACATACAGCACAAAAAAAGATAACCTTTGGTATGAACGAATTTATGCATATGGTTAGGTGTACCATATCTGGAAAAGCAAAAATCGGGACAATGGATGGCCACTTTTGACGAGACCAAATATATGAGCTTATCATTTTTTTTTAACAAAATCGGGACGCTCAAATTCCGCTCTAGACCTGTTTTTTGAGGGAGGGGACCAGCTTCTCAAAAAAAAGGGGGGTGATCTCAAAAAAAAAATAAGTCATCACCTGTTTGGCTGCACGTTTTCTATCATTTTTAGGCCGAAAAAGACACAATAGGTGCAACCAAGCAGGCGATGACCTTTTTTTTTCTGGAGATCACCCCCCCTGTCCTAATGCCTTAGCTTATCAGGACTGACGTTTGCATACCCTAGTTCAAGCTGTTCTGGTTGACTATAGGAAAAAGCGGGACTTTCGATGATTAAAGCGGGACAGCGGGACAAGGCCTGAAAAAGCGGGACTGTCCCGCCTAAATCGGGACGTATGGTAACCCTACATATGGTGAATAAATGGGTTGCTTTTACGAGCAAAGAAATGGTCCAGTTGGTCAAACCAATTTCTGATGGGATTTGAAACCATAGTTTACTGACTGTTGAGCATGAGACCGAAATTTACGAGATCTAGATTTGAGTACCACCGAATCTGTTTTAGCTCTTGCGCTGTCACTTGGTATGTATATTGTAAGAGACTTTTTGCTATAAATATTAGGTTGTCCCAACAGTTCGTAAACACTTGCAAAAAATTGAAATTTTATTCGCCAAGTAATAACAAAAATAATAAAATTTGTTTCTCAAAGTAAAGACCATCATTTTCTAAGACTTTCTGCCATTGATTTGCAAGCTTTCGGATCTGGTCAAAGTACCATTCAGCCGGCTTTGAATCAAAGAATCCTTCACACGCCTTCTCGGCTTCATCACAGCCCTTCAGAAAGTGTTGCATTGAGCGGAAAAGGCCGTAATCTGATGGAGCACAGTCAGGACTGTAGGCTAAATGTGGCAGAACCTCAACGCCGTCTAGTTCTTCAAACTTGTGTTTGGTCTTCCTGGAGGTGTGTCGCTTGGCATTGTCCTGCTGCATCAAAACGCAATTTTGGTTGATTAGAGCCGGGTACTTTTGTTTCAACTTTTCGTAGACTGGCTCCAGTTGCTGACAGTAAAGTTCGGCACTGATGGCACGACCATTCGGAACCAACTCAAAACGCACGAATCCATCGAAGTTCCACCAAACGCCCAACAAGACTTTCTTACCGAATCGATCTTGTTTTGGAATCAATGGTGTTTCTTGCCCTTTCTGAACCCATGGCTTGTCTCGATTGTCAAATGTTTTTGAACTTTTATATTTTAGATTTAGGTTTAGATTTCCAATCTGCCACAGACATCGACGATCCTACCCTGTCTGTCGTTGGTCTAGCGCAGTGCTTTTCAACCCGTGGGACGGTACGCACTTGTGCGGATGAAAAAAATTGTAGTGCGGATGACAAAAGTAGTGCGGATAAGTGCGGATGACATTAGCAATTAACTAACTGCTAGTTAATTGCTGATGTTTTCACAAGTCTTACTGTCACGAATAAGCGAAGGGGAGCTATTACATGATCTGCTCGTATGCGCTTTTTTGTTTGGAAATCTCAATCTTTCATAACTACTGTTTATTTGGAAATAACCCGAACGAAAATTTAATCGTGACGTAACAATGCAACTAATTGTTGCATAATGAATAAATTTCATAATGTAGGCTAGTAAGTAACGCATTAAGTAGGCTAATACTAATAGACTGCTAGTCACCTACTAGTAGAGGAGGTGGAAGCTATTTATGAAAAACACAGCATTTGACTACAGATGTGCATAACTGTTACTTTTTATTAACTGTTACTAACTGCTACTTTGTAAATTTTAACTGTTACTTTTTACTTTTATAACATGAGTCTTGTGAATTATGGCTTTACTTCTAATAAGCAAGATGCAGCAGTGCAGCAAGAAACGGAAGAAGAATTACAAATTAATGAACAGTTTACAGCTAATAAAACGAAAAAACAGCAATTGAGCAAAAAACGAAAATGGAACGATGCATTTACTGAGCAGGGATTTGTGAAAGATTCAGACGAATACTATCCTTCCGCTCGCTGTGTTTTCTGCCAGGTCATATACCACAATTCATCAATGGAGAAGTATGAACTGAAAAGGCACAGAGACACTAAACATTCTGAACACAAAAACAAGTCGGCAACATTTTTCAAACAACAAACACGACAATATGCTCTACAACAGCAACGATTCGAACAATTGATGGTGGCACCTTCTGATCAACCTCTCGTCATAACATCATTAAAAATAGCTCATGTCCTTATGTCTCAAAAGAAGCCATTTACCTTGGCAGAAAGCGTCGTAAAACCCTGTCTGGAGATAGTAGCGCAGGAGATTCATGGAGGAGCCACCGCTGTCACCAAAGTCCAAAAGCTGGCATTGTCTGATAATACCATGCAAAGGAGATGTTCAATGATCGCTGCCTCACTGAAAGAAATTGTTCTAGCCAAGCTTCGTCTTGCGCCCTGCTTCGGACTTCAATTAGATGAAACGACTGATATTACAAGCAAAGCTCAATTAATTGTTTACGTTCGCTTTCCAAGTATAGAACGCATGAAAATTGTGGATCACTATCTGTTTTGTTTTCCTATTGGCATAGAAACCACTGCCTTAAGTGTGTTTTCAAAATTGGACAATTACTTCTCAGAACACGAAGTGATGTGGTCCAAATGTAAGTCTGTGTCCACCGACGGTGCCCGGGCTATGGTCGGAGTTCGTAACGGAGTTGTTGCTCTCATAAAGCAAGTCGCACCAGAGGTTGTGAGCATTCATTGCATCCTACACCGTGAAGCATTGGTAGCCAAAAAAATTGCCAATGAAGAAAAGAACTGTCAACTCGCCGATGTGATTTGTGATGTCACTAAAATTGTGACTACAATACTAAAGAAACCAAAGTCAAATCGGGCGTTTCATGAACTTGTCAGAGAAATGGGAGATGATGTGCGCCTTGTTTATCACTCTGAAGTTAGGTGGCTGTCTCGTGGAAGGGTACTAGAAAGAGTGTGGAATTTGCGAGAGACACTTGTTGTGTGGTTCAATGGGCGAGAAGAGCACAGAGCTAATATGATTCAAAATTTGTTTTGGCTTGCCAGGCTAGCTTATCTTGTTGATATATTCGGTATGCTTAACGTGCTCAACATCACCCTACAAGGATGTGGAATTGATATATTTGAAGCGACTTCCAAAATTACATCATTCAAACAAAAACTTGAAAGTTTGGAAAAAGAAATCTGCAGTAACAACTTACAAAATTTGAAGACGCTTCAGTCCTTCATGTCTGCATGTAAGTGGGAAGAAACAGAACAGGATCTGGAGCAGCGTATCGTTGAAGTAGCAAGCTCTCATGTGAACATTTTGCGTGATAGTTTTGAAGCTTACTTTCCAAGTCATCAGGCAGCAGAATTAAAATCAAAGCTGTGGATTTTGAATCCTTTTGGTGAACAACAGCCTCCGGGACCTTTGGGTCAAATTCTTAAAAACGATTTCTGTCAACAGGCATTTTTTAATCGCGGAAAACATGCTGAATTTTGGGTCGGAGCTCTTGATGGAGCATACAAAGACCTGGCGATTCAAGCGCTCAAAGTTCTTGTGCAAAACCCTACTACCTACTTGGCCGAAAAGGGGTTTAGTGCACTAGTTGACATCAAAACGTCAAAAAGGAGTTGTGTTCTTAATGAAACACTTGATGACCTAATGCGGGGAGCTTTGGAGCAAGACATTGAACCAAACTGGTATGAAATTTGCCGAAATATTCAGCAGCAAACGAGTCATTAATATACTTCTATATTTGAATAAAAAACTGTTAATTCTTTTTGTGTGTAATAATTTTCGTTTATGTTGATGTGTTGGTAATTAAACAAAATTACTCATTTATTGTTATTCCTATGTCTGACCCTTCCATTGTTATTATGCAAATGGAATAAAAACTAATAGCTGTAAACTAGTGTTGCGAACGTCACTAGTGGAACGTCAACAACAATTCAATTAGGGCTAACTAGCACCCGTATAGTATTCTCCGAGCCGCTAATGTTAGTAGTTGAGCTCATTTGATTCTTGTTTGTGGATGTGCTTGAGAAATAGTCTAATCTCCGCGTGACGAAAATGAACGTCTGTCACCGGACACTAGCACCGTCGGTTAAGTCTTCCTCATGTCCTCTTGCTTGATTTCACTCAGCTTAGTCAATTATTATTTATCAATCTATATTGATATAGGTCAGTCTTACATAGAATCTTATGCGAATAGAACAGGTGCATGTTAACTCGTTAAATCTGAACTCAGAATTAAGGAAAAACGTTATGATGACATGACAATCACGTAGCGAGGAAAAAAGCAAAAGCACGTGATATTAAACAAGTGGAAAAACAGAAACGTCCGTTAACACAATGTTTGTTTGTGCGGATGAAATTTTTGCAAAATGAGCAAGTGCGGATGGTACTTTAAAACGTTGAAAAGCACTGGTCTAGCGGATAAAGAGATTGTTTTTGTATCTCCATTTTTGCCCATTTATTAAAACTGTTACGATATGTCTATTTTTCTCAGCATCTGCCTGGTTTTCTATTTTTCAAAACCCTTTTGTTCGTGTAAAGCTATTAGTCAATTTTTGTCTTAAAACTAAGTAGCTGTTGGTGAAAAGCTAGCCATATGTTTCTTAAAGTAAAATTAGAATGTTGGAAAGTTTCAGGAGACATGTTTTCCATTCAGAGTATTTTGTAGTCCGTGGCTATGAAAAAAGCTGTTTTGAATATAAAGTTATGTGCACTTTCATCATTATTCTACGTAGAAGAATTTGGTATTTTTTGAGTTAGTAGAATAGGTTAAATCTACTACCCACTCCTTGCAAGGCTACGGTGTTTTTGCTAAGAGTTTATTGCTGTACTTAGTCTTTTCTCTTTCAAAGAAGACTTTCAATTGGTTTTAACAAGCTTTAATTTATTTTCGTTGTCGGTCTTAATAAAATAATGTATCGTAGCCAGCGCAAAAGTTTTACGAAAAAGCTTTTCAGATTTTATAAGGTTGCTGAATGCATTTGTATCGATCAAGCCATTTTATATGCGTCATTTTTTGTTTTATTGTTTAATTTTTTTAATTTGTTATTGTCACTACACTTAAGCTAAATTAAACTCGTCGATAGTTTTGCCAAGAAGGAAAAAGAGCTTGGGACTTCTTAATATTTGGAGAACTTATTACACAGGGGTGCACAACTTGCGGTCGTAGGCGATAGATAGTGCGGTCCTGCATATAAATCTTCAACCTTACTTAAAGTTAATTTTCAACTATACTTGAAAATAAAAACCTTAATTAAAAAAAGATTTTGCCTAACATCAGAAAGTTTTGCATTCAAAATTTGGGGTGATCTCGAAAAAAATCTTTAAAACCATAATTTGACTGACTGGCGGGAGTAAGTGAAATAAAGGCTGTAATAGGGCCTCCAGTCATAGAAAAAATTCTGCACACTCCTGCATTAAGGCTTTTAGAAAATTGGTGAAAAGTTGGAGGCTAGGCTTTGCCATTATCCTTGATACCTTAACTTTGAGGTTTAAAGTTACCACGAAAAGTAACCTTCTAAGAAAGTTTTTGTTTGTTATAGGCACATATGCAATTGTGGTCATTTATTCTTCTTATTAAGCACCGCCAATGGCTAAAAGCAATCCCGAGCGAATGTGAACCCACAATCTTCTGATTGCTAATCAGATATTCTACCATTGAGTTTGAGCTATCGAAAGCTAAGTGTTTACAAAATGTCACGACTCGTTCTAACTCGTCACTACAGGCCTCTGTGGGATAAAAAAGCCTTATCTGTTGGTTTATAAATAGCAGCAGCAGATTTGGATCAATTACACAGTTTCAGTTTGATTCTTTTATTCTTACGAATGACCACATGTTCTCATTAATAAAAAGAGTTTACTTTCAATTACAATCGCAATATACTCGTAGTTTAATTACAATTTCAACTTTCTAAAAAACAAAATACAATGAAATTACTATTACATGTACTTTAAAACCAGCAGCTAAGTTAATATGATCCTGAAATCTTGTAGTTCCATGACAGTTCAGAAATCAGCTTAAAGCAATGTTCTTTACTTGTGGAAAATAACAGGTGTTTTAGGTGCGAAATTAGAAGTCATCTGAAAATGCGAAAATGGTAGCTTTCATTTACACTTTTCTCTGTAAGTTAGTTCATCAACTACGTGTATGGTTGTTGTTGAAACAGAACAAAACAGATTGTTGGCCTTGAGTGAGATTTAAAATGTGCAATCTCAAACATCAAATCTAACATTGAATAAAAAAGAAATGAGTGCAAAGTTGTGTTGGCAATTTTGTACATAATTTAAGTTTGTTTTGAGGTTGTTTTGCTACGAAATATTCTTTTTCTAGATCATCACTGTTTTTAAACCAGCGACCACAACGCCGGGAGATTATCTTCCGGTCATGTGAGGGAGCCACCTGGTTCCTACCCTAGCAAACTCGGGCCCGCTCTCCACGCATCAATTGCTGTAGTGCTTTCTGAATATTTGACGGGTGGAGGTTGGGTCGTACTCGCTCCGTGAAATTATCGAGTATGGGAAAAATTTTGAGATTTCCGGAGAAAATCACCCAACGTCACTGTGATCGTGAGACTTTTTATCAGAGTGATATTCTGCGTACGTTGTAGTAACCATATTATTTTGTGAAAACTGACGTGTGTGTCTTTTCCATTTCCGGTATATAGTGGTTATAACAAAAAATTAATAATACATAATAATGGCAGATCCACGCAAGAAGTTCAGTTACAATGAGCTGATAGACTTCATGAACAGGCCATATATCAAATTTTTGTTATTTTGTATACATTTCCTAATCATTAATAATAATACAAAGCAACTGCATTAGTGCTCAATCCACAGAATAAGAGATATATTTTCAGTGTTGTTTCTGTAATAAACCTTTATTGAAAGAAAGTATTTTATTTATTTTCCAAAAACGGGAGACATTCTCCAGAGGTTGTTGTTCGTGTGACAAAAAGGAGCGTTGGGGTTCCAGGTTTAAGAGCATCTCAACTACTTAAAACGGTTCAATTCGATTAGGTTTGCGGTAAATGCAGATTTAGTCAAAAGTTGAAAGTGGGTAATAAGAAAAAGTTTGAGAACCACTGGCGTAGACTTAGGCTATCCTACATTTACAGGTTAACCTCACTTAGATGAGGTTTTACTGAAATTTATTTATCTTTATCTTTCCTATTAATCACGTATTTTTTTTAACGAATAACAAACCAAAATAAATAATTATTTCTGGAAGCAAAGAGATTTCTTTATGTCAGTTGTTCAGTGTTCTGAACAACAAAAGTAAATGAGTGATTTATTAAATTTTTAGAAAATTACGGTTAACACATAATCAAAAACCTGAAATGCAGTTGCAGTTACACGAAAAAACAATTAATTGCATTCAGCTCAATTATCAAATTACAATATTTTAACGTAATTGGCGGTACGATAGATTTCTATTTTCTGGCTTAACGTGTAAATAAACCGTTACTACTGAGAACTTCTGCAGGCAGCCTTTTAAACCATGGAGTACCCAAAAAATCTAAGAGGTTAGCTTTAGCGAAAGAGAAATAATGTATTTTGTATGTAGCAGAGATGTACAAATTACATTCTTGCAGGTTAATTGCGATTACCATTACACATAATCTAAGCAAATTCGACTATAGTTACGATTGTTTTGTCTTGTAATCGTCTCGATCACGATTACATTGTTTCGCAAAAATTAACAAAATGTTGTAAACGCAATTTGTTTAACAAAAAAAAAAACAAGATTTAAACCTCAGTTAAGTCTCATCAATGTGCATCTGCAAGTATAAATTACATTTCTCCAAGCAATTACGTTTACAATTATTATTGCACTCCATGTCATCAAATATGATTACGATTAAGACTACATGAAAATATGGTAATCGACTGCAAATTACCAATTACAATTATATGCACCTCTGGTATGTTGTCAGAAGCGATTTTCAAAAAAGATCTTCTGGAAGAAGAAAGATATTGTTGGAAAGCTAAGGTTTATTTTTGGGTGCAAGAGCGTTTTCCGGCAAATTAACTAATAATTGGCTGGTCCTAGGCACGTGTTAATAGCTGATAGAAGCCACCTTTTAAAATAATTAGAACAACGCAGATTTTTCGGAAAGGCTCAAGATTTTTTAAAAAAGTTTGATCTTCCAAGGTTCCTAAGGATGCTGGAATGTCCAAAAAAAGGTACAGACGGCTTCAGGAAGCATTAACTTTAGCTGTTGTAGTTTTTAAAAATCAACTTTATAGGTACTAATCAACAGAGCTTACCATCAATATATTGTTAGTTTCCAATTGTAGCGCGTAGCCGTTTCTACTTGCACCAAGACATTAAAGGTGTTTTTTTAGAATTCAAATCAAAATAGATGGGAAAACAACACCACTTACGACAGTCCGTTATCCACTCCTGGGCCCCTTCAACAACAAACATTCAATGTTAGAAGTTCCCTGAGAGATTATCGTCGATCGTATGACAATAGCAATGAAGATGATCCGAATTTAAGATCGAAACCCAGTCATTCAATTAATGGCAAAAAGCCATCTATCTCAGGTGTGAATAGTGCTATTCTGTTTGGTCATGACCTATAGTAATTTTATGTGTCTGGATAGAAAAATACCAAAGAAACGTCACTTACACCAACAAACAGCACTTTTAAATGAACAGTAACAAGAGGCTCAGGGAGGTTGAGTTGTAAAGTAGGGTTGTGCATTCTTCACCACAATGGGACCAAAAACATTAAACCGAATTGCCCTCGCTATGAGCAATAATTGCGGCTAATTTTTCTAAAACCGGGCATTTATGAAGCGAAATTAGAGTAAATGCACTTTCAACTTCTCAAATTTATTTTCAAAAACTTGTGAGTCATTTTGAGCAATGGCAGCTGTACAATACATACCCACAACTTAAATCTGCCTTTCTGCCCCACAGGCATTTTAACGTGGCATTCTCCAGGCTTCACAACCATAGAGAAAGGCATTTGTATAACAGCTTTCCAGATTCGAAGTAATTTTACCACAAGGATTAAAATAGCGTTGATTTCAAAAAGGACGCAAAAGTAGGCCAAGCTCTACACACGACCCAAGATTGATGTTCACAGAAATGTTGGTTTTGATTGCAATGGTGAAATTAAATTTGGAATGGAATTAGAACTCATGAACTTTGTCAGCCACATCACAACTGAGACTCAGCTGGCTTGGCACAACAAACAGTTAAAACAAAAACTATTAAGCTGTTTTGTATTTAACAAGATTTTTAGTTTTTGCAGGAATTTAACTTGGGTTTTTATCCATATTTAGCTCACTGGCCGAGCCAGAAAGGCAAAAAGGCAACTGAACCCTTTGTAATTACGTAAACTCCTCGGTGGATAATCAAGGAGTTTACGTAATTACGAAGGGTTGCTTCTGACGACATTCCGGGTGAACAGACCCACCGCTTTCTTGAGGTGTTTATGGCATTGGAATATTTTGTCAAATTAATTCAAATGATTTCAAATGTCTAAACTTGTTTTTTAGCTGCTGACAATTCATTTGCTCATAATTTTCCTTCCCAGTTTGAATTTTGTGATGAAGCTGCTCATTTTCAGAACGATAATAATGATCACGATTTAAGATCACGTTCCTTTCATGATCTACCCTATGAAAAGCTTTCACAGAGAAAAAGGCTTCTTGCAACGTGTTGCCAAAATCAATCATGCTCACAGCTATTGAATAACGAAACTTATGATGGTAATTATAATGTATTATTTGTGAATGAGAAAAAGTCTTCTTGTTAGCTAATTAGGTTTAGTTAAAAGCAATAGACATCATTTTTGAACATGATTGACACTTTATTTGCTGCTTCCAAATATTTGTTTGCTTTGAAGTTCAGAGCATCCGGTTTAAATTATGCCCAGTTGCGACCGCTATAACATCTACGACTGGCCTTTTATGCAAAAGACCGTAAAGCCACGTTGTTGCCTCCCTTCCACCGTTTATTTTAAGTTTGGTTTTTTAAATAAATTCTCAAAATTTTGTTGATTCCTTCAAAGAGCACGTTTCAAAGCAGTAAATTTTTTCTAGCAAGGCTTGTTTTGCTTCATGACGAATGACAAGGCTTCATAAAATTGGCACAGGCTAAATTGCATGTTTTCAAAGGTTTGTCTGTAGATAGCGGATGTCAGTTTATTTCGCTGATGAATTTTGTTTTAAGCTACCAACTTACGTAAACTTGCCAATGAGAATTTCCTGTTTCTAAAAGGAGCAAGACTGCCAACAAATATAAGGATGCTCAATGTACTGTATATAGCCATTGCACACACAGTGTATGAGAATAGGCTTAAGTCTAAATGACTTGTCAGGTTTTTGATGCTGTGTTTCGCCACTACAGTTAAAATAAATGAAATTACGAGATTGCATTTAGTTGCTACGCGTGCAATTAGCTCTGAAAATGTCGACTAGGGGGCAAAAGCTGATATTTTGATTCGCAGGCATTGCATAAGCTAAGGTTGAGCTTGTTTGTATGGTGTTTACAAACAATTGTACTCGCAAAAAAAGCGCTGTCAGATGATGCCACGCACTTTTTACTTCAATGAAGTATTTGAACTGATACATTTTTTTGCTTAAACAGTTACCAAACCGGACTTCGCTTTGCTTGGAAGAGCTTTCCAAATATCTCTTAAAGCATTGTCTAGCTTTGATCAAACGATGTTTGTCTCTTCGTTAAATTCCGACGTTTTTTTTTATCTTTACACTCTTGATGTCTAAATTTTGATCATTAATTAGTCGTATCCACCACGAAAATTACGTAGTATAAAATCAGCTCACTGAAGATAAATTACAACGCATGACCTTCTTAGACTTGGCGAAATAATAAAGTTAGTGTTCAAGTTAAAAAAGTGGTCTTGAATATCTCGCAAAGTATCACTCTACCGTTTCTTCCTGACCATATTGATATTTTCTACACTCTACCTTCCAACATTACTCACATTAACCCTCATGTACATTAACAGCCTAATTTTACATTCGTTTAATTTAAACCAGCGCTTTTCCAATTGTTGCCGTCATATAATCCGTGGTATACATTTTCCTATGTTATGGAATCACCTTCTTACTAAATAACATATCTAACTGGTCGGAAAAAATTTATTTCAACACCTATTTTAGGTCGTAATGCATGCAACACATCCAGGTTTGGCCGATTGGGATAATTTTTATCTGCTTGGTGAATAGCAATTAGTTTATATTAGTTTTTGTTAAAAACTGGATTTCTTTGTAGAGTTCAATTTTGTTCTTTGAAGTCTTTTTACTATGCCTTGGTGGAATGATTCAGCAATAATCGTTTCAGGCTCCCTCATTTATTTGAAAATCATTTTGGGGCAAACTGATGGAAAATTTGTGAATGCAATTATTCATTCGGCCTGTGCCAAAGTACAGGGTGGCGCAAAAGTTACGCGTCAGTCAAGAAAAATTAAAAAATTCATTTACAGACGATGCATAGATAATTAGCAAGTATGTAGGCATATAATGCAACATTGTCAGAGTAAGTATTCAAATTGTCCGTCATTGCATTCAATGCACTTCTGAAATCTTTGGCCAACAGACTTACTGACAGATAACTTTTGCGCCACCCTGTACATGGGTTTGTTATGTCAAACTCATTTTTCATTTGTTCGCTGTAAAAGACAAGTTTTGATGGGAAAGTTTTTGTGGATTAGTCTACTTGTCTCTTGATGACATTTCTTTAAAGTTGTGTTAGTCTTTTCTGTATCAGAGTACCAGCAGGTAGGTATGTGCTAATGATCTGCAATTTTTGAGGTAAAAGTGGCCACTCTGGTGGGAGAGAAATTTAGCCTATGTGGTTTTGTCAGTCTTTTAACTTTACTCTTATAAATAACTATGCAATATGCAGAAAAATGATTTCATGCTGGATATAGGTGAAAGTCAGGAAGTGCAGCAAAGCAATTGTTTTGTCATGTCAAGATGCTCCCAGACTTCGGCTTTTGACATAAAACATGTCACCAAATAGTTTAGGTCTGCAACTCGGCACGTTGTGCATTATCCTGATGTTTTCAGCTGATTCTTGATTAAGTGAGTTAAGCATAGAAAAATAACGAAGGTGTTTAGCAACTTTCAAAAACATCCGATGAAAAAAAATTTGGTCATTTGTCAGACCAGAATCAAAACTCTGGTTAGACCACAAATTTTTAAATTGCTTTTTCTCAACCAGTTTGGTTGCAACAAAAACTCTTGAGACCAGAAAAACATTGGAGAAGGGGTAGAGGGATTTTTTGAAATCTAAATTCTGCAAACAAAAGTTTGGCCGAACTTCATATGCTGGTATTTAAGACGATCTATGCTTTTAAAGTGATTTAAGAAAATTATTTGTCATGAGTTGAATAAAATGGCTCTGACTGCAATTTTAAGCGAATTGATGCATCAGCTACATAAATTCTAGTAAAGTCAACATCACCCAAAGTTTAAAAGAAAAGAGCATTGGTTGTTGTCATTGCCTTATGTCCTCCAGTTATGCTTTGGCATGGAAAAGAGGGAAAATAAAAAGTGCAATTGCTCTACGCCCAGCCTTAACCAATATTTATAAGTGTTTCGTAATTTTGTGACAAAAGATGTCAATAAGTTGTTTGCATTCGTTTCTTGTTTGTGGGCTCTAAGTCAGTTATGAAAAGACGCTTTTTTTCTGGAATCTTATGTTTATTCTTGGGTGCATTTTGGGGCAAATAAAAAAGTACTTGGGCACTTTTAGGCGCTAATTTACTACCGATTTAGATAATTTTTCAAAATTTTGTATCCCGACTGTGATCATTACTTGTTGCGCAAGTAAATCACTAGTCAATTCCTTCATAATCTGAGGTAAATTTATCCCAAGGGTAAATTTTTTCGCCATTGTGGTAAATATTTTCATTCTACGTCAATGGTCGGAATAATGAATCTAGTTTGGAGTTGACTTTAGACAATATATCAACCAATGATAAAATCTAGGCGGTTTTTCCTTAGTTTTTTAGCTAGAAGACTTTTTAGATTCCAGCTACTGTTAGATTATATTTATGGTAAAGTGGTCCGGTTGTGTCAAATTATTTTCGTTTAATTAATGGAACGTTAAACATTTTCAAAGGAAGTCAAAGGATGAGAAACCCTTAAAACTCGCCGGACTGTTCATGATATTAAAGGAAAACTAGGATTTCGTGTATCCCCTGTAGAAAATCACTGATTTAAATGCTCCTTTCAGTTAAGTGGCAACTATTAACCTATGATCTAACTGACCGCGTACACGCTGAAGGGAGTGAGATGGATTTCGACAGAAATACCTGCTGCCTATTAATATTGAAGAATGCGCATACATATAACATTTGATCAAATAATATTTTACTGTAACCAACACCGAATTTAGAGGAATGATGAGGATTAAACCCCACCAGTAATAATTAATAACTTCAGGTTTCGCACCTTATGGTATTGCTTTACAAAACTATTACCCCGGTAATCAAACATGAATTACGCGTTCAGTATTTGTTAAAGAAAATTCAGTAAAGCTCGTACAACGTATCAAGGTACAGAAGTGTGAAAGCTTTTGTGAAAAAACGTTTTTAACGCAAACTAAAATGGATTGAATCTTCTTTTTAACGATTTTATAAAAGATTGCCCATAATTTTACAAAAAAAAGTAAGGAAGCTAAATGCAAGATATTTCCATGCATTTTTCAAAATAAAGAAAGCTATGTTGCCTGCAAACCTAGAACTATTAATAATAAAATGAATAGTTTGTAATTTGCTCATGTCCAATCAATAAATCATCGATTGGGCACTATAGTTTGACGCAAATGCTTGCGAAGGCTATTTTATGCTATAAAGCACCTATTAGTTCCGAAATGTATGCAGTATTTATTGTCAATGGCATTTATAGTAAAACTTATGTGCTGAACTTTTGAGTGATCCTAGGAAAAAGATTTTATATTATTGTTGGGGTTATATCTATGAGCTGAGAACTTCAGTAGGTTGCTTAATCTAAATCGCTATTGCAATGCTGTATTTTGTAGCAGTAGCGATTACGTGTTGTTGAATAGGACATCAGATAGATTAAAATATTTATACGGCTGCTTGATGCTTTTAAAATCAAACGGTTTGGTAATGCCAACATTTTAATTGTTGTCGAAATTGTTCGTATAGCGGAGTGCTTAGTAGGAATTCCAATGAATCAGGGAAAACATTAGAGCTTGTGCACCCGGGGCAGACTTAACAGATATCTCAGCAATATTTAAAAAATGTAAAACATTGCAACCGACAACATCTACTTAAAGGAGAGGATATTTTTGTAGGCTTTTTACTAAAGCATTACTTTTTGACATGGCAGCACTTGGAACTGACTGATCCAGCAGTGATACCACCGCTGTGAATGCAGTTCTCAAAATTTTTGATATTTTAACGCGTGCATGACCAGGATTTAAACAAGTTTTATACGAGCTTTGGTCTTCCATCATTATGATGCCTTGTTGCTTGTTTGGTTTTGTAGAACAAATTAACGGGTTTGACAATACCTGCATTGACTGCGTTCGTATAGCGATAAACATCTCCGGCCAGATTTTTGAAACATATCTCAATACGCTCCAGCAGTTTCCGGAAACGTTGCTCGGCCATCCCGACAAGCGGAAAAAATACTTTGATCCTCTCCGGAATCAATACTTCTTTGATCGCAATCGCTCTTCATTTGACGGAATTTTAAACTTTTACCAGGTTGGAGAATAGTGTGTATTAATCAAAACTGTAGGGAAATAGTTTGTAATCTTTTTTGTTGGCAGGTTGAATTCACCCAATTTTATTCTATCAAATGATATCTCGGGCTGACCCTTTCCGAGATAAAGAATGATTTTTTACATTAATCACAAACGGTTGAGAACTTGTTTTTTGATGGTTTATTCAGTGAACACAAGCCGAAAGCTACATCTTTCCGCTAGCCACACAATTTTGCCTTCCGGGCTTCAGGATGCACACCTCGTGGTAGGGCTTACGGTGTGGACCTATTTATGAGAAAAGTGGAGAAGAAAAGAATTGTGGAGTTTAACTCTTCCATGAAATGATTAAAACATACCATTTCCAGAAAATCTGCAAATTTTTTAACACTGGTTTTCTATGTAAAATCTTCAAAAAGTTTTTCATGACCGAAAGAAAAACTGTACAGCTTACTATGTCAAAATGAGGCTCGGTCTTTTTCTATTGTTTCAATTGTGCAAAAGCTACTCGTTCTACCCAACTGCTAATATCAAGGCAAAAAGGAGAGCGTAGTAAATATCGGAATCTTTAATTTCTCTTTTCTTCTTCCATTTTGTAAGATTTTCATAATTTTATATTTACTTAAAATTGTCGCGTTTTGATAAACAAATTTGTTTTGTTTACAGAGTGGTGGTAGAATTCGTCGTCCATTGCATGTTCCAGTTGATATTTTTGCTGAAGAAATTAAATTTTTTCAACTTGGAACAGAAGCAATGGCAAAGTATCAAGATATGGAAGGTTACATGTTTGAAGGTAAAACTATATCAAGCAAAAGGCATTGGAGCACTTTTTGAAACTCTTAAGACAATAACCACATAATTCCTATTCTTATCATTGCTTCATTACTTTTTTATTTACTACTAGCCGACTATGTCGACGTCGCCAGGCAGGACCATAAGTCAGTTATAACTGGTTAGAAATAGTGGTTTAGCGGGCTGCGCCTACTTCATCCAAAAACCACATTTGAAAGTAAAAACAAAAAGCTGGGATGAACGGAGCACCGCCTCTATGTCCTTATTCTCGTATTTTAAATTAAGACTGATCTTACTCTAATACTCACCGTCATTTCGCAAATTTTATTGTATGCGCTCCTTCCAAAAAGTATAGGAGGCACAAAGTGAAAGTTGGTGGTGATCACCGTATTGGTTTTCGTTTCGCGATTACTAAACTAAGATTTTTGGTGGTACGCTTATTTCACAAATTGGAGCACCGCTTTCTTAATATTTGTGGAACCAAGTTTCTTACTTTTACCTACTTGCCTTGGTCCCGGAATAGAACAAAACGGGCTGTAGGTTTCCACTTGTGGTTTGTATCCGACCATCCGGTCAGCCTAATAGCCCATCTTTAAAAAGTTCTCATAGGTATGATAGTATATCGGTATTTGGTGACTATGATTTCACACCGAGGAACAGATTTACTGACCTACAGTATCTTTTGTGCCAATTTCTCTTCAAAATTTGAATTTTTTCGACTTCACCCAGTGTACCGACCTTCCGGTTCTGCGGCAATTCAAAGTCGGAAATTGATAGTCGCAAATTCAAAGTCGGAAATTCAAAGTCGACAATTTAAAAAAATTAAATATAACGTGTATGTAACTATAGCACTTTACTAAATTTTGGCCCGCGAGAATTTTTTGAAATTAAGTTTTGCTATAAGCCTAAGCTAACCAACAGTTCAAAACCTAATTCAACCGGCAACCGGCAGCAAGTTTAAACGCCGACCTATTGAGAATCTCACTTATAACGTCGTAGAATTGTCAACTTTGAATTGTCCGGGACACCGGACCTTCCTACTATTAAATTAAGACAGTACTTACTTACAAACGGCATGTAATTTTTTAAAGTTGCATGGGTTCATTTGGTTAAGTGCATAGAGACATAAATTCAAAGTTGTGGAAGGACGCTCAAGTTATTGATGTATTTACAGAAGTCAAGCCATGCAGTAATAAAGTTACTACTCAAAACATTTTCGTAATTTTAAACCACAGCATAGCAAAGCAAAGCACAGACAAAACAGCAAGCGTACTTATAAAAATCTAAACGTTTTCAGCAATTCATTTGTCCTCCTTGGAGAAATTATTTCGATCTTTATTATATCAGCAAATTTTACAAAAATTCAAAGCAGTGTAAATTTAAAAAATTTGCTGATACAGTAAATATTAAAATAATTTCTCTGAGGAACGCAAAATGAATTGCCAAAAACGTTTAGATTTTTAATAAATATTCTTACTATTCTATCTGTGCTTTGCTTTGTTACGCTAAGGTTTAAAAAAACAGCTTCTTCACCGACATTTTCGTAATTGTAGGCCTAGCTCTCAAATTTAAAGCCTCTGGCTGAGCGTACGTTTCTTGCTCCGGGTATAAACGCAGCCAGGGGTGGCCAGGAGCTCAGAGTCAAGTATTTACAGTTTAGTAATTATAAAAAGTTAGATTATGGATTAAGTTCACAACCCACCGGCTAGCTTTGTGTGCGAGAGAAACTTGAGATTTATTTCACTTTGCTACCCATGATGAAAAAGTTTTTGGGGTAAAGAATACTCAAACGAGCGACATGATTATAATACAAAGTTATTTTTAACTAGCTCTACGCCTTCCAGATGCTTTGTTTCCACCTAAAATTAAAAATGACTGGAAGGTAACCACCTACAGTTCAGTTATTATAGTTTTTGTACTTGCCATTGCATTATTATGAAACCAGATTGAAACCAATGTGTTACTGCTGTAATTAAATCGCTGAAACCAATATACCAGTTTACTTTAACTGGCAGCACATCAGTAATAGGCTTTACTATTTACGTTTGCTTTCAAAATAATAGAGGATAATAAGTACTGCTGCTGCGTGTAGCTGTTTTCACTAAAGTGGTACCCCACAGCAATGTGACCACGCTTAACATTATAACAAAACAAAGTTATTTTAATGCGTTCAGGAAAAAAGGGATGAAGCATGCATAAAAAACGCATGCTCAATCGCTGGTTGTGTCGTCGATAAAGCTTTAATTGTTAGAGAATTATTTTAATTAAAAGTATTTTGTTCTTATTTCCTAAAAGGGGCTATAACCGCGCTTCTAAGGTCAGTATGTTTTGAGAAGATAAAGAAAACGAATTTTTCAATTAATAGTTGAAAATTAATTTATCTTATTTTCAAAAGAAGTGAAATTCATGAAGTTTGTAAGTTGGATGCTGGCCTTTGCTTTGGAAAAAAACGCTTTTCCCGTCAAGAAATGCGTATTTAAAAATTAATCTTTTTTGATGACGTTATCAACTTCCTTATGATATTTACCCCGGGGTAATGATGAATCGTGCTAAATTTCGTGCTTGTACGTTCAATAGTTTTGAAGGAGTTGTAACAAACAAACAGAGACCCCCTTGGAGAGTTACAATTGTGGTTTATAGTATAAATATCAACCACATTGCACTAAAAGCGAAATACTTTTTGCAATACGTTTTACCATATGTTTCGGTTTATCAATATATTTCTGTTGCTTATGATATATAAGAGTAAACACTTTCCTAAACTTATACTTTGAATCAGAAAGAGAGGACGAATGGCCGTATTGTAGCTAAACATTTTGTTTAAAACCACAAGCACTTTGAATAAAGAAACATCAAATTTACATTAACTAAAATGGATCAAGCTCTTAACCTGTAGTTATTAGTTTGTGCTTTGTGTGGAGTTTTAGTTAGCGTGATTACTCCTATTGAAAACTCAAGAAAAACAACTGAAGCTTATTAATTGGCATTGGTGGTAAAGCATTCCTATAAGAATGAAAAACGCACGCGGTGTACACGTTTATAAGTTCAAGTTTGTGCCAATCAAGGCCGAGGTAGTATTTTAGTGCAAGCTTGCTGGTCGCGCGCATAAATTAGATTTAACAAATCACCACGAATTGTGTGGGCTGGCTAAAATTTTCTAGAAGTTGTTTTTCAAGTTTTTTTTGGTATTTTAGGAAAAATTTTCATTCAAAATTGTTCAAAACTGCTTTAGCTGCAAAGTAAAATTTATTCTACAGTTTGCAAGTCTGGTTTGAATTATAAATTAAGAGAAAGTTAATGAAACCTAACTTGTGAAAAATGGCGAGATAAGAATACCCCCTTGTAAGAGAGCGTAAAGAAAGATTTTTGCTATAAACCTATTGCTTAAAAACAGCTTAATATCAGAATAACTTAGTTTATCTTATTAAGTAATAAACAATTTCCGGTTGCGCACTAAATATTTAACAAAGTTTTATATAAATAATGTGATAAATTGCTAGATTACGAATACAAAAATATTCTGCATTCCGCAAGAAATGACGTGGTGGCCCTCAGGCCAACGTTTGGATCACACTGGTTCATACAGTATAATCATTTACCCTCCTCCGCCTCTTGCTTGGAGCAAAAGCAGGCGAAGTCAAACAAATTTTTTTCTCATAGCTGACATAGCGTAAGCCAGCGCTACTTTAAATCAATAAAAATAGCGGTTTAAATTTTTTTCTTTTTGTTCAGATGAAGAATATCAATCCTGTGGGGATGGGAACTCTTCAAAATTACTGGAGAAACAAGAAAACAAACCAAAAAATACCTTGCAGCAAAAAGTTTGGTTCTTGTTTGAAAAACCTGACAGTTCCAATGCTGCCAGAGTGGTGGCTGTGGTTTCCATTTTTGTTATTTTTCTTTCTATCATTTGCTTTTGCCTTGAGACAGTACCCAGTTTACACGAACCTTTTACCAAATTACCAATAAAAGAAAACACTACGAACAATGCAACACAAAAGTAAGAACATAAGAGTAATTAGGCCTAATGAATAAAATATTCTTTGATAATTTTTTTGTTGCACCCCACGCCTTAAATTGCCGAAAAGTGTTCCCACAATTGACTAAGAACAATGTCCCTCCTCACCAACGTGGTAGTGGTGTGGGAACGATATTCCTACCCTGCCTCACACCAATTTGACTGGAAGATGTATATTTCTACTCTGTATATTTGCACACTTCTTTTTTTCTCAATACATCCCTGTTCCTCATGCAATCCCGATTCCAATTTGTGGTCAGTTTAAACAAATTTTTGTTGAATCGCAAAACGCGAAAAATTTTCGTGGAAACCAACCCACATATCCGGTTAAATTTTGCCTGGAACTATTAATGGTCTTCTTTTAAAGCAGCTTACACACCACCATCAGATTTATAGACTACGCTTCATGCACTTAACAAACGAGTTTTGATTCTGTTTCAACATTGGTTGCCTCTTTAAAAACTCGCGTAACTATTACGTGATAACAAGTGTCGAGTTCTCACTGCTAAGAACGTAGTAGCTCTAGAGACGAAAGTTACCGTACCTAAAAATCACAACTTCGACAAATAACAGGAAGTATTTGGTTATTAAGTCATGTTTAGTAGTGCTGCCATAACAAAAGCAGTGGCGCATTTGGGGGGAGCAAAGAGCAATAGACATACCAAATGCTACGGCAATAGCAAAAATGTAAAAAGAAAAAGATTTTCAATGTCTGTTTAGAAGACGAAACAAGGCAAAATTCTAGCTTAAAAAAAGTTGGTCTTTAAATACAAGGTCTTCATGTCTGTTTAGATACCAAATATGGTAAACTTATCGATATCAAAAAGTTGATCTCCAAAAAAAAGAGTGTATGTAGTTACAGCTTTTATCATTTTTGATGGAGTCAAAAAGTATGTTTGCATATACCTTTGGAGAGATCAACCTTTTGATATGGGAAAGTTTGAGCATCAATTGACCAGTAATCAGGAGGCTGTGGGTGCAAATCCTTCCGGAATCGTTTTTATCCTTTTGTACTGCACCACAATAAGTATATATCTTCGATTATTATTAACTATATCCAAAAGTAAGGTTTTCAACTTGGCAAAACGCTTTGGCCTCCAAAAGTTTGCATCTTAATAGGCTACTAAACAAAACCAAATCGTTTTCGACATAAAGTGCCTTTAATGAAGCCGGGTTTGAGTCAGATGTGCGACCGGAGTGACATAATTTTACCGTGTCATGAGTGAGGGAAGCCACCGCATATTTTTCTTCAGCTCTTTACTCTTCCGGCCTTAGCAGCAAGACTAAAAGCAAAATCAAACTGGTGTAGTATTGAGTTTGGTATTCTATTTTGATTTTTTATTGTTCACTTTACATTTCAGCTCTTTCCATGATGTGTTTTGCGGAGTCGTTAGGTACGGCGATGTAAGGAACAGAGGTGCTTGTCCAACCAAAATTATGATGGTATTTTTTGTAGGAAAACTGTTCAAATTCTCTAATAGGAGGTCTTTACTCGATTCCAAGAAAGATTAATTCTTAAAAAAGATAAATAGAGGAAGCCTGAGGCCTACTACTCCTTGTTGTCATCATTTTTAGAATTATTTTTAATATCGGTTTGGAAAAAGCTATGTTTGCTACAAGCTTTCGTGGCGCTTTCATTAGTGGCGGTATCTCGTCAAAAGGGAAGAGGTAGAATGAGAGCCTTCTTTCTTGACGCTATTGGTGAGAGCGCAACAAAAAATTTATGGTAAAAACAGCTTTTTTAAAGCTATATTGAAGTTTAGTACTACCAATAAAATATTTGGAAATCATTTTTCTTTAATTTTTTGTCATTCACGCCTCTAGAGCTTAGTGCAGTGATTCTCAGCCTTTTTTAGTTGCAGCACACTTTTAACGATTTCTAAATTTGGCGGCACACATAGAAAAAGATAAGTTTATAAATCATTTACTTACCTATAACACACTGCGTAAAATAGTTTATGATAATAATTTTAAATTATATATCTAAAATTTGGTGGCACACTTTTATAATTTCGCGGCACACAAAAGTGCCGCGGCACAATGGTTGAGAATCACTGGCTTAGTGGAAACGGGCCTCTTCTACCCCTAACGTACAGTATATGTAACTCCTGACCTAGCACTTTTGAGACCACTGGAAAGTCCTCCTGCTACAAAGATTATAACACATGCAGACTATAGAGCAAACAACCAATCCATTATAAGTCGGTTTACAAAGCTCCCTGTTTAAATTTTATCTAGTTTATGGTATATAAATCGATTATTGCTTCATTTAAAATGCTTGCCTTTCAGAAGAAACTGCCGCGAAATGTCAGCCTCCTGAGAACTGTATTGCAACTTTATGCCAGTAGCAAGCGCTTGTATTGATTAGCTTACGCAATTTATTACACATGACAGCACACATACTTAGCCTTTACATTTGTTTGATTTTAGCGTGGTTATTTAGATATTGATTGGCAGCTGGAAATTGCTTGGAAAAGCACGCTTTTAAAGTGCATTTTTCGCCAGTTCCTAGTCTGGGTAAATCGAATCTCTTTATCATAAATTGTCCGACAAAAAGTTTCAAAAATTTTTATTCACTGCAAACTTTGTCGAACCTAATCATTATTTCCATCTATATCGCGATTTATAACTTTTTGTTATAGCACCATGACTAGAGAAGCAAACAATCTACCTCTCTTTGTAAAGAATCCGTTTTGGATTATTGAAACTTTCTGTATAATTTGGTTTACGATTGAAGTAAGTATTGCAATGCGACAATATAGCAAATAGTGTTGCCAATATTTTTTATCTAGCAGTAAGATTTCTTTAACTTTAAACTCTTTTTGTATACTCTTTACTAGTCCATAAATATTGTATGTTATAAGCCCAAAGGGACCTAGCAGGCGAAGTTAGATATAGACAGCACCAAGTTGTTTTCCGATTACTTGCATGGCAATGCTTATATTGAACAAAGTTGATAGCTTTTACCACTTTTGATTGAGTTAATGACCTGAAAAGAAGTAAAAACAAGGTGATCTACACAGTATTTTCAAAACTGATGTTTTTCTAGTTTTCAAGTTCGTTGCGCAAAAATAGCTTGACAGCCAACAGAAATATGCATATAGTGGTAATTGCATGCAGGTGATGTTTTGGAATAAAACCTATGATGGCCAGAAGCGAGCAGTCGGTATTTTTAAAGTACCGCAGTACCAGTACTTTGTACATGGCTAAAAAAAGTACTGCGGTACCGGTTGAGCCAAAATAAAAGTGCTGCCAAAAGTATTGGCAAAGTTAGGTGGTACTTTCAAGTAAAAAATTTTCGATACGAATTAAGAATCTTTCTAATGTCATGTGACTCTTGAGAGGTTATTTCAGAGCATTTGAGTGCAGTCTATTGGAAGGTCGCGTATGACGTTACATATCTAGCGCGAAAAAAAGTGGCTGACCAAAAGCTATAATTCATGCTGCAAAGGTATGAACACCAACTTTTGGGTTTATTTTAAAAACTATAAAGAAATTCATTAAATATTGGAATGAATTATTACTAGTGAGTGACTCGGAAACAAATAAATTCAATCAAATGCGATTTTGTTGAGATTAGGTTTTTCATTTGGCTAATCGAAACTTACTACAATGTGCCGATTGACCAAAAAATAGGCCTTAAGAAAAGTATCATCTAAATATCATTTATTCCTCTGTTAAAAATAACTCCACACTAATTAGATACCCGTAAATACACTAGCTAAATCAGTCATTATCCGATTATTATTACCAGTACCGTAAGTTCTTTAATTACCCTTGGCTTACTTGGTTCAGCAACCTAGACCATAGCCCAAAAAATTGTTTAAGGAATAGTGAAAGTCACAAAATTACATCTGTCAGATCAATGTAATCGGTCTGCAAGCATTATTGACAAAAACTTTCAAAGCACCGGTGATCAAATCCATTATTATCTAATTTAACGCATGGCGTACGGTACAGAAGTTTGCCGTACTATCTAGGCTACAGTACAATTTAGGTTTACAACTTTTCAGTATGCTTATGCAAGCAAATAATTTGTGTAAGTTGCCCATTACAATTAACTTATACTTTGTATTCTCAAATACGATGAATATTCGAATATAAAACCCTACGACCGAAGAAGACCTGGAATCGAAGAAGATCTGGAAAAAGCAGGTGGAGGAGGAAACAGAGAAAATTGGTTTGAAGAAGAAGGATGCCCTGAATCGAGCAAAGTGGAGGGATGGAGTGCAAGCAATTGCAGAAGGAATGCGGTGAATTCGGCCATCTCTGCTAGAGGGACAACACCGGATAAAAACTGAATAACTACTACTACTACTACCAAAAGCTGACTACAAATAAGCCTGCATGTTTAGGCCATAAAACTAGGTTAACTAGAAGCAATAATAAATATACCTTAACACTTCTTACCTTACTTTGATTTCAGATTTCACTCCATAATATCAGTAAAATAGCATATTTAACGTCCATTCAATATCCGTCTAGTAAGTTTATGCATTTAATTTGCAAAAAACGATATCACTCCTATTCAATTCAATGCAAAAACACTGAAAGTGGCCAGCCACTTTTTTTAAAAGCGTATTTTGATGACGTTTGATGACGTGCGTGAAACCTTCCTTTTGGTATTGCCTGGAAAGAGAGACACTAAAGCAAGGGTGTCAAACTGGTGGCCGGCAGCGTAATATTTTGTGGCCGGCGTAAGAATTTTGTGGCACGGAACGAAAGCCTGGTCTTCGAAAAATTGTCCATCAAAAGAAAAAAAGTTTTTAAGCTCAAATGTTGCCATGAAGTAATGGTTGAAAACTGCTATAAATCGCGGGTGCAGTTCAGGTTACGTAGAGAGAGGCAATGACCTGCTTTCTTTTTTGGACATCGGCATCATTTCGGGCTATATCACACGATTTCTGGGGATCGTTGCCCGAAGAAGTGGTGATTTCCAAATAATGCCGTGGCTGGTGTGCCGCGAAATTCGATCAACTGGTTTCCTGTGCCTGCAGGCAAAAAATTTGGGGACCACTGATATACAGTCTTGCCTGCTTAAATTTTTTTCAACCGAGTCTGGCTCATATAAAATCTAATATGGTCCATACCTCTAAATGAGTTTGACACCCAAGCACTAGAGTATCGAGAACTCTTAAAAAGGAAAGGAATATATACCATTAGTCTAGTTTAGACTTTTCACAGAAATCACAGGAATTGCGACAGAAATGTCCGTTTTTTGGGCAAAATTTTTGAGAATGCTTTTAACTCTTCCAAGGCCAATTCATGAATTCAAATTGCACTGACGTTTTCAGTTTTTTGTTGAAGTCGAATGGACGGCGTGGCACAATGACCTAATTTTCAAAGTCCTTTACTGTAAAAGGCTGATAACGCTATTGCACCGCTGTGATCCCACTTTATCGCTAGTGGCAGAAACGTGATTTTCTGTGATAGCATTGAGTATAAATCGGCAGCGCTTCAGGTATACTCGTGTATAGATATTGGGCTTTTTTCTCTTTTTTAAAAATTATAATCAAATCAATAACATTGTGTTCATAAGGTTAACAAGTTGAGTCATAATCGAGGGTTAGCTTTCGGTTCTCGATGTATTATTCTCCCATTGACCCTTAGTTAACATTGTATTCACTATGACTTTTTCAACTTTTAGTTAGCCAGTCGTTTCATAAGTTGTCCTGGCAAGAGAAGATTTTGCATGGATATCTTAAACTGGATCGATCTTATTGCTATAATACCATACTTTGTTTCTCTTGGATCACAAACAGCAGCATATCTGTCAGGAAGTGAGTGTTCAAACGCCTCAAGCGCAATTCAAAAATGTTCAATTACCTTACCTTGTAAAGTTTAGTATTTAGTGATATTGTTGGCAAACTAGCTATTCGTGTTATTTCGTGTTTGTAAGGCTGTGAGTACCGCCAGCGTAATTTTGGCATCTTTGTAATATCTAATAACGTAACATTATACCTCAACTACTTCTGATTACTTATGCCATAGAAATGCACTGAGGCAGAACCAATCATGATTTCGCAGAGTATCAGAACACTCTGTAAATTGTTTTATGTAAGGTGTTTTTCGTGTCCCCCAAAAAACAAATACTGTGGCTTTTTTAAAAACAATCCTTTTTGCCACTTTCAATTTATTGTTTCGTACAGTTACAAGGAAACGCTTTAGCGCACATCGCGAATTTTCTATACTCTGTAGAGCAGCATAGTCTTTATATCTAAGCATCAGCATACATGAAATTAATGCCTAGCAATCTACACCGAACATGGAAACCCGAAAATGTCGAAGCATGTCCGGGCAACTATTTTACTGTGTTTAGCGATACTGCCGCTGTTCTGCTGTCTAGAGGATAAAAATGGAATCAACAATATTAAGATAAATACGTGCTGTATGTTTGGGAAATCCTCTCTTGGGCTGAATCAATACAAGAAGTTATTTATCCATGATATAAGCTTGTGTTTCCATAAGCATGACGTTTAGCCGCAATCAGAAACAAGGTTTGTTTGCTGTATTATGGGAAAACACTCGATTCAACACAAAAAAGCTGAGCGCCTGTTTCAACATAACAAGCAAGCAAGGCTTTCTTCTAATTGGGCTTGAACAAGATGCTAAAAAATGAGTTTTATGTTTTAACCCAGCAAACACGGCAAAACCTTTTTGTGAGTTACACTGGAGCAGGGATGGCGAACCACTGACCCGCGGGTCACAAGATGACCCGCCACTGCTATTTCAGTGATTCACTTGTAGATTTATCACTACGGTATAAGTTTCTTAAAATCTCCACCGTGACAACTTCTATTTTAAAGATTAAACATTAAGCAGGAAACATGGCGGAAATAAAAGTGAAGACCTTTTTTTTGAAGATTCAGCCGTGACAGTCGGGAAAATTAGGCGTAGATGGAAGTGAAGACCTTATTCTTGGGGTCTCAATCACAAAATTGTTGAATCGATGACCCACCTTTTCGTTTTTCTTCAGTAAAATCCCATTTGTGACCCATTCAATGAATAAGGTTCCCCATCCCAGCGCTAGAGCATCGTTGCGTTTAAAAATCCGTTTTAGATTTATTGATGGTCTGTAAATACAGGGCGCTTGTACGACGAGCAATGCTAAACAGTAGAAAGAGTTGTTGTAAAATGCTTTTTCCAAGAACAAAGCAAACTAATAAAACGGGTTCTGTTATGTGGAAAGTGGTTATCGGAAAATGTTGAGAAGCTTTGGTCCCTTCCAGAAATCTCCGGCTTTTTAATACGTAAAGGTAGTTGAATTTTTAAGGTGGGCTACCACAAGCTGTTTCTTAGTAGTGCGTAACATTGCCAAAACTATTACTGTAGGAAAATACAATATACAAAAGATTAATTCTCAAGCTTTACGCTATCGAAAAGTGTGCTTTTGAAGTAACAAATATAATCACTTAGCAGAAAGCCCAAATTACTAGAAAAGTAGTCTTTCCGCATTTTGACTCTATCTCACTAGTGTGTTTGTTACTTTTAATGACGGTTGACTAAGTCGAAATAGAGAAATTGTGAGCCCAGTTTGATATGAAATGCATTAATAAATTTTATTAGGCGCAAATAAACTTAATGCTTTATATATACGTAATAGTGGCTAATAGTAATAGTAGCAATATAGTAATATCTAACAACGTAATAGTAGTAATATCTTAACATAGCAAAAGATTATAACGCCTCGCTTATAAATCTAGCTTTTCTGATGGAGCTTACTAAATAAAGCCAATTGAACTAATAAAAAACTCAGGTAAATACACAGTCAAGAAAGCCAGCAAGAATTACGCAACAATTACAACTTTTAGGCAAGAAAAACAACTCATAAGTCACAAATAAGTTTTTACAGCAAAAAAAAACACGACAAAGATTCAAAACCTAAGCCAACGTAAAATCAAATACAGTTTACAGATGCAGTTGTAGCTATTACCAGGGCCCTGTGTCTTACCAACTTCTAATCATTCAAGTCATCTTAAGAATTATTAACATATTTGTGTTGCCTGTAGATGAAAGTGAGAAAAACGAACCGGTTTCTCTGGCGTTTTTTCGAGTTGTTCGTCTTGTTCGTGTCTTCCGAATATTTAAACTTTCCCGCCATTCGACTGGTCTGCAGATACTTGGCCAAACTTTAAAGTCGAGCTTTCGTGAGCTTGGTCTTCTGCTCTTCTTTGTGTTAATTGGAGTCGTTATATTTTCAAGCGCCATATATTTTGCAGGTACTGTAAATATTATCTAAATGTAATTATATTCTCTTTTTTTCGGCTTTGATTAGCTATTAGTCGGACACTGGTGTAATAATGAACGCTTCTTTTTTTAGTCGGTAGATCGAAGTTTGATTCCCTTAGCCATTTATTCCAAATACTTCACTAATGGCATTCACAGCTTACCCGCTTGACTCTTATCACAAAAGATTTGTTTAGAAAAAAGCAGCAATTTTGCAAGTTATACCCTTGGGTAAGGCACTCTTAACAAGACACGTCCATCTGGCAGATATGTGAAGTACCAAGCAGCCTACCCGTTTCTGTGGCCCAGCCTAGTGAAAACAACTAGCAGGCACAGTGAACGAACATTGCTACTAATCAGTACTCATTTGCTCACAAAACAGATTTTTGAAGCAACGACACTACCTTACATTTCGGAGTATTTTTGTAGCATTTTCTCATCTCCTGGTCCCGAAAGCCCTTTGTTGAATATCCTAGAATCTCTTGTGTTCAAATCCGGTTTTGAGCAACCGGTTCTGCTGGCGTAGTATATTTCTACCAGATGCATTGCGAGCAAGGACGAAAATTTTTGGTAAAATCTTTCCCCAAGTTCCCGACAACCAACCCATCCTTAGGTTCGACCACTCGATCATTGTCGCTTCCAAAGGCGCTTTAATCTATTCGACGACGGATGTTTTTTCTGATGATTACTCGTGGTGTTTAAGGGAGCTTTGAACCACGTACCTTATGTTACGCACAAAAAAACAATTACCAAACAAACACTGCACAAAAGAGACATGATAGGTCGAAACAGTCTCACTGTCTGCAATTTGCTAAGTGTATCGCTAGCCTCTTGCATTACTATGAAAAGATAATTCTTGTACGAAAATTGCTCTCGTAATATGATAATTCTGCGTTAGTTTTTCAACCAAACTTAGCAATATCTTTTGGTTCAAATTTGTTCTAAATTTTGCTTTTATACCATTGATTTATTCTGTAGTGAAATAATTTTTAAAGGCCAAGGATTATTTCTGGGAGTCACCTCCATTTATTTTGCGGTTTAATAAGTTATTTTTTTCGGTTTGACCCACCCATTTAAGGCTAATTTTTTAGGGGAGTAGGCTAAATTATATTTATTTTCAGAAATTGATTCTGACAATACACATTTCAAAAGCATTCCTGAGGCTTTTTGGTGGGCTATTGTAACTATGACAACGGTAGGATATGGTGATATGTATCCTAAAACCCCTGCGGGAAAAATCGTCGGTAGTGTGTGCGCATTGTGTGGAATATTGTGCCTTGCTCTTCCGGTTCCTGTTATTGTTTCTAATTTTATGTATTTTTATCAAAGAACAAAAGCGAATAAGCGTCGGTGAAACTAAAATGATGCAGAAATTTTTTTTTTTATTTTTATGATATACTTCGTTTCGAAATTTTTGTTCTTTTTATTTCAAGCGTATTCCTGTTGTTTCTATTTGAGCTTATTGCTATTTCAAGTCGTAGTAGCAAAAATTCCAAGTTTTTATAAGAGGCAAAATTTTCATTTTTGTTGAGCATTTCATTTATCATCAAAGTATTTCACCATATAACTTGCTGGGCTATATAAACATAATCAAATCAATAGCATTTAGTTACGTATTTATTGCTTCGCTATGAACCATTCACAGTTGTTTTTTCTCCATTTTAAGCTTACACATTTATTTTTTCTGCAGTATTAGCTTACACTGAAATAGATAAAATGAATTGCCTTTTCTTGATTCATTTTCGAAAGACTGTTGTAATCTCCCATTACCTGTCATTTCCGCTTAAAGATTTTGATTAAGGATTACCAACAATAGCAAAACGTAGCACATTTGAAAAATAAATTGTTTGTGGTTTGTTGCAGCCTTTCTCCGTCATGTAGTTTAAGGTTTAAGCTATACTTGAGCAGGTTTCTCAAACTATGAATTGCAAACCCGTTTGGGGCTGCAGACTGTAATTTTGCGATTGCGAAACCAATTTAAAACTAATTGGCTGATTGCATTAGAAATAAAAGTTTTTGCAACCATCGCATTAGTATTAAAAGTAACCCTATAGCAAAATTAGTTTGTACTGCATTTTTTGTGGCAACTCGGGGTTTCACACTTTTCGTTACTTACTAGAATGTCAGTCTGAGCTATCGAATAAAACAATCAACCAATCACAATAACTTATATTTGTTACGTCCTGATTATTGTAACGTACTGACCGACAATAGCTTTGTTTCCAAGTTAGCAAATTGCTTCCACCTTGTTTCCACTTGAAAAAAATTCTCTTCATTGTGGAAATTTAAACCTTAAAGTCATAAAAGAGGAAATTTAGAAAGATATGATCAAAATAAAGAAATTGGGAGAAAATAAGAACATGTGTAAGAAAATATGAATAAGTTACAAAACAAACTGAGTTAAAAAAAATAAAAATTCTAGCTCGCCATGTAGAAATACAGGAATTGTGCAGAAAAATCATCAATGACATTGTTACAGAAAAGAAAATCTTTTTTACAGTCCTATTTGTAATTAAGATCGTTTTTTCAAGCCTAACAAGAAAGCAGATTTCTAGTACTTATTTTTAAAGCTGGGTATTGTTGATTTGCTTAAGTGGAGTTATGTGCCCGGGTGCACAATCTGTCGCCGTGTTGAGTTGAAAGGTAAAAACTTTAAATTTAACGACACTGAAGACCGTTCATACTAGGTTTGAAGCGTGTTCAAGCTTTGTATCTGTTTAAGTGAGATTTAGTAACCACTTGCATCCACTCAAGTTGATCGCGAGTAACATAATTTGTGACAGTGGGACAGGTGATGAGCTTTTTTTCTTTTTTTGGAGATCACCCGTGGGAAAAGTTTGGAGACCTCTGCGCTAGTTTATGTTTTTGATGAATCTAACTGTATCTAGCCATATTTTAAAGTGAATCTAGACATTTTAGCTCAGACAAAAGTGGCAAGCCTGGAAGAGAAAAAGTATTTACTTTTACATGAACCGAAAAATTCTTGATTTGATTCATTGCCGGCCGTAAGTTGAATAAATTGGTAAAACCGCCTCCAATAATGAGAAGGTTGTGTACCCCCGGTTAAGTGGAACCTAATCAAAAAGTGCAGAAGCTATGCAAGTTGGGCGCCCCACTGGTAGGGTGTTTAGAGATGGACGCAGTTCCATGACTTCTCTCTGTGGCTTTGACGCGAAAATTCAAAAACTAAAAGTATTAGTTATATTTGCGTAAACATTTAAATTTTTAACAGGCATTAAAAGGCATTATATTTTGAGCAAGCAGTTCGTTTCATTTATAAATCAACAAGCAGATTTATCTCATTATATGTGATTTATAACTTCTATAAAATACATTGTTTTTTGTTGATTCTTCATTCGTTTTACTGATCCCGTTACGCGGTTCATTTATTACAGTATAGCTAACTTCATGAATTGTGTTCATTTGTATGCTTTTGTCTTAGACAAAAATACCACCTGAGATTTGTGATCAGTGGCTTATTTGGGAGGAGATAAAGGGAGATGGCCCTCAAATTGTATGATAGAAGCAAATCATGTCAAAAAACATAGTTGTTTTCGAGACCAAGATAGCAAAATTCTTGTTTTTAAGGTTTTCTTTGTTTAATGCTCCTCTCCTAAAAGAAGATTGAGATCACTTTTTTTATGTGATCACTTGTCTACAAGATTGAGCTTATATGATGGTTCGCCCCCCTAAATTTGTTTCTAAATACGTCAGTTTTTGTGAAGGGGCGTTTGTTGTTTTAGCCTTATTGACATGTAGGCTGCCAGTTGCACAGGAATTTAATTGCAAAAAAGGGTCGCAAAACCAAAAAGTTTGAGAAGCGCTGTACTATAGAGCTAAATCTGTGTAGCACCATTGCCCGATGTAGAGAGAACAATATCTCCTAACAGCTGCAAAACTCTAGTTTTATGTATAATTGCGTGTAAAGCAAATAACAAACCTCCATAAGTTGCATTTTGAGATATCCGTTTTCCTGAGTTTTTGGTTTAAGTGATTATCTGAATCTTTAGTTTTTAATAGGCTATGATACAAAACAGACTATGAACTGTAGATATTGCAGTGCATTCAATTTTTGATATCGAGTGACGTAATTTAGTTTTTCCGTTACTATGGCATCATGATACTAAATAAGCCTAATAATAATTTTTTTCATTGTATATGAAAGATTTTTTGAGTTTTAATGGATAGATATCCAACACCTTCAAACTATAGCTCAGTGGGCCAGCTGCATATTTGTTGTGTGAACAGCGCAAATGTTTCGATTTCGTTTGGCTTCAGGTTTGACAGGTTGTTAGATATTTTTGCGTAGAATAAGCCCACAATAGCTGTTGGATATTTTTGCTTTCTTGAAAATAGATTAAATTGCTGTTTTTTACGATAAACATGTATATTTATGGATTGTTAAATAAATCACTTTTGTTCTAACTATTGCTGTTGTATCTTTAAACTATCTATCAGCAAAAAATGGTTCATCAAAAAAAAATAAAATGAAAGACAAAAATGTTTTTTCTGTTAACTTTTTGATCTTACTGGTGTGACTAGAAAATCTCTTTGTATGTCATAAACGTACGCAACATTGTCTACTCACAAGTAGGCAATCTATGGCTCTATTATATCTCTATTCTGTCTCCCACCTCATAAAGACACTATGTGACTCGACAATGCCCGTTCAATTTAAACTTGTCGCAAAAAAATGGTGCTCGTGCTTGCTACATAATAAACAAAATAATGGTGTTTAATAGGTACTGTCATTTTCACTGATGTAATGCATGGGCCATCTTTATCAAAAAAACGCTGGTTAGACTAAACACAACAGTGGTTTCTCAATTTCAAAATTCTCAAGGAAAACTGTTTAAAGTTGGTTATTAACACAATATTTGTACCAATCTCAAAACTGTAGGAATATATCAACATAATTCAAGTAATTCGGAGCCAAAAAGCCTTACTAATCAGATTCCAATTTTAAAAAGCTGAGAAGTAAAGAAAACAGACTGAAAACTTCTAGGAAACTTGTGCAATATGAAATCAATATAATCGAGGCCAGAGAAAGTGCATTGGGATTATACCCTTTAAAAACTGATTTTTCAAAAGAAGTTACAAAAAATTTCCGCGTTTTCTGAAAGTTTGCATTTGGAGATAATATTCTTTTAATTTTTCTTCAAATTCTAGATTTTTATAAATTTGTCTAAAGTTACTGAACTAAAACATTTAAATTTGCCTAAAGGTTGCAAGCTAACTCATTTCACACAACTTGCAATGTAAGATTTACATTTTACAAAATTATGATTGTGGTCAAACTTTTGTTTTAATACAAGCATTTATAACAATATATGCTTTTCATGTCCAATTATATTTGTTCTTTCCTCGCTCTTGGATTTAATATTGAAGTATTAGCTAAATCGTGTAGCGGTTAGAGCGCTGCCTTGGTGTTGATGATGTGGGTTCAATTCCCCTGCCAGGTCATAATTTAACAACGATATTCACAGATCTCTGCCCGGCATTTGCACGAAAGCGATCGCATGGTAAAAATTTTGGCAATTCGCTTCTGGTGTCGAAAGTTAAAATACTTTACGAGATACCTTCATCTATATTTGGCAGACCGTTGGTTAGGTCAAGCCGTCTACCCGTCGCGAAGACACAGTCTGACAAAACACTGGCAAAGAGAGCATAATCTCACACAAATGCATGAATGAATCAAGATTTTTTGATTATAAGCATAAAAAAAATTAAAAACCATAATTTTTGCACACATAAATCTTGTTGGTGTTACCGAATTTTAATATAGCTTTGAAAAAAGCTGCGCAGCATGTTCCACAATGGTTAAGACAACAATTGACTCGTACACGCGATCTCAACCCTACAGATCACGCAAACGAAACGACACCAAACCGGATTGTGCCTCTGCCTTTGGTCAGCATCTTTTAGATAATGATCAATGTGCATTGAACTATGATAACCAGCGGTTTTCAATCCTCGCGACAGCACGCAGCTCTTTCCACCTTATTCTCTTAGAGGCTGCTTATATCAAGACCCGGCACCCGGTATTATGCAGACAGAAAGAGTTTGTTTACACTCTCAAGCTCTTTCGATAATCGCGGCGTTCTTATTTGGTCACTTGCAACGCTGTCTCTAACATTTCGTTATAGCAAAATCTTTCTTTGGTGCGCTTTACAATATTAGCGCTATCATTGGCTTGTCTTGATTGCCTGTTGTCCAAATTAATCGCAAAAAACACTTACTCACTCTAGATCTTCCCTTTTGACGCGATACCGCCACTGATGAGAGCGTCACGAAAAGCTTATGGCTCAAATAGCTTTTTTCAAAGTTATATTTTAATTTTTGTAAGAGTTTGGAACTAACTCTTACACAAAAGTGCCAAACATTTATCTATCGACAAGCAATGTAACATTTTGTATTTAGCTTTGCGGTCAAAAAGATTTTTTGGCACCGTAAGTGTTACACTTTGGTAGAAAGCAATACTATTAAAGTTCGCCAACCCCTAGTGGTGTACTCTAACAACTATAACTTTATTGCTGTCCACTAATAGCACTTCACAACGATTGATCACTACACGTCAACATGCAGCAAAAAATACCAGTTGTACTACAGCAGTTTGCACCCTCACTAATAGCGATGATACGCAAATCTATCGCTTGTATCGTATTTTGTATTTGTGTTGATGTATTGTTGCACCAAGTGCACCACACTTTGCATCTTTGTTTACAGTGGGGACATGAAAATTTTTGTATTTTTATGGGGCCTATTAAATTTTCGATTACTGCTTAACCGTTAAGTTTGAACAAACAACTTACTTTTTGACCTGTGAAATTGTCGCTGCTTACAACGAGCTAGCACTGCTGCCAACGTGAGAAAAATTCCGTACCAGCTTTTCTTGCTTTTCGCAAAGAAGCAGTTTTATAGCACTTTGAACAGCAACGCCAGATTGGAGAGGTGAAGACCGAATATTTTCTGTTCCAGAAGGACGCCGAAACCTAGCCTACTGGCAAAAACACTCTAAATTTTGGTAGCTGGACTACACAAATTGCAATTTTTAGAAAAACTAAGTTATTTGATATGTTTGGATTATTCTTCCTCAAAAGCACGGTTCTTTGGCATTATCTACCAAAATACGAGGGTCAGTCAATAAGTAATGAGACTTTCTCAATAACTCAAGTTTGCAATGACTGGTAATCAAAAAATACTTTTTTATTTTTCAACATAGTCTCCCTCCTTTGCAACACACTTGTTCCATCTTGATATTAGATTGTCTATTCCTTTGGCATAGAATTCCGTGGACTGGGTCCTTAGCCAGTTGCTCACAGCAGCCTTCACTTCTTCGTCAGTCTGGAAGTGAATTCCTTTCATACTCTCTCTGAGTGGGCCGAAGAGGTGAAAATCAGATGGTGCAAGGTCTGGGCTGTAGGGTGGGTGTGTTAGAAGTTTCCAGCCTAAATCTTCAATTTTGGCTAGGGTTCTTGCTGCTGTGTGGGGCCTTGCATTATCCTGAAGAAGAATCACACCTCTTGATTGAAGTCCCCTCCGTTTGTTCTTAATGTCTTTTTTCACTTGAGTTAGCAGCTCACAGTAGTTCTCTGATTTCACAGTATTGCCCCTTTCCAAGAAACTGATAGTGATCGGCCCATTTCTGTCCCAGAGCACAGTGAGCATGACTTTCCTTAAACTTTTCTGAGATTTGAATTTTTTCTTCACTGGGGAAGAAACATGCTTCCACTCCATTGATCGTCGTTTCGATTCAGGTTCATAATGAATGAAAAACCCAGGTCTCATCAGTTGTCACTATTCTCGACAGAAATGCATCTCCCTCCTTTCTGTATCTGCGTAGTGATGCTCTGGAAGCCATCAGGCGTTGCATTTTGTGATCATCCGTTAAAATCTTGGGAACCCAGCGACAGCTGACTTTTGAAAAATGCAGCTTCTCACGCACAATTGCGTACACTGTGCCATGGGAGATGTCCAATTTTGTAGCAATTTCATCTAAAGTGACCTTTCTATCAGATTTGATCAGGTCTTCAACTGCCTGTACTGCTTCTGGGGTAGAGACATCCACAGGTCTTCCACTTCTCAGATCATCAGTAATGCTTTCGCGTCCATCTTTGAATGCTTGCACCTATTTGTAGAAGTTTGCTCTAGACATACAGGAAGAACCATATTGTCTTTGCATTCTAGACAGAATCTCACATGATTTTACACTCTCTGCCAACAGAAATCTGATGACTCCTCTTTGTTCCAACGATGAGCTGTTTGCTAGCCTAGTAGTCATTTCAATTTATCATCACACCTACAGTAATCTGAAAATAAACAAGTTTTGTTGTAAATGAGATGACAACTCCATTCATAATCATCACATAAAATTTGAGTTCCTTAGCTACAAAAACACAAAAGCAATTGAGAAAGTCTCATTACTTATTGACTGACCCTCGTATTCATCATAAAATGTCGTTATGCCCGAAACAAAGTTCCAAGAAAAACACTTGGTGATCCCCTTACAAAAATAAGAGGGTAAGAATGGTCCTGTTTTGTCTCTTGCAACAAAATATTGGGGTCGAGCTACATATCATCTAAATGCTAAATCAATATCGTTTGCAATTATATGAAGCCGGCATTACCGCATGGTTTGATACTTTTAACCTCAACGTTATTGATGGGGGGCCCTGCAACTGTAATAACTTAACTTTGTGCGCTTCATTTTGGGTTAGTTTGCTCTTTGCATGGCTGCGTTTATGCCAGGACCAAGCAACATGCGCCCAATCAAAGGCGTTAGCTCATACAAATACGCTCACAATTTCGGAAAAGTCGTAAGCAGTGAGCCTATTATTCAATAACAAGTCGACTCGGCCGGCGTCGCCGGCAGGACTCCCATCAGAAACGTCGGAATTAAAAATATCAGTTTGTGCACCGGTGTGAACAGAAGCGAAAAGATTGTGTTTTTTGTGCACATTCAAAATTGTTTCACACGTTGTGATGATAATCTTAATCTCTCAATCAAGACTGGTAATGCTCACAAAGAAAGCATCTTGCCACAAACTATCATTAATACTTGTGATAAGTATGAAGGGAAAGGGATTGAAACACAGTGAAAATTGTTGATGGCGGCCAAATGGTGGGTGTTTTTACAATCACAAAAATAAACTATTTAATGGTAAGCCTATTTTACGATTTGGTGCGGCCCCTTTCGTACTTATATTTGCAGTTTTCAGTTCTTTGGCTGCGCTATTTGCCTTTGTTTCGGGCATAACAACAAAATGGATATGCATTGCCAAAATTCATGGACCATATTTTAGTAGGAGCCCATCATACCCAAGTATTTTCAAACAAAAGGTTCCCTCTTAACTCAGTTTTAAAAATTGTTAGGTTTACGGATTTGTATTCTGATTTTTTATTAAACTTGAGATTTTATTCCATTGCTTTGTAGTATAGATATAGATAACTTTACAGGCAGCACATCACCCAAAGAAAAAATTCTTGCTTTATAGCATATGTCGGCATGGCCAGCAGGGCCCCCATCAGTAATGTCGGGATTGAGAATGTCGACTTAGTCGGCCAAGCCTGTTTCACCCATGGAGCACTTGAGTAAACCGTAACGAAAATGTTATGTTTTTTCTGTACATAAGATTTTTACTACTTGCTGCGCTTTTTTCATGATAGAATTGCTGTTTTCAAGGTCCTGGCTATGCTTTAGGTCTTTGTGTTCTATTCATTCCTTACGTAAACCCAAGGGGGTCTTGAGTTTCCCTTAGTTTGAAAGCAGGGAACACATTAGTGATGTTAAGCTATTTTGAAGCAAATTAACGAAAATATCTTTCATGTGGTGGAATTTTACTCAGGGATATTGTTTTCTTTTCATTTCTCCTTAAACTTTTTCAAGTCCCTGCTGGCTTCCCATTATGCTTCATGCTTGTATTTCCATGCTGAGGTGTGCTCAGAGGTTTTAAAACAGTTCTTGCTTTTCCCCAAATTTTTAGGTTTGATCCCGATAGCTCTATAAAGCTATTACGAAGCAAAATATAAGTAATATTTCTTTTAAGTATGGTGCGATTTTACCCTGGCACGTCCTGCCATCACCTGTGCCGATTTAAAAGGTGTCATTTAAGGCAGCGGTTCCCAAACTATGGGTCGCGACCCACTGGTGGGTCGTGGGCGTAATTTCAGAGGGTCGCGAAATTCATTCAAAATTTAAATTACTGCATGGTTTGTCTCAATTAATTTAAAAGTGAAATAAAATCTTGAATAGATGTTTGTTTTCATTGTACTTTTTTCCAAGTACTTCGAAGTACATGCAGAATTACGTGGAATCCGAAAATTTATGTTTTGAAAAGTGGATCGTGACTTGAAAAGTTTGGAAACCACCGATTTAAGGCAGCTGCGCTGGCTTCACAGTACAAACATTTGTGAAAACAACAACAAAAAGTTGAAGAAAATATAACCCATAGTTCTTATACACGTAATGGTGATCATGTTGGTCAATGAATCAAGATTGGTATTCTCACAAAGAAAAAATGATATCTCAAATCATGATTCGTACTTTTGGAAGCTGTAGGGGGGAGGTTGAAACATAGTCAAAATTGATGGCCTCGCCCAAATAGTGGCTGTTTTGACAATTGAAGACATAAGGTATGTAATGTTAGGCTCATTTGACGATTTGGTGAGCCCTCTTACTTATTTGCATTTGTGATATAAAGTTCTTTAGCTGCGCTGTTTGCTTTAATTGGGCCATAGCATGAAAAAGAGTTATGCCTTTCCCCAAAGTCATATAACCTAATCCAATTTGAGCTCTTTTCAAAGAAAAACGTTTCCTTTAAATCCAGTTTCTCAAAATGATGCTATTATTGTTTAATTTTGATATTTTCTTAAACATGGGATTTTTAGTATATTTAACTTTGCCCCTAATCCAGACCACCCTACTTTTCAATAAAGATCAATATTTCGCACCGATACAAAAAGCCTATCAATTACAAGTATCAGTACAGGCTTTACTGTTTAGCGTATGATTTTTCCGCTTGCTGCTGTCCTCACTATATAATTGCAAGCAATGTGGTGTCATTTAAGATTATGAAATAACACTGCTTTGTCAAAGGATTCAAAAAAGAAGAAAACAGCATGCTTAGAAAGCACTTAAATGAAAATTCGCTTGTTGCACCTTAATGCAACAAAAAATGTTATAGAAGTACTTTTAGCCAAAATTAACCTTTCTTTAAACGCAATCAATTAAAAGCAAAATTATGGGCCGTTGTGCATACACAGCCGCTACATGTCTTCCAAGTTTATTGCGTGCCGTCCACGTCTTATAGGTGCTCTTAAACTAAACAGACTTTTATCCGTTAAATTTAGCAAGTGCTTGAAAGCATATCAAAGTTGTGGGGGGGCACCAAGATAATTGATGTGTATTTCCAGGATTAAGGCATGAAATGTTAGGAGCACTACTTACGACTTTTTCGTTGCCGTAGACGAAAAAGTATGAGCTAACGCTTGTGATTGGGCGCATGTTGCTTGGTTCTGGCATAAACGCAGCTATGCAAAGAGCAAAATAACCCGAAATGAAGCACTCACAGTTAAGTTACTGCAATAGCGTATCCCCCATTAATACTGTCGACGTTACGGATATCAAATCAGCTGGCTGCTCCAGCCTTGCCCAATTTCAAAGTAAAATTGCTTCAACATTTAGATCAGGGGTCATCAACCTTTTTTGATCCGAGGGCTACTTTCTAATTACTAATCACAGCGAGGGCCATTAGTTTCATCAGGATTTCCCAAACTTTTTTTGCTTCGCAGATCCTTTTTTGCGAATCTGCTTTTTTTGCGGACCCCAATTATACGTGACATTACTTTTGTCACCCGACTCACTTACAATAATAATAATTAAAATGCGAATACAATTTATTCGTCAACGTGACGGATGGGCTTGCTTCACTTCGCACAGTTTTTGAAATTTTTGAATTTTGAAATATTTTTGAAAACGTACATGTAGACAGATAATGCCAAGGAACCATGATTGTGATGAACAGTAGTTAAAATGTACCAAACAACTAACTTTGCCTAACAATCGCAAGATTTTTACAACCCCACCGACTTCCTTATCACACTCACCCTGGGGAGAGATAAATCGTGCCGATTTTCGTTTTGGAACGACTAATAGTTTCGGTAGAGTTAAAGAGCAAGCAGGTACATAAAAAACCCTGTTTTAAGT
This sequence comes from Trididemnum clinides, assembly GCA_963675345.1. Classification (NCBI taxonomy): domain Eukaryota; kingdom Metazoa; phylum Chordata; class Ascidiacea; order Aplousobranchia; family Didemnidae; genus Trididemnum; species Trididemnum clinides. The sequence goes on from OY776293.1 coordinate 9,012,102, forward strand.
ATTAGTTAAACCAATGCGAGAATTGGTTTAGGCAAGGAAACATAATTTTAATTTTAAGAAAGACACATACTTAATTTTGAATTATTTTTGCAAACTCAAAATTGTAAAATTAAAGTAAACTCGTCACGTTTAGAGGAGAAATCTTTTGTACACATTTCTTGATAATGTTTGCATAATTATCAGCACCAGTTGAACGTAATAGTTTATATTTGGATATCGAATCATCATTTTGAAGCATAAAAGACAGATGTTCACTCATGCCTCAACTTCTTTTCGTCAAGCAATTTACCTATAATGGTTATATTTATCTGTGAGAAAAAACAGATGTTCTTTGTTATTTCTCTCAAGCTTTGTCTTAGAAGAATGTGTTTTTGTTAGTTGCTATATTTTAGAATGCGTCCAAGAGGGTAGAAAAATTTGAAAGTCTAAATTTCTTAGATACTGTGTAACTTGCTAAGCTTTCCGAAGTAAAATAAAGTTGGCGACAAAGATGGTTTATGTGTAGCGAGCAGCAGCTCTAGTCTTTCAGCGCTGCAGAATTGGTCCATAATGTCTCCCTTCCTTGCTGCAGGAGTACCTTCCTTGGCCCACTATGTTTGTCAACTGCTTTTGAAAAGTTTTTTTCTTCTGTTTTTCTCTAAAACAAATCTATCCTGTAATAAATTGCAAGGTCCATTTACAAATCTAGTCGAGATTAGGCGAAGTTGTTGAATCGGCATTACCGGTATAAGTACTGGTTCAAGTTTTTAGTTACGATAATGTAGATCAGAGGTGCCCAAACTATGGCCTGCCGACCAGTTTATTCCATCCCGCCAAACACCTTGCACATGTGATGTGATTCTATTGCTGTTGTGGTACTACAAAGCATTTTATCAACCTATTTTTGCATAGATTACGTAAATCGTACTGAATCCGACCCTTGAGTGTCTAGGCAGTCGCAAATTTGGCCCTCGGACTAAAAAGTTTGGCATTCTGACGTAGATACTAGATTTTGTTCTGTATAGCCAATTAACCATGTGCAATAGATTGGAAATAAGCACGTGGTTTAACATATCCCTAAGTAAAATTAAGCTGATCTGTTTCTGTTTAGTCCATTTTCATTCTTCAAACGTTTAAGACCACTACAGTGGTTTAAAGAGTAAGAACAATGTAACTTTTACACACTACTTGCTACATCAATGACTTTGCTTATTTTTTAAAAACGCTTGCTATTGGTATGGCAAATCAGTGCATGGTAAGAGGACTAGCTTAAATTCCTTGATTTATTGATTTGACATCTTACTTTTTTCCTCGCTCAGTTAATGTTTTTTGATCTTTAATGATGTTAACCGATTTTTGACAAAGTTTAGGAAGCATTTTTGATGAAAAAAAATCATTTTTTTGTCATTACTGGAAGTTGGCCGGTATTTCTAGTTGATAATTAATGCATGTCCGCGATGTCCAGCGATGAATTCAAAAGCTTTCGAAATTGAATTAAGTTTAAATTCTAAATTTTAAAATGATATAAGAAAGAAACAATTGGCCTTCTGAAATTTAAAGCTTCCGGATTGCTGGAGTTGGCACAAGCCAGTTGAATCAAGCACAAAAATTGTTTCCGCTACAAAAATGTTTGGCCGGTTACGTCGCCGAGTTTTGTTGTCCTTCGTCTTTGCATTTGTAGCGTATGGCTGCAAAGTGAACAGCCAATCTTCATTTTTGTGCGTGTGGCCATAGGAATAACAAGATCAAAGCGAAATTTTTTGAAACCAATCAAACAACAAAGGTATTTTTGGCTTAAGACCTCACTTACAAAATATTGATGTACAGAAAAGTTGTCACAAAACTTTTAGGTAGGCTACAGCTTTACAAGATTGAGATTAGGAAATTTATTCACAACAAAATTGCTGAACAAAATCAACTAAAAATATTTTCCCCCACAAAAAGATTTTCTTTTGGCAACGTTAATGCATATGGCTGCTTGCTTTACCGCTCTCCATTGCTACATTATTCAGAATTCATTCACAGGTGTACAGTGGTATATTTACGAGGGAATAAAAGGTGATTGTTGCCCAAAAGACACGAGAGACACAACAAGTGTAACCAAACCATATGTAAAGATTGATCTGAAAAAAATAAAGATCAATACTTGATTTGAAAAAGTTGAAAAGAACTCGATCTCCAAAAAAATGTTTTTGTTTTGGACAGAAATAGTGGTAAAATGACGACCGCTTTGAACGAATTCATCTCCAAACAAGTAAAGAATTTTGTGTATTAAAAAGCGACATGAATTGTGGTTGACGTTATCAAAAGAAAACTCGCTTCAAAAAGTGAAAGAACTCCTAATTTAAAAATACCCTATGCTAAATCAAACGTAATTTTAGTGGATTGGTGGGGTAAACTATGTTTGGAGGCTCTCAATCCTACTTTCTATACTTTACTCTTTTTTCTTCTAGTCTAAGCAAAAATGCATCTTCCTTAGTCAGGAACATTAGTGCAAACCTAAAATAATTGTAAATTGTTTTTGTATGTAATACTGTAACTATAGGATCACTAAAAATTGTTTCAAACGAATACCTCATCCAACGTTTAGTGTTTACTATTCAATTGCATGCAATCGAAAGTAAATTTTCTCCGTCGCCTCCAAATTCCCACCCTCGTTCCGCTTTTGCAAAAGGTATGTCGGCTAGATTTGCCTTAAAGTTTCCGTTTTTCTCCCTTTGACTGCTTGTAGTTACTCTTATTTACTTTGGCTGACTGTTTGAATGAGCCTAACAGAGGACATCATCAAACTGCCGGTACCGGGCTGCAGTTATTAAGGGGCTTAATTTAATATGGCAAGAGGCGTGACTGAAAGAGAGTGTGGATTCTTGGTAAAGAAAGAAAGACAAATTTATGTTTAGACAATTTAGGTAAGCATTCTTTAGTGAAATTGAACTTTGCCACAAATCAACGATACAACAACAACAATAGCAATTACACATAGCGGGGTTTGGATCAAGCCCAGGTAGGGCTAGGATAAACCTTTACCAAAAGTAATCTTACCCAATTTCAGAAGCGATTTCCACGTAACTTTTAGTTTTTTCAGAAACTTTCCAGGCATTTTGTTTTTTTCAGAAAAGGCGATTCTTCTTTTTTAGTATAAGGCCCAGTTTTTATGCTCAATTTGTGATTTTATCTCCAACAAATATAAGTGGTTGTTGTAATATCAAGGATCTTTTTTTAATCACAAGCTCCTTGCTCTCAACTTGTAAATGTTCTTGATATGTTTTTCAATGAAAAGGTTTTTCTTCTGTGTGAAGTGCTTCACTTTAACCACGTGTAAGCATCACCCTTAATACCTTTAATTGATTTAGGCCAATTATTGGATCTCAAAGGTTTCACTATTGCACTTGAACTAGAAAATTTAATTTACCTGGAAAAGCTTAAATGCAGGTACTAAATGCAGTATTTCTCAAAAAGATGATGACAGTTCACTCGCTGTAGGTACTGAACAGCTTTTGATGTAAGTGGGACCATGCCGGTAACCCGAGGGTTCTCACACTGTGCGTTGCGATGTCCTGGTGCACCGTTTCAATTTTCCAAGGACATTGTACTACAATTTGGTTTTGCGCCAATTCAATTCTTGCTTTTATTTCAAAAGTATGTTCCCAACGTAGAATCGCCATTTATTTTATTCCAACACGTATAATATACGTCGTATATTCAACTGCATTATTAAAAAAGCTGTAGTTGCTGCTAGATTGTAATAATTCCCTTGGCGCTCATTTATTGCATTGCACAATTTTAATGCTTAGCGGTGCAAAACAAGCATTATTGAATTCAACAGAATGTTAGAAGCTGGTGTTTCAACCTTTCAAGGTTAAGCATAAACTTGCAATTGAAAATGATAGGCATGATTAAAATTTTGCACGTATGTCTACAAAGGTTTAGATTTTGGATCACATTTACCTGCCAAACGGCGAGTAAAAGCAACTGCGTGACGTCTGGTGTGGCACTAACCCAAAAAACTTTTCAAATGCATCGCATCCATGAAGGGTGGAGAACCACTAATAGGTATAGTTGACTTCTTGCCTGCCATTGATGGTGTCATCATATGATTGTCACTTGCTGTTTTAAGAACAAAATTGGCAGATAAATTTGCCACAAACCGGTCGAGTTTCATGATGAGTCAGACTGACCTAAGTGCTAGAACTATCACCGTTTGGAGTACATGTTAAACCATTTTTTAAAAATTTCAAGTGGAGATTTTCTGACTTTTTTATTATATTTATCAGATGACACAAAGGCATCATCAGGAGAGGGGCTTCCATGTAGTTTTTATTTTAAAGGTTTATCCTTATTTTGAAAGAATATGTCTTGGAAAATAAGTGTGAAATTCTAGGCTATACTTTGATTAAAGCTTCAGGCCACCTCTTGCTCACGAACTGCCTTGATGAGATCTGGTAGTTAGATGCAGTGTGTAGTCTTTGCAGTTGCGCTCAAAGTGATTTGGTGGCCTCTTGTATGAAGTTATCGTTTGTTCTAAAAAACGCTCGTGTTTTGGCTTATTTTTAGCGCAATGCAGCGATTTCTAAAGTAAGGTTTCATCTCAACTTTAATGAAGTTAAAGCCTAGTTGAATGCATGCCCTGAGATTCCGCGCTAACTATTTTCCGACTTTTAAAAACGGGGTTTTTAACTAAATGTGCATTTTCAAACGCCCATATTTCACAAAATTCTGAACATCTTCAAAAATTTGCTTAAAAAATTTTCCCATTTGTCTTTGTTTTGGTTCCTAGTCAATGGGCAAACTTCATTACAGTATAAAGCAATATCATGCTTTCTGTTAGATCGGGGTGACATTAGGACCACGACAAAAGAAAACTTGGTATATGCAATGCTATACATCTTCAAATGTCAATATTGCATTCTTTCTCCTCCCTTAAAAAATTGAGTTTCAAAATCAAAACTTTTGTAGTTTTCAGAACATAAATAAACTAACGTTTGTTTGGGCATATTAGCATTTGGCAAATATGGTTTCTACTGCATTCGTATTGCTGCTTGCAGTTTTCGCGTACACAAACGCGTCGCCACTCCTTATTGGAGCGTTCAATATTCAAGTCTTTGGGCAATCAAAAATGGACAAACCTGAAGTTGTAGAAATTCTCATCAAGGTATGTTATCTCTAAACCCTACAAAGATCAAAATACCCATGCGTTAGTATGCGTTATATTGTAGTTGTTGTACTTAAATAGTTACGTCACACTCTTGTGGCAAAAAAAATAGCATTTACTCTAACCGGTAAAATAAAATTCTAGTTGCTATACTCTCGTGATTTAAAAAATACCTTCCACATTTCGGGAGCTCTTTCGAAAATGCAGTAGCTAAATGCGCGATTTGGCTTTTTGTAATGGACAAAGTTTCTAATTAGATGGTTTAGAGATCGGCTTCGCAGAAAAAATGTGTTTGTTACATCGAAAACAAGAGCTGGCCTTTTTTTGTAAACTGGGTTGAAGGTGACAAGGAAGACCGTTGTGACTTATCCGCTTTCGCCTTTAATGAAACGCCATTGCAGCCGGTTCTCTCTCTCTTGTGTCATTGCTAAAGCTACCATGCTATTTTGATGGCTTTGACTCGATTTCTTTTATAACATCAGAAGTCAATCTTATGATAGTAATACCAATAGGTATTAATACCGATAGGCAAGTTGATAAGCCGTCAGCATCAGCCATCATGATCACTAATACAGCGACAATGGCTACAGAGACGAGACGAAGCGTTTAAAATAAACATTTTTGACCACATGCATTTTTTGTTTTCTTTTCATCTTTATCTCGAAGCAATAAATGTTTAGGCTATTTACTCAAACAGGTTAGACAAACACAAGCAATAAAGCAATTTTAAAGCACACAAGTGGCGCAATATGATTTACGTCCAGGCGCTCATACGTTGTTGCGTGCTACTCCTGCTCAACATAACTGCAAATGTAATGAAAAGGTAGAAGCGAAAAAGTTGAGCCTTGTTGAAGTAGCGACCATGGTGTAGTGTTTTGTTGATGAGATTGTGGGTATTGATTTTGTGTAAAAGGAAGGCTTCAATAAATTTACTATCATTGGAAAAAGCCTGTTTTCGTAGCAGTTGTATTGTTTGCCAAAAATGTGCTTTTTCAAAAAGCCAAAAAGTCAACTCGCACATCGCATGTTGCGACAAATATTACGGTTTACAACAAATATTATTTGCTCGATTGTATAGTAAGTGCTTTGCGCAATATAGCATTTAAAACTTCAGCATGATGGAGGTAGACGATTGTGGAATAGTCGCGGCCATGAAAACAGTCTACACGTGGGGCCCTTGACTCTACAAATGTTTTGACACGATTATAAAATGCAACAGTAGGCAAATTACTGCTCTTGATATGCAAATGAAAAATCGATGTGGATGCCTCATGAGTAGGTCGGTCAGGTGATTACCACACTGCTTACCGCATAACCTTCGGAAAACTTCTTCTCAAAACGCGTGAAAACACCCAGACCTCTTCTCGCCGCATACATTATGTAAATAATTTTTGTTTATTGTGTGCTAAATTGTAACAAATAATAACGACAAAAACGAATAATAATTTTAACAGAGAAAAGGAAAAAATACCGCAACATAGGGATATTATGATTTGTTTGAAGTTAACATTTCAGATTTCCAAGCATATGTAGCATAAAAATATTCAATGTAGTGTGATTTAAGCAACTTTCAACTTTTAGTGAGTGATGAAAGATTACATAACCTGCTGATGGTAAAATTTAAATTTGCAGTTCGTAATTAATCCCGTGCTTCGGATTTAACGTCATACGAGCGTATATTTCAGGCGGTTAGTGCTCAGTAAAGAAGCAAGTAATTGAGCATTAATAATAACTAGCAACACCAAACAACTACTGACTTGTAGTAAACACTTGTGCAATTTGTGCAATATAAATTGAAACAATTTGGAAACTTAAATAATTGCAAACAAGTAATAATTTGGAAAACTATTGCAAAATCGAGCTCATGGTCGAATCGTTAAATTTTTCTAGAGAATTACAAGTAGGCCTATTCATATTTTAACAGCCAATAAGAACTAAAAACAGGTCACACTTACAGAAACATTGCAGAATCGATACAGTGATTATAGAATAACAGATTAGAGATTTACCTATTTTCGAGAGTTGAAAAAATGAAAAACAATTCAAGGGTTCAGCACCGGAACAATCTGATAACAAAATGTTCAACAGTAAACAATCACATGTCGAACGATTTAACAGTCGGTATATCATCAAGTAATAATAAAAGAATGTCTTAGCAGATCAAAGAGTGCAAAGGATATTTTTAATCAAAGTTACGTTAGAATGTGCAATTTTAAATCATTTTGTGTCAAATTTTCCTTCATTGAGGTAGCTCACAGAAGCCAGTTAGATAATACTTATATCTGAACACACTCAGAAGCATTTGGAGTTTAAGACATAGAGATCTTTTCACAATGAATTTTGGGTATAAAAAGAAAAGTCGTTTGGCTGATTAACTATCAAACGTGACAGGGAAATAACTTGTAATTTTGTTTTAATTTTTGAAAATACTACGACATTTTGTTTAGTTTTAAAAAAGAATGAAATAGGGCTCTCCAAGTCTTTGACGTTCTCTTGGGCACCTTCTACAAAACCGCTTTCGATTTCGTCGATCATGTAGAACGGACCGATGACTTGATTTTCATAAATTTTGTTGCTTCTACATTTCCAAATTTTGTGGTTGATGATTGTTACTAGAAAGGACACGATTGCGTATGTAGGTAGGTCATCGAGAAAGTTCAGCAAGTTATAATCGGTGGGGGGATGATTTCCTATTATGGGTAAGGGGATCGCTATAATATTCATATATACAGTAGACCCAGATTGATATGATTTTTTCGCTGGAAAAAAATATGTTCAGCTGAATAGGACATTTGTTGCAAAACCAACATATGGTTTTAGGGGCATCAGGTGTGAACAGTTTGAACTTCGTGTAAAAGAGTGGGAGACCCTGCATTGATTTATAGTGGAATGCTGTTAGATGATTTGTTAAGATGTGGTTGTACACTAGTTCCCAATTGTTAACTTCTTTAGCTTTTTGAATGTTTGAAGTAAATCTTGGATGATTTGTTTGTACATATTTCGAATGTTCCCTTTGTTTAATTTTTTTCTTGGTATTGAGTGCTTTTTGATGATTTAAACTATGTGTTTATAAAAAACTGAAAAGTTTGAAGTTTTTAACTTAACTTTTTAACTTAATTTATACAGTACTTTTTAACTTTTTTAACTTAATTTATATCAAGTCCAAAGAAGAAGCCGAACATCGTATAAACCACCGGTGTTTATGGTGGCAGTTGCTTTTTCTGCTCAACGTTTTGTCTAGCTCGGGCTGGAGGAAAATAGCAGGACACGTAGTGCAGAGAAATAAAGAGAGAAACAATTTTCAAGCATTTTTTAAATTAAATCTAACTCGGGCGTGATTGCAGTTGTTTGAGCTCTAACAATGCGAGCGTTTATTTCGTTGTCTCAGACATTTTTTTGCTTAATGTTTTTTGTTCAAACTTTAAATTGATGTTGGGGAGAGAAGTATTAGAGTTTAGCAAAGCTAGACCTTGGGCTTTATTTTCAATGAGTTTCAATCCGGTTTTGGGTTGAAATTGATATACTATGTCAAATTCAGTGCTCACTGATCTTTTACCAAATAAGATCATAGTAATGTCGTCTGCGTAACGTGGTGTTTCAATTTGTTTTCTACTGTTTGTTTCAAGGCCTTGCATTGCAGGCAACTCACGAATAAAGGATACCTGTGGTTCGACCGCAACCAGAAAAATAAAAAAAACTTAAAGGATTTCCTTGTCTGACCCCTCTGAATATTGGTGCCAGAGGGGAGCTGAAACGCAGAAGGAAAAAATAGATGACGAAATATTTTTCATGAAATATTTTTGATCATCTATTTTTGTCTACTTTTATTGCATAATGCCAGTTGCTTTGTGAGTCAAAAACGCCTTAACTTTGGAATTTGTATACCTCTTTTCATTTGTAAAATTTTCTGATACAATAAATAGGAAAATATTTTCTCTGAGGAGGGCAAAATGAATTGCCGAAAACGTTTAGATTTTTAATAAACATGCTTACTATTTTATCTGTGCTTTGCTTTGCTACAATGTGGTTTAAAAAACAACCTCTTTGCCAAAAGTTTTGAATACAACAGGGATTGTGTAGTTACATGCAATTTCTCAGGCGCAAAAGGAAAGTTAAATATTTTTGAGTTGCTAAAGAAATAAAATTTGCTCCCGGAAATTTGGAGAAAATTGTCACCAGACCTGGGCAACTGGTAGGTTTCACCCTAAAAAACAAGAATACTGTTCTGATGCTTGCCAGAAAATTGAAAAAAATTTCAAAAGTTAGGATTACATCATCTAACGCAGACTGCATAATGGAAGTGAGAATAAATTATGTGCCTCCTCACTTTCTTGATCAATCATTTGTCGATCATATTTCGGATAACTATGGTGAGGTCATTTAGATTAGAAGACAGATACAGAATACAGACCCAAATCTACAAGTTACAAAGAAAAGACCTAAAGGCCAACCTACTTCCGAGCTACTTGTATCTCTAGAAATATAAATTTTCATTTAAAAATGAAGTTCAAGATTACTGTGGTCGATCCTCGCAATCGCAGCAAGAATCGGATGACTCTATTTGAACTTGCTGGACAGCTATAGCTAACCTGGTCTGTCCTACGTGAGAACAGAAACAAAACCAACTCGGGCGAAGAAGCAAGAAATCTGTATTATGCAACAATGGCTTTACAGAAAGCAATTAACAACTTGTCCTAATTGGCGTTAAAAGCCGCTAATTCAGTATCTAAAAATAAAGCAAAGAGGCAAGCAATACACAACTACGCGAGAGTCAGAAAATGATCACAAACCCTAAAACTACAGTTTACTACACTAAGCATAGCCCAGTGGGCCAGATAAGTAAAACTGATAAATTTAGTTTACAAACTAGGTTGGCGTTGGTACCGGTAAGAAATCTAACTAAGATAGGACGGTAGGAGCACCACAATATGGCCAAGAGAAAAAATATAACTGAACTAACACGAAAGGTAAATTCCCAGTAAAACTAGCTTCTGCCTTGCCTCAACGAAAAAATATAAAAACTAACAAGCAATGACCGCACTGACCAAAACTGCGAATATTTAAGTCTCTGAGACAAAGGCGATAACGCGTCCGTCACGGTAGCGAGTACGATTCAAACACATGAAAGAAAAAGGCAATAAAAGTGATCAAGGCGTCAATGATAAATAGGTTAACTGGACACCACGAAATCTTACAATTACACATCAGCGCATTGTGCAAAAGCAGGATATACCGAAAGAGAATGTGAGAAGAAAAATGATTCTTGAACATGTAAAATTATAAAAATATGCAAAACTCAAACGGAGCTACCCAACGACCAAACAAGTCTCGAACCAGTTACCCCGAAGTTCATCCAGCATAGAAGTAAATACAACAGCAACGAGATAACTGACCAATCAGATGAGAACGCGTCAAAAATATTTGAAAAACAAGCGTTGCTGCCTTCGCCAAATAAGGATCGTACAAGGTCGTCGCAGGACATGCACGTGACTATTGCGTCACAGCCTTATCAACGAAAGAAAACGTCAGCACCAACAACATTACTTCAAGATGAAATAACGTCAACAACAACAACAGCGTCACTTCAAGATGAAATTACGCGATCGCCGAATGTTAACATGAATGCAATAACACATTTTTAACAATTCAACATAGACGGAGCGTGTAATACGAAAGCTTCAGATTTGAGTCTCGGCCAACAGTTTAGAAATTGAGATTTAAATATATCAGATGAAATGAAAACCCAAAAAAGTCTCCTATCTTCCGAATCATCCGAAGCCAATACTGATGACGAAATCTGTAACGAACTTTTCCTCCAATGTTGTAGGAAAAAATATAAAAGTGGAAAGACGTTATTTTTTAAATGCCAATGTTGACTGATTTACTATAGGTGCCTATGAAACTGACGTTTGATAGACCAGCAAGATCCGACATACAAATGCTACTAGTCCTGTTACAGCAGCCCTGTGCCCCTTTTGCGATAATTATAATATTAAGCAATACCCAAAGTGAATGCCAAGAAACGAGAAAAAAATAAAATACTAATAAGTGTTTAGGACCCAAAAATAAGTGTTCAGAAACGAGAAAACTAAAAATCATATATAGAAGAATTTTAAAAGATTTGACTTTCTAATCTAAATCACTGATCAATACAAAGAGATGGGAAGCAGTACAGAATCCAATTTTGAGCAATCACTTAAAAACTTTTATTGCAGACTGATCCAAAACGTCTTACATTTCTACACAAAACTTAATAATTTAAGCCTCAATAATCCTCAATCCTTTTGTTGCTTTTGTCAAAAAGACCCTGACTCAGCTTTACATATATTTTTTAAGGTGTGAAAATCACATACTAATTTGGAAATACGAAGAAGATCCTCTCTCCAAAAAACGCGGAAGAACTTATCACCAAAATCTTCTCCATCAACATCTCTGTAATCAAAGATCAATTGCCCCTTAATTTTTACATTCCGACGCTGTAAGACAATAAAGATGCTCAAACAACAATTGCCATGTATATCAACCAACGAAAATCACAAAATATTGACATCAAGAAATGAAAAACTCAGAAAAACAAACCAAAAAATGCAAAATCTATTATCACAGATGTAAAAAACAAAAAACTATTCAAAGATGATACTTCCTCGAATCACAAAAAATCGATTCTCCCTTCCTCCTACTTCTCGAAAATATTAGAAGAAACTGATAGAGCATCATGTGACTGCTTGACTACATTCTTTGCCACAAACACTACAAATCTTTTTGTATTTACTTAATCGCAACTTACACCCAGTTGATTTTTTTTACATTATTTTATAGCAAGTAATACTGTTGTTCATTTTACGTTCTGTTTCTATTCTTATAAACCTTGTTTCTTTCCTTTTCTTTATTGTTTTTTAATTTATATTAAGGAATAATAAACCAAAAATCGATCAATAGAAACAGGCCTGTCAGCATCTGTCATACTTTGACTAGAGCCTTTTACTGCTTGTTGTCAAACCGAACCGCGTTTAAAGCCCTGTTGATAGCCGTACCCGGGCTACCTATGAGCACAAGGAAACAAATTGTCTCTTCCCGGTAGTTGGTTGAAAAGGACAAGACTTATTAACTTCTTCGAAGATGGCTGGAGAAAGCTTGCTAGACGTTTAAAAACAAATGATACGAACAACGAGTTTGACGATTTTGATGTCACAATAACATCATTGTTGGAAATTAAGTCTGCATGTACTATTTGGTGCTCAAATGAATTTTTTAAATCGGCAAATAACTTAATCCAGAATAAAACTGCAGTTGTTTGGATTCGCGAAGTAATTTTTTTCGAATTCTCTTTACTCGCCGAGTCAAGTAATTTTCGTGTTGGCATATTTATATTTACAAGTCAATCCAAATGATTAGTTTTTTTTTTCCTTAAACATGCAAATCATTTTTACGAAATGATGTGTTTTAGATCGTGCAACGATATGACATTATCTTGATCCAAGAAATAAGAGACAGCGCCGAGACTGCTTTTCCTGAGCTGGTCGATCGTGTGAATGCTGTTTCGAGCGTTCCTTATGACTTTGTTGTGAGCGAAAGAACAGGAAGAACTAGTAGCAAAGAACAATATGGATATGTCTTCAAGTAAAAGAAAAGCCTATGCGGATAGACTTAAAAAATTGAGACCTTGAAAACTTGATTTTTCGCTTGTGATTATCACTCAATTGTATTTGGTATTGCTGCAAGCTCAAACGGGGGCAACGCGTTCCTCATCCTTGGGTTAAACCATTGAGCACCCCTTGTTACACAATGATTACAACAACTGATTAAAAGTAGAAGAAAAAGTCGATAGAATATTTTCTAAAAACCTAATGTTTGGAGCTAAAGATTCGAATTTGGCAACATAAGTTGCCCCGCTATCACCTGCGTCAACTTTTGAAAAAGTTGCCGCGCCAAGCCAGCGTTAGCGCGAGCGAACTGTCAAAGCCGTGAATTCACGCCTTTAATTCGACCGAGTAAAGGTACAACACTGATCTCTACTCACTCGATTTAACAACCTTGGTGGGACCCGTGCCTCAAGCTAGTAATAGCATAATTACTGGTAATAAAATATATAAGCTTATGATTTAAAGTGCAAATCCATATTTTTCAACGTTTCGTTGCAACAGATCCGACGTTGTTGACGTGGTCAGTTTTTATCAATATCCTGACAATAAAGATATATTTGAAAGGGAACCATCTACAGTGAAATTTAAAAGAACTGACGGAGGTAAATTCATACCAGAGATTATCTACTCACTTTGAGCGTGACTGCATGCAATGTACTCTATTTTGATCAACTGGGTCTTATCAATGCAGTTGGTGACCAAAAATTGGCTAGAGATTTAAAATTAAAAATATAGTCTTCTGTATAAGTTAGCAAATATGAAATAGCGCTTTGCAGAGTACAAATAGTACTTACAGTGAACCCAATTTTGATCTCACAAGTGAAAAGTTTTAAGCTAGGCTTTATTTTAATGGTTTTGTCCAATTTTCAGTCACCAACTGCACTAATGAAACCTAATAAATCAAAGGCCATCAACTTAATGTGTTTGGACTTTTTTATTGAACTTAAAAGCATGTTAAATTGCAAGAAATCAGTTATTACATACATTTCGTTCTGATAAGACTTATCATAATTGTTATCTTTTAAGGATGATAAAATCATATTTATATAAATCACTGCACAATAATGTGATAAGATTTAAGCATATCATTTTTAATTACAGCTGCTCAGGAATAGTTGTTGCCATCACATTTTCTTGGTTTTGACTTTGATAAAAAGCTTACAATTATCACTTAAAATGTAGAAAACTCAAACTTGATATCTGAAGTAAATTTTGTTGCAGGCAATCAACAGTATTTCAGCTTCACTGCTTTGCATGCTAAACCAAGTGATGCTGTGGCCGAAATTGATGCTTTGGTTGAAGTGTATAACATCGTGGAAGATATTTTTGGCAGTGTAAGCTAAAATCTAACTATGATAACAACAATCACAGAATAAATTGTTGCCTGCAGTGTTGCCTAATTACTATCAAGAAAAATCATGGCTTGCATTGCAAACAGAGATGGGCAACTTTGGTGAAAGAAATTTGATTTTGGCTTTCTGAGTGCCAAATCGCAAGAGCTACAAGCGATGTTCTTGCCCATTTCAAAAGTAAAAACCTTTTTAATGGCGATCAACTTATCGAAACCAGAAATTGGCAGGGCAAGTTCTTTATTTAATTGGGATTCTGCCCGAGTCAAAGTGAAGCTATTTTTTATTAAAAGATTTGTTTTTTGAAAGCAATTGCTTTGCCCAAAGTCGTGGTGCAAAACCATTTTTTCTGGAGGTTTGTGCTCGCATTCAAATTGAAGACATTTTAAAAATTCCAAATCCTGTTGAAGCAAAATTACTAAAGCCATAAAACCAACTCCCAGCCCGCAATGAATGAAGGTGCGGGTGGCCAGTAGCCCATTTCTAGTTTGCAATTACCGATAAGCGCTGCCGTAAAATGATGATATAGTGATGTATGGCGTAAGTAAATAGTGACATTCAGTCCATGTAGGCATATAAATAGGGTTTTCTGTCAAGTAAAATATAATTTAATGGGGCTCCATGGTCCAAAGTCATATTTGATGGCAGTTGTGACTGTGAATGTGGGACCCCTTTATTTGGGCGTATCTCATGCTGCAATTATCTCGGGTCAGGGGAGTGGAAGATTCTATTTCAGTACTAAACTCGATATGCAGTTTATTTGCCGCCACATATTTTGTTACGCAAACTAAACCAAAATTTTTATGTGAAAGTTTTAAAGCAATTCTAAAAAAATAATTAAAAAAATCTCAGCTTTTGAACTTTCATAGGATGCTTTGATTGCTGGAGATTTTAATGCTGATTGTTCATACGTGTGCTCCGGTTGCTGGGACGATATCGGACTCTGGACCGATCAACGTTTTACATGGCTTATAGATTCCAATAAAGATACAACTGTCAGCAACAGTGACTGCGCTTATGACAGGTAAACATCGAGCAATGCTATTGACAAACTGACTTGTTGCTGTTAGGTGTTAGCAATTTCTTGATGTGGAGATATGACACGAAACGGTTATTTTATTTTGGACCGCATATCTACTGTCAAAGATCAAAATTGGGTTAAGAGAAAGCGGCTGTCCAAGCGAAAGGGGCTACCCAAGCGTCCGTGCCAACCACTTACAGGCGTAGTCCAAACTTCGTTCATTTCAAGGACATTTTCTAAAAACTTTTATTAAGTGGTAAAGCTCATCAGAGCTTTTTGGGGGATATTAATCTTTTGTCTGCCTTTTTTGTACGCCGCTGGAATTAGTTTTAGCAAAACCGCAGTCCCGTAGCTTCACCGCTAACATGTTAAACTGGTCTAAGTGGGACAACTGAAAGATTTTTTTCCGATATGCCGGGAGAACAGCAATATTTTTTAACCCGTTTAGCAAGAACAATTGATTCCTGAGATGCTATATTTGTTCCTTCTGTCACAGTATAAGTTTTGCTTTTTAACCACTAATACTAAAACTTAATTGCATTCAATTCCGCTTCGAAATTACCAATAGACTACTCCTCCCTCATTACACTTCTATTACAAGCACTGCAGTTATTTACAGGAAAAAAATTTATCAGGAGTTTTTTCTACACTCAGAAAGTGCTGTGAAATTAGCAAAATGATAATTGTTAAGAAATTTCTCTGATGACTGGGATAAAACAATTGTCAAAAAACAAAATTTGTACGCATCGTACAAGGTTTGACAAGGAATTCATAAAACATCTGGGCTCAACCCTTTCTTTACTAAGATCTTTATTGTAATATCGCTGTGTAAGAGGTCGTTTAGAGCAGTGAGGGCTCGGGCGGTGTTAGCAAACTGAAAGGTCCGTGGTAAAATCTAAACACGATAGTCAAGTTAGGGAATTATTAGTAAAAATTTCAACTGCTAAAACACAGGAACTTTGAAGCGTAGGGCTGTGAAAACATATTGTATTTGAATTATACTTGCTGTCTGATTTCAATTCCCTAGTGGAGTTATTTACAAAACTGTATGATAGAATCTCTTGCACGACGCTTAGTAGTAGAAGAAAAGTAGTGAACTAAATATGAAACCAAATTTGCCTATTTTTGTTTGGAAAAAAGTTATCGCTCTTAATAATTTTGAGCTAAAAAGCGCTATATACTCCATGGTATTTAATTTCATTTCTTTGAAGCATTCTTATGTTTCTAGGTTGGTAGTTGCTGGATCATCTATGACAGAAAATTCAAGTGGACCGAAGATATTTAGATATGATCAAGAATACGGATTGTCACAAGAAGAGGTATATGCTGTTTATTTAAAATTACTTTTAAAATAAAGGCTCATGCTTGTTGAGGGTCGGTGCCAATCAGTGGATAAACTTGTGCAGAGTACTCTTTTTTTGGGGGGTGTACCAGATCTCGCCCCTCTGGTGTAGTCCATTGTATTGTGTTTGATCACTTGAGTAGATCGTATGTTTGCAAATTGACTGGTGCGAAAAAATCGTTTAGATTGTTCATAAAAGATGGGCATAAAGTACTGAACCAGCATAAAGTTGTTACAATAGACATGAAGCAAGTGGCTAATTTTTTCATTAAAAGAAATATCGTAGTTAAGGGTGGCTCTTTGGTCATCCCGTTACTTTTTGGTAACGCAGACTGATAGAATAACTAGTCCTTTTTCTTTTAGGCTTTGGATGTCAGCGATCACTATCCTGTGGAATTCTATCTTGAGTAAAAAATTCAAGTTTATTGAATTTTTGTGCAAGATCAAAATAAAAAGGACATACCTATGAAAAAGATGTGGTGAAAATAGCCTGGGCAGAAAAATAACATGGCAAATATTTACAGAAATAATAAAAAATTTTTGGTCATAAAAACAAAGACGTGACACTTATATCTATGTTTAACTTGTGTAAGCATTGGTCTAATTTTAGAGCAAGAGCATAGTGAGTCGTGATTACTACTTATGTTTCCTTCTTTGTTAAAATATTACCCTTGTTATATTTCCATTATTGGATATAGTGTTCTACGAGCAGTAGTAGCAAGTAGATAAATTTTAGATTAAAGTAATACAAAATGAGGCTATGCTAAGAATGGAAATTGGATATTGATAGTTTGTGTGTAGAACAAAGAATATTTTTATAAAGTTTTAGTCACGTAGTTATACTTAACGAATATGAATCTAACGGGGAAAAGAGCTAAGCTAAAGCAAACTCCGCTATAGACAGGTTAGAGAAAGAAGACATCATCGTTAAACAAGACGATATAAAGATATCAATATGGTTCATTTTTTGCTTAAAGTTTTCTAACCAAATGAGAAAATTCTTTCGACAAGTTTATCATTTTTTAAACTCGGTGAGTTTCTTGCATAAGCTACCGGAAAGTATCATCAGAAAGCGGCAGAACAGTACATGATATACTGTTGTTCTGATGATTGTTCTCGTTTTCCTGTTGCTGCTACATGGTAACAACAGGCAGTGATATAGGGTTAAAAAAAGTGTGGGGAAATACAATTTGTGTAGGAACTCACAGAGAAGCAATATACATCTTCTAATGAGGTTAGTGTGAAAGAGTATGGAAATGCCTCTACCAATCGTTTTACACCACTACACCCATGACTATAAGAAATTTTGGCATTTGCGTAGTTATAATGATAACTGTTATAAATCGAACAGAAAAAATGGATCTGCATTTACATATCTTTAAAAGAGCTTAATTATGTACAGTCTTAAATGTTATGTTTTCCCGAAAGTAAATCAGTAATGTAGCTTTCTTCGCTTTTATTAGAATAATTCTTAACTGAATTTTCCCATGAATATGAATATTTTGTACGCTACACATTTGATGCTGTTGTTTTCTTTTTCTGTGGTCTGTGGAAAATCGCTTCGAATCGGAGCTTTTAACGTCCAAACATTCGGAAGGAAGAAAATGAGCAATGTCAACGTCATAAACATTCTAATTCAGGTATAGAAATGAAGCCGCTGTCTTTGTGGCAAACCGGAGAAAAATAGATTGAAACCTGAGTAGGTAAACTTGATCTTTGTAAATCTCTAAAGATCACTTTGCAAATGAAGCACCTTCACGACAAAAACTTGGAATAAAGTTGTTCCAGCACACATTGATTCTTCTTTTCACGCTTCATGCAGGGGTTCAAAATCTCGCACTAAATTCTGCTCTGACTATCTTATCTTCTTTCTGCACTTGTAAAATTTACTGTAAAACAAGTGTCATGAACTCATGCATTTTAAAATACAGAACAATAACTGATAAAACAATAAAACACTACCGGTTTTTATCCCTTTGGGTCTCATTAGGCAAATGTAAAACAACATCAGGCAATGCAATGCAAACACCAAACGGGATATAATCACACTCACAAAACAAAATGACTCCTTAGTGTTGAATAATGATTTGATATTACATCATAACATGTTGCTTTTACGTTTGCCTGATAAGACCTAACAAGATCGAAATCGGTCGCGTTTTATTGCCTTTTTTATTTTGCTGTATTTTGTAAAGTAAGAGTTGATGATATTTGTTTTACAGTATCGATACTATGTTAAAATGTCAATGGTTTATGTCCATTCTCATAAAGATTCTACGGAAAAGTCGTTGATGGCCATTCAGTGAACATTCTATTTTCCACAGTTGGTGGAACGGCTTTTAAAGTGTCAGCAAAACCGCTAAAAGGCTATAAAAATTCGTGTCATCAAGATATTTTTGTTATTTTCTCGCACTTTGTACCCTTTAATTAACCACTGCTGCATTATAGTAGACGATGGGTACTGCCAAGTGACAGCAAGCGTGCAAATTCTCTTTCTAAAGAAAAAACTTGCTTCTCTCCTTTACTATCATCTTTAAAATATATTAGCACTTTATAAAATAAACAATGCGATCACGCCTTCAACGAAACGAAACATTTTTAAAGAAGAATTCAATAGATTATGTGCTTGAAGCAACGCAGATGACTACTTTTATATTAATACAGTAATATAGTTTAAAAATTTCCGCCATTTTTTCTTGAAATGAGCAACTTGATCTTTGAGATTTAATACATTAATCAAATCGCACTTTTGGGCAAAATGTCAATCGGTGATGTAATCAAGACCGCAAGCAACAAGACCAAAACCTCATTTTCTTTTACGACCAAGACCGATACTATGACTTCTTAGGACCTAAGGCCACTAATGAACGAGAACCAAAACCATAATTTTGCAAAAGCCAGAAATCAAAGGTAGTTTTATAAGTACGGTTGGTGATTATTAGTTTACTACGGTATGCAAAGTTCAAGGCTCGTAGCAAACCACGGTATAAATAACTAAATATGTTGTAATATGTTTTGCAAAACTTAAATTAGTGCAAAATGCATCCAATAATTTTCTAATTACGTTTGCATCCCAGCTTGCAATTTGGAGGTTAATTTCTTCACAAAAAATATGTTACTCAAGCTAAGCCTAATGTTTAAGTTATCGAATTTTCATCGTACAGTTAGTTGGTTTCTGTTTTAAAAAGGATATAAACAACTTAGCATACAGTACATTTTCGCGCAAGGAACTTTTCTTCATTTTTTGGTTAAAGTAGTTAATATGCAGGGTGGACGGTAAGTCGGGCACCAAGAAATTACGTGGAGTGTGATGTGTAACAATGTAAAATTAATAGGGTAGAATATCTTTTCCTTTCTTTTGATGTATAATAAATGTTCTTTCATAGAGTGATTTACCATTGTTTGAATGTATCAGTCATTATATCTGTCAAATTTAATTATAATCAAACTTTTATTAGGTATGATTTGCATTTAAAATTTTTTTTCTTTAATTTTCAGATATGCCTTTAACAATAAACGAGCGAGTTGAGTTAGTATTTCTGATCATTTTGAGCATTTGTGATTGTATCAGCGTATATAACGTGTCATCAGTTCCTTAGATAAGCTTGTTTTAAACAAAATAACGTTTGTATAATCAAAATTGTCTTAAATGTTTTGGTGCACGACTTACGACCCACCCTGTAGTTTGACTTGCTGTAACAAATTACGTTAAATTAGCTACCTGGTGCTGCGACAAACCAGTCATGGTATTCTGTCAACTCATGCCCTTTCCTGGTATTGACCGAACGCTTTTTGCAAAGGCTCTCTTATAAATGCTATTTTGTTACTTCAACATGTAATATAAAAGAATAAAAAAGAAATCAATTGTCAACTGTTAAAAATAAATGACTTTCTCTCCCCAACTAAAAGATGACATTCCAATTTCACAAAAAACCGCCCACAAATCAACACTTTCAGATATCTAATTTAAGCAAATCATATACTAATTGAATCAAATTTGAATTCAAATATAATATGATTTGCTTAAATTAGAATTTTCAAAAATATTTTTTTCTGAAAAAGCTCCGCCTCAAGTACCACGCTACCTTCATTATTGGTACCCTGACTACATGATTGCGGTACTTTTTTAGCCTGGCATTGAATTGGTACCGGTATCACAATACTGTAAAAATATTACCTCCCCTCATGTTAATGTGGTCATCAACAAATTTACACCTAATATACCAAAAATAAAATGAGTAGCTAATTATAAATGTTTTTTACCTGATGAACTGGTCCTTGTACGTCATGAGCGTGATTTTCAATAGAATCACCATCAAACTACAGTTACATCGCATTAATGCCACAACAATTTATCAAAGTTTTTATCTCGTTCGAAACATTTTTACAGGTAGCACAAAGGTATGAAATTCTTTTGATCCAAGAGATACGTGATAAAACTCAAACTTCTTTTCCGAAATTGGTCAAACGTCTCAACGATATCTCTCAGCATCAATACAACTTTGTTCAAAGTCAAAGATTAGGAAGAACAAAGAGCAAGGAGCAATATGGATATATTTATAAGTACGGTTTTGAAAAACAGTCAAACATCACGTTACAATATGCGAGTACTTTAGAAGCAGGCTCTGAAACCAGCAATTTTTAAATGTGCTAAATTTTATCTTTCAAATGCAGAAAAAATTTAGCTATAAATTACATGTTTGCATATAATATAAAATGATTGCTTGATATGAAAACTTGTATCCAATGTGAATAAAACTGTAAAAGCAATTCTAATGAATAGGTTTTTATCCCGAAGATTTTTAAAACTTATAAGCATGTGCTCATTCTGCTTTTACGTTATTCTTGCTACTTTCCCTAAGAAAAGCTACACTTACGTGTAGACAGGCGCTAGCTTTAGTGGGTGGCGGAATAACCGATAGAAGTTTTCGGCTGTTTTCAATTATATTTTGCTACTATTTACGTAGTCAACACCAGTGCTTTCTAACCGTTTTCAGCTGACGACCCTCTTTTTTTCTGACGTCGTTTTCAAGGGACAATTATGTGATATTGCAGCATAAAAACAATAAAAATAATTGAGATATATGACGGAAACGCAACAACAACTATGCGTGCAATATGCCATTATAGGAAAATCTAAACTATGGGAAAATACAGAGAATCGGCTAATTTTCTATAAATGTTTCAGTCAAAGCATCAAAAAACAAACATTTTGATATACTTCGCAAGTCTCATGAAAGAAATTGACGGCTGAGGTGTATGATTGGGAAGCGCTGGTTTATGCTTTTGTTTTCGTTGTTGATTACAGTTGCAGTACAATAGGCGTAATTTTTGCATTGTTGAAGATCAGATCACGTTGAAGTAGTTGAGACATATCAATATCCAGATGTTGAAGATGTATTTGAAAGGGAACCTTTCATTGTCGCTTTTAAAAGAATAAAAAAAGGTATCGTTGAACTTCAATCAGTTCTTGTGCCGGCTTCATGTCGGCATTATTATCACGAACTAACCAAAAAGGTGTAAAGTCAGGGGTGTTACAAAATCTTAAAAATTAAAGTGGGACAAACTGTGGAAAAAACGGCTGTTTTAGTGTTGTGAAAGGTTACTATCACTCATAAAAGCACATGGCTAGGGGCGGTTTGCATTAAGAATGTCGGAACTTTAACTTCAAGGTACACGTTTGTGGTTCATCTCCAAACCAAAAGGCCATCCCAAAAAAAGACTAAAAACTTTTTCGAGTTAGAATTCATCTTATAAAAAAATGTCATCTCCTAAAAATACTGCGCAAGTGTGTCTACAGAGTTTGAGTCAGAAAAGTGTTACGACTGGGTACAAATGCGTCACTGGCTGGTGATTGAGGAAACTGGCCTACATTACTACAGCTCAGTGGTGAAAGTAGAATAATTTTCTTACTGGAACTGGGTCAGAACAGTGGTGAAAGTAAAATAATTTTCCGTAATTGCTGATCAAAAGAGGCAAATTAGTCTCAACCCTATCCAGTCACAAAACCCTAAACACCTATGCCTAACACTCTAACTTTTAGCCAACTATAAACATTAGATGATTTGAGAATGGCTAAAACCCAAAAGACTAATTTGAGACTAATTTGCCTCTGGATGATAAAAGAAATCGCTAATCTGAGACTCGAACCAATTACCAGCAGTTCCTTGAGAGTTGGTGAGTAAAAGTTTTACCACGGAACTATGTTGACACGAAATTTGAAGAAGCTATTTGGGGGGATAAGTTTAAAAGATCCACAAAATCTACTTTTGGCTCATTATTGTTACCACAAACATAAACGACACTTTTTCAACCAAGAACATAAACAACATAACCCAAATCAAATACTCAATTATTTAAAAACTTTCCATAAAGGTTCATAGTAATCATCCTTTTTCAAGTTTTGCTGGGCCATGCCACTTGTTGAGCAAGCTGTTCTTCTTCCCTTTCCAAGTCAAGTTCTTACGTATGGCTCTGGATTTCATTTCTGACACGGAGGCCCCACAGTGCTGACATAGAACTGCTTCTCGGCATTGTTTGTTGTGATCACATTTCTGATATCAGTAATAATATTATTCATGGCGCTGAACCCACGCTCACAGTCGGCGTTACTTGGTGAAAAAGTGTCAACGGCCACCAGCAACTTATTTAGTTAGTCAGGAATGCTTCTTCTCCCATTTGCCTTAAATTCAATATATGCAAGATGAGTTTGTTGCTTGTTGATACGAAAGGTATCACATAAACTTTTCACTTTATCTTCTCCAAAACGAGGATTTTCATGTTCAATTTTTCTAAATCTAACACATCCATTTGACCAACAAAGGTTTTGTAGTTCTCTTTTCGAGTTGCATGAACGCTAGGCCGTGCTTTGGTTGATGCCGAAGTGAAGAGCCTTTCTTTCATGTTGTCAGCTACAGCACAAATGAACTGAGCCTGAGTGATTACTGGGCTTCTTCCTTCTCTCAATTCTACTTCCTGGAATGACATTGCTTTTTCTGCTCGTTGGGCTAAAATGGAAAGCTCCCCCGGGGAAGCCAGCAATAAGGTTTTCTACACGTTTTGTATACGCAGTGAGTAAAGTGTAAGCTTTTGGTAGCGTGGTATTTTGGTTTTGCAGTGTTTCTAATAATTTTTTTAATTCGTTCAAGACATCCACCATCAGCGACAAATTTTTAACAAAACTTGTTGCACAAAATTTAGATATTATTCCTTAAAATCTGGCTTTTTCTGTGCTTTGTCTCGTTTCGTCGTTTGAAGCTTTGTGAAAATGTTGCGCCAAAGCTGGGAAAGAATGCCAAACTGCTGATACTGCCCTGAAAGATGAAGCGACCTAACGAACAATAAACACCTTTCCAATTCTTTTGAGGGTCATTTGCAAATCATGAGAACATTGGTTAAGTTCCCCCTTGTTCTTTGGTGACTGGCTATACATTGAATATAAATGTTCAAGAAATGGCTGAAAATCATTTCTACTACTAATGATTTCTAGTGCATTTCCTATAGCAAGCTCAAGTCTATGATTAAGATAATGCCACAATATTATATCAAGAAATTTGTCTTCGAGCAACTTTCCGACTCCTCACTTTGTCTCCAGCATCACGCTAGCTCCATCACTGCAAAATCCAATGAATACTTCGTGGCGTAATACGATGGTGTCACCATTTTTTAGTGAACAGTTTACAACTTTGTCAGCAATATGAGAAGCGCACAGACTTTCCAATTCTACTAAATCTAGCGGAAAGTTAATAGGCGCCGGTTTGCTATCAGCACTAGCTCTTAGAAACACGATTTAAGTTGATTTTTCATCCACGCGAGTTGATTCATCCGCTAGAACATTTATCTTACTTCTACTCTCTATATTTTTGGTTAAAAGTTTTTTGTTTATCTGTGAAGACACATGTTCCATTATGTCAATAGGTAGTCTTGGCAGTCGGTAGACCTGGGGTTCATTCCCCTTGTTGAGTCATACCGAAAGACTTAAAAAAATGGTATCTATAGCTCCCCTGCTTGGCGCTTGGCATATGGGAGGTTGTGGAAAACAAGCCGGCAAGTTCGCTTGTTGTGTCCTTGGACAAGGCACTTAACGGGACGCCCCACCTTTATGTGGAAGACAGGTGACCCAGAAATGGCAACTCCCAAGCGAGTGCGGACTTACTGTTCAAAACATAGCGATACATCGCTTTATCGTGAATGGAGGATAAATATGGCAAATATGGCAATAGTTACAGTTTTACTGTGTAAAACACGTCCCATGTTTATGGAATTAGCTTGCTGAAGTCTAATCAGTTTTTAAAAGTCTGTAAAGGTTTGCTATTTTTTGCCACATAATAAGCTGTCCCGAACACTCGAAAAGTGGATCGAAATGCAGTTTGCTCACTCTGTGCGTTTAAATTAAGGAGTACATCTTTCTTTGCCGTCTCAAGAATATTAATAGTTTCTTTGAGCGCTTTTGAGTTTCTGTGCTCATAGATATTTTTTCGAAGTGACGAGAGTTGAACCTCTCTTTTGCTACCATAAGAAGTAACATTGCCGCCTGCCCATTGAGTGGAAATATTAACACCACGAGATGCTCTTACTCCCAAATTATTGACTTCACGACACGGAGTACATTCTACTTTTCCATCACAACTGTTTTTTTGGTTAAATTCCTCATACTATTGTTCAGTCCATATTAACGGATAAGCAGTGAAACATTTTTTCTCAAATTGATCTTGATGCATAGGTAGAGGATTGCTGATTGCACTATTTTGGGCACTAACATTGCTCTCCGTTTTTTTAACTTTTGTTGCTAATGAACTCAAAGTCTCATCACTGGTCTCCTTTCTCTTCCAGTATTGATTAATCTTTCTTTGCATTTAATAAACGTTTAACATTTAGGCTAAAAATATTCCTAAAAATTTTACTTTTAATTGGTAATACTCGCTACTTCTTATCGGTTGTTTTGTATTCGTTTTACAGGAGTCGATAACTTCAAATCTACGATTAAAATCTAAAACGAATAGAGAAAAATGCAGCCGCGAACGAATTGTTACCTGTTTTTAGTCTGCTGTTGTTTACGGAAAATAATAGCTATTAAGCTACGGGTACTTTGAGCGAAAGGCAAAAAGAATTTTGATAAGTTAGTCTGGAAAGCGCTAACGAATATAAATTGGAATCGGTATTTTCTCGAAACGAATCTGTTACTATCCGTTACTTGTAGATACTTTTTAATTGAGACAACTGCAGATGACCTTTGGTCAAAATTAAATATAAGTAAAAATAAAATTTATTTAATAAATGTGAGACCTATTCTTGAGTTTTTCTTGATGATTTGACTTGTTGAATGTGCTACAGGCTAGATTTAGCTTTAAAATCTTTCACCGATACGCCGTTCAGGCAGCAAATCTTTCACCGGAACGGCGTTCCGGACAGTTTCGGCTTACTTTCACCACTGCTAAAGCTTACTTACATTAAAAAAGTATGATTGTTATTACTACAATGCATCGTATATCCTGTTTTTATATTAGTCATTAAATATTACTTCAACACGTCTTGCAAGTAGACTACTAGCTGTAAAGAGTTTCTGTTATACATACTCAAGAAGGAGTTTTACTAATTACAACAAGTAGAAGAATTTTTTGAACTTCGTTATTTGTAGTTATTCTGGAACTTTGTTAATCGTAGCTGAAAGCAATGTGAAACTTTTATATTCTTATTCTGCAAAATATTTCTGAAGCTTAGCAAAATATTCCTGTTCTTCTTGAAATCATGTTTAGGTCATTTAAAGACGTTCAGCTTTCTATCACTACATACCAAACCTAGAAATTCTGTGTCTGAGATCGATGCTCTGGTGGATGTCTACAACAATGTCTCAGTAGTACTCGGAGAAGTAAGCGAGTATAATTATTTGTAATGTACAAAAGAGAGATAGCGGGGCATGTAAAATAATTCTCTATTTGCGACCAAATGGTAATGCTGAATGTTTCGATGAAGACGTGAAAATCCGTTGCCACCATATTGCAGAATCGGTAAAAGGGACCTTGATTTCAATTAAAGTAAAGCTTTTTTATCTCGAGGCACAATCAAAAAGCGTGATATCAAACCTGTCGTTTTTCCTCAAAAATTTTTTGATTCACCAATGTATATCCGTATAATCAATGACGGCATAATGTTTGGTGTTATTTAACAGTGGCTGATCATGAAATAGAACCCATGATATTTTTCTGAATAATGAATGTGAGCTACGCTGCTAAATTTTCATTTTATAAATGAAAAGAGCTCATTATAGAAAAAACGTTATTGATATTTTTTAAACTCGATTAAGTGGTAGCAAGAAAGCGGGCTTTAACTGCTGCAGATTTTACTTTTAAATATCAACTCAGCGAGGTCAAACCTGTATGCATGACGTTAAAATATCTATATTTGTTTTTGGTAAACTAATGCTTATTTTTGCAAAATCTGTTTTGATAATACTTTAGTGATGTGATTTACTTTTAGGGAAACATACTCATAGTTATTTCTCAGTTTTTGAATGCTTCAAATATGGATAAAAGCTAAACTTTGGATATTATGGCGTCAAATCTTGATTATATTCGTGCATAGCACAAACAAAAAATGCACTAAAGAGCTCCATAAAAAATTGATTGTGAACGAAAAAAACGCTGTTATTATATAGGATGTTTCGAAAAGAATACGCCAAGTCAAAAACGAAAAAGTTGCAAAACTATAGCCAAGAAACGTGTGTAGTACATACAGCACATTCAAGTTTTATTTCCTCTTTTACAAGTGCTTAATGTAGCCACCACCTGCAGCACGGACAACATCGAGCCGATATGGAAATTCCCCTAAACGCACCTCCTCATGTCGCAGTCCATTGTATCTATTACCGTTGTTATGCGATCTTTCATGTCATCGATATTTGCTAGAAGTGGTGGAATATAAATTTTGTCGTTAGCATATCTCCACAAGAAAAAGTTACACATAGTAAAGTTCGAGGATTTGACTGATCAAGCGCAGTAAGCGAAGTCTTTAGCATCTCTTCTAGCAATCCATCGCTGAGGTATGTTTTTATTCAGATAAGTTCTAATGCCGAGATAACAATGAAGCTGTGCTCTATCTTGTTGAAAAATGACGTCATTCATATCTGCTTGCAGTAAAATAAATAGCAAGTTTTGGAGCATTTTGAGATAGGTTGGTCTTGCAACCGTATTTCCTTGAAAGAAAAAGGGACCGTAGACCTTGTCTTGAGACAGAACACAGAAGACTCTCACTTTAGAAGAATCTCTGTAATGCTCGACTGCCTTATGTGGGTGATGTGTTCTCCGAATTCGTACATTGTGACGGTTGACTTTGCCACTTAAATGGAAAACCGCTTCGTCACCGAAAACCAGGCGTGGAAAGAGGCTTTTATTATCTTCCACATCTCCAGCATTGACTCACATAATGTTCTTTGCATCCCCTTGTTGTCATTAGCAAGTGTTTAAACGAGGCCTAGTTTGTATGGTTTCATGGGTAATCATCTCTTTAACACAAGCCAAACAGTCTTTTTAAAAAACCTTAAGCTGACGACTTACTTGTGGTGTAGACTTGTGTGGGCTCCTCTCAAACGCGTAGTGAATCCTCTCCACTTGCTCCTCCAAAATATGTCGCCTTCCAGGACTCTTTCCTTTGTACAGGCATCCACTTTCTTAAACTGTTTAACGTACCGTCGAATGCTCTTACAATGGGGCGGATCTATGTCGAATTCTGTTCTGAAAGAACTCTGCATCGTGATAGTGGCTTTTGTTTTCGCGAACTCAAGCGCACAAAACGCTTTCTGCTGAGAAGCAGCCACGTTGAGTGTGAATAAAAGTGTAATCTTCCCATAATTCTTAGCTGTTGGAAGAATTCCTAACAGCAGCGGTGAAATTGACACCCAATCAAAGTAAGATAACTACTCTATCAAATAACCACTGATTCAGTCTACTATACTGCTATAAACCTGAAAAAATGCGCAATGATTCTAGCGTATTTTTTTTTTGAATCATTTTGTATAATCGAAGCAAATGACTTACTTGAGCATTGCAATGAAATTCTTGCAAAAAATAAAAAGCAAAAATTTAAGCTTCATTGTAACTTTCAGAGGAAGCTCTGTGCTTCTGGTGAGCAATTTATATTTTATAGTAGCGGTATATTAGAAATTTACAGACTTGCTTGCTCTGTTTAAAATATGGTTGGCAACAAACAAAGCACGTAAACAAGGTCACAGCTCTACGCAATAGTCTACAATGCACTTAACCAAATACATTTTACCTACAAAAAATATTAATGATGCAAAAATTGACCAAAGCTCTAAGGGTATTATGGGAGTATTTTATATAAAAAAATTTGCTTTAGAACATTCTTTTGGGAGGAGATTTCAATGCAGATTGCAGATACGTTTGTTCTTCTTGTTGGAACAGAATTCGTTTGTGTTCAGATAATCGCTTCCAATGGCTAATCGATTCGTCAGTGGACACTACAGTTCACACTACAGATTGTGCCTATGACAGGTATGCAAAAATCTAATTAGGCTATCGTAACGCAGCCATTAGTGGCAACGTTGTAATTGTAGGGAGAAATTAGAAGTTATTCGCTATCTCCATGTAAATGTCCAGAAACCACACTTTTTCAGAGCTTGCATCTTCTGCTATCAATCTATTTTAGTAGAAAAGTTCTCTTTGTTAAACAATTTATGTCTCCAGCAACTAACTTCTAAACACAGCATAATCGCGAAATTGTATATTTGCAAATTATTTGGAGAAAAAAACGTACATGAAAACTAGCCAGGAAACCGCTACTAACTTTGCCTAAAGACTCTTATTGATATTAAATTTATGAGCGTTATTGGTGGAATGAATATGGTTGTCACTTACTGTATTTTTTCCCCCAGTCAAACTATGCGTTATCATGAAATGTGCAACATTTTTTTAAGACGGAACAATTTCACAGTTGTGGAGTATTCCACGGGTCAGTCAAAGTTTTTAAAGTGAAAATTGGCGTAAGACTGGATAGTAAATGTGGGCCTCACAGACCGAGGACCTTTCTTTTTAGAATCATTGTTTTCACAGAGAGTTTTTGCCAATTTCTGTGACAAAACCTTTTGCTAATTTCTGTCAACAAACAAACTTAAAATCCTTTTTTTGGTTGAAGAGATCATCAGCTTACAAGATC
This sequence comes from Trididemnum clinides, assembly GCA_963675345.1. NCBI lineage: Eukaryota > Metazoa > Chordata > Ascidiacea > Aplousobranchia > Didemnidae > Trididemnum > Trididemnum clinides. The sequence continues at coordinate 9,041,758 of OY776293.1, forward strand.
GACTGTAAAAGAGCTAATTTTAAAAAATGTCACTGGCGTGCTTAGAAACAAATTTTTTGGGGGGTAGACTACGGAGCATTTTGTAAAGAGAAAGACAATTTTTTTTTGAGATCAACTTTTTAAAATTGGGAGCTACGCCCAGTTGTTATTTTTTCCCATTTTTTGCGGCGTTTATGTCGTTTGGGATAGGGCATCGCTCTTTATCTCCCGAAATACAAACTGAGAGCTGTTGACCTAAAACTTCAATTTGTGTATGCAGACCACTAGTCCCATTCTTCATCGTCTGCGACCACAAAATTTCATGTTGTCTGTCGCAGGTTGCAACTCGTGCGCTACTCTATATGTAAGCGATAGCTGATTGATCAACTATGATTGTTTAGTTAGCCGCCGTGGTGTAGTGGTATTGTTGTGGGCTTGAGAGCAAAAGGTCTGGAGTTCAAAACTGAATAGAAACAAGGCTGGTATTCGTCAGAAAGGGCATCCGAAATTTAAAGTGCAACGTTACTCCAGTAAAAAGTCTGGTTCGAAAGCACATGTGTAGTGATAGAAATACATTGATGCAGCACGTCTGAGCTTGCAAAACGCGGAAAAATGACGTAAAACCGACTTTGTTTTTTTCTTTTACGGCTAAAAAGCAAAGGATATTGCGCAGCACAGCGCAATTACTGACACCGATACGTTTGAAAGTTAATGTGATTGATGGAGATCCCAAACCTTAATGAGTGACGCTCTACTGACTAACTTGAAAGCGAAACCAAAAGATGACTTACTTCAGTCCGTTTAATCAAAGAGAAATAGAGATAGAGAAAGAGAGCGCGAGAGAGATCCAATTTTTTTAATCAGGTTTTGTGTCTGTTAACAAATTTGTCCGGATTTTCCTCGTGTTTCTCGAAAATTCATCACTCACATTGCATGACTTTGTTCTGTTGATGCAACTTTTGTTTTTAATCCAATCTGTTCCTCCACTTGCCTTTTCCATTTCATGTGTGTTCGGCCACGCCTCCTTCTTCCAATCATTTCAAAATCTTACCCTCTTCATAACGCATCACCATTATCCCTTCTCAAAATAAACAACACTGAGTTAAACAACTGTCCCTCCCTACGGTTGATTCCCCAATTCTTACCCCATTTTTGACCATCTCCATGAAAAGAGAGTGGGTGAGAAGATCACTGGTTCAAGGTGTTTACCCCTTAAAAATTTTCTTTAAAAATGTAGCAGCAAAGAACCACTATCACCTATTGCTCTTTGTTTTTGTCTCAAATGATGCACATCAGTTTTGCCAGTTTTATACAAGCATGTGAGAAGTTGTTAAAACAATTGAGTTTTCCAACAAAAATGTGAAACTTAAAAGTTTTTTAGTAGAGCATTTGGCTGCTTGTGAAAAGAGTAAGGAAAACAAAAATGTATTTGATTATTTTGCCTGCAGTTAGATTATATCAAGTATTTGTTGCAGCTGTTTCTCCTTAAGCTTTTAAAATGATCATGATGTTCATCTTGCCCCGCTTAATAAAGTACAATTTGACTACGCTAAATATCTTATTGCGGCTGTTCTCTGTGGCAAAAGTATTTTCCTACGGGTTGATTTTGTTTTGTGTAATTAAACTGTGATGAATAAGTATAAAAAATGTCTTTGCACATAATTGCTGTAAAGCATGATTATCTTACCACAGGTAGGCTATATGATTATCTTGCCCCAGGGGTGGGGCAAGATGTTTACTTCTGACGGTATTTTTCAAAACCCGACATCTAAATTCCACATAATTATTGTTGGTAGAATAAAGGCATAAGATTGCTCATCTCACCAAACATTTTACTTTAACACCTAAAACGAAGTTACAACAAAACTTAAGCACAAAAGTGGTCATCTTGACCCAATCTCCCCTAAATCGTCTACTGTAACTGCCTAGATCAATAGCTCTCAAAGTGTGGCACGCCAGCTTTTTTCAGGTAGTGGCCTACACTAGCGCCTTATGTATGACGTACGAAATTTAGTTGAAAATAACTTTAGAACGTCTGTTATTGTCATTATTTCTTAAGTTAAAGGACTGTTGCTTTGAACCAAATCACTAATTACCGAGAACTAGCCCAGGCAGGCCCGTAAAGAAGGAGGGTGCAAACCAAGGATTTCAAAATATTTTCACACAATTTTTGAGCCATATTTTGCAGGGTGTACCTAACACAGATTTTAACTTGCTTTTCGAGTAAGAGATACACTTGGCTGAGCAGGATGAAAGTTTTAGATTTTTTTCTGGATACGAAGTGGATGGTCAGCAGCAACAGTAACAAAATATTCATTTGATTCTCAGGAAAAAAACGATCAAGAATCACTGAACTAGCCTACATTTGTTGTCCTTAATATTAAATCTACTATCTCAATATTGTAAATCCGAAGCATTTTGGAATAACGTCTTTATTTAGGACAAAGATCTTTTGTTTTTGGAGTAATACAAGAGGCTAGCGATGCACTTGGCAAACTGCAGACAGTGACACTGTTTCGACCTATCAGGTCTCTTCAGTGCAGTTGGTGACCGACAAGAAGTGACAATGATTTATTAGTTACATCATTTAACCTCGACTGACAATTGAGAATTTCCGATTGAATCAATCATTTGAATTGTTAAAGATGTAAAATTAAAAAAGGTTTAAGAATCACTGCTCTATACCTATATCAACCTAAATTCAGGGCAATTACTTTATTTAGTAGCGGCACCGAAAAAGCCTTTTAGGTTGATAGCTGCTGCCATACAAGAGCAGTATAACAAGGAAACAAAAAAATGCAGCTGCTTAACCACTATCTATCCATTCTGATTGAAGAGTCAATTTTGCTTTCAATTACTTTGTTTTGTGTCAAACTTCTTTTGCTTTATTTTACATTGAGTTTGCAATCAACCGTAAGTTTTTTTTCCCAAATATGCACCAAACAAAGGCGTATATTCTAATAAGTTCAAGAAACTTAATGCCAGTAGTAGTAGTACCAAAACACGTTTTTAAATTTATCCCGGTAGCGGTAATTGCGTGATTCGCTTTTGTGTTACCTTGCCAACGAAAAAATTGCGAAAGTCAACAGCATAACAAACTATTATCCCATCAATTGTTTATTTTTTTGAATCGGTTTGCTCTACACTGCGTGGTTAACGAGAAAAAATATCAATTCACAGCACAAAACGATCACTCAGATTATAGACCACCACGTGTATCTGCGTCAGCGCACAAACTTGGGTCAAAGGTCAACTATCGTCAACTTAAGTCGAAATGAATATTTAAAATGTATGTGCATTGTGCAAATAATTCTATACACTTACTTACGTAAGCTGTATCGGCAAACAGTAATAAAAACTAGGTGGCGCCAGTGAAGCCACCAGAAGCACATTTGGGAGGGGCAAAGCCATAAAATTTGTCGGATAAACTTTTGGTCGACATTTTCTGATGCAAAATTTTGATTTTAACTTCGATAGGTAATCTTTTTTGAGATTGATGTTTTGTAGTTGTAGATTATTAACAGAAAAAATTTTCTTTTCTTGATTGATATCAAAAAACTGGAGGATCAATAGCCTTTTGGCTCCCCCCAACTACACTTTTGGGGCGGTGGGGCAGCTTACTTTTCAAGTCTCTAATTAGGAATGTGCAAACTGCGGTCCGAGAAGTGAAAATGTTTGGTCCGCAGAAAGATTTGACTTCTGGCTCGCGTTTGCAAGTTGATCATCCAAAATAAAGAAAAGTTTTTAGATAAAAACTTAGTCTTTTGTAGGCTGATTAAAATGAAGCAGATGTAGGTTTTCATTGTATTATTTACGTGTTACATGTTGATCTTTTTATTTATTTGTGCGTATGAGCTCATGCACGGTTATCATGTCTTTCGTCAGACTGGGCCACCCGACGGTTAGACTGCTTGGCCCCGTAACCTGTCTGCCACGTCAAGATGGAGTCATCCCGTTAAAGTGCCTTGCCCAAGGACACAACAAGCAAGCTTGCGGGCTTGTCCCTTTTATGCTGAGCGTGAAGCAAGGAAGCTGTAAATACTATTTTTTAAAGTCTTTTGAGTTTGAATCGACTAGGGAAGGTGAACCCCAGGTCTACCGTCTACGAAGCGGACGCTCTAACCACTATATCATCGTGCCGGCTACATGTTGATCTCAAAAAACATCAGAAGCTTTGAAAAGGGCCTACACATGACCCGCTGTATCGGCCGGTTAAGTAAAATTCGCTCGCCCGTAAATCACTTTGCACGCCTCTGTTTTAGGCAATGAAGGAATATTTCCAATCTTTTTGTTTTTGAATTTAGACTGATTGTGACTGGATCAAATCTAAGAGCCAATGCGAGAGATGGTGATGTATTTCGTTTTGACTTGGCCTACAATTTATCATATAAAGAGGTAAACTTGAATAGAAAAGCTTAAATTATAGGGAAAAGAAAGAAAAAGGAGGGGACAGGAAAAATTTTTTCTCCACGCAAAATTCTCATGCTTCCACGTTTTGTAATATACAGTAAAGTTTTGGAAAACAGTGAAAAGAAAAATTCTCATAAAATTGAAAAAATTTTTGCACAATTTTTGTAGTTATCCCACTGCATCAAATTAAGATTCAGAAAACTAACTGCAGTGTGCCTTGAATTTCATAGTGAAAAATAATGCAACTTCTTAAACGGCCAAAAATTTTCTTACAAAAATTTTACCAAAGGAGCATTTTCTTTGGTTTCTTCCAAAACTCGTCGCCTTAATAGCACTTTATTGTTTGCTAAAGCATAAATTTTGGGTCATACCAGTTTACAATGACACAAGCTCCTTAGTGCGATTTTTGAAAAAATCATCTAGTACTGTTGTTGTCATATAACTTTATTTTTGGCAACCCAAATTTAAAGAAAAATTGAAGTCTGCGAGTAAGTGTGACCCGGTTTAGCTGAAGGCCTCTGTATCTAAAGACAAAGTTAAAGATCTTACTAAGCAACTTCTTTGCTTTTTTTTGGCGTAAAGCAAAAGTAAAAGTTCTGTTTTGTAGATAAGATTTTGCAAATCCTTTGGCGACTCCCAGAAATTTGCTGCCAACCCACCCGGGCTCACGACATTGATTTTGGGAATCAAGCAGTAATGTACAAAGCAAAAACACCAACTACGCCAAAAACATATAGACTAAGCATTAAGCAGTTGATAGTTGAACAATTTCTTCAGTAGCCTTTGGGAGATTCTGCAATGTACGTTTATATATTATCTATTATGTTGTTTTTACAGGCATTGCGTGTTAGCGATCACTATCCAGTGGAATTTATTCTTGATTAAACAAAAAGTTCATCTTTACAACTCTATTTTTCATTGTTGTTAAATTCTACTTTTGCCTAATGGCTATTTTTTGGAACTATTTATTTTCTCCTCGAAGAATTTCTTAAGAATTTTAAGATAAAACGCCAGTGGATGTGTAATCTCAAAATTTGTCGCAAAGATTATTGTTTACTTTTTGATTATGCATGAGACCATTTAGTATTTGTTACCAACAGTCGACAGTTTTGGGAGCTTACAATTTGACTACCCTACGTAATATTTTTTGCAAAGAATTTTCTGAAAAAAATTTACTTACGTATGCATATACTCTATTTAAAAGCAAAAACTGATTTAAAAATTGAAACTTAACGTGCTTATAAACCTTTTGTCTCATGACGATTGATGGTTATGGCATGTGCATTATTGCTCTAGCCTACCATCACAATTATTGATTAAAAATAGACCAGAATTAATCATGAATAATTCAATTTGATGAAGACATCTTTAAAAGTTTTTAGTATCAACAGGGCTTCGAATTTGATTAAATTTTATTTGAGTTGGCAAAACTTTCGCAAGTTTTGATTTGATTTTCAGCCTGTGGTGTATACAGAGCTCAAGTTCGAAAAAATATTTGGAAAGTTTACTCCTTTGAAAATCCGGTTGAAGACTCTTTGTTGTTTTGTCTAAGTTTTTCCGCGAAATAGTGCAGATGGTCATCTTTTTTGTATTCGATTAGTTAACTTGTGTCCGCCATCGATTACTTTAGAGTTGTTGTTATCAGATCTCTTTCTCATGAAACGCGTTGGCATTGCGAGAAATCATGGAGCCACAGGACCCAGGTAACTTCAGCGGCATCGAGCGGATGTGGCCTAGTTTTCAAAAAGCGGCAAAAAATCCGTAGCGAGCAGGACGGAATAAGATAAGAGATACATCTAAGTCATGCGACCGCAGGGGCTACACAAAGATTTATGATTTTGCCAATTGCAAATACAGAAGATTGTGTTTAAAAGAAGACAGTCCGTTGTAGCAATGAACGATAATACTTTGAGCATGAAAAGAACCAAATGCTCTTTTGAAAAATCTGATAATATTTGGGTGTTAAAAATTTGCAGATGATAATGCACCTACCTAGCAGCGTTGAAAGGGCCTCCAACGGCTATCTACGAAGTCCAAGGATGTCGTTATTAAGACCAGCCTTGGTCTTGGTGTTGATGTTGTACTCGGGCCTCCACTCAATCTCTCGGTGTTTGTGTTTAAGTGTTGATACTTTGGTTGTGCAGCTCGATTTTGGACTTGAGACCAAAATACTTCAACAAAAAAAAGGTTTTTGTTTTGGCGAAAGTTTTGCATTTTCCATTATCACACGTTTGTAAGAATTTCTTGCTTTCTCTGGACTTTTTTTGTGAGTGCCAATCAGGGATGGTGCCAATGATAGCAGCAAGCAATTAACTTAGTTTGCATGCAAATCTCCGGACAAAGCTGTTCCTGAAATAAAAACTGAAGAAAAAAATTGCTTTCATTTTTGCCGATCTTTTTTCGTAACTCTGACACCAGGCGACTAATTATGTTATTGTATCTGTATTGGCATATTAGTTCCAGGGAAAATGCATTTCTAATGGCTTGTCAGATAACAACGCAAAAATTTGCTTTTATCTTTTAAGTTGGCCTGCAAACAACGCTTCTTGAACATTGTCCGACTGAGTTCTGTGAAAGTGCTAATTGCTCGTCGAATCACTGTCAGTGGCTAACTAGCACCCGCACAAGGTTAGTGGTAGCAATTTCGAATTTGGTTGATAAAAGAAGTTCACAATTTGATCAGCGGGGTAGAGTAGTGGTTAGAGCGCCAGCCTCGGAATCGGTAGACTTGGATGCATTTCCTTTGTCTATTCATGTCAAAGACTATGAATTTAAAAGTCTCTTGCTTACCGCATAGTAATAGAGATAGCGTGGAGAATATAATATGAACCGTGCAAAATTAACTCAATCGTGATTAAAACGTAGCCTGACGGTAAAAACTCATCGCAGTTGAACCTGCGCGATGGCGTAGTAGTTAGAGCGTCCGCTTCGCAGTCGGTAGACCTGGGGTTCACTTCCTCAAGTCGAGTTATACCCAAAAGACTTTAAAAAATAAGTATTCACAGCTTCCTTGCTTGGCGCTCGGCATAAAAGGGACAAGCCGGCAAGCTTGCTTGTTGTGTCCTGGGGCAAGGCACTTTAACGGGATGCCTCCATCTTCATGTGGCAGACAGGTTGCGGGGCCAAGCAGTCTACCTGTCGTGGTGGCCTAGTTTGTGTTTCACTGTATAGTAATTATTTTTCGTTTTGCATTATATTTTTATTGCAGTGCTTTTTTCACCTGTATAAACTGTTTGTTACGCCTGCAGTATTTCATTATTACAGTATTTCGTAATCTGATTACTACAATAGTTATCGTATGTATTACTTTGGGAGCCTATTAAAATTTTTTAAGTTACTTACCAGCTCCGATTAGGACTTTATATCGTTTGTATCAGCCTTAGGTGTTGAGTGTGTTCTCATTACAGTTAGTTCGTGTATTGATAGAGTCAGTTTTTTGAGCATGTCTTTTCAACTTGACGTAAGTAATTATTTATTGTTGCGGTTGCTTTACCGATCGCTGATAAAACTGTTTTTAGTGAAATCGATATGTATATAATAAAGTGTGAGCACTACTATTGACTGATTTTAGCTACAGCTTTACTCTGTAAAGCTTCAGTTAGTTTAAAAAAGACCAGTTATGTGAATTATTTCGTTACGTCAAAATCGATTACTACGATGATGGAACGCCATCAGAACTGAAAGTTCTTGAAGTGTTTATCTCATTTATCGAAGTTGAGGATTCATCTATTATTGGATTGCACAAACTGATAACGAATTCCAGTCAACAGAATGGGCTTGACATGAAAAACTGCCGTAGACAAGGATATGATGGCGCTGTAGTGATGAGCGGGAAGTATTCCGGCTTGCATAAGAAGATCCAAGATGTGGTCCCACATGCTTACTACGTGCATTGGGCTTCGCACAATTTAAATTTGGTGTTAAAAGATGCCACGGAAGCCGTGACTGAGACCCGTCAATTTTACGACACCATTGAGTCGGTGTATAATTTTTTCGAACATAGTATTGTGCTGAGGAAAAAGCTTCAGAATGTCCATAATCGTTCTTGCTCAAATCCTACATTAAAAGCGTTAAATCCAACTCGGTGGTCTGGTCGATATGATGCTGTCTATGCTTTGAAGGAACGATTTTGTGACGTTAGAGATGCTTGACTCACATAATATTTACCAGCACGAAGCCAAAGAAAAGAGATGAAACTATAGTAATAAAGAAACAGATCGAAAACATTGACTTTATATCGATGGTGGTTGTACAATGCAAGATTTTGCAAATCGTCAACATTCCTTTGAAAGCTATGCAGTGCATAACAATTAACTTAAGTTCTGCCCATAAACTTCTGCAAATTGCTGCTGAAGACATTGTTCAACTCAAATGGAGTTTTGCCGCAGCACTAAACGAAGCTTCCACTATTGCTTCTACATAGGGTTTGCCAAGACAGTTTTTAAACAAAGAGCAAAGACAGCAAAAGCCGACTTCGATAAAATATCCAAAGGAATAACGTCAAGTGATTTTAAAAAGCGATTTTGCGTAGCTGTGTTTCTTCAGATGATGGACATACTTTCTTGCCAAGTAATTAATCGCTTTGAAGGAATGAAATCAGTGTTGACATCACATCAAGTTTTGGAACCAAGTTTTCTATCAAATGCTTCTCATCTGGATCCTCAGATTGAAGGAAAAAAATTTCTAAAAATTTTCTGATAACATCTCTCCGTTGTTTCCCAGCCAAATGCTCTCCATCAAAAGGTCGTTTAGAAGTAAGATTGCCCGTTTAAAATCTGCTAAAGAAATGGCTTTTTTTGTTGTTGAAAATGCATCACTTGCCACAACTTACCCTTGTCGTTTGTACAGCATACACAATATACATGACAGTACCTGTAACAGTTGCTATGGCAGAGAGGTCATTTTCTAAACTCAAGCTGATTAAAAACTTTCTTCAAAGCTCCATGTCCCCAGAGACTTAGCGGTTTGGTTCTGCTATCGACAAAAAATGAACAAGCTAAAAATTTAGATTCTAGAAAAGTTATCCAGCAGTTCGCTAGTGCAAAAGCAAGACAGAAAAATGTCAAGCTTCTAACCACTCACAAGTAAATCAAGGTAGCTCACTAAAATGGCCTTAACGTATTGTGCTTTATTAGTTGGCGTCTTTTGTGGTGATGTCAGTGTACTGAACTTTAATTCTTTTTGCGTTAAACAATTTATCCCCATTGCATAGCACATCTCCATTTTGCTGAAATAGCGCTCACAAAGCACCTTGCCTGAAAAGGTTGCACATAATTTTTTGTTATTGTAAAACGATTTTGCTTTGTGACGTTTATTTAATCAAACTTTTATTGAACAATCAAAAAATTGTTGTTGCAGCCTGTCCCCCCCACTTTATTCCAATCAAAGCCTTTTATTTGCAGGCACAGTAAACTTAGCTTTAGCCCCTTTTACCTGTTCAGTTAATTGCTTTTTTGTCTGGTTATTTTAACTGAAAAATCTTTCTTTAACGCGGAGTCATCAATGATTCCTGAGTTGAGAAAAGCAGCTCAATTGAATATTAAGTACAGGAAAAATGGGGGCCCCACAATAGGTGTTTGCATCCGAGCCCCACCTAACGAAGTTACGGCCCTGCTGGCAATGCATTGCAGCATGCTCTTATCTTTCTGGTTGGCGTACCCTGTGAAGTTAAAAGACTCCTTGCTTTTTACCAAATGTTTGGTTTGATCCCGGTAGCTTTGTAAAGCTGTTACAAAGCAAAATATCAATAATATTGTACAGTAGGCCTATATTCCATGTGGTGCGATTTGACGCAGTGACGTTGTAAATTTTGATTTCCCCTCAAACTTTCTCAAGTCCCTGCTGGTTACGCATTGTGATTCATATTCGTTTTTCCTTGCTTGGGTATGCTCCAAAAAGTTAAAAAGAGTTTTTGCTTTTCCCAAATTTTCAGGTTTGATTCCGGTAGCTTCATAAAGCTATTATCAAGCAAAACAGAAAAAATGTTTCTCCAAATATGGTGCAGTTTTACCACGGCCGGGCATACAATCCCCTGTGCCAATTTAAAACGTATCAATCAATGCAGCTGCGCCGGCTTCACCGTACAAATATTTGTGAGAGCAACAACGAAATTTTTAGTGAATATAGACCGTAGTTCCTGTACATGTAATAGTGACCATGTTGATCTATTAATCAAGACTGAAAACTATTCTGTTGTATTGTTAAATTATATGATGACAAATTACCACACACAATTTAACTTCAACGCAAAATGAATATGTAGAAATACAAGAACGGAATAGAATGAATGAAAACGCTTAGATACCTGCTTAATATACAGTGCCATACTGATTGTAGACACGTAATCTCGACCTGTTGTTTCTTAATTGGCCGTTATTTCTCGCATTGCGCCGAAGCATGTGCGATTTGTCAGCATGGCTTACGGGGTTTGCGTAATCTTAAAGGCAATGCGTGCAGGGTGCAAGGCGGCCTTTAAAGTATAAAATAATTACATACATTATATAACACAACATATTCAAAAAGAAAGAATGATGGTACAAACTACTATTTGTAATTTTTAAAAGCGTAAGGAGGGTGAAGTATGGTAAAAATTGATGGCGTCACTCAAATGGTGGTCATTTTGACAATTAAAAAATTGAGCTATTTACTGCTAGGCCTATTTTACAATTCGGTGGCCCAGGTTTTGCATCTATCTTGGTGACATTAAGATCTTTGCCTGCGCTGTTTGCTTTAATTTGGCTATAGCATGAAAAGGGGCCATGACTTTCCCTTAAGTCATATAACCTATTAAGCTCTTTTCAAACAAAAACATTTACTCTCAATCCAATGTTACAAATTGATACTATTATTGTTGAATTTTGATTTTTTCTTAAATTTGGGAATTTATTACATTTAACTTTGCCTTTAATCCATACCTTCCTACTTTTAAATGAAGATTAGTGTTTTGAACCGATACAAAAATCCTTCCAATTACAACTATAAGTATTGGGCTTTACTATCTATGTTCGCTATTAAAATGATCGCAGATAATTTTGCTGCCAGCTGCTGTTCTCTCTATGTAGTGGCAAGCATTGTGATATTATTTAAGATCATGACCTCCCAATGCGTTTGAAGCTATTAAATATTAGGGTCGCTACTAACCACTTTATTTGTTACTATAGGCGAATCAATGTCAAGTAACGCCTCTGACTGCGTGCATGTTCCTTCGCCCTGGCATAAACGCTGCCGTGTAAAGAGCAAACTAACCTGAAATGAAGCGCTCGCAGTTAAGTTATAGCAGTAGCGGGGGCCCCCATTAATAATGTCAAAATTAAAAATATCAAATCAGCTGGCTGTGCCAGCCTCACCCAATCGCAAAGGAAATTGCTTCAACATTCAGGTCATATGTAGCTCGACACTTACATTTTGTTGCAAACGATAAGATAGGACCATCTTTACCCAATCGTCTTTTTCTTGGGTGATCACCAAGTGTTTTGCTTGGAGTTGGCTTCATATTAAAATTTGTAGACTTCATTTGTCAACGAATCTTTTTAATGATTGATGGGTAATGCCAAAGACCCATGCTATCGAGAAAGAATAGCCAATATGTACCAAAAAATTTACTTTTTCTAGAAATTGCAATTTTTTGAAGTGCAGGCACTAAAAGTTTGTGTGTTTCTAATCGGTAGACTACATCCCACAGACATTTAGAGACTTCAGTTTTTAATGGATCTTTTTGAAACGTCAACAGATAATTCTAAAGAACCATGCTTGTGAGGAAAAGTGGTCAAAATGTACCAGAGAACAAACTTTGACTAACAATTGCAAGTTTGTTAGTTCAAGTAGGATAATTGTTCAACTAAAAATGAAACATGATGCATGCCAACCAATTTTGATCAGCCATTATAAACTAATTGTTAGCCTTAAGTAATTCGAGTCACATATTGCTGGAAAGCAAAATTCCAAAGATTTGAAAGAACAGTAATTGTTAGTACCTTATTATAACGTTTTTGTATTCAAGTTACCTGATTTTACCGAGCTTACCACTTTTTGGTAGAGATAAAAAGTTACACCACTGGTCTTAAAATTCAGTTTTTTCAGGATAAAAACAAGTATTGATCGTGCATATCATATACTATCGGAATTGCCTTGAAATAACCTTTAATTTATTGAAGGAAGTTTAAAAATCAGTTAAGAAATGAGGTCACAAATCAGTTATTTAATAAGCTAATTTTGCTATATAGGTACAATTTTTGAAAGCATGTTCATCTTATGATCTGCTGCAGCGAGACTTGTGCTAATCGTACGAGACATATTATGACATCTAGAGCGAGTTTTAAGCGAGCAAGCAAAAAAGAAGAAAAATGCTTAAAGAACTTAAAGTGCTCGTAGCATAGTCAAATAAGCTTTAATTGCTGTAAAGTTGTTTTTTTATCAAAAGAACGTTATTAATATCTCCTGAAAGAGCGTTTAATCGCGTTTCTGCGATCAGTACTTTTTGAGAAAGAACAAAAAATAGATTGTGCAATGAAGCGTTAAGTGTGACATCATTTTGGACCACAAAGAAAGAAAAGTTTTTGCAATGTGGAAAGTCGAAAGCTGGTTTACATTTGATCAAAAAGCGGTTGCCTTCTGTCAAGTAATGCAAATTAACTAAAATTTCGATTATGACGCCATGGTAACGTCAGCTACATCCTTGTGACACTCATCACAGGGTGATAATCAATCGTGCCAAGTTTGATGCATGTACCTCAAGCAATTTGAGGGGAGTTAAAAAAGACAGACAGAATTTCGCTTTATATATTAGCTACAGATACTTTAACAGGCAGCATATCAGCAAAAAAAATCCTTACTTTGTAATATATGACGGCATCGCCTGCAGGGGTCTTATCAGTAACGTCGGGATTGATAATGTTAGTTCAGCCGGCCATGCCGGCTTCAGCCATCGGGAACTTGTGTGAACAGTAACAAAAAGTTTATGCTTTTTCTGCTCATAAGATTTTCACAACTTGATGCGCTGTTTTTCTTGTAAAATTTCTGATTTCAAAGTCCTGGCTATGCTTTAGGTCTATGTGCACTCTTCAATGTTTGCGTAAACCCAAGGGTATTGCAGATACAAGCAGAGAGCACTTAAAATACAGCGAAGATTTTAGCAAAACCGCTGGCGCAAACTGAGCTTATCGAATGAAAAGAGTGGCTTCAGTGCTACAGCGTAAGTAGTGTGCATGGACGCAAAGCATTTTTTGCCCAAAGAAGAAGAAAAGAGCCATCAGTTCGAATTGCACAATTGAGATATAAGACAGAATCAAATTCGTCAAGAGCAGGATATTGATGGTAGAGACGAGGTTTATAGAGAAAGAGTATTTAGTGAAAATAGTAATTTTCACTTTGAAGAAAGGAAGATTCCATGGGAGACAATAAATGAAAACAAGCGGAACCGCGTTGAAAGAGAAATCAGAATATGAACGGATTAATGCAAGTAAAACCGGCCAAGGGCAAACAGAAGACCTAGTATTTACTGCCACTCAGAACTACTTTCTTTGCTTAAAATGTTACTTTGAGCCCTATTTTTGGATGTAATAAATTTATTTTTGCGCGCTATTAAAAAGGGAACAGCTCATAGCAACTTGTTTTATTCATTTTGTTGCAAACAATTTGGATTTCAAGTTGCATTAAATAACAAAGTTATTCGAGTATAATACAAGAGGCCAGCGATGCACTTAAAAAAGGGCAGACAGTGACACTGTGTCGACCTATCAGATCTCTTCAGTGCAGTTGGTGACCGACAGTATTTATTAGAAAATAAATTTTTTTCTTATAAAAACAAAATTTTTCTCTAAATACTTGTTAATTGGAGATGATCTTATATTTTCTCACAGCACTGTAACATTCTCCAAGCAAAGTAAATCATCTGAAAGCGCCTTTCCCAAGGGCACAGCTATTATGTCTTGAAAAGATTTGAACGCATGATCATTCGATCACATTCGCCATCAACAATTGATTTTGTTGCTTTACACGATTTTGTAAAATATTTTAGGATCGAAAAAAGTATTAAAAAAGTAGAGAATGTAATGTGTAGGAGTATGTGTTGTTCATGCGAAACTACAAAAACTGATGCATAAATTAAAGCAATTTTGTAAACGTATAAATTGATCTATTGGCCAATCCATTTTAAGTACATACCCCACTACCACATCTTTATCCAAAGAATAAAATATCAAAGCGTCGGTGTGGGAAAACTGACCAATTTGGTTTTAACTGATTAATGTTAACACTTTTTTCTATTAACCCTAGAATGCTTGCACGAAAAAATCTACGTTAATGCATAACATGGGTCATTTTGACCCGTATTGATGCGCCAGCTAATTTGCATTATGAAGGCAATTTCTTTTTAATTTTTTTTAGAAAATGACTATTTCGTCGGTAGCTGGCTTTAGCTAGTACTTTATATCGTCGTTGGTCAAAGGGTTTCCAGTCAGAATTTTATAAAATAACAAACTTTCTTATATTTTGTATCAGTGTTAGTGTTTGGGTCCAGGATAAGAAGTTAGTGGTTTTGTCAGATATCATTATTTCTTTCATTTTTTGTTTCTAACTTCATTAGGCAACACTGCTTCGGGTAATTTAGCAACTGCATCCTTTTTACTGTCATCTCCTTATTTATTTATGCGTTATGAAGAAAGTACTACCATGTTTGTATCATTTTGTTGGCAAGAACATGAAGAATAAAACATAATACAGTAGCGAAAAATACAACGAAAAAAATAATGATGTGGCAAGCGAAAATAAAAAATTGCTACGAAGTTCACAGTACTGCACATGGATCCCAGGTTCATTCATTGCATTCGTTGCATGTGATATTGCTTTGGCTATGTTCCGGGCACACAGGTCTGCAACACTTTGCAACCTTTCTATCCTTGGATGCTGGGCACAAGAAGCACCGTTTCCTCTTCTGCAAGGTAATCCCGGTTTGCAAGGACGTACTTAAAAGACCTAAGCCATCTTGCATCATAACTTCCTTTGTGGATTTGTGGAGTTGAGGAATTTTCTGTCTAGTCATCGTATAGGGCATGATGAGGCTTTCAGCAAGGTCTGTTATGAAACGTCGTCGTCTTGAAAAATGGCCACTCAGATAATTAGGGTATATTTGTCGGAAAACGGTATAAGCATTTAGTGCTGCGATGTCCAGCACGTTGTAAAAGAGAATGAGAGGCCATCGGCGGGTTTGTCTTTTGCAGATGTAAGTTTGAACCATTTGATCAACTAGGTCAACACCAATCTCGTCTCGTTATAAAACTTTATAATCTTCGGACTCTTTTTTGGATCTTTTTCAACAATGCTTATGCCATGATGCATTGTGCTCAAAAGTATCACAGCTTTATTCTTTTTGGGGACATAGCTGACCATTGTCAATCGATCGTTGAAACCAAAAACTGATGTCTTTGTTTTTCGAGACATTGCAGCTTTCATGCATACCGGAATTTCTCGCTTGCATTTTCTCATAGTCCCAACAACAGTCAGTTGGTGTTGAAGCAACGTTCTCGCCACTGGAACGCTTGTAAAAAAGTTGTCTATCGACACATTCATCCCCGAGCCTTGAAGTGGTGCCGTTAGATTGACAACTACATTATGATCAAGATTTTTTTCGGGGGCTGATCCTGGTTGTCTTCCGACGTAAATCTTTGCATTGAAGGCATAAGGTACATCGCACAACCAAAAAAATTTATGGCTTATTTGGCTGGCTTGCTTGGCATGCATTGGGTAAAGGGACATCGCCCTCTGAATGGTACTAGCTGTTTGTCTACAGTAGTATAAGCCCCAGGGGAAAATTGAGTTTTACAGTTTTGAATGTATAAACCCCATGCAGCCAGTTTGTCCTGCTTTAGTCTCTCGGCCCGCGTTTTCTTATCATCGAATTGCAGATGACGTCGTATATTTTCAAATCTGTTGACACCAAATGTTGCTTTGTAGGTAAGATTTTGTTTCGGGTTCAAGAATAATTGTCGTGTATCGAAATCCCAATTTTTTTCTACTCATGCAAGAAGCAAAATACCAACAAAAGCCGAGAATTCCTCCTTTTGTATAGCATTCCATTGTGTAGCAGCCCTTTGACCTTGCAAGTTTGAGCACAACAGTATTTCCTCAATAATATTGTCACTGAAAAAAACCTGTAGAGCATCCTTAAGAGAATAGATTTCTGATGATGCAACGGTGTGCAATCTTGTATCAATGACATTGTGAGTTCTATATCTTCCTTCAGGAAATGAAAATGAGTTCCAGAAAGCTCCATCTCTTCTATTCCAAAGGATTCTGTCGGATGCTGACAAGGAAGAGTCGGGTGCTGATGGTGAAATGTTTAGAGGACTCTCATCTTCTTCCTCACTTTCTGATTCATAATCAGTCGAATATGTAGATCCAATTGTTGCTTCGGTACCTGAATAACCAGTCTCAAGAGTAGGAGTTACAAAAGTTGGATCATCTCCATCTGAAAGCTCAAATTCACTGCTTCCACTCACGCCAAGAATGTCTTCGTTATCTTCTTCCTCCAATGCAGCAGTTATTTGTTGCACAGCTGTTTCCCTACACATTCTACCCTTGCTATTAGGCTCAGCCATTACAATTAAAATGTTCATTAAAAACCTGCTAAACAAGAATATGAAACCTCAGTAGCTTAAGACAACACTTTTACAACCCTAAACAATGCATTGCCTATCAAACTTTGAGTCAAAATGACCCATGTTATGCAAACCCGGGGTATCCTATGAAAAACAACACTTTTTATAAATTAAGAAAAAATCTTACCAAACCTTTCATCTCATGCGTTAGTGTAATAAATTGATGACAAAGTCAAGGAACGCTGAAACGAAATTCGCAAAATGCTTCAAGCAATCAACATGAGAAGCATCGTTTGGGTCAATTTGACCCATGTTATGCATTCTAGGGTTAAAAACTATCTCTAATACGAACGTAGAAACTACTTTACAAGTTTTTTAGTTTAACTGATAATATAGAACTGCTCGGTGGTGGTTGTTTTGCGGTGCAAGTGGAGTGAATGCTCCAGCCCCTCCTTTAAATATGTCTAGAATCTATAAAACCAAAATGATGGCCCTAAGATTTATTCCTCTTGCTTCATCACCAGACTCAAGCTAAAACATCAAGCTATTCAAATGGCTGCAAAAATTACCATCAATAAATGTTTTCTGGATTTTATTTGCGACTTTGTCGTATTGGAGTCTAATATTCTTAAGCTTACACTTTATTACATCAAAGCGTGCTTTAACTCTGTACGTAATTCAAATATTAACTACAGCAGTTACTGTAACCTATCTGATAAGATTGGCAGGAGCTCGCTCCAGATTTTGAAGCTAATGATGGGCAATCGCTACGTTTATTTCTTACCGCCACTATTTTTGTCAACATGCAGTACCAGCAATTCTGCTCCTATTTTTTTAAGTGGATGATGGTGCTTTGTTTGGTTTGTTTCCAAGGGGCACAAAGAGAGGGCGCCATTTTTATTTTTGCAAAAACAAAGTAGCATTAATTTCGTTCCGTTGACAGTGTTGTTGTATTGCTCCCGTTTATTTATATTTTGTTCAATTCTTTTTATGTTGAATTTGCCCCAGAATCTGAACTCAGCGGCAGCCAATGTGAACTGGTAGTTCTTTATGATTTTAGAACAAAGGTCTGGAGTTCAAGACTCCAAATAGTTATCATTGGTATTTGTCAGAAAGGATATCGGAAATGAAAAGTGCTGCGTTGCTTCAGCAAAAATTATTTTTCAAAAGAGTGTGTAAAGGTAGACATGCACTGAAACAGCACGTCCAAGCTTGCAAAAGCGGGAAAAAAAGGACAAAATATCTAGCTTTAGTACCGTCTGCAATTGATCAAGATGTAGCAAAGGTATGTTTTGTTTTAACGGAACAGCGTTGATGACTTTTTAAAAGTTCAAGAATAGTAAACAGATTATTTGCCAAAGTTGGGAAAAATGTTGTGTTGGGACGTAGGCAAAGCGAGAGTGCTTCTCGGTTTAGTTTCAACAAAGTAGCACTGAGCGAGAACGCCATTAAATTTTTGGGTGCGGTTGCTTGCTAGGACTACAAGTAAATTTACGCAGATTTTTCCTATTTTAGCTTTTATGTCACGCATGTTTTCTCATTTGAGGTCTTTATGCGTCATGAAAGCAAAATCATTTCAATTCTTCACCTTTCGATTTGCCTGTTTGAGGTGTCTTGATAGCATTTATATTGCTACCATAAAATAGGCATTGACCGAGAGTGGGGCTATTAGTATTGCAAATTTAATTAAATACGTTTTTAAAAACAAATAGAAAGCGGTTACGATTAATACGACAAGCATCTTGTGTATTTAAACCAAAAGGAAATAACTGTACAGAACAACATTTGTCACAAACACATAAATAGGCTATCAAATACGAGAAAAAATTTTATTGCTCATTTCTTGTTGCAATTGCTGGTGTATCCAATTATTTTCAAAGTGATAAGCATTTTTATGATAATGTATGGTGAAAGAGCCAACGAAATTCATGAAATATGAACCAAAAGTGAGATGAAAAAAGGCTTAATCAGATTCTGGTGGTGCAACGGGAGGAAACGTTTCTTTGTCTACAACATCTGCAACAAATAAATTCAAATTTTAAAAACGCCATCTTCTATGGCAACTTCCTTCAACAATATTATGAACGGTTACAGTTAGCTGAAAATAATCTATTAACCTGAAAAAGTCGTCAATATGGGTTGTTTAGGGAAAAAATTTTTTTTTTAATTTTTGTTATTTAGTTACATGAAGAGGAAGAATGAAGGACATTACTTCTATATTTATCTTTTTTAAAGACGGTCTCAAATTACTCAAACACGGTAAACTTATTACACAGTAATTCGATATTGTATTGCAAATAAAAAAAGATATCAAAAATATTTTATTTTACTGTAGCATCTATAATTCTATTTGAACACATGTAACATAAATTAAAGTTTACGTGCACTAGAAGAGCTTTCATTTATGTTGTCTTTTTTTCTTAGAAAAGTTTATAATTTTAGCTTGTTGCTTGTTCAGTCTTTTTTTCAGCAATAGACAACAACTATTTGAGTAGAGTTTTGTGTCTTTTTTTAGTTTGTGATTCAGAATAAGAATTGATCCAGCCATTTTGATTGGCTGGTCAGAGAGTTTGAGCAGATTCTTTTGAGACCCCTAAAATAAAAGCTTCAACCTAATTATTCATCTCCAAACACCTATATTTAGCTAAATTGCAAATAATTTCTAAAAAATCGTCAATTTTTTTTCTCATTGTTCTCAATGATTTGAGGGTGATATTAGCCCTGATTATATCTAGGATTGCTTTAATTCGTGTTTTATTTTTTAGGTTGTTGCGAATAGCCGTTTCTTACAAAAAATACTTTCAACACAAGTGTTTTCTAAGCTAAAATAATGCAAGTTTTCGTATAGAAGATTAAAACAATTTATTTTTCTTGCGTTCCATTTTCTAATAAGCTGAAATTTTGTCGCAGACTTTAATGCCATATTTGTTTTAAATTACATATACCAGTTATTTTTACGTTGCTTTAGCTTCATCTCATGCGGCAGCGGGAGCTTGAAAAATTTTATTTATTGAAATGTGAGTTTAGTCAGCATCAAGCTTGAATAACTGCCATATGCCACTAGCACCCCAAAAAAACAATTGCTGTTTCCAAGACTTACTTTTTGTAGTCAAAAATGCTTTTCTAAAGGAGGTTTAGTAAAACATCTATATATATAAAACTCAAAGTTTGTCTGTCTGTCTGTCTGTCTGTCCGCTATAGAAATAAAACTGGAGACATTTAGATACAAACAAACATATGAATCTTATATAACTTTTTCCAGGGAAGCCAAGTACGGTATTTTGATTTCGATCAGAATCGTCTATGGGGGGCTACGAGCTTATATTTATTCAACCTATATTAAAATATGATTATTCAATGTAAAAATTTAATCAGTCTTTACATTTTACCCGATCAACGACAGGTGAATCTGCTAGTGTCTTATATTTTAAATCTTTAAAATGAAACATGTTACCATACTGGCAAAGAAATCTTGGTAAATTGGGGTCAATTGCTTACTATATGTTTGTGTGGCGGTGAGGGTACATAAGATATTGTTTTCCTAAGTCTACTTTTTTGTTTTTAATAATTCTGAGCAGCTGTTTTTGATTTCAATAGCCTATTTTATATAAAAATTCAGACAAGGTAGTAGCAGTATCACTGCCGAAATCTAGGCTGTTTTATTCAATTAAATTTTTACCTTGTTCTTCTCCAGTACGAAGAGTGAGTGTGTTCCAGTCAGGAATGCCAATTGGTTTAGGTTCACCACCAGCTCTCTGGTAACATTGAGGAAGATATGGGTATTTGCTAAGAACTTCTTCATCTCTTTCCCAGCAACATCCTGAATTGACATAAAATTGCTGCTAACTCTTTTGTAGCTTATTTTTTATTTCCCGCTGGTAGGGGGCACGTTAAAAATGAAATATTCAGTCTCACATATTTTCCATTACCAGGTTAATTGTAAGTGCCCAGTCACTTTGAACTACTTTGCATAAATAGTCCCAACAAACAAATTGCTGACTGGTAACCCCGGGGGAAACAATGTAAAATTGTTAATTGCTGGGTTCTTAAACAGATTCTTGCGATATACTGAGAAACAGCTTTCCAGTTTTATTTCCGCGAAGCACGGGTACAGCACAGATTTTGATGTTTGCACAAGATGATTTGACAACTGTTATTGATCAGTGGATAAAGAAAAGCTTTTGGAAAATAGTTTTCTTAAAGCCATTCTAATATTTTAAACCGCCAGCAAATTTTGTAACAGTAAATAAAGTTGTGCCACAAACGATTACAAAGTATTCCAATCAAAAGTGGTCTGTAGACACAGCAACAAAAACAAAAATTGTCAAAAACCGAAAATAAGAAACAAAAAGTCAGCAACACTACGACATAATTTTACAAGCCGCTCAGCGCAATTCCTTCAGACCAGATACATCTTCAATAAATTAAAACTACGCAAGAAGAGTTATGGACTATTTAAAGTTGTTTTGTAAGAGAAAGCAATAAAAAGAAGTAAAAAGAAATTTAACAGTTAAAAGTAATTAAGATACTTTGGGTCAATACTTAAGTAGTTTGTTTTAATATATACTTTCATTTGCGACCTAGGTTCAAGTAAGGCCTTATTTTATCACATTTAAGATTCGTACCTAGCTTTGTAAGACAATCAAGCTCATTGGGTATATCCAGTAAATTGTAGCCAATGTTATGGAATTCCAAGCTATAGTGACAAGGAGTTCTTAAAAAGTAAAGAGATTCAAATTTGTAAGGATTGAGATTGCAAGATCCGGGAGCTGTAAAACAAAATCATTACTTTGCAACAAAATATTAGCTCGTGGACAATTAAAAGCCAACAAATGGCAATTGGCGAGTCTTCAGTTTTACGTTGAAAATGCTTTGCTCTGATCAATAATAATTCTACGCTATTATCCTTTAACTACACGTGCTTTTAAATTTAAAACACTTTCTGCCTTAGTTGATGGTAGGTAAGAAAAACACGCTTTAACTATAAAACATTTATTGTTGTGATTTTGGCCGATGGCACTATGATTACATGCAGGCCTATTTAAGTGATTTCTTCTAAGAAACTCATCCACATTGCATTGAATTGTAGTCGGTTGATTGAACTGTTATTCTTAGATGACAGCTTTTCATAAGAAGACAAGAAAATTATGCAAAAAAAGGCATTTGCAACTTCTTTATTTCGTTAATCTACTTCTTTTCTTTGCACCGACCCCCAACACATATATAGATTTACCTGGTCTATAAGCGGCTGGGATTGAATTGTTAGTGAATGCAATTCCGGTGTTTCCGTTTCTCTGGTAGCACTGCGGTACCCTGAACGGAGGATTTTCTTCCCAACAGCAGCCGCGAACCGCTCTACATTGGAACTCAGTAATGCCTGGGAATCCGCAATCTAGCCTCTAAAAGTCAACATCTGAGTTAATTATCATTACATTAAAACTATACTGTAGAATAGTGCACTTCAACCGTTAGAAAACAGTACAAAAATTAGGTGGGCCACGGCATTCATCTTTACTAATTAGGACTATGGTTCTCAAGAACGGAAAAAATATAGACTTGGAAAAATCGATTTTCAAAAGAAGAATCTCGTCTTCGATTAGGCTTGAAAATTCGAAATCCAATCAACGCAAAACTTTACAAATCAAAAATGAGCGATGAATACAAAAAGGATGAAAACCCTTGCTGTTCGCTATAAAAGCGAATGGCATTGAAAAGATAATTGATTTTAATAAGTACGAGCTTTAGCGGCGCTGCCTCATTACTTACTCGTAGTTTTACGCTTTGTCAATAACATGCGTTA
Source organism: Trididemnum clinides (assembly GCA_963675345.1). Taxonomy (NCBI): domain Eukaryota; kingdom Metazoa; phylum Chordata; class Ascidiacea; order Aplousobranchia; family Didemnidae; genus Trididemnum; species Trididemnum clinides. Next base: position 9,064,540 of record OY776293.1, read on the forward strand.
TGCGCCTGCCTGCGATTCAATGATTTGAGTGACATATATTACTTACAAAATTATCAAGAATGAATGGGAGTCAAAACATATCGCTCACAACGAACAATTGTCGCAAATAAGGGGTTCTTCTGAACTGAAATTTACCAAATAAAGAAACCCCCAATGTTTTAGTGTAGCTATCTTCGGTCAGGGTATCCACCGAAAATGGAATACAATCTGCCGCTCAATCAACTAAAGTGTATTGTTTATTGCAGGAAAAAAATGCACAACGGTGTGAATAAAATGCGGCTTTGACGCTTTTTTTGAAGCTACGACACATTTTTTAATCATAACCTAATACTTTAGAACTGTTCTCAATACCCGCACTGCTACGAGTCAAACTGGAGATCTGCAAATACCATATTTTGAGTCATTGCGTGACTTGAATTAAAACCCGAATTTATTGATTTAGAAGCTGACGCCAGTGTTGTTACAGTATAACCACCAAAGTAACTAACAATGAAAAGCATGTTCCAAGCACATCTACAGTCCATACAACACTGTTCAAAACTACTAGCTTAACTCTAAACAAATAAATGTGGAAACATTACTAAGAATATCTGTAAACCAGCAATCGCATTCACTTAATAACCTAGAAAATCCTTTATAACATAGGGTATAATTCTGAATGCTGCAGATTTGTTATTTCGTTAAGTTTTAAATCAGAAGAAAAACAAAGTGAGGAAACTTTGGTTTCAACTGATGAGTGGTTGCACCTGTACGATGGCCGCCATGAAGTGAAGGCGGACATTAGGCTACTTACGGTAAGTTTACAGTAAATGGACAATTACCAACCAACAAACTGAACGCAAAGTAGATGAAAGTTGCACATAGCATTGCAAAACATCGCGTTAAACAAAGATAATATAATAAAGAAACATGCAATGAAATTTACTCGACGCCAAATTAAATCTTTTAAGAGTAAGTTCAAAAGTTGCCTTAAGGACTGACATGTAGGAAGGAAATAGTCAAAAAAATAATGTTTAAAAACTGTTTCTGTTTCACACTCCCCCTTCTAACCTCCCACAGCTCACTTCAAAATACCGCGCACGCTCATCTGAATGCATTCTTGTGGTAGTCTTTTTGCTTAGCTTAGCCTATACTTACTGGGTTGATTAAACTTGATAAAGTGCTGGAGGTGATACCGAGAATTGAGATAAGATTTGGATCAAGTTGAAGACCATATTTGTACAAGCCGCTACATTGAATAGGAGAAGCGAATTCGCCGGGTCTCAACACAGGAAGATAAACTGCGATAAAACTAGTTTGAAACATTTTACAAAATCACTGTAAAATTTCTTTATTTCACTCCACATATCCTTCTGGACGTAAGATAAAACTACCAATACTGTAATAATCATTCACTTCATAATTCACCACCTCATCTTTTTTATGGCACCGTGCAACAACACTTATTTTTTACCACCTAGAGCATTCACCATGTAGACATACCACATAATAAAGCAATGATCAAGAGATAGCTCGATGTGCGCTCAGATATGAATGGCTGGAAACAACCACCTTACTCGAGAAAAGGATATAGTTCAAATTTTACTGCTGTTTAAAATCATTTGTTGTAGAAGACCAGCAGCAAAACTTTTCTAATTAGGAATACCGTCAATTATACGTGTTTGAACACAGCAGTACGTGCCTTTGCATGAGATTACTCCCGAGCTGCTTGGAGCCTCATATTCCTGATATAGATTTGCTAAATTTGTACTTACAATCTCTATAATAAACGAAGAAGATGTTGTAGTAGCACCAAGGCACAGCTGTAGCAGATGTAATCTGATTGTCGGTGGCATTTCGCACTTGTTCATCGGTGATAAAGACTGGCTGAAATTTATAAATAACGTCTATTGTTTACCGATCGGTGCCATCGCCACGAGTGGTCCACGGAAACGCGGTTGTTCCCCGTCTTCCGATTGGAGCTTTTGTAAATTATTCTTGGCATTGCTTTCAGCAGGGGTTTGTTATGAGTGCAAAGTTAATGTTACCATTATCCATTCACAAAAGCAAAAATTGATCTCCAAATAAAAGATCCGCAGCATTGATTTGAATTAAATATTGGCAAATGCGTGCTGTGATAATACTAATAAACCAAAAAACAAAAAGGGTGTTCACCTTTTAATTGAGAGAAAAATGTAATTATCCAGCTCTTGCACGTGAGAAAAAAAAATTACTGTCCACTCTACATGCCACACGCAGTCTTAGGAAATAAAAAAAACAACGGTTTTCCCCACTCTGGGCTTGTGCTTCCCACCCCCTTCCCCCCACCCGCCTACTGTGATTGCTCTAAAGATGACATCATTACCGATTGCCTTTACTGCTCAAGCGTACATATTTTTGTGGATCGTTATCATGGCTTTCAGTGTGCCTTATTCTAAGTATCATTAACTCTCATCCACCTTGATTAGATGCTCATACTGCTTCACGGCTTTAATGAGTTTTAGTTCAGCAGCTAATTAAGGTACTTGCATGATGCTTTCATGCGCTAACTAACAAATGCCTCCATTTTACGTCTTCTATTTCAGCTTTCTTTTAAAGACTGTCGCGGGGCAGCAACCTTAAAAGTGTTATATAAACCGCACATCTTTCACTGCATCTGCTGACTAAACTGGTTTTATCAAATTTAATCACGGCAGTCGTAAACTTATCCGCCTCGTTCAGTGGTTGTCAACTGGTAAGCCACGGACGTCTGGGTATTTTAAAATTTGGTTTGTATGCCAAATAAGGTTGATAAATACTGGTCCACATGAACTGCCATACGGACCAGCATCAGTGAACTAGAGACGCAATGACCTTTTTTTCGGAGATCACCTTCACTGCCGTGTTGTGAACCGGCCATCCTCGGCACTGGAGAGGCATTGACCTTTTTTTTCGGAGGTCAACATCACAGCCACGATATCTTATGCATGTTCCCGTGACACTGTAATTATCACATGAAAGCCACAAAAATGTGTGGCTCATTGAAACGGGCTACGGCACGAAAAAGGTTGAGAACCGCTGGCCTAGCTCTTGCTCATTTTCCATCTGGTGTGGCAAAAAAAATGGACAGAGTTTTTCAAGTGCATCCTGTTTATATGATCAAAAAATGTTATTAATTAAACAAAGATGGCATGGTTGGGAGGATTTTGTAAAACTTTTACTGTTACAAAGGCTTTCATTTTGTAATGAGCTACGGCAACTAATTGCTGTAGTGATTTGAAATAAAACGCAACTGATAGCAGGTCATCGTGGAATTGTGCAACTAACAAATGAATACATCCCTGTTTTATTGATTCTTTTTTTTTGTAACTTATAAACAATACTGCGTCGTAATATTTAAAAGATATATATGACTTGGTCTAAGCCTGACATTGAATCATTGGGCTACGAAATTTAGCTAAAGGCCGTTGGCTGTAAAATAGAATGGAAAGCTGTCGTTTTGGTGTTTGTACTGAGAGAATACGGTGAGAGTAGAATAAACGAAATAAACAAAATCAAAAAAAAGTAAAAACTAAACCAAAACGTCTTGGCAGCAAACAATCAGCCATACAACTACTTACGTTGTAGCAACAATAAGGAACTGTTTCGCAAGCTGCAGCAGTGATACCAAGATAGCCGCAATTAAACCTAAAAACAATTGAATTGATGTAACTTTTCAACCATGGAACTGAACTTCGGAAAAATTTTCATTTAATAGAATGTCAAATATAATTTTGGGCCAATATACTAATGCTTCATCTTGTCTTGTAGACCAACTAACCGGTTATACTATCTGTTTTGCCAACTTTTGACCACAGAAGAAATTTTACCATTAGAAACTCAATAGTAGTCCTTTTACCTGCAATGCTTTATTTTTTCAAATGCAAAAATCGCGGAATTTGAAAAATAGCAATTTCTTTCGGTTGGTAATCAATCGTTCCAAGTTTCATGTTTCAACGTTTAACAACTTTGTAGCAGTTAAAACAGATGGGTGGAAAGTAAAAACAATAAAAAAAATTTCTAAACTGCGTAGCTACACATGCTTTTTTATCACGCGCTAATAAATTTTACCTATTTCTCAAATCATGCATGGCACAGGTGTTGATATTTAGAGTTTCAAAATGAGCAAAGTAAAGCCGACTTCCCGGATATATTCCTTCCGGTAGTGGAGGCACGTACGGTCGTGCAATACTATCAAGGAAATCAGGATTGTTTCGGTTTGAGACTGCAACAAAATAAAGAATTAGAAAAGTAAGAATTTTAATATACTCTTATGTTTCATGTAGCCAGTGAACAAATAGATACAATCAATCTTCAAAACAAGGGTGCAAAAACTTTTTGCAAGCGGCCCATTTTCACTTGATTGGATGATACACCGAGCCAAAAACTTTTTTCAACACGTTGCAGTTTTTTAGCTGAAGATCATTTCTTTTGAGATTTATTAAAAGAAGATAAAATTTTTGAATTCAAAACCTTTTTTTGGTCATATACCTCAAAAAAAATCAATTTTTTAACTGAAACAATTTTTTAAAAAGCAATGTCAAGGAAAAGAAGTTTTCAAATTGTAGCTGTTTCGTATGGTGTCACATCTCGAACGGGAAAACTTTTTAAATAAAATTCTTTTATTTCTTTTGGGTAATAAATTTGTGGGCTCGGGCCACAAGTCACATTCTTCCGTGGGCCGCACAATTTCACTTCGCAGGCCACAGTGTCCGATCTCCTGCTTTAAAAGTAAAATTAGCCAGATATGGATAGGTTGTATGAAATAGGCAGCCTCAAAAAAGGAATGTTGTAGTAGACGGAATGCTGGAATTATGGTAATAAATTTAAATGCCAATGACGTGACCATGCTGTTGTGATTACCCCTCCTCTTTCTCAGGATGAAGGTAGGGCACGAACGGCAATTCAGATTGACGCCGTCAACCTAATTGAAATTAGGCCAGGGGAGTCGTGGCCGGCGCATTTATGATTGCGTGGCAATGCTCTAGGTAAAAGCGCCTTGACTAGGCGAATACTCTAAAGTATTATGCAAAAAGTCTTTGCGTTGGCATTCGCAGATCTCCAGCATTGGCCTCAACCTTCGAAGTAATCTCGGTAATAAAATGTAAATCAGAATTTACTCGTTCATAAATGAAATATGTCCTCCCGCTGAAGAACCGTTGTTTTTGAAAAAAGCCAAAAAAATGAGGATGCTTTATTTAGAAGCAATACTAAGTAATTCAAGCAGGTTAATAAAACTTGGAATCAGGACTGAGCAATTGTTTAATTTTGGCTCCTCTAACATTGCTTTAAAAGTCTAGAACATAGGTATGCTTGCACAAACATACTTGCTGAAAGCAATAGATCCACCGTGTCGGTATTGGATAAGCCGTTAGAACTTCCAAGAAGGAGCACTGCAAGAGAAGGATCGATTTGTCCCTAATAACAAAATCAACGTAATAAAAATGTCTTCTGCACTGTGCTGGTATTTTTTAAAACCGCAAAAGCAATTACAAATCAATTATTTTGAAAAAACAATGGCATAACCTGAGAAAACTATTAAAAGCAAAAGTTTTCTAGACATATGTTATATTTTTTAAATGTAAAAAATTAACCAAAATGATGATCATTAATTTATGTTTGTAACGGTCCTTTGAAAAGTTTCTCATTCTATGCTGCACAAAATAGGCTCATTTTAAGGTAAATTTATCTGATTTTCTAAAATTAAAGCAAAGTAAATTTAATTTAATGTTTAAAGAAAAAATTGAAAAACATGTAAATGACAATTTAGTTTTGTGATTAAACGGTTTTACTGGTTTATTTAAAAGTAGTTCAATGCAAAAATCAACTCGTTCCCTCCCCCTTTCCAAATCAGGGTTACATCTATGCCAAGAAATAAGATTTTATGTCATTGAGCCACTAAAGTATTTGTAGTTATAACAAAAGTCATAATTGGAAAATTTTGATTTAAGATGTTCGGCTCGAAATTAATTGAAGATATTTACTAATTGTTTTACTCTCGTTTAAAATTAGATCCACTATAAATGCCGGGTACACGTACGCATAGTCATGCCTTTGCAGTAAACAGAGGTATTAAAAAGTTTTGAGCATCGCATTTCTAAGATTCTTTTTCTGGCCAGAGTAGCTCTTAATATTCGAATATTTGGAAAGAAGTTTTCTACGAGCAAAGATAACAAAAAAATAAGAAGAATAAACGCGTATAATATAACGAAAATTAAGCAGTACTTGTACACAATTCTGCAATAATGTGTTTTACTTACTGCATTAACTAAAGTTGAAACGAAGAACTGTTGAGCATTAGGTACACTAAACAAGACAGGAAGAATACTGGGATCAAGAACGCCAAGTTGGGCGAGGTAGTTAATAAAACCCACTCGATCAGTGTCAGTACCGAAACCTCCATTCAAAATAACTTGAAGCAAGTTGATGTCAAGACCTATGAAAGTTCAATCCGTAAGTCATCCTGCTAACTAATCAACTGCAGCATAACACTTTGGCTTACCTACGCTTGACAGGATTACTTGACGAAGCAAGTCGCTTGTTGATGCACCACGGTTACTTAGAATGGCGCTCAAGAATGGATTGCCCAAGCCGGCTAGCTGTTGATTAAGTAAAGAAGTAATGTAATCTTGAACGTTGAGCGACGTTGAGCCAAATAGATTAAGCTGTCTTTGCCGAGGAATTCCATAAACTTCTCGGAGTTTTTTAATGTCATTGTCTAAACATATTTACACAAAAAATGAATTAAAATCTTTGCTGATATTGTAAACGGCATTTTCTAAGATTTTACCTGTATTAAAAATTATGCTGGTGCTATGAGTGTTTATTGTTTTTCAAAACAAACAATAGTTACAAATATTGGTGAATGCAAAGCCTAGTGCAAACAAGACAACGGTTTCAATAGTCTCGGCTCGACAAAAAGTAAATGTTTTGCCCTGAGGCTTTATGTTAAATCTTTTTATCGTTTGAACCAGCAGAGATATCCCAGAAGCGTTATGCGAAAAGCCTGTTACCGCCTATCTATCATGTCGTAAAACTTTTTGCATGAAAGTTGAATTAAACTGTGCTAAACAACAAAACCACACAAAAGGAACTGAAATGACTCGAAAAGAATTTGACCTGCACTTACCACTTAGAAGGTCTAAGAAATCATCAGACGTAATAAAGTATTGCAGGAAGATTGCTGTGTCTCCTTTTGTTACTCGAGAACAGGAACAAAACGTCTGAGCTTTCTTTAACTTGCCTCTATCAATGATGAAGTAAAGTTTTAAAAATTAAAGCATTTTCTTGTCGAATAGGTTACAGAAAACTATTTTTTTTAAAACAGTTACTGAATAACTACAAACTAACTGTCAAACTATAAAATCAACAGCAAAAGCAGGATTATCAATAGTGCGTTCTGTTGCACAACCGCTCAAATCAAGCACACCGTTTCACCGCTCACAAAGGTCTGCAGAAAGTTAAAATTTTTTCTGTCATTTTCAAACAAAATATATAAAGTGTATTTGTGACGATACAGCTAAAAACAATTTGAAATATTTAGGCCCACACTTACAAAATTAGTTGGGCATTTTGAAATGCTCTTCAGAAAACGCTCTTCTTTGCCTTACAGCAGTCAACGCAAGCCAAAAATACAAAAAAGGAAATGATAGACCGCTTAGAGCAAGACCCAAAACAACAAAAAATATATAATACATGGAACTGCCCAGTTCTCAATAATATCAAACTTACAGACAAGTAGCCTTGCTGAGGATCAAAGCAACAGCTGCAGGAAATTGATCAGGAATAGATTTGTTTCTGTGTGCATATCCTGTAAGAGTCATACAAAGTTATTTTGGTTACTTTGTAAAAATTCAGTGCATATTTTTACCGCCAGAAACTTGCTCATATAAATTAATCCAGAATAGAGGATTGCTTTGATCATCACATAGACAATCGTCTATCTTTTCGCTTTTATTATTGTAGACCTCGCATCCACGTTCTTCTTTGAAAAGAAGAAGCGGTTCCAATGTATCAATGTCGTTGGAGCCTAAAATCCACAAACAAAACAAGTTGGTGTATGTTGATTCTTGTATAAAAAATGAAAAAAATTTTCAAAGAATACCTAGGCTCTACATTGATGTTTATTTTAATCATAACGTGTTAGTCTTGTAACAAAAAAAACCGGTAACAGTAAAAGTTTTTGTTTGCGTGCTACATCGTTGTGTGATTTGACAAGAAGCGTTGAAAAAGGCAATTTACGGATATATTTGAGCATGAGCCATACAAAAAATTTGTCCCTAATTTAAAATGAGCTTTCCAAACTATTACCATGCCAAATTTTGTGATTTTTTTTTAGTTTTAGGCCAAAATTTTGTAGCATGTTGCCTTCAAATAAAATAATTTATTACCCTGGTTTTTCTTTTACTCCCTTCGAAATTTGGTATCGGAGCAGGTAATAAATTTAAATGGAAACAATTTGTAACCGATGACAATTTCAATAAAAAAACAAAACCCTTTAGATTAATGTTTTTACTAATTTACCCGTTATAATTTTTTTACTAAAAATAAAAAAATTTTTAGGCTTCTACAAGAGCACTAAAGAAGTTATTTTACGGGCCAGATTGCAATTGAAAATCATAATAAGGCATAAACTACATGTAGGCTAACAAAACACGCAAACAGACCTTGATAAAAAATACAAAAAAAGCGATAGCTATGTTACCAATTTGTAATTGAAAATATTTAGCCTATTGTATGGCGAGCGGTAAATTCTGTTTAGTATATAATGTCAGTACTTACATTTTGTCGAATTTCCGCAAATAGTCTTACTAAGGAAAAAGAGAGCAGTAATTTGCTCCTGAACAGATCTACCGTCTTTCTTCATTTGTGGTAAAACGTTTGATATTAGATGAAATCCAAGACCTATTTAATAAATTGAAACCTATTTCATTTTTTCAATGCTATAATCAATTAATCTACAGTTGATGTCAATAAATATACAATGGATTGTCCCATGCAAAAACATCTACATGGTTTACTTTCAATTTTTAAAATGTAAAGCTTCTAGCTATTTAGCGAAAATTTTCAAATTTTGTTACGATTTTTTGCCACCATTCAAAAATAATACTAACCCGTACCAACTAATTTAGCACATTTCTTCTTTTTTTATTTCTTGCTGTATTAGATTTACCCTCTTGTCAAAGAACGGAGGGTACTTACCTTATGAGGAAATTAAACCTAGGAAGAAATTTTAGACAGCCTAGACTTCCTTAGCTAGAAAGGTGGCAGCTTTTCCCAATGACCCTTTTTGAAAATACTCTTTTTATGTTTTAAAGAGCGCTCTCAACAAAATTGGTTAAAGTTTTGATTAAAAGTCGTTTTTAGAAAAAATTTATATAGATGACATATTTTGAAGCTGTCACGAAAGTCGCAAACTGTGGTGACGCCATTGTTTCAAACCCAAACAAGATTCAATTGCACACGAAAAATACAGCAACGCGACATGCTAGTTAGTACTGACGATTGGAGAGGTTGGGAAGATGTGGTAACTTGCAAAAGCCAAACAAGAAATGTCGATTAACTTCACATCGCTTTTCAGTCAAGCGCTTTTATCGTAAAGTAACAGAGTAATGCAATCATCCTACGAAGAGTAGGCTATAAAGAGATTTTTGACTCTCTCTAATCAACTGTTGGGGTCCCATTGTTAGTTCTGAAGCTGCCTTGAATTTCTTGCACGTGTAAGCATAAACAGCTGTGGTTGAAGGGAAACTATATTCGCAAGAGTGTTAAAAAATTAGATCAGTTTGCCAACCAAAACCTTAAGAGCTATTCCAATTTTTAGTAGCACAAAAAGTGTAAGAGTTGTACTTACTTGCATTTAAATCGATTTTGAATATAATCACAAGGGAATCTTTACATGTAAGATTTTTCTTGCGTAAACTATCCAACACAAAAGACTGATTTTTTAGGCTCACTAAAAACAAGCATTTGGTTGGTACTCAGGAAATTAAAACTGTTGATCTGCATAATAAATAAACCTGTTGATCTGCAAACTAAATATTTATTTTTTCATATTTTAAACATTTTTCTATACGTAAAACTACAACTATTAATTTTTGTTTAAGTAAGAATTCAACTTCAAATTGAGATTCCAGATCGAATGGACGGGAAATATCAATTTTTAAATTTGTTTTTCAACAAATAGTCATAACATTTTTCATAACTGTAAGTTTGATTCTACTTAAATTTCAATTGCAAAGGCTGGTTTCCATCAGGCGTAGATTGCAGGCGTAGCGTAACAGTTATTTTGTTTTTCTATTTAGTTTAATGCGCGGAGCGCGAAAAACAAAGAATTTTTCGCGCCACGCCTGCAATCTACGCCTAATAGAAATCAGCCCTAACTCTTTAACTTTTTTAGTGATGCAAATCTTTTTTTTTTTACAACTTACTTCCACGCTCTTGAGCACGAAGCAAAGCAAATCCTAACCAGGCTTCATCATCAATTTCTAAAAATATTTTTTGAAATAAATAAAGCAATTGCACCATTACCCCTTAAATGGCTGCTAAAAACAACATCTTTCAACCTAGGTGAAATGTGCAAGTAATTAACTTTCGGGTAAAACAGACAGCATGTGCTTATCATTTTGAAACCGATAAGTAATAACTTTTACTTTACCCAAATTAATTCCGATAGCTTCTTTAGTAACCAAGGCATATTTACAAAATTGGCTTCAGATCAAAACAAAGTGATCACAGTACAGATCACGACACAATCTCCCGAACTCTTCGTTCGTCTTCTATGCAAGGAGCTAAATCAGCTGATCACAATTTCTAATTACGGCCTTGCGGCGAAAGGTCAGGTAGACAAAAAGGCGTCAAACCTTATTTGTATGTTCATGCTTTCAATCGTAGCGAAGTATATGGCGTGATCTGCTTTTCGAAAAAGCACTTTACAACTGTTCGATTGCGCGGTTTGTAGTAAAAATAAACACTACCACCGCTATTGGCAACGTTAAAATAAGGTTTTGAATTTGCTGTTTCACGTATAATTGTAAAACAATTTTCCATGATTATATTAATTTAGAAAGCAAATCCCTTCCTTTACTTTATATAATTCATAAATCGTTATTAAATGATTAATCGAGAAGTACATTTGTGATCACTCGAAACGTTTCTTACCTTTGCCTTCGGTGCAAGAAGCCGGCAAGTCCAAGACTAAAAACAGCGATACAATCAATCGCGTTTGCAGTATAAACAATTAAACAATAATCAATTTTATATTTAAAATCAACCATGGTTCATCATAAAAACGTGCAAAGAAAGCTTCCGCTTACTAAAATTACAGCAATTTCAAATGCTTCAAGTCTTCAAAAAATAATTTAGCTTTTATGTGGCAGAATCTTGACTTGCATTGTTCAATTGATCAATAATCGTTGATCACATTCGATTTCTTACAAACAAGCAATTCTGAAGTTACAGTTGAAGTACCAGTCCAAGATAATTTGTTTGCAAAATTTTTAATTTTTTCCGTAATTGCTAGCTATGAAGCAGTACCAGTCGGCTCATTCTCACAAAGTTTTTTTAAAGATATATCAAACCTGTAAAAAAGAATTAAAACACCTGCAATGAGATTGAGAACAGAGGCGTAACCAGAATCAAATTATAGAAGAAGCTAAAAATATAAACTTAGTGGGATGAACTTTTTTGAAGATTTTTGACCCAAAATGTCTTTATGCTTTCATTAGTTTATCGGATTCAAAAACTTATGGGGCTGTAAACCCTAGTTATGTCTATGGCTCATAATTCTGAAAAAAACAACATTCATTTTGCTTTCCACAGGTCAAAACCGAAGGCACTTTAATCTAAGCGTTTCATTTTTAAGCTACAAACATCATTAGTCATCCATGTTGCTAATTATGTTGGCAACAGGATAGATTACCAATCTAAAACAAAGCCTGCTCTGAAAAAGTTAAGCTTTTACAACACATTTTCCACGTTGATGTGACGCTTTCATATGGACAACAAAAATATTTCAATTTAGCCATTTTTCTTATGATATGTAATGATTGCGTTATAGGTAAACATTTTGCTTGCAGTGGCGCAAATCTCTTAGGGAGAGAGAGAGAGAGAAATGCATCCAACTTCATTGCAAAATCTAAACTATTTATCAGTTTAATTGAATACCAAAATAATTCATTTTTTACTGGCGTCGTTTGAAAATTTGTTTACTCATTGGTGGATTCGCGCTTAGGTTTGATTGTATTAATTACTATAAAGTACAACAACTTACACCCAAGACCAAAAGAGAGTCCAACCAAGGAAAGAAGAATTAAAATAGTCTTCATCTTGTTCCTAAATAATATTCACAACGTTATTTTAATATCCTTGCAATATTAATAAGGTCATGCTTTTTTTAATTGCTCAAGTTCACGCAACGAAAGCTCTAACAATTTTTCTACCTGTTTTGTAGTGCTGCAGTTCAACTGAAATTTGCAAAAATTATTAGTTCATTTTACTATTGGAAACAAATTTTGAGCTGCTCTTGCTAGTTTAACTATCTTTCAATATTGAAAATTTCGTCATATTTATTTAATTTTAATCATACCGCTTTAGCTATCATCAATGCAGGTTTTTGAACGTTGTTAGTGTTTGATAATATCTAACCTGGTTATTTTTTTAAACCTTGTTCGACAATATCTAACCTGGTTATTTTTCTAAACTTTTTTATTACAATTGTTTCTTTAACTGGTTAGAATGCTGTAAGATGAGATGTTTATATTACCATGTCTAAACGTAATCTTTTTGCAACTCTCCGGTTTTTGTTACTCTTTTCTTTTAGAAAGCGACAATTTTTCTGACTATTTTGATCTATAAAAGGCCCCAGGGTTCAAAAATACGAACTCTTCACAGAAAAAGATGCAATGCTAGCTTAATCAATATTTTTATTACTGCTTGAGTTTGTTAAACTCAAAAAAATACGAGGATTGCATCAAGTAGATGTAGTTAAGTTGGTGGCAAATACGCGCCCAACGTTGCAAATTATGAACTACTACCTTATATAAATGAAGTCAAGCATTAGAGTTAGCAAGATTATGATAAAAAATTACTGGGTTAATACAAACTTTTCTCCTTTCTCTTTCACGAAATATGAAATTATCCTATTTTTAACGGGGTTTTATATTTTTCTGGTCTACAATGACATTTTATAGAAACTCTCTTTCGTAGGGACAAACCGCTGCAGTTTGCTATTACAGCCTGCCATGCAATTAGGTTTCAAACTTTATATCTCTAATGGAAATTGCTTTTAATTGGCAGCAATGGCTCATAGGAAATCGACATTCGTTTTTCAGTTAAATATCTAAGCCCAGAAATAGCTGATTGTATTACACCTACCTGCTATCTAATTACGTTAATAATTGTAACGTTAAATATAGTTTAGAAATTTATTTCCTGGTGCGAAAATTGTTTCCTAAAGCTGTTTAGCTTTCTTAATGAATCGTTTTTGCTAAACATTTTAAAACATCAAATTTCTGTCTTCAATTACATCTTTACTTTTCTTTGTCTTCAACGTATCCGTTAATTAATTTATTCATTTCCCAAGAAAAAGCAAAATTTAGCATTAATTGGTCTATTTCATTCAAAGTAACAAAGTGATTTAATTTCTGAGCTATTACATTCTGCAGAATCTACCATAAAAAACTACTAAATCATGGAAACAAAATTTTTTTACATTACCATCATTAATTTACAGGAAAAAACATCAAAATGCAATCAAAAATGCAAAAGCGTAAAGTTATTCTAAAAGCACTGAGCCAATTTAAATAAAACGACTTAACTACACCAAGATTTAGAGATACATGCTATGCATAAAAACACACAAAAGTAAAATTACCTTACCTTTGAATTATCAAGAGATAACGCGATGCACTCCTCTTATATCGCAAGTTCCTTGTACTTCAAACAAGGCAATTACAGCTTTACAAGAAAACAAATACATATAACAAAAAAAGTTAAATTAGTGAATACAAAGTATAATATAGCACACTGTTTTATCAATGAAACTTAATATTAATTCTATACTGGCTTTCTGCTCCATTAAGAACGAAAAACTGTAGTGTTGTAAAACTTCAAGCTCCTCAGACTATTCATCACGAAATCAGAAACCAAATGTAATGGTTTTTCAAAAATGAGATGGTGTTATTGTTGATCAATGAGATCACAACTAATATAAAGATTGCCTGCTTCTCATCTTTATATGGCTAACATAAAAAAATTAAGAAAATTCGATGCATGTATTGTTGCGAGTCTTTCCGGATGACGACAGCGAGGCCGCTTTGCAAGTAAATAAAAGTCTTTTTTGAACAAAGTACAATTGAACTTTTTCGAGATCATTGTTTCTTAAATTACTGAAGGCTCTTCTTAATAGTAGTATACGAGTTTTCTTTTACATATTTTTCAAACAGCTAGAATTATCCTCAAGTCTGTGGAGTTGTGGCCTTCTGACAGGTAAAATCCGGTACTGCAATGGCTCACATCCACTTTTAATATAAATTGCTGGATTATTTTTTCCTTTTTTTTGGTGCGAAACGAAAAAACTGTAAGCAAATCTATGTGAGCTTCAATTCTCCATTCTGAACGGTATCACGATGTGCTTGCCGTAGGCCTTCCGTATTAATTCAATGCTGCTTTACTCAAGCAATGCACCGGTAATCTCTAACTAGCCTGCAGAAAGAAAGCATCAACTTGAAACAAACTAACTTTGTAGTTGTTTTGTACCGAGCTATCGCGAGCAAGACCGTTAACTTTGTGAACGCGAGAATTTTCACCTTGCGGTTTTATGACAAGTTGAAGTCACGTTGAACTTTTGTCATATTGTTTTTTCTTATTGTCAATGACGCTTTCTTCTGCCTTGTATTTTTGCGTTTTGCCCTTATATCAACGATGATTGCTGAAGGCTCAGCATTTTTAGTAATAACCATTTCATTTGCGTTTACTATTCAGATCAAAAAGATTACTAATTTTATATATTTGTGATAAATTTGAATAAGAATAACGAAGCTGAATTTGCCAAAAAATCTAAGTCCAATCATGGTGTTTTCTGCCCACTACGTGGTGAGTGAAAAGTTAGCATCTCTTGTTTGTGCTTCATGTTATTGCATCGCTATCAAAGTTCAAAGGCTAATTGTTTCGGAAATAATAATCATGTAGTTTTTCACAATCAACATCATATATTTTTCAAAGTTAATGATTAACACCTTAGAAAAGTTTATTTCTACCCAAAAATTTGAGATATTTTGCAACATTTTCAAAAATGTAGTGAACATAAATTTTTGCTCCTCTCTTATATTGAAATGCTGATTAAGTCCTGACTGCTCATGAATTGTTTTTATTGAGTTATGATCTATTTGTTTTGTGCTCACATATTCCCAGTAAATAACATAACAGAAGAGAACAGAACATTTTCTCTTTAATCTCGAACATATCAACTCCTAAAACACGTTTTATTCTAAACTATTTCAAAAGTTTATAAAGTTTGCATAAATTTATGCAATTCAGTTTACACCTTAAGAGCATAGGCAAATGATTTGATGTTTCAATTTGTCATAGAAATCATATATCGCTTTATCCGTAATAAAAATCATATCATACTTCAATCCGCAGGTCATTCAAAAATTAGTGGAATTCAAGACCACAAAGAAGCCCAGAAAATATTTGCGTTTCATTTTCTTTTTCTTGTCCGAGCATTTAAAAGACAAATTATAAAAGACCTCTCGGCCGTTGTTTACGTACCTCTGATATCTTTCTTTTTGTACAAGGCTGAGAACTGAGGCCCCCAAGGGCAAGCGAACACTGTGGGCGTTGCACCGAGGGAACGAATGACCCGAAGGCATAATCTCAGGCCGGTGCTTGAGTGTGCTGTCACAAAGATTTCAATCAGATGTTTCGCTTTATCAGGCATGCAGTAGTTTCTTTACGCTTTGAGCAACGCGGAACTGAAACAGCATTGCGTTAATGAACAAAGAAATGCTTTATCACAAACTTGAATTGAAATTTACAAGAAAAATACAGGCTTGCCTGATTTAAAACTTCTGAAAAATGTCAAAAAATTAAGCAATGGCAAACTACGAAATGACTATTTAATAGCACTTAATTTATCGAAAAGTATGTAGATAACGTTATGCAAGGTCAGTGATGGTTGGAAGGTTCACACCGACATAAACCACAAACATTATCTTGAAAACAATTTAGTGTGTATTGCAAACAATGTACCCAACCCAATTTGACGAGACCATCCCTGGACGGGTTTCGTCCTCTTGGACTCCTCAGCAGGGCCTGTCCCGTACCCCAAACCAAACCCTTCCAAGGGTAAATGAGACTAAATGAGCAAAAGAGCAAATGAGACTAAAACTTTATTACTCTAATCTATTCAATAGCACTTAATTTATCCAAAAGTATGTAGATAACGTTATGCAAGGTCAGTGACAATTCCAAGGGTTTGGTTTGGGGTACGGGACAGGCCCTGCTGAGGAGTCCAAGAGGACGAAACCCGTCCAGGGATGGTCTCGTCAAATTGGGTTGGGTACATTGTTTGCAATACACACTAAATTGTTTTCAAGATAATGTTTGTGGTTTATGTCGGTGTGAACCTTCCAACCAAAAGTATGTAGATTTACATTTCACTTTTACAGAAAAAAATGGTAAAACAATGAAGGATTGCAGCTGAATATTTCGGGCATTTAAAACGTGCCATTTTCTCTAAAAGTAATGCAAAGAGCTTAATTTAATTTTAACATTGTTTCAATTAACTTTCTTAAATTCCTAGAAAAACTAATTTCTTTATAGACTAGTTTTAAAGTTCTCTTCTACCACAATTCAATAGGATAATAAAATATAGTTTTGTTATAGTTCAACATGAAGCAAATGCAGGGTTCAAAGGCGCAACCGGGGGATAAGGAGGCTTAAGCCCCCTTTAGCCATGTCACTTTCACTTAGATAATATACATAAGCTGAAGAATATAACTTAAATTTACAGTACATACCTCCAAGCAAATGAGACTAAAACTTTATTACTCTAATCCCCTCCAATAACACATAAATAAAATTGATGTAAAATGTGAATAGTAACATTATTTTGACATAGCATTGACTTGAAATTAATATGTACACCGGCTGTATTACATCGTCGTTCTGATTTCATTCTTTAACCCAACAGAAGAAAACTGATCAATTTGAGAATTTGCTGTATTGGGTGTATTGCAGTGGACTCCCCTCAAGTATCGCACAACCAGGTTACACAATTTTCAGTTTTCGGCTAGCACGGTAGCGCCGAATGTATATTGCTAAAAACAATGCAATTTACAAAATTGCGAAATAATTAAATGTAAGATCTCATCCAAAAGAAAAGGTATTACTTTTATCAAATTATAGCTGAACGGAAAAAAATCAAGTCGGTTGAAGTTTAGCATAAAGGCTTGAAGACCTTCAGAATCAGATTTTTCAAGTTTCTTCAAGAGCAACCATTATGTTTAACAGCATTGGAAAAAGCAGTTTTGTGGTTGCTTGCTTTGAAGTTGAAAAATTTGCTTGGTTAATTTTGCCGCTTTCAAAATCTTGCTTCTTTTTTCCTCTTTTTAATTAATGCATTAATCAAAAGTGTGCCACTAGCTTTTCTCAATAATATAAAGAATTGTAAAGATTCTTACAGAAAAATTTACAAACACCAAAAACCTCTGCCAAAAGTATGAGATTCGATTAATGATTTCGAGAAGAGCCAATCGTCAAAATCACCGAGAAAACTATCAAATTATTGTTGTAGAAAGTTATTTCCTCCAATCCATTTATGAACCACATGCAGACCATTTCTTGGTGCAAATGTGTGAAAGGTTCGATGACCAAAAGATGAAATGTCAAAGTCTCTTTAAAATTTGATATTCAAATAGACTGTAATACTGACATCTTCTTTAAAAACAGGTTGCCTGTTTCCAACGACAGCAAAATTGTCACAGTTTTAGAAATTTTGCGCTGGAAAGAAAAGTGGAAGAAACAGGATATCGCCGTTATTCCTACAAATGCAATTGATGCTTTGCAAGCTTTCAATGCACACCTTTTTCCAATCGTTCGGAAGCTGCTTAATATTTTGGCAACGCTACCTGTAACAAATGCTACAAGTGAATCTAGCTTTAGCACCATGCGACGTCTAAAAATGTATCTGAGGTCCACAATGGGAAAAGAACGGTTAACCGGTTTTGCTTTGCTTTGAATTCAACTGGAAAGATCAATTGACAAAAATGGTGTTTTAAATGAACATGTCACAAGTTCTAATAGGATATCTGATTTATTGTTCAGTTTAACGATATTTTGTGTTCAATCAAAAAGCCTGAGGGGAAACTGTCCACTTCGCCCCCTTGCATCGGAAACCCGTGAAACTATACCCACTTTTGAAAACTAGTAGAAGTACTTTAAAGCTCTTTGTTACTTTAGTTCGGCTACATTTCTGCTGCCGTATACTATGGTTAATGCCTATAACCGTGTATTTTTGTCAAGTATCAAATTATCACTTAGCAGCGATCTTAATCTTAACTTTGGCTGATAAACAATGCAGCAAGAAGCTTGCTTGCAAAGATAGGATTTAGTTTAAGACATGACATTGAGGTTTTTGCAGTTTCAATCGTGGTTGCTTGTCTTAGGCCTTGGCAGAAACATTGAAAGCTGATATTACCTGAGCTTTAAAATACCAGCAGTAACATATTATTTGTAAGCCCATTACCCATTGAAGCAGACTACGTCAACCCGTGAGCTGATCACAATTTACAGAAACAAAATTGCTGATTAATGATTATAATGACAAAAATTTAGTCAGCCCCTTCTTTACGAAAACCCTAGTTGCGCGTCTGGTAGGGGTTGCCTTTAACAACCTCTCTTATAAAAATTCCCCAAAATTATCTCCTGGTTTGCATAAAATGTCAAATACATTTTTCTTTAAGCTCCTTATGATATCACGATCATCATCAAATACTGTTTTCATGTCAAACTATTTTTATATGGAAATATAAAAAGAAAAGGAAAGTATATTTAGTATAAAAATTACTTCCAAAACAAAGATGCTATATTCACAAAAGAACAGTCATGTATGCTCGCGAACAGCCAACGGTAGAAAAACAAAACAAATGGCAACGCTTTTTTGGGGCAAAAACGTTTATAAAAAAGTAATGCCTAGTGCCATGACCAAGTGGTATCTGCACCCTCTTTTCCCCACATTGTTGCCTTTTTGCCACGTATTCCTCACGTCAGAAACGTTGCTTTTGGTAAGATTCAAACCTACAGTCCTGGAATGTCATTGACAAAGCGTCCAAGTTAAAACTACAAAAAACAATTATCGAATATTTACATGTTCATATTTCACAATGGCTGCATTGCTGTCAAGCCACTTTACACGATTCCCACCGCTTGGCGAATTCTAACTTTAATGAAGTAAGCCCAATACTAAGCAATCCAAACTGAATAATGAAACTTGGAAATTTCGGAGCCGGTTTGCAACATGGTTCTCTGTATATTAAAAATGCCGCTGTCCTGCGACCATGCAGCACAAAGATGCAATAATGAACAAACAAATGTTAAAGCTGTTGATTGCGGCATGTTTATGAAGTGATGCTTCACTTAAATGCCCAACAAACAACAAGGAAATGCTATTGTAGAACCACGGGTGTTGAACCAGCGACCTCTTAATTGCAAAAAACTATTGTGCAAAAATATAATCTGCTGGTGCGTGATTTATGGCGAGGAACAAAACCAATTCAGAACCAAATCTGGCTTCAGTTGTCTCTCTTGTTCTACCGATGATTATGCCAAACAAATTTTTTAGGTTGTGCGTTCATTTAGGGAAAAGTTTCGTAGACCAGACCCACCAATATTAACAGAGCGACAATACTGGCTAATATATTGTGGTAAACAGCTTGTTAATGAACTTTCAAAATGGCAAAGCGAACAAGATTTAAAAAGATAGCATTATTCAACAGTGCAGTGCGAAAAGCTAATACCAATTCCGGTGGGATTCCTAACTCACACCTTTTTGATCACCAGGTGGTTGCTTTACCTTGTGACCAACGCAATATTAAGCCTTCAATTCCCCTCTAAACGCTCATCACCCACCTGTTGGTCGTTTATGAACCAAGGCTTAAGACTTTGCGGCGGCATAGAAACATAGATTGCCTTAAGCACCTGAGTTACACGAGGTAATCTTTTTATGAAGGTCTGTATTTTAGCTTGGTCAATTGTTGGGACCACTGGTTATAGAGCACTAAAAATGGCTAAACAATTTTGGTGGGATTCTCCTCTTCATTACCGGTCAGATGATCTATCATTTGGAATCCCACTGTAATCGTTTTTAACCTTTTGCTCTGCTTTGAAGTAGGTGACCCCAGCTATTAACTAAATATAAATACAAATCTTTATATAAAGGTTTCCTTTTGTAACTTGTATTATTCTATAAAGATTAAAACGGTTAGCCATGTTAGCCTATGACATCATGTAATTGATATAGATTGAAGTCACAGTGGCTCTATAAATCACATTGGCTCTGAAACAGAATTCTTTATGATGTGAAGGCTTTTATTTAAATAAAAGCAGCTGAAAAAGCGGTGGTTATAACTAGGAAACTTCGTGTATATTCATTAGCATAGTTAGACTTTACCGCTAATGATGACAGCATGACATTTTGCATAGTATCATATTTTATTCTTGAAACTTCCATTACGGTTAATGCCACAAGCAATTGATACCAGGGGTGTAAAAGTAGGTAGGTGGCTGCGAGGCATTATTCCTCAGAAGTTTTTCAGTCACTTCCCCATCCATTCAGCACAAACCCTAAAGCATTCTGCAAAAAAATCACTTTCGGAAAGTTGATCTTCAACCAAAAACTTTTCACTATGTTTTGAGCAAACAAACAGGAAAAGAGGCACCTTCAAAAAGTTAATCTAAAAAACAAGCCTTCAACTTTGCTTTTACACAAAAATACAATCAGCTTCCCCCAACCTCCATACAAAAAAAAGTGTTACGCCTAATGGTTGATACTGCCCTTTTTAGTCAATTGGATGACATTGAAGCGATTGATAACGTTTGCAGTAATATCAAAGTAACCCACAGACGAAGTGGTTTTCTTTTGTAAACTTACGATACAAAAAATTTATTTAAAATGTCTTCTTTGCAATCAAAGCGAATGTTCATTATTGTTAACAGGCTATTGCTAGCTAATCGACATTGCCTAAATTAAAGACTCTAAACTGAGCAATAAAACTCAAAGGGCAAGCGGTTTTATTTTTTGTCTGAAAAACAGCATACATGTTTTATCTAATTTTCTTGGGCTTGCTACTTGAGTAAGTTTGTATCATCCAGCACAGCTGGTCGAAAAGTCAACATGAAATATGCCGGAATGTCACCGATGTTCGGTCAAATAATCAGAAAGACTTCATGAAAAAAGCACCAAAAAAGCAAGAAAGCCAGAGATATTACTTCAATAAGTTCCTTTAGATGCCAAATCAATGCAAAACTAAAGTCCGTCCTACACTAAGGCCGAGCGGGTCTTAATTCTTTGTTTGTATTAATAGAAGGAAAAAAAAAGCGGAGGGGCATTGGCCTCAGTGTAGGCCAGGCTTAACACAGGCTAAGTCACAATCCTCCCATGACCTCATCAATTTTCACTAAAAGGTTGGGTCCAGAGCAGCAGTGACAGTAAAGTAAGTTTCTCTTGAGTCCTTTGCAAAACCGATTCTTGATTTTGGCGTTGATCTCCAACAATAAAATGGGCCGACCAGTAGAAGCAAATTTCTTTCTTGGTCTTGAGCGTTCATCTTCAGAAGAGCATTCCTGCCCAGTCTCTTTAGTTAATCTTCAAAAAATTGCCTAAACTTTTGGCTTTTTGTCGAAATGACTTTGCCAACTAGCAAAAGATTTTAATCATTCTTTTCGGCAAGCCGTGCTCGCAAGCATTTTTTATTGGCACTGCATTCCAGGCAGTGTAAAATTATTTTTTTGGGGCCAAAAGGACGGTATGGTAAAAATGTGCCAAAATATCGTTTCCATACTTTTTCCAGCCCCGCTTCCATATATTTTGAGAGTTTACTTCCGTAACATTACGGCGGGGCGCGAATAGCCCCAGAGCATTCTCTAACAACGTGCTTTTATAAAGAACAAATTATTGCTCCTTTGATTAGTGGATCTTGAAAGTTATGTCTTTGAAATTATTGGGAGGCCTTTGGTGAGGTTTCCCTTTGTGTTCCCATTTCAATAGCCAACACTACTATATTTTTAAATGTTTTTAACACCCAGCGATTGGGCAGAAATACATCTTGGCGGTTGGAAACTTTATTTTTTAAACTGCATTTTCGCCTATAGAACTCACCGATATTTTTAGCTTCCAACTACTCAGTCAACAAAAGTAGAATATGATCATTTACGACACTCATATCCACGTAGCTCTTGATAGCAAGAGCAGTAAATGAGATAAAAGCCTTTTTTAAGTGCGAGAAGAAACAGCATTAAAAAATTTTATGCCTGCACTGAAAAAAGATTTTCTCTCTCTTTAAAACAAATTTTTTTTTGAACTTTGACTGGAAGCAGTAGCAAAACAATTGGGCATTTTGAACAAATTTTAGAACTCAAAACTGATGGAAACGTAAATAAATGTTAGTTGGATGAATCTATTAAGTGGTTTGCGATTTACTTCAGCGTGCAATTGCGAAGTAGAAACGTGATAGCTCAAAATGGTGTACACTGTCTACATTACAGTCGCGCCCGAAAGTATAAGATCACCTAAGTAAAATTTGAAGTTTTGTATGAAAATGAAAAACTCTTGCTGATGTTATGTCACATTAGCTGTTATGTTCTAAGAACATTGTTATGGCTCTAGTGAAGCCTTTAATGATGAGATTTTGTGTGAAATTCTTTTTTTGGAAGCAAAAACATTCAGTTTTTTTCAAACTTTAATGCTGAAAATATGGGAAAAAAGAGGGTTTATCGGTTGTAGAAAGGGCAAAAATTGTTACTTTGAATGAAGAGGGGGGTACTCAGAAAGCCAAATATAAAAAAAAACAGAAGTTTCGCAAAACAGCAATCCATCATGCCTTCGTCAGATTTTGAAATTTTGGGACCTTTCAGGATTTGTACAAGCCTGGAAGACCCAGGGCTACCTCTCGAAAGGATGATCACCTGATGAAGAGAATGGTAGCGCGCTCACCTACAAGTTCAAGCAAAAAAATTAGATCGGCTTTGTCGCTCAAAGATAAATTCGTCGGTAAAAACCACCGCAAAACGTTGTTTGACAAATGAATGTGGGCAAAGAATTTACAAACCCACCAAATAACCTAGGTTTAACTCTTTTATGAAAGCTAAAAGATATGCTTTTGTCAAGACTCACCTGAATTGGACCACTGAAAAGTGGAGTAGAGTTTTATTTTCTGATAGTTTGACTGTGCAGCAGTTTACATCTAACAAGCAACTAGTGAGAAAGCTAGTTAACGCCATATATGAAGACAGCTACACCATCCAAACCATTAAACACCTCCCAAGCATTTTGGTCGGGGGAGGGGGCAATATCTGCACATGTTATAACTGGTCTGTATTTCCTCGAGCCAAATACCACCATGAATGGTGCAAAATACCAAGATCTATCCAAGGATAAATCAGAGATCCACATGATGGTGCATGATTGCAATGTTTTTATGCCCGATGGCGCTCCATGCCATAGGGAAAAGTCAGAGAATAACTTTCTACAGCAGAACAATGTTGATATCTTGGACTGGACAGGAAACAGTCCAGATCTAAATCCAATCATAAATTTATGGCATGTGATAAAGAATGAAGTAGCAGATCAGCATCCTACCAGTACGGAATCATCAAAGACAGCGACAAAAATTGTATGAACTCAAAAAATGACATCAGGATACTGCTGTAATCTCATAGATAGCATGCCCGGCAGAATGGCTGCCGTGGTAAAAAACAGAAGAGGCCTTACAAAATAATAAAACAATAAAGTGAATAATGTTTTCTTACATTTATGGTGCATCAATTACTTGATAGGTTAAGTCTCAATAGATAGACAAAGAATCAAGCGTATACGACAAAAATACAACGAGTTGGGAAAATGCAAAGTGCAAACACAGTGAAAAGTCATGGGTGATCTTAAACTTTTGGGCGCGACTGTAATGCCTTTATTTGAAGTGAATGCAGGAGAACGGTCGTATTTATTAAATAAAATACTGTGCAATTTTTTGGGCTTTGAACTGCAAAGGCGTTTTAGTGCCAGGATATTTTTGTTGCGTTTCATATTTTGTCCTTCATATTACTACTATTGCTGAGCGCCAATCAGAGGGCCACCGAATATTATTTTGAAGCCTTTGATGTGAATCGAAAGGAAATTTAAACCAGGTCTACCTGTTGCGAAACGTAAGCAGTCATAAAATTTTTTATTCAGCTTAAGCTTTTTGCTTGTAATTTGCATACATATTCATCAGTATTACCGAATAAAGTGTTTTCAGATATTTGCTCACCTTGACCTATGCATTAGTTTCGTGTCGAATTTAAGGTGATCTATTTATGTCGATGTAATTTAATAAAAGTTAGAGTGCCTTACGTCATGAGAAAAAGATTGCGTTGTTATTCGCTGTCATACAAATATTCTTTTTCCCCGACTTTTTAGAACATTTCCCAACGTACTATGACAGTTCTAAACAGTTGAACAAGGGATGAAGCAGTGCCCGGGGGCGAATAACAAGTGTCTGGCACGTAGAAAAAATACCATTGATTGATCACTTATGGTGGTAACGTCCAAAAATTAGTTTTTAGTCGAAAACTTTGAAACTGACTCTATTTCTTCTTTTTTGTGAATTTCATTACGTATTACCAGTACGTCTCCTACAATATTTAAATTTCAAACCTGGCTCTGTTATTTGAAGACAATATGACTATACGCATTGATGTGTCAATGTCTGACATCACATTATGGACTGTGGATGATCAACTACGTTATCGTTTTTTATATCGGGTTTAAATTAAACCAAATTTGTTAAAAGATATAGCCAAAGATAGTGAGTCATATAAAAATACTTTTAAGACAATTTCTCCGGCCATTTTTTTACAAAAAAGAGATGAGAAAAGACAATTACATAATGCCCACAGTGACAGCTTGTTTTTAATGTTGCATTCCAAGAATATGTCGGCGAGTGACAATTTTGCGGGGAATGAGAAAGTGACGTCATAACAAGTTTGTATTATTGCACTTTCAACAAAATTGTCGGGGGTTTTGTGTATAGGAGACAGAGACGTCTCCTACCCTGGCTATGAATATGTTGAGGTTATGCTGACACTTTAACGGAGGCTACCTTTATTTTCTTAAACTAAGGGGAATGATAATAATTTCTAAGACGGCCGACAACGGACAGTATTTCGATAATGGGAATTTTTGTTTGTCACAGCCAATGAAGGTTATGTGGCAATTTAGCAATTGAATATGGATCTTTGGCTGGTCAAGGTTGTCTGCAAAACTGAGTTATTTTAACTTTCAAACCCCGCAACGGCTATGTTTTTGCGTTCTATAAAAAATCATTTAAAGGCATTTCACTTGCTTGTATGGATTGCTTGTGGTAGAAATACGCTGGGATAGTAGTAATGATTGCTCCAAAACAAGTCGAACTATAGCGAGCTTCTGACATGGCCGACAAAAGCCTTCCAGAGACCGAAGGAAAAAAATTTAATTGTTTTCAACGTCGTTCATGAAAGTGTTTTTGATCTGCCATCTCGAGTTCGCTTGATGGAAACTTTAATTTCGGAAATGTTTATTCAAGAGAATTACTGTTTATTATGTCATTTTATTACTTGATAATTGTTTTGATGGATTGCTTGTTGTGCGTCCAATATAGCTACTGGTGTTTTGGAGTAATCATTAGATCCTCAGTTTTGCAATTACTAGATCTGGGCTCAATTGCCGTGTCGAATCGTGCCAAAACCTTTTAAAATGGTGTTCGCAGCACCCCTGTAGAGCGCTCAGTACAAAAGAGTAGCTTTGAGAAAGGTTCGCTCGTTGCGTCCTTGAAAAAGACATCTTACCAGTTTTCTCAACCTTTACAGTGCAAACAGATGGTAAGGACGAGCGGTGACGCTGTCCAATTAAAAACTTGCAAACATTTAGTACTTACGCACGAACAAGGGATTCAAAGTAGATTTAATGGGCTGTGAAGCCGAATGTTTATTGCAACACAACTTCATCACTTATTGAAATGAGTTTACAAAAGATATACATGTATATTATCGAGTTCATCTTAGGTAACAGCAATTGATGCGGTACATCGGGATTCATCGGGATGCCGATGAAGAATTACAAATACATTACGAAAAGGTTTTTGGGTAACAACTTTTTCCAAAGCTATATTGAAGTTCTGTACCATTATGAATTATTTGTTTCGTTATTGGAAAACGACAATGCATGCATTCACAGCATTTGCTGATAAGATGTTGCTTTCATGTAAAATTATAGACCTCACATTCAAAGGCGACAACAAAAATTGCTTTGATTTTGAAACAAAAAAGGAAGGTTTGAACAAATAAAATTCTTGTGCTCTTTCAAAAAATTCACACTGTTGTTAAAGCAAGCAACTTTAATAAATTAAAAGTCATTTTAATTCGTAAAACATCTTAAAATTCGAACGTTTTCGACTTTCATGAAGCCCTTTTCAATAACTAAATCTGTAATTGTTACGTAATAAATTAAAATAATCAACAATAGTTTCTAATAATACACATTATGAAGATATAGTACTTCTAGTGGCTATAATAACGTACAACTTTAAAATAAATAATAGCTGAGAGAGATCGGATCCAAAAGCCTTTAGGCTCATCAACACCAGGACCAAAGCCTTACAAAAATAGCAAGATTTCCAAAATTATGCGAAAAATCCAATATGGAATGTCATGTTACAATTACGTGCATAATGCAATTACATTCCTAACACAACTCATTTACCAAACTGCTTTTCAAAGCTTTTTGAATTGAACGAATTTTTGCCATTTATTGGATTTACTAAATGATCTGAAACAAATCTAATTACTCAAATATACTTCTTAATTTTTTGCTATTGCCAATTTTCATTCACAATCCCAAAAATTTGGTCGGAATACTCCTTTGTCTGGCCAAATGTGATAATAGAATGCAGAGATCAATTTAGGAACCTGACGCATTTCTCTTGTCAAAACGTTTTTACACACATTGTGATGAGACAGCTTCCAGAAAATTAGTCTGCATTGTAAATCACTTATATGCAGCAAATCCCTTTTCAGCAATTTTTGTTTGTTTGACTTATTCCTTGATATTGGAGCAATTTTCAGAGCAGCTTAAGTTAGACTTGTTGAATATCTGCGCCAGTTCTTTGAAAGAATCAGAGTAAGCTAGCAGAGCGTCGATAATCTTGGAAAAATGTTTATTGTAAGAAACATAAAGTACTAGCATGAACGATGTGTAGCTTTGAAGAAACAAAACACACATCAAAAAGACGCATAAGTCATTCTCAAATGACAAAGTCATGCTTAGCATTGTTAAAAGAAACTGATGGTGCGAGACAAAATTAATTTTTGGCGGAATAATTAGAGGTAAAAGTTTTCCTAAGCATAGTTGTAGTGTTATAACAGGTAAACCTGAGTGTTTTAACGGGGTATTCCTAAAAAAGATGAGGCAATTAGAAAAAATAAAATTTTCTAAATAAAAGATATCAAGGAATAGATTAATCTCAAATGTAAATTAAAAAAAAAACTATTTTCTGTACATTTTACGTTAAGGACCAGGCTTTTCAGGTAGAGGTATCGCTCTTGTGGCAGGTTGGTTTGAAGTGTCATCATCAGCTAGGTTAGTTATAGGCCGCTGCGTGAATGCAGTTGATACGGTTTCGTAGAAATGTTGATGAGGGTTGTCGTAGGTTTGAGAAATGTTATAAGCTTGAGAAGTTTTGAAATTTTTAGGAGTATTGGAAACAACTCTTCTCAAGTTAACACCAGAATAATCTGCTAAGACATTAGAATAGGATCAAGAACATTGTAGGGATTATCGTAAATCTCAGGCTCACTGTTATTTGCAAGTGATGCCTAGTGTTTAGAAATAAGTAGCTGAACGTTGAATGAAACCAGGTTGAGTTTCAATTGTTGAATGACGCCAAATCTGAGTTCTTGATTGAGCTTTAAAAGTTATACTTGATTCTGAAAGTACAGCTCAAAATTTTTTGTTAAAAGAAACGTCGCAGTTAATCAGAATCAGGCACACGCAAAAACACAACAAAGAAGATCAATACAATATATCTAGGAATTGCCCGATTAAAATCCGCTCTGCGACTAAGAAGTGACATCAGTATGATTCCAATTGAAGAAGCAGGCTACTCTTGATGTTCTGTTAACCAACGATGCATGCTTAAAGACGTTATTAGAAACGAAAATTTTTTTCAAAAAATTTTAATATTTCAAAAAAAATATTTTACCAAAGATATAATAAGGTAATCCACGATTTTTAGTTTTTCAAGTAAATTTTGCATTCTCAGTTACATGAATTGATTTGATAGCAGCTTACAAATAATTTTATCCAAACAAAACAAGTAGTTTTGATTTTTGGAGACAATGAATTAAGAAAGAATTAATTCCAAAGTTGAGGGTAAATGAAAAACAAACTAGTTTATGCCGAGAAACACTTTCGCTATTTCACTTGAAAATAGTTAAACAACAGAAACGGGTGAAAGATTTTTAAAAGGAGTAAGGCACCTGCAGGTAATATGGCCATGCTGGCAATATGGCCCACTGCTCCGATCTCCGTATCTAAGAGAAAAAATATTTTTCCATTTTTATGAACTTGAAGTGGATCCATACTTGTATTGATTCGCACAGTTAGGGTTAGATCTGTGCAGTAATGAGTTCGCTACAGCGAAACAAAAGTTTGAAATCTTGAAATTGAGCGTTTTTATAAAATCTAGGATTTTTTACCCTTTCAAAAATGGGGTGTATGGTTGGGGAAACTTTAATTTCTTTTTAGCAGGGCAGGAAGGGATTGCTTCAGTTAAACTAAGTAGTTTTGTGTGCTTAAAAAGATTTAAGCATTAGTTTAATTGATATGAAATTGTTCGAGAGCCGTTGCTGGTAATACGGCCCCCCTCCATTTGATTGAATGTGCACCTGTGATTGTGTTAGTGTGCATACAGTACTGTAAGTGTGAACACACCTGTCTTTGCATGTACGCTATAGTGATTTTGAGTACACCATTTGATTGTGGGAATTTAGGGAGTACACCTTTCTTTTAACGAAAATGTGATTGCTTAATTTTAAATTTAGTTGCGTACAGCATAGTAATGATCTAACTTTAGGGTACGTTTGCCCGCATGTTTTTCGATCCCTACGATTTAACCAGTAGCTACACAAGATATTCAGGACCTCTTGTTAATGTTCCTGAGCATCTTCATGCTTCATTTAATGCAAAAGCATCACAAAATATCTATTAGTTTGTCTACAAAATTTTTTAAATAGTTTGACAATCTTGGGCCTTATTACCTGCATGTGCATCCAATATGGCCCAAAAAAAACTTTTTTTTGAAATAGCCTCATGGAAACCCTGAACTTCATCCGACCTTCAACGTTTGATATATGATGTGTAACAACTTACTCTACTTCCATGCACAGTTTGACCAGAAACTTTCAAGTAGTTTTTAAGAAATTTGAGAAAGTTTGTTAGGGTGGCCATATTACCTGCAGGTACCTTATAATCCCTTTGCTTATCTCGGAATGGGACTATTTGGCTTCGCCGTTTGGGCGCGGCTGTTTGGGCGCCAGCTGCTTTCCTGGCTTCCTTTGTATACCCGTTGATCATTTTACATTAATACAAATGTTTTTAGAGCATTGCATGACTTTTATCAGAGAATTCAATCAGCCCACGTATTTTTATTTGAACTAAAAACTAAAAATGCTTTTTAAACAAAATATTCTTTTTTTGCTGGCAGTTTCCAATCAAACCGTCTGTTTTTGACAATCATGTTTGAATGAGTAAAGATGCGTTGATATAGCTCAAAATTATCTACACAAGTTTATACAAAAACCCGATCTATAATTTCTTGTACGCCTAAGTTTTCTTTTCTTAGCAAACAGTACGTAACCTTACACAAGCATGTACTGTACATGTATCTGGATATCTCTCTTTAAAATGTGTCATTGAAATACTTAGTCCTTACCTGATTCAACTGAAGAGCGCTAGAAAAATAATGAGAGTGTCAGCCATGTCGTACGCAATGGTGGCATTTAAACGTTTTAAGAACAGGTTCAATCAGAAAAAAAGTTAATGAATGTTGCCACAATACAAGTCGAGACTTTTGTTTTTGGAGCTCTAAACTTTCACAGCAAAAATTCAGGCCGAAAACACGACAACGACTGTTCTTTATTTGGAGATTTATAGTTTGAAAGTGGAAGTTTATGCGAAATATTTTTAACAACCGGTTCCATGAGCTCAGTAAATTTCAAGAGCCAGTTTGTGAGAACTTGCTCAATGCCAACATTGGTTGTACACAATTAAGTTAAGTAATTTTTCCTTATTTAACACAAAAGATGGATAAAGAGAATAGCATTTAATCCAGAATTTCTTTATTTCTTTATATTTAACGCTTGATTGATGGATTCATAATTCACGCAGTTATTGATAGCTTTTGATTGTCAGATTGACAATGTTTTACATTTGTGTTATTACTCACACTAAAATTTTTTAAAAATTGAATTGAAAATTTTACACTTTTTTAAAAAGTGAATTTTGAAAAAAAAATTGGAAAAAAAGTGTAACTCGGACCTTCATTTCTTCTTCGTACGGTCAAGATCTTTCTGTTTTGGTAAAAATTCTCCAGTTATGAGCTTTTAATTAGCCCTTTTTGCTAGTCTTTTTTTAAACTGAGTCACCACGACGGGTAGACTGCTTGGTCCCGCTACCTGTCTGCCACATAAAGATGGAGGCATCCCGTTAAGTATCTACCCCAAGGACACAACAAGCAAGCTTTCCGGCTTGTTCTCCACTCTATCCCTTTTCTGTTGAGCGCCAACCAAGGAAACTATGAAAACCATTTTTTAAAAGTCTTTTGAAATCACTAAACGTGAGAAAATGAACCCAGGTCTGACGAGAGCTAAGCGGAAACTGTAACGCAGTGGTTTCCAATTGGTGGTCCATGCGGCTTTTTAAGTAGTTCACCGAGAGCTCCTCTCATGAAAACGGAATAATTGCCATAAAGTCCTTATTTCAAAGATTCTAAGTAAGTCCTTCTGTCATTTTTCAACAAGAGATGTTACTGCATTTGTTTTTGGTGCAATACTGTCACTCATTTAAGGCTAGCTGCTAACTAGACTCTGACCTAATGAATTAGCCTTCTTGTTACGGTTTTCAGCGTCGACTAAATTAGAATTGAAATACCTCTTTCTATTTGGCACTATATATTACCTTTTTGAAAAAAATGTTGAATTTTAATGGATTGATCTTTTATTGAAATAAAATAATGAAATCTTATTCAAATCATCGAACAAAAAAGAAATTCAAATCGTGTGAGTGTTTCAGCTAATGAATTTGTGAGTGCAGCAGCCAATGAACTAGTTGTGTAGCAGCCAATGAACTTGTGAGTTTAGCATCCAATGAACTCGTGAGTGTAGCATCCAATGAACTTGTGAGTGTATCAGCTAATGAACTTGTGAGTATATCAGCAAATGAACTTGTGAGTGTAGCATCCAATGAACTCGTGAGTGTAGCAGCCAATGAACTTCTGAGTGTAGCAGTGAACTTGACGAATACTATTTCGAAGGAAAATACTCTTAGGCAGAAAACAGAGCACGTACGGCGTAATCAGAATTTTTAGAACACCCTATGTCAAATCGCATCGCAAACCAGGAACCGTTTTTCTTACTTGCTTAAAAATAGCTTCAAAACCTGCCAGAATTGAGACCACAAATTTGAGAAAAGAACAGGTAGCAATTACAAAGGAAAGCGCGCCAAGTCGTGGAACAATCCTGCAACTTAATAATCAATTTTTGTATTTTGGAAAACCAACCCAGTTTTTCCGCAACCTTTACTGTGGCTTCAGTTGTTGTCCCGCTCTCATTAAAAGGAACAGTAAAGGGGTCGGTATGAGTAAAATAGCTAAGAGTTAAGCTTAACGCTTCGAGATATTTTTGATCCAATTTTTTAAAAGTATGCTTGCTTTTGGAAAGGGAATTAGTTATGACGAAAAACCATCGACTATTCATTACTGTCCTTAAAACTATTCCTCAAGTTAATCCGGCGCAAGCGATTAAATAGATGTTCTTAACCCCGCCGTCACTGATGGGGGGACCTGCGGGCGATGCAGGCAAAACCGGCTAGAGCAGCTGTACGTACGATCGCTATCAACTGTTTGTACTTACTGTATGCTTTAACTTTTCCAAAACTAGACGTGAAAATATAAATCTCAACTCAATTGACCATTGTTCCGAGATTGGTATCACAAAAGAGCTTGTTTCACAAGAGTGTTATAACATTGCTAATAGATGTTTATTGGTAGTCTACACAAGAAAAAATCGGCTTACTGCGCTAAAAAAGTGGCTATGCACAGTATACGCTTTTGTACATTTTGAACATTTTTTGCTCTCAAGTTTTTTGTAAAGATATTTAATTCACATGAATATTTATGCTGCGTCACACTCTACCTTCTCACACAAAGTACACAAAGTACGCACCTAACAACTTTTATATGTTTTAGACAGCAATTACATATGCGCTTTCTGTGCGTACTTTGCGGACAAAACAGGTTGTTCTGACAGCAATAGCATCATGTGAATATCTAAACGGATGAAAATTTTCGTACAAAGTGCATGAGCGAAAGACGTAAAACAAAAGGTACCAAGTGCAGCCATCTTTAAGTGCTAAATATTGCGGTTTTTTGCCAATGTTTGTCTAGTTTTTGTTTTGACATGCTTCACCTACAATTTATCAACCCTTGAAGTCGGCAAAGCGAAGATTTTTTTCATTACTTGAAGTCTCTGTCTCTGCTCTGTGTACATCATTTGCTCAAACATTTGGCAACACTGCATGTGAACAGTCGTTCATTTTGTTGAAAAAACTGTTTCTTGAAAGAGTTCAAACGCACGTAATAATTATGTTATGTAGTGTTTTGTACGTCTTGGGTAATTCAATATGCATCTTCAAATACTATTCACTCCTCGTTTATATTTAGTGAAAGCCGCAGCATTTATCACTAGTTTCCTCAAGACTCCATTATAGTTCTAGGCAAAATCTTCCAAAATTAAATGCAATCTATAGGCATGGATCGAAATGCGGTTTATTTTCGGAAACCGTTCTTTCATCAAGAAGCATACACACACAATTTTGTTATTACCAGAGCTCCTTTTATCGTTTCGTCAGTGTCGTGTTGCCAGTAATAACGAAGAAAAAGTACCTGACCTTCGGGTTATTGAGTGGAGAGTACAATTGCTCTAGTTTAATGAAGGGGAGGCAAACGCGTTTCTTCAAGGGGTTTTTGGCTGACAATCACCTCTTAAAATACGCTAAAGAAGACGTCTTTTGGAACTTTAGGCCAAACATTCGTCTGACCTGTCCTGCTACTCTAACTCAGTCTTTTTTTTGATGCTGCCATAGCCTCATTTCCTGGGGTACAGACTTGCACTCGACCCCCATGGGCTTTTAATGCTACTTTCAAACAAAATAATCCTCAGCCTTGTTTGTAATTTTGTTGAGGGGAATAAAACATTAACCCTGTAAAAGCTTTTTAAATCACTCAAAATTTTGCCAAATACGGAAAGTTTGGGGCTTAAATCAAGGCAAAAAAGGAGTTTTTATCGGCTACATACAGAGCTTAATAATCTTGTTTTTCTTTATTATCAAACCTGCATCATAGATATGGCGCAATGACTCCCCTTGAATATTCTAGTGGTCAAATGCACTAGCGTGTGAAAGATTTTTGAAAGGAGAGGCATAAACTATTAACACTATGAAAATCTTTTCAAAAAGTTTACTAGAAGTTTGTCAAAAATGGGGTGTTTAAGAGTTAAAAGTAAGGAGAAGGCATTTTTCAGAGGTCACTTAAAAAAAAGACTGAAAGGAGTAACTTGACAATAGGTAAAATTTCACAAAGGCACTTTATGGTTTTTCCAACACTTTTCCCCATTATACGGTAGTGGTTAGGTACCGTCTTCTGCACATGTATTCCACGACCGAACAAAACACGTGGTAACTCATCTGCGTGAGAAATGGTAGGCCTGCCTGCACATCAACATAAAAAACTCAAAACCCTTCTTCCTAAATAAAAATTTAGATAGACTTTTCAATTGCATATTTACTGACCGAAATCAAACTTTTCAATTTCTCGTAGGATAAAGTCTAGAGTTTCTGGACTATCAATGACGGCCAAATCGGAGTTTAGTCTTTTGCATGCCTCTCTATCTTTATCGTGTGAGTCAACATCTTCAACAGCAGCAACAAGAAATGCACTATTCTGATCAAAAAACTTGAATTTTCTTTGAGCAGTTACAGTTGCACTCAGCAAACATAGTGGTAAAAAGTTAAACATAACATAAATGTGTTTTTTCATCACTTAATTTTGTTGAAGTTTCACTCGTATCTTTCAGTTGCTCTTGAAAAACATAAAACTCTAAATTATATATATAATATATATGACAAAACAATCACACTGTATGAGAAATTGTATTTACTCATCTATTCGTCATTGGTCTGATGCGACTGCTCAACTTTTGTGTGACTGCTTAGCATTGGCGTAACACTAAAATGTTTTAATACGACGAAAAAAAGAGTTTATTTTAATGGGATCAACTTTTTGCAAGCGATTTTTAGAAAACGAACTTGAAAACAATATTTTGTTTGGAGATCTAGTTTTTGAAAACATTTATTAACCCATTGATACTCAACCGACTAAGCCGATATTCATTCCGACTAAACCGATATTGTGGGATGCTTTAATTCATTCCTTTTTTCTTGTCTGGCGAGATTTGGGCATATATGATTCATGACAACAAACTGTTGATCAGCCTTTGTAAACTAATCCTTAGAGCAAACTAATTAGAGTTATATGTTGATGGAAAGCTAATTTCTTTATCTTTCAAACGACACTAATCGTTAGTACCATACTATAATCTATTTGTATTAAAGTTATCTGTTTTCACTCAGATTACTACTTTTTTGTAGGGGTAAAAAGTTACACTACAGGTGATAAAGTTTAGTGTTTTTGGTATAAAAACCAATAGAAAATGTGCAAATCAAATATCATCAGAATTGGCTTGAAATAGCTTTTAATTTGTAAAAAAATGTTCGAAAATCGATTGAGAAAT
The DNA here is from genome assembly GCA_963675345.1 of Trididemnum clinides. Classification (NCBI taxonomy): domain Eukaryota; kingdom Metazoa; phylum Chordata; class Ascidiacea; order Aplousobranchia; family Didemnidae; genus Trididemnum; species Trididemnum clinides. The sequence goes on from OY776293.1 coordinate 9,099,892, forward strand.
GAGGTCACACATCAGTTTTTTAGTAAACTGGTTTTGTTAAAATGTAATATTTGAAAAAAATGATCATATCGTGATGTGTGTTAGCAAAAGACTGTGTTGATCGTACTAGACGTACTGTGACATCGTAGACAAAGTTTGAAGTAAGCAGAAAATAGGAAAGAAGCATGCTTTAGAAGGCTTAAAGTGTTTAAAAAACGAAGCTGTTGTTGCACTGTCAATTGAGCTTAAATTGTTGTACAGTGTCTTTCATCAAAAACACTTTGTTTATATCTCCCAAAAAAACGTTTTATCGCGTTTTTACGATGAATGCTTTTTGAGTAAATTAAGAAAACATATCTCACAGTTAATTGCTAATTGTGACGTCATGTGAGATACTAAAAAAATGAAATTTGTTAAAGTTGATAAGTCGGGCTCTGGCTTTCGTTCGAATCAAAAATGGCGTTCCTCGGTTTAAAAATTCGAATTAAAAAAAAGTTTATCTTTTGTAAAAAATTAAATTATAAACAATGATATCACTCAATTGGGTTTCCGATCATGGGTTACCGGGACATATTTGAAACGGGAAGAGGCCAGAGAGTCAACAGATAAACCAAAATCCTCAAATTAAAAGTACTTTCTGATGTTAGATTCGGCGGACAAAAACATTGCGAGGCTCCATCAGGACTTAGAAGTGTGGAAATGTACAATGGAAAGATGCAAATTAGACCATATTAAGCTTGTGTCGAGTGTCGTGTTAGGCTCTTCGTAAAATGTTTTATGCCTTGTCACAAACTACGTATGACGTTTCTTTTAATTGACAAGACGTTTTATTTCTTAATAGTTGACAAACAATTTTATTTTACTAAGCGCAATGCAGTTATTTTGTTTGTTTATTTGTGTTTTTCAAAGTAAATCAGTCAATAAATATCAGCAGAATTATCTATCAATGAAGGAAAGATTTTTGATTCAAAAAAAGCAATAATAGCAAACTACAATAATAGCAAAATACAAGGGCAAATAACTACAAACCGCAACCTTTTCAATAAGAATTTTTTTTGCATACCGGAAGTGGGACGATTTTATCCCTGCAGTATTTAATGGTGGGATCAATTTGTCCCAACAGTATCAACTGCATAAAACCAAAGACTAATTCCAACACACAAGTTTTGCAGAAAGGACATTTATTTTTATCAAAAGATCTTTAGTTTTTCACACGGTTAGGTGTAATGTAGGGTAAAACAGTCCATGCACAAAGGCACGTTGCACTTTTGGCACAGTATTCTAGTTCTTTTCTCCTTCTTTTTGATGCACATTGTACACAGCGCCTTCTTCGTTTTTCTTTTACCGGGAAGTGATCTACCAAATTTGCTTGTGCTTTTGCAATATTGGAACGCCTTCCAATCTTTTTGGTTCTTTTACGTGGCAAACCGGATCAAACAGAATTCCCTGGCATATAAGCGCCAAAAAATTGTAAAAATTTCTCAAAACTGACAGAGAGGTCAAGCAATGTGTTTCTAAACTCTGCCAACATGTGTGTTCAGCCCAGCGCAACAAAGTCTGGCGGATGATTATATGATGAAACCAGCACCACCTAACCTCCAAATACTGAATTGTTCCATCCCAATTAGATTTGAACGCAAAACGATAATAATAGTGTTCTAATGCTGATGTCTTGAGATCAAAATAACCCAACAGTATTTAAAGGGCTAATATATAAAGTGAATTTTTCCACAGAATTTTTGCTGGGGGAGATAAAAGCTTACTTTATTTTTTAGTTTTTTGAAGTAATCTTCCTGCACTGCCACGCATTTTTGCCATCGGTGTACGAGTTTTTGCATGCCTTCTTTGTAGAATATTTTATATTGATTCTTAAGCCAATCGCTCAGAATGTTTGGCGTAGGGTTTACAGTGGTTGTAGTTCTCTTTCCTGTAGGTCTTCCCAGCCTGTCTTCATTGAAAACATTTTTCCGTCCTTTCTTGAATATTTCAGCCCACTTGTAAACAATTTTTTGACTTAAGCATGCTTCTTCATACCTAGCAGACATTTTTCTGAACATTTTACTTGGTTTTCACTGTTCTGCTACCAAAAATTAGATTATTGATCTTTGTTCAATCCTTGTGCAAATATCCGGTTCAGCCATTTTGCAAAAATTAAAAAATCTGAAGCGAAACAATAAGCTATCAAAACACAAACTACATGAAGTTTACATCTAATTCGTAAAAAAATGTAAAAAAGTAACCTTTTTTTTCCTCTATAAAAATTTTTAGAAAAATATTCACTTTATACATCAAATGACCCTCGTATTTCTACACACCCGTCACCATGCATTTTTATCATCGTTTTTACGAGCCTCATCAACACATTTAAAATATTTTCCCAAAACTACTTTTTAAATTAGATACATAATGAAATTACAAAGACGAAAACTTCGAGTTCACGTGCTACAATATCAAGCTAAACTTTGAATTCAGTTTTTTTCAATGAAGTACTCTAAGAAACCTTTAAAAAAGTGTTTTTGCCTTCAAGCACAAAACTGAAAAAATGTCCAAGTTACTTCTTAACTTGCTCTATATAGTAGGTGTTGTACTTAAATACACAAAGAAAAAAATAAGTAAAGCTCAAATAGCATTATGTGACTTAAATAGGCACTTTTTGATCAAGTAACAGTAAAAAAGAAATTTCGGCACTAATAGGTTAAGCCTTGGAAATGAAAACTTTTGAATTTTTGAGGGGCAAACAGCAGCGGGAGACTACACTCTCCAAGCCTTCTCTTTTGTTTTACGCTTAATCAAAACTTGGTAGCTCTCTCTTTGATACGTCATCTAGATATGTAGCATTGATATGCTAAAATATTAATGACATTACCATGACTTAAAAAAACATAATAAATTTTATGAGCATAAACCAAGAGTAACGCTTTGGCCTGCCACCAAAAGGAACAAAACTACCCAATTCAGTGTTTCTCACCAAAAGGGATAAGTTTTCATATTTTATAAATGTGATGGATAATTAGCAATATGATCAAATCAAGGAAAAAGTTATAGCGTATGCTATTTTATGATGTCACAATAAAATTTCCAGTCGCTTATGATAGATTTTTTTGACCGCCGGAAAAAATTCTTTAATAAAATTAGGCAGTACGTTCAGTTTGAAGAAGCGAGAAACATGAACATGAATTGGTGAAGAATTGGAAACCACCTTCAATGTTATCGTCATGCAACTAAAAATAAAAACCGCTCGGCGACAATCGCGAGAAACAACTTGGCCGTGGGCAACAACTTGCTTGAGTTTTTCTGCAACAAAATGAAATGCTACACCAGTCTCTCAATTGCCTACACGGAGCAGCGCAGTGGATTTTTGCCAACTAAAATGTTTAACCAGTAGGCTAATGTGCTGGCCCTAGCATGACACAAAATTGGTTTTCATCCATCATTGGATTTCCGTTTTTTCAGGGCGAAAGAAATAGTGCTTCCATGAAACTAAAAGCGAAGCCGCATCAGGTAAATGTTTGTTATTAATAGGTTCACCCAGGGCGATATGGTGAGAAGAGAGAAGCCGAACAACCGCAATCCGAACAACTGCAAGAATGTATGCAGCAAATGAAAATTCGTTTACTGATGCTGCATCGTTCGTCGCGCTCGATAGAGAATTCTCAGATGGCGTTTTCATGTAGAGGCGCTTCTTCAAAAAATGAACTACTTTCTCCCCATAACGTATTCATTCTCGTAACCTTAGCATACGCATGTTAGCTGTTTGAGGAAGCAACTGAAAGAAAAGAAAAATCGAAATAATAGAGGTTTGTAAACGGTTGTAGTAATCAAACAATAGCTTAATAATTGGAATTTATCAAGCTCAATCTCATTGAAAAGAAACAAACTTGCAGGGATGCCGAACGATATCAGTTAAGATAGAAAGTTGGAGTTACTTCCATAAAATGCCATGGCTGGAAGAGCGCTCGTCAGTGATGTTTGGATGTGAAAATAGTGGGAAAACACCGGAGAAGTTTGGTTCTTGCGTCTGGGAGAAGAGCACTTAACGCGTTTTCCCCATTTTTTAAGTGACAGACAGTTGGCGAGGCCGAGCAAGCTATTCGTCGTCGTGGGCAGGTTGAAATTAGAACCCTATCAACACGGAGCATGATCTGATACGTATTGATAAACAGGCCATCGCCTTGTTATTTGCCATGTAATCATTTGCAGACCAACCGATTAAAAGCAAAATTTTCACTAATTGCGTATATTTTTGTTAAATCGCCAAACACTGATAAATTATTACATTTAAATTTTCTTATGCAATACTTCTGTTTACTTTGGAGAAATGGTTGGTTTGGAAATTATTTTTTTCAAATTTGCTGTTTTCAAAATTATGTACTGATGTCACAAGGTATTTTCACCTGCTTGCTGCTCTCACCAACCTGCTACCAACCAATGGATACTGCCCTTGCAAAGAGCACGGAATGTAAGCCCCATGAGGGTATTGAACTAGCAATTGCGCGATTAGGCTTACTAGCTAGCGCTTTATGACACTGAACTACGCTGCTGACTTTAACAATAATAACCTTGGCAATATTCATGTCATTATCCCGTGTCGACGTAGTTTTTCTGTTTTGGTCATTATTTTCGGTATTTCCCCGCATACAAACTGTCGCTTGTTTATTTTATTCCCAAAACGATTTTATTGGTAGTTATTTCCTGTACTCCCCACGTAGACAAACCTTTTCTGATTTATTTTCTATGGGTTTTTATTAGTTGTTCTTTGGGTAGCAGTTTCCGGTATTCCCCCCGTTATCAAACCTTTGGTTGTTAATTTTTAGTTTCTAGTAATTTTGATTGGCTAAAATATTTGGGAACTTTATTTCGGTTACGTACGAATGGGAAGTATATACACGGGTAGGTCATTTTGAAAACCGAGAGCGATGAAAGCAAACAGACGATAGAACATAGAAGAACGAAAAGAAGGGAAGTGAAGAGACTAGCGAGAAGTGTGAAGAATTAGAATGCAGGGCCAAGCACTACTATAAGGAAAGGGGGCTGTCGGCTGCTACAAGAATGGTGTCAATGATTGTCGGCGTTCGACAGCTTATGTATTGATAGCGCCGTTTTGTTTAAGAGTGGGCTGACAACCTACCTTCTCAAGCGTAAGCCCTTAAGCCGAAGGATAGGGCATAGAAGGTAGTCGTTGAACTCTACCGAGCGAATTTTCTAGTCGCCGAATCGTCATCTACCGGTCACTAAGGTACAGGGCGGGTAACTCAACCGTATTCGGCGACACGGACAAAACCCGAAACTGAGCTTCCTACCCTGGCTATAATCTTGCCACTTTCTATTTGGATCGCAATTCATATTGGACTACTGATAAAAATTTCAGTCAGTTGATATCAAAAAGCATGTCATAAACTTTAGTAGTTCTTTATTGATTATATGGGTATTTTAAGAACTTTTTGACCTTGAAAAACAAGCAGAAAATCAGGTAGGTTCATTTTTCGTTTACTAAAAAAATCAAACTAAATTGCTTTTATGCCCCATTTCAAAAATCTCCTGTACGCCAGTGTTTCTACCGAGACTGTCGCTTTATCTACCAGAGTTTCGCGCGAAATCAAAATTCGAGAGCTCGATGCGGCACGAGTGTACTAGAGCTCAAGCTAAATCACCCAAGTCGCAGAAAATAGTGTTATAAGATAAAATTGGGTAGCGCTACTTTGAAGATCATGTCAAAGTCCACGTAAAGTCGGGCAAATATCTTGTTTTATGTCAAAGAACACGCCTCAATCCTAGGCAACTGCTAAGCCTACAACAGTTTCGCAAAGGCTGGATGAGCACAATGAGCAGTTGCAAAGTGCCTCACGCTTCCACGCTATAAAATTTGAAAAAAGAAGAGAATAAAAAAAGCATCTTTCGGCTACATCCCTTCAAAACCACATTTTTTTGCGTCATATTTTAAAGCTTTTTTCGAGTTTTATGACTTGTTGATTGATCTCTACATTATGCTGAAGCAAATAAAGCGTGAAGCAGAAAAAAACTTAAACTTAAACTGACTCTGGTGCACATCCATGCGGTTGCGCACAATGTTCTATTGGCAAAGCTTAACAATCTTTGTTGTAGTAGTGCTTCCAATTTGAATTTCCAAAAAATCTGTACCCTCTAATCAAGTTTAAATCACACGAACTCGTAAAATAAGGTTTATATAGCGTCGTACAAAATTGGTTGCAGCTCATTTTGAAGTTGATCGCTAAAACAAAGGTCTCTATTGAATAACTCCTTCGCTACCTCCCCGAAAAATTTTTCTTTTAACAAACCCTCTTCTTTTAAAGTGAACCTCCAAAAAAGGTTTTTCACTAAAAAAACTCATTCCTTTTGCGATTAATTTTCAACCTGGCTCTTCTTGTTGAATATATACTGGTTGACTCCTACCGCTTTACTCCATCACGTTTCGTACACGGTTGGAAAATTCAGGTACCGCTTGAGGTGTACTGTGCACCCGACTGTCAAGTGCTAACTTAGGGCATCGACAGCAAGCCCAACCAAAATGTTGGCAACATTGCGATTGCGACTCGACCTCTAAAATTCTTTAAAAGCCCTGACTGGAAATTTATTTAATAAATTTTGCTTGCATCTTTGAAAACATAGGCCCTATATAATTTTACATTGCAGCCTACTAAGACTCTCAACCACACTCTTGTATGTGGAGCTAGCCTAAAAATATTTTTGGCTCCCAAAAACGGTCAAAAATTTTAACCTAACATTTAAATGTGCTTTACGTGACAATGGCTTTTGCTTTTGTCTGTGTTGATTCGCTCTTAGTATGCAAAAATTAAGATAGCCTAAAGCAATTATTTTCTTTTTGAGGAGAGCAAAAACATATTCTTTGGTCTTTGCGTTTTCCAATTTTGTTTGATGAACCTTTTTTGGAGATTGATATTTTAAAGTCAAACCTGAACCGATCTTTATTTCTTGATCGGGCTCAAAAAAATTGTAGGGCCAAGGTCCTTTTGCCCCCTCTAGCTACGCTGGTAATTCAAACACCAGTAATCGCAACTCTTTAATCTAATATTAAAAACGTCAACCTAAAATATTTAACCTAACATTTCAAACGTTGTGTGGTCATGCTGGATTATAGCCTAAGCCTAATTAAACATTTAATTTTTCTGGATAATATATACATTGATGAGGGAAGCTACACGCCTTGGCTATATCCATCTATTGTGAGGTTTATGAAACTTTGAAGCTTATGTTTATATCCGGTAAGTTTTTATTGGAGAAAGAGAGAGAGAGAGAGAAAGTTTAGTATGGTGAGCAAACAAATACTTGAAAAATTGGAGACCGATGGTAGCTCATTAGTCTATACAGCTTAGATAAAAAAAATAAGCTGACAGAGGATCCTAGCGCGTTTACGCTCCAGATCCTCTATAAGCTAGATCTAAGTTAGGCTACGTCCATTGATTCCAAAGTATTGGTAGCTAATGGGGTTATTGATTTCCCGTTTGTTTATGAAAGCCGGAAAAATGTAACCCAATCCCGAGATTCCAGGAAAAAACGGGTTTTATCATAACATGCAAGAAGCAAAACATCAGAAACCAAGCTAGCAAAAATGCACTAAAACATGATTTTTTCACTTTTATTGCAATAACTGCGAAAAAAGAACCAGAACATTGACAGGTTTGTCACTTTACACGGAACAACATTTGATGACGATCAAGCCTTCCGCAGAAAAAGCATGTTGTGATTCAACTGAGGTCGTTGGGATGTTTAGTAAAGGTAGCTGGTCTTTTCAAGGTAATAGGTGAATTGAAATTTTCTGCAATATTTTTTGTGTGGCAGTAGCATGTTTACGATGCCTTAACATCCGGAAAATACCAAAAAAATTTCTTCCACAACCGGGAAACGTGAAATGTCAAAAGACACTAATTTCGGAGAAATACCGAAACCGAGATCCTGGTTTTAAAACCCAAATAATGAACAATTTTAATAATTTTAGGAAAAATTCGTCAAAAGCTAAAATATTTTTCAATTTTCAAAATGATATTTTGTGATCCATCATATCTAATGCCTCAAAAAGTTTAAAAAACACTGCCATTAACCCACATCTGTTTTGATCAATTTTGTGATGCAAAACCTTGTTAAATATTATTCGTTGCAAATATAATGGAAGGCCATGCTGAGATTCAGTTTTGTCAAGCAAATTTACACTATACAGGTACTGTAAGAAAAAAATGCTCAAGGAGTTGCCTAGACTAGGCTCTAGTGCTATGCATTATAGCTAGGCTAGGTCAATAAAAACTCAAAGTTTTTGCACGGGATCCGCCATCTATTGCTAAGCAGGCCTATGAATTACATTGTTGCAGTTCTAAAATTTGAAAAAGTATTGATAGTAATTTAAAATTTGCCCATGGGCAGTATTGAAACCAGCGTACTTCAGTCATAAGCTAGGCTATTAACTGTCGCGATGTTGTAGTGGTTATAACGTCCCCTTCGCAGGCTTTTGATCTGGGGTTTTTCAAAAAATGTTATATACAATAAAGCCAAAACCCAGTTGCTGATTGTTGAAAAAGGCTTCTGAGTGTATGGTTCGGCCGTAGTCTAAGTTTGTCCACAATTTTGTGGTCAGAAGTATCAGTAGCTTAACACAAATTGGGTGCCGCCTATATTTATAGAGAAGCAAATTGTTTTACTTTTTAACATTCAAATCGCAAAAAACTGTCACTGTATAATGACGCTTTGCGTAAAAAAATAGTTGTCCAACAATTTATGAGCGTTTCTCGTGGCAAAAGAGGCAAACACTTGGTAACAGGCGTTTCTACGGTACAGTGGGGAAAAAATATAACTATTGTGACGAAACACCAGATGAATCGGATGATCTAGCACATAGAAAAATCTATATTCTTTCAGTACGATAGAAACATTTTGCTCAAAAATGATCACCAGCATCATACGGTACCATATAGCAATCTATTAAATCATGTCAATAACCCACGACCGGTTTCGACCTTATTGGGTCTCATCAGGCGGGTGTAAAAAACACTCAATAATAAACGTGCTAAAAAAAACAAATTTGCCATTGGGTGCAAAAACAATTTTTCTATTGTTCTTTGATGCTGGAGGCACATCCCTCTTGATAGGAGATTGCCTTGAAAATTGCTGGCTAGCAACTAGCAACTCATGTATTCTTTCAGTACGCGTAGAAATAAAAATGACTTCCAAATAAGGTTAGCTGTTTAAATTTTGATATTGAAAAAATGCTTTGCAGATAAGTGATCAAAAAATGATAAGTTTCATACTTAAAAAAAAGACAGGGAGCAGTTACATTAGAAGTATTCTGACATGAGAAATTCTTGCAAAATAAATGCTGCAACACTAAAACTGCTGCAAAAATAAAATGATGGCCAGAATTAAATAACTACGGCACCGTAGCTTATGATAAAATTCACCCTAAGTGGCCACCACTGTTTCTCTACTTTGTGCTCAGCACGAAAGAGACAGTGTGGAGAGCAAGCTTGCAAGTTTCCTTATTGTGGCTTTGGTCAAGGCATTATTTTTGTATTTGTTCATTTTTATCCTCCATTCACGAGAAAGCGAATTGTATCGCTATATTTTGGACGGGACGTCCGCACTCGCTTGGGAGTTGCCATTTTTGAGGTGTCTGGGCCACCTGTCTTCCACATAAAGGCGGAGGCGTCCCGTTAAGTGCCTTGCCCAAGGACACAACAAGCGAACTTGCCGGCTTGTTCTCCACACTATACCATTTTTTAAAGTCTTTTGGTATGACTCAACAAGGGGAATGAACCCCAGGTCTACCGACTGCGAAGCGGACGCTCTAACCACTACACCACCGCGCCGGTTAGGATTAAATGGAATACTTTCAAGTTTACGTGTCACACATGTTGTTATACTTCTCAAAGCAAGTTACTTGAAGAAAGTTTATTTACAGCAATATTTGCAGATTAACGCTAACACTTTACTCGCGTTCAATATATGCACGCATCTACTACTGTTGTCTCGCAAGAATGTTGAATAACTGCCACTAAAGCACTAGAACGACATGCCGCTTTATGACGTAATAATGAACACTATGGAAACTCAATTGCTAATACACTACACATGTGGTGGGGCCGAGCAATCTACCTCTTGCTGTAGCCTAGTGAAAACAAGGCTCAAGCTTATCTACATTATCCTTTAATTATAGCACCATTATCACTCTGAATTTACTCACTAATATTTGAAAAAGAAAAGGAGTGTAATGGGTCTAAAATGGCCTCAGCACGTAACCGCAATAACAAAAACAGGAAAGATTATTAAACACGGAATTTATTATCGTCGCGGATCCAAAACACGATATCAGAAGACCTACCAATAACCATTATGCTGCTCTGGCTTATTAGTAACATTTAGTTACCAATTGACTTTAATTAAATTAGTTACCGTAGTTGATGAACCACCAACTTGCGTGTTTTCATAATTGCGGTACCGGTATTTATTGTAAGTTACTCTGACAATACTGTAAAACTCAAAATGAATAGGGCATACAACCTGCCAATCTAACTTGCAATTCAGCTCTTTGTCATATCGAAATCAAAAACAGAACAATGTGCTCTGCACATGACAAAGATCCTCCCACTTTTGCACAGCATTCGCGCGACCTGTGTGAATCATAATTATATAATCTAACTTTGGTTTACGGACACAAGAAACTCTAGCATTACTCAGATGTAAAAATGTAAAGCGATCACTCGAGCATTCGATATTCACAGTTGCGGACAACGTTATTGTTGTCGAACTTTTCCTATTCTCGCCTTCAAACACACAGCACCGCCACACAGCTACAACATAATCCAAACCAAGTACGCGGCATGTTTTTTAATCAAACTATAATGGTTTACGGCTGACTTTCAGAAAATATTTTACAAACCCCTTGAAATGGACTCATCCACCCTCTGGGGTTCATGCACTTAAGGTAGGTTACCCCTGCTTTGTTGAAAGTTGTGAGTCGTTTAAATGGTAAGCTACAAATAAAACAAAGAATCCTTGCCAAGATAAGCATTTTGGATTGGGATCGCCCAAAAATCTGCTTTGTTGTGAAAAATCAGATGAGCTCTGTATAAAATGCCGCCGAACCGAGATGTGCTTTGTTGGAAAGTTGTAAGGACAAAGACAAAGCGACATGTGCCAAACGCTCACGTGGGAAGTAAAAGCCGTAGAAATGTTGATTTAAGAGCAGCCAAAGAAATTTTCTAATAGCAGTTAACTTAGTCAATTCATCAAAAGTTTGGTCAGTTACTAAATAAGCTAAGTCCCTAGGCTTAGCCTATGTATACTCAACTACAATTTACACTGTTTCACCTTCAGAGCTATGTCGTTCAGAAGTATTAAGGAAAAAAGATAATGGAACTATAAAGAGTCTGTGCCATTTTGTAAGAGGCTGAATCCCAAAAATGCTCTGAGACTAATTCACCTGTGTAGTATAGCTTGTTTTGTTCCAAGTCAACAGTACCATAACACAACATAAAGTGAAAGGAAACCAGCAAATTCAATATTCTTGACAGGAACCAACAAAATAACCATACGTAATTGAGTTGGTTTCCTCTACTGGCTAGCAAAAGAAGAAAATCTCTATTTAAGTAAAAACGCAAATCCACAAAAAGCACATTCATGCTCACACATCTAAAAAATTAAGTAACTGAGTAATCAGTATGCTAAGGCTTAACTAAAGGGCAATGGCTATATTGTCAATTGCATTTTACACTTGGAGGCTATTTCGCAGTGAAACATTTGTGATAGGTCGATTTTATTGATGTATTGAGCATGTGACCAGGTAACTTGGTTGTTTCTAATTATTCAATTTTAAAGATAGTTAAAAAACTTGCACCCCTGTCTTTACTCCCCCTCACGGTCAACTACCCCTTACATTTACATACTTGGCTCCTATTCAGTGTACACTGTCTTTGTCTAAGTGCCCTGCCAGACAAGATTTCAACCTATAACCCTTGCATATGAAGGCAGCTGCCACTACACTATCCACACGTCACAGTGTCACTTGAAGATTTGTAGCAATTATGTCTATACAAATACATAGATGGTTGCAGCGAGATAGCTTCCAAGGGTAAAATGCTGTCAGTGACAAAATAGCCACTTACTAATGTTATTGTAGAAAGTGATTTTAGTAAATTAGGTAGTCTGCTCAATACCACTGGCCTACATCTTTTCAAGCTTGTTGAGATTTTGCAAAGAAAAAAGTTAACCTCTGAGATTTTGGTAGCTTGCTGGATACCGATATAACCTGATGTCATTTGTGCTTGAAAATAGCTGTTTCTAAAAAAATATATTATCAAGTTTGAGAGTGTTTAATTTGTGAACAAGTGGTACTTAGGGGGCTCACTAACTATTCTCATGGCACTCTCATAAAGTTCAAATATGGGCTCAAGATTTGTTGGACATGTGTTTTTCCTTGAAGAGAAACTGTAATTTAATTGAGAATACGGTATATCTTAAAACAATATATATTGAGAACTAATTTTTGGTCCAAAAGGTTTCTTAACCTAGACAATGTCCAATTGCCAGTACTAACTTTGCTGTATTTTTACCAATGTGATTTTTCCATTCATGGGGTATCACTGTATAAGCCATAGATAAAAATGCTCCCAATTTAAAAATTTTGCTTGTTTTCATTTCCGAATTTGAAAATCTGTACTTAGAATGTGCAAATATAAGAAGTTTGAATCCAAATCAGAAAGGTTAAAAGTAAGGCAGTGGCTATTTTGCCGTCGACGGCAATTTACCCTCAGAGACTATTTTGCCGTGAGTTATTTGTTATTGGTCAATCTTAATGACGTACTAAACATGTGACTTTTGGTCGTTTCTGATTGGTCAATTTTAAAAACCAATTAAAAAAATTTTGCACCCCCAGGTCTCTATTCCCCACCCTGTACACTCCCTTCCAGTGTACACTGCCCCATACATTTGCATACCGGGCCTGCCCCTTCAGTGTACTTTGCTTTTCTTTTAAAGCCCTGCCAGCTAAGATTCGAACCCACAACCATGGTATCTCAAGATCAGCGCTCGATCCACTACACCACTGTGTCACTGGTGTAATAATAGCAAATTTGGCTATATAAACACACGTGAATAATTACGGCAAAATAGATTCCAAGGGCAAATTGCCGTCGATGGCAAAATAGCCACTGCCTAAAAGTAAAGTGGTGACTCTAAATTTAGGAAATGCAGATTTACAGTAATAAAAAAAAGTACTAGCTGAATTATAGAAGTTGCAGAAACATATATGTCAGATGACCAGTTCTCAGACCAACATGGTTATTAAATATGCAGCCTAATAGTTAATTACGGTAGTGGTATCTGTTTTTATCCAATTAGATGGTTAAGCATATATTCTTGGTTCTTTTATTGAATTCTGCAAATTTTTGTTGTTGTAGTAGTAGTAGTAGTAAGAGTAGTAGTAGTTATTTAGTTTTTATCCATTATTGTCCCCTTAGTCGAGATGGCCAGATTCACCCCATTCCTTCTGCAATTGCTTGCACTCCGTTTCTCCACTTGTCTTGATGCAGGGCATCCTCCTTCAAACCAATCTTCTCTGTCTCCTCCTCCACTTGCTTCTTCCAGGTCTTCTTCAATTGTCCTCTGTTTCTCTTGCCACTCATTTTAAGATCCAGAGCAACCCTCAAAAACACTATTGTCATCCCTCAGCTCATGTCCATTCCATCTAACTCCATTTGCTGTTGCTAACCAGTCTATAGTTTCCCTCAATCCCAACATGTCCATCAGTTCTTCAGTGGTCTTTCTGTCTGCAACTTTCTGACTGCACATTGCTCACACCATAACTCTCTCAGTTCTCCCTAAAATTGCTTTTTCATTTTCTTTTAAACACCATGCCTTGCTGCCATACAGTTTTGTGCATTTTTACAATTTCTAAAGCCAATGGTACTTTTTTAGTGGTAGTTATAAATAGGCATAGTAGGCATAGTACAAGCATAGTAGGCATAGTGCTGGAATAGTAGGCATAGTACAGGAATAGTAGGCATAGTGGAGGCATAGTGGAGGCATAGTAGGCATAGTGGGCATAGTACAAGCATAGTAGACATAGTATAGGTGCAAAGATAGCAGGGGAGGTGTAAATCCAAAAACCAGTCACACCAATATAAACAAGCCTTACCTCTTTCTTTTCAAAAAAATAATTAATTTTATGAGTTTAGATTTAAGCATTGAAGGGGTGGAATGAGATTTCACATTAAAAGCTCAAGTTATCATCACTATGCCTGTACTATGCCTACTATGCCTATTTATAACCACCCCTTTTTTAGTTGTTTTTCCATAACTCAATAATTCCACATGTTTGTGAAAATTTATCTTTTAATTTTAGTAAGAATTTTCGTGTTTCTGTTATACTGTTATTGTACATTTTAGTATGAATTAATATATTTTAGTGTTGCCAAAATTAAGAGTGTCTTTACAGGTATATTACATTGTTAAAAGTGTGTTAGTTGTGTTCCCAAACGTATTATAGTCAATTTGTGAAAAAAATCTTTCTATAAGATGCTATCAGCATATGGCCATTACCCCATACATATCTATTACTCCATACTGGTACTGCATAATGATGACATAGGTTGACCCAATTCATCAGTGGTGGCTAGTATATAATATGGAAATATTGGCTTTAAAATTTAATGCTGAAATATGAAATTATCAACTTATAAAAATAGCAAAGTTCATCCTAAGATAAGAAATAACCAATAATCTCCCAATTAAAGTTTAAAAGTTTACAAAAGTTATACAAAAAGTAAAAATATTACCATCCAGTGGATAAAATGAGATGGTTTAAATTGAGATAAACTATACATTTTGGTTATATTATATTAAACTATACATCTTAAACTAGTCCAAAATTGAGTTAATCTAATGATTAGTCATTCAATTTCTGAAAATTGGTGTACTTTTTGTGTTTAAAAAATTCATATTTTACTTTCCTTTTTTTAGTTTTGCCCATGAATTATTGATTTTGTTGTTTTGCGACACATGTGAAAAACAGAATGTAGCCTAGTATTTTACTTAAATTAAATTATAATAAGCTTAAAAGTGTCTTTCAATTTCAACACTGAAACACTAAATTAAAAAAAAAATTGGTGTCAAAACATAGGATAATAATAAATGAACTAAAAGGTTGTAGAGATGTTAATGAATAATTATTGTTTTAAGAAATTTTAGTATTAGTGATATTTAGCATATATTGTCCAGTTGAAGTTGCTGGCATTTAGCAATTAAAATCTATTTGTCTGATCTGTATTGAAAACGTTGTTGCTCTGGTCCAGAATGCAAAATTAAGAGTTACTGGTAATCAGAAATAGCTGATTTTTCAATTTTTTTGTGTCATCTGCTTAAGTTTTTCTCTCTTTTTTGTTTTTCAAGACAAAAAATAAAATTTTATTTTGAGTATTTTGCTAGCTAAACTGCAAAATGTTGCCATAAACAAAACTTAAATTTCACTTTACCCTCATTCTTTTGCGGAAATTATTAATTTATTTGAACTCACATCATCATTGTGCAGTACTATGTATCAGAGTACATGCCTTCAAACAACAGCTGCTGCACTTTGTTTGAAGTTATCTGATGTATCTGGGTCAACGACATTAATTTGCAAGTGGTGATGTTTTCCAATAGAAAGGAGCAAAAATCTAAACCTGGGTGCACGTATTTTTGAGCTCATACCCAATAATTTTTAATGTGTACCTAGTTGGCAAAAAGTATATTGCTAATTCATTGCCAAACTCGTTAAAATGTCTTTAAGTTCATTAGTTAATGAAAGTTTGTTGTACTAAAGTTCTGATTCATGTTGAAAGCACTCAGCATTATGGCAGACTTATTTTAACCTATTGGCAATAAGCTGTTCAGACAAATGGTGTTCATTTTTAAAAGTGATTTTTACATCAGGAAAAACATCACTTTTTACAGAGTTTAGTTCCTTTGATTATATGTGCATCAGAAATGTTGTTATGTTAATACAGTGCGCCCACTGTTGTGCTTTAATATTTGATTGTTTTATATCCATTGCCCATTTATATTGCTGATGCATCAAAAAATAATTACAAAGCCACTATGCTTTATGTGGCATGGTTGAGCTCAACTGTCATTTGCTATCAAGCTTGTACTACAAGTTTAGCCAAAGGCTTTAAAGTAAATTCACGTTTTACCGTCTCCCAAACTTTGTTTTTCTGTATTTGATGAGTTATATAAGTTATGATCAATTTGCTTAAGAGTGATTGCATCTATTAGTGAAAAAGTTGTGTATGAATATTGAAATGTAAAGTCTCGCAAACCTTCTACTCATCTTGCATTTGATTAGTTGATGAATTATCATCATTATATTATAGTACGATTGCAATTGTTAGTGAAGGGCTGTATATGAATTTTGAAATGTAAATGATTAAATCTTTTCAAAAGAAGAAAAGGAAAGTCGAACATTGTGATCATATTCCTTATGTTGCTGCGTCAAGCACACATGAAAATATTACTTCGGCTATGAATTGCACTGGAAATCAAAAGCAAAAAACAGATGTAGGCAAAGCTGGTGTATTTAAATTTTTATAAATGAAAGTTTTTGTAAACCAATAGCAATCTTATAATGCATGCAGTGTAGAAATAAATGCCTATCGCCTGGATTAATTTTTTGACAAAACGCATTATTTTTCAGGTTTTCCATAACCATGATGCTTTGATAAATCGTAAGCTTCCCAAAGAACTTTTATTACACATTTTTTCGAATTTGGACATAACTACTCTATGTAGATGTGCACAGGTAATCGTTGATGTCATTGTGGTAATTTTAATTTGGTATATTATTTGCCAAGCAGGCACCCAATTTGCTTGAAGTGGTGGCAGCTAAAAAATCTTGCTTACATACAGCAAACCAACTTCTAACACACTTAATAGAGCAAAGTGAAAAATATTTTGTTTCAACTTAAAAAGTGGGTTTACTGCCTACCTGCAATTGACTTAAAAATGCTTTTTAAATAAATGTTGGGTTGCTACTTTCAACGTGCAAGCACATCGAGGTCAAATGTAAAGAAAATCTTTAAAATGTTCAAACTTTTGAATGGCTTGTACTAGGAAAGTGGTTTTTTATCTCTAAGTAGCTGGAAAAACCAGTTTGCTCTGAGAAAACTTTATGGTAAAATCAGTACAAACACCAGAAATTGCCTAATCGTTTTTTTAAATCATTAATATTTACTTGCATAGCGCTTTTGCATTGATTATTATTTAACTTGGGTTTGACAATCCAATGCAAAAGAGGCACATTTTTGACATTGACGTTGTGTCAAAAAAGAAACAATTACAGGAAGTACTGTTTTATTATACTTTATCACGAACAATGTTAAGTGAAAACTTACACACTCCTCTAAGTTTTGTGCTAAAGTCAAGTGAGAAAGCTGTGAATACTGTTTGAAGTTTTTAGTACGACTCAACAAGGGAATTGAATGCATGTGCATTAACGAAAGCAGACATTAATTTTTACACCACCATATCGGTTTAAACCTGTTGGTATCTGTGTTGTATATTAGGGGTTGGCATTGTGCATATCGCAAGAATTAAACAACTTCATTGGCCATTTTAACCATAATCGAAAGTTTGCGGTAATTGACTGATAAACCACGCAAGAAATATCTTTTGGCAATCACTTTGTTCCTTTGCTACTCTTTTGACAAAAATACCTTTGCTGCGCTTTATTAATGAAGCAAGTTGATCATGAAAACCAATGTCCATGTATAAGCGCTGTATTGGTAATGGCTTTTGATTTTGCCACAGTGTGTTGTCTTAGAGCAAATATTAACATGTTTTCTGGTTACTTTAAATTAAAAATAGCATTCCTAGCACAAACCATTTACAAATAACAACATTTGTGAAGGGCTTTTACTACGTTTGTCTTTGACCCCGATGTGCTTGCACAGTGAAAGTAGCTGCATGTCAAAGTTTATTCGAAACTAAGTACTTTTTCATGTTATTGTTAAGTGTTTTAAAGTTTCAGGGTTACTGTAGGCTGAGGGGTAACCCTACTTCTTTGATTAAAGCAAAAATGTTTTTTCACTCCACTGTAATTCACTCCACTGTCACTCCACTCCACTGTAATATCAAACAACACACATAAACAAATTAGTCATTATACTGGCATAGTTAAATACAGATCTAGGTGTAGCCAATTACATTACCAATATTTTTTTTAGTACCAATACAAGCACTGGTGGTAACTTTGAAAATGAGTACGATTTGTTTGGGGTGAAATGAGTTGTGAGTGGAAACAAGTTGTTTTGGGAAACATTTTTGTTCAAAAATTATTTGTCATAGTTATCTGAATTAAATTATGGTGTTAATGTTGACTTGCGGTTTTCTAGTCTTCAGAATCAGTTTCACATATCTTGTTTTAACAAAAGTATATGCTGATTCTAAAGAAGTACTATCCAACACTTCAAAATTTTGCTACTATTTATTAATTGTTCAAACTAAGGCTTCTTAATTTCCTCTATGACTGCTATGTCAAAATAATTTCTGATCACATGTTTCAATAACTCTAATATAAAAAATGCATTTATTCAAAATAGGGTTAAATGAGTGTATAATCTACTAGAGTGCTCTTTAGCTGGGGCTATGCAGTATTCTAGTGCTCTGCAAAACATTTAGTAGGCTTTATAAGGTTTTGTGTTTACAGAACTTTTCCTTCTTTGTTTTCATAATTGGCAAATTTTACGTTTTTAATTTTTTGAAAATAGTTTGGCAAAACTTATTTTTAGTGTAAATTTTTGGTTGCAGCAAATAACATATTTCAGCATTTTGTTTAATTTTAAGTAAAACAATTTTATTTCAATCGCTAAAGCTTCACAAATATTTAACAAAGAAAAAAGTTACTAAATCAAAAAATTTATGGTTGAATTTTGCCAAATGACAGCAGAATACTGTGCACAAAGCTTCCCGCCACCCAGAACCAAAGTAAAAGACAAGTGGAAGAATTGTTTTCTACTATTTTTTTTTAAGGTCGGACTGAGGTATTTTGTCAAATATGAACGTTAATGTGAGCGCATTGAGCTAAATACTTTATTTTTTTAGGGCCTTCAAAGTAGTTAGCTCAAATTCTCAGGGCACCCAGCAAATCTGGTTGGGTATTGCAATTGCAGATCTAGAATTAGTATTAGATGAAAACAGCTTAGGTTAAAATGTCTCAAATATTTGCATATTGCAGAAATTAAAACAAGGACGTATTGTCAAAAATAAGACTATTTTTTAGAAATAAGGACAACTTCATTTTGTAAGGCGTATTTTAAAATAAGAACCGCAGGAAAACCCTGACAATGCGACTAGTCGTTCTCTGGCATAAGTTGTGATGCATGTATCAAACTTAAAATTGGTGTGAAACAAAGGCATGTTCTCAAAAATTTTTTTGCTACATGTAGTATTTCATAGTTAAACCTAAATATGTGGCAGAATAAAAATGATAAATACCAGAATAAAAATGTAACATTCAATTTCATAATGTTGATTACCAAAAAAAAAAGTTGCAAAGGTACTTAAGCATCAGAACTGAAAAAAATAGATGGTTTTTTAAAAAATGGGCTTAATAATTGCCTTTTGTAAAGTTCATCTCCAAAAAACAAAAAGGTCTTAAAGTAGACAATAGGCAGAAGCAACCGGCTGTTTCCAAAAATCTTTGACGTACCTGTACAATAAGGTTGCATCAGTACTTCCAAAATTTTTGTTGCACACCCCAGTTGAAAAATGCCTGAACTACAGAGCCAATGCAACTTTAATGAATTTTTAGTGATGGGGGTTCCATGATATTTGAATAAGTATAGCACGGGTTCCGCAACGCCAAAAAGGTTATAGAGTACTAATTATCATCACGGCTGTCTCTCAAGATGGTTTTGTAACCGACAGACGTGATGCAAAACAGTTAGAAGAATGTTTAAGATATAAAGGGTGTTGAAACCACGTTTGTGATCGGCAAGCCAGTAAGAGAGTAAATATTAGAAGCTTTAGAAAAGATCGCAGTGAGAAGTCCAAAAACAGATCATAAGTTTTTAAAAAAGCCAGAAAAAAAAGGTTAATACCACAAGTTATTGATTTATTTTTTAAACTGTGGAAATGAGCTCTGAAAAAACCAAATTGATGATGGAAGAAGAAAATTTAGATGTGCGAGTTTCAAACACCACGATTTAAAAAGTCCTATAATGTTTTTTAAAAAGGGCTGAACAATCAAATTTCAAGCTATGGTAAGTTGACTCAAGACAATATGTATTGTCTTATTTAGTGCTTCTGCATATTGTCAATAATCGTCACCTTTCATTTTATGCAGAGGCAAAAATATCTGTGACAAATGGAAGGTAGGTGGTCTGCCTGATAATTCAAAAAGGTAACTGAAAGTAAGTAAATAGCAAGTAACGCGTTTAAAAGTGGCAGAAAAAGACGTTTTATTTAAGTCTTCTATTATGTGGTCACAATAGCCTCATTACTTTTTATGCCGTTGAGATATGCATTGGAAGCGGCATTACCTTGAAATGCATTTGCTCATACACAAGGCCATATTTTACAACCCTCGACAACTAACAAATTGACATAAATTAAATGGAGTACAGAATAGCTACCTCAGAAAGAAAAAAAGGAACTACAAGATACAATAATCAATGAAATAGCATTTAATTGCAAAAAAGCATTCCTTGCCATGTTTCCTCTCCCTAACCCTTTTTTTGATTTGACAAAAATTAAAAATTGTAAGTACAAAAAACCGTTAGATAACTTAGTACTTTCTGAAATAGTTCCAAGAACATAAAGACATGTAGCTCTTGGTTGATTTCAATAATAAGAAAAGTATATTGATTGCGGCAACCAGCTCACCATCAACTCAGCTTACAAACATCTCATTGTCGTAAAAGGAAAGTTGGTTGTTTGGCATGAGAATCAAAATGTAACCACCATTTCCTTTTTTGGTGTGTATAAAAAAATTTGATCTGACCCAACACCCACTTGAAAAGCTAGTATGCCCACTTAAGGAAGCAGATTTAAATTAGTGGAGAGCTAAGTTAGGTGGTGTTTTTTGTAAAGTCAGCTTTGTATCTATTCAACCCAATAGTTCTGCTGAAATGAGTGTGTTATGTATTTGCAATGATTTTGCTGCAAATGCAACAGCCTACCCATTTCATCCATCGCTGTGGAACGAAAGTTTCAAAAAACTTTTAAACTGCTAATAATGGGTTAAGAACCCATTATTAGCAGTTGAGTTTTAGTGCCTTAGTGCATGGGTTTTCAAACTGTGTGTCGCCATAATCATCCAAGGGCATCGCACAATAATTTTCGATTTAAATTTGGTGTGCCACAGAAGGCCAGACAGGGTTAATTTTGACACCGGGTTTGATCTAAATGGCACTACCGTGTTAAAAAGAATGATCTCCAAAATAAGGGTGCGGGGGTGGAGTTAGCACCAAGATTTGGAGCTTGATCTAGTATGTAGTAGTGCAAAGCAATCTTAGAGATTGTATTGGTGCGTTACAGATCCATTGACGTCTTTCAAATGCGTTGCATCAAAAAAAGTTTGAAAACCATTGCCTTAGTGTGCAAATGCGTAATGACAGAAAACAGTCATAAAAAAGGGCTTTTTTGCAATAAAAGATTGGTAAATTTTGATTCTTGAAAACTAGTGATTTCACAATACCCCACTCTGCCAAATTACTTTTTTATAACAAAATCAAAACATTTTGATAGTACTGTTGTTTTTGTGTTTTTTATTTTGGCGACATAGCAAATTAATGTAAATTAAGTGGTAGACAGAAACGCTACATCAGAAAGAAGAAAAGGACGCCACAAGATACAATAATCAATGAAATAGCATTTAAAAGCAAGAAATAGTTCCTTGCAATGTTTCCTCTGCCCTTTTTTCATTTTACAGAAATTAAAAATTATAAGTATAAAGAGCAGTTAGATAACTTGGTACTTTCTTAAATGAATTCCAAGTACCTGTATTACGCTACTTAGGAATACTAGAACAGAGTATTAGCACCAGCTTATTTTGAGAGTACCGTTGCCTAACTTTGGATATAAATTAACACAATCTAATAGAAACACTTCTTTGACATTTTTTATAGTAGTTTTGGATTCAGTTTGGCTATTTTCAAAAAAAGCTAATTTTGGCATGCTAATTAAATTAGAATTAGTGCTGTAGATTACATAATATTTTTCAGGTATCAAAGTATTGGAACCGGTTGGCTTTAGATGGAAGTAATTGGCAGAAAGTAAACCTATTTTATTTCCAGTGCTTCGTTGAAGTAAGTTCTGCTGTGATTGCTTTGATACAATGTTATTATTAGTGTATGCGGCGGGATGAACTGAGAGCTTTGCACACACAGCATTACATTGCATTATCATCTGTTACATTAGATCTCAAATTTTGTGCATGTGAGTTCATGCTCCGTATGCCAGTGCTATATCAGGCGGAACTATTGTTTCAGATTGACTGATTGGCCCCACCACCTGGCTGCAACATCAAAGGGGAGGAATAGTGCCGTTCCCAAGAGCATAATACACCTCTAGTTTTTTCCACGCACTCTTTCGCTGACATGCAAGCATGGGAGCTGTGAATATCATTTTTTAAATGCAGTCTGTTGAGGTTGAAACCAGCAACCTCCATTTTAGGCAAGGCGCCCGAAGCACTGTACCATAACCCGTGCGATGGTATGGTGGTTGGAGCATCTGCCTTGCAGTCACAAGACTATAGGTTCATTTTTCTAGTCAAGTCGTACCAAAATAAGACATTAAAAAATGGTATTCACAGCTTTCCTTGGCAGCATGAAAGAGGTAACGTGGAGAACAAGCATGCAAGTTCACTCGTTAATGGGATATAGGGATGGGCAATTCAGAATAATTTACTATTCTAGAATAGTTAAACCGAATTCAGAATCCGAATCTTTTTCTTGCAATTAGCACAATCAACATGAAAGCATTTATTACAAGTTTACAAGAACAACAGCACAATCAGATAACGAGATTATTGCAGTGCAATACATTTAAGCTTTCTACATCTTTGCCTGTGTGTGCGATTTAGTTTTTGGATCATTGCATGCAATGAGTGTTCTCTTTAAACGCGAAAAAAGTGCGAATTGGTGTAAACATGTCCGGCGGATTCACAGTTATAACTCCAAGATGCGTAAAAAAATCCGGCGGTATTTGTTAATTTTTTCGCAGTTGTTAAAATCTTTGGAACCAACTGTTTCACGCGAGAGACAGTGAATAAGAATTGAATGTTGAACCGTCGCTTTTTTAGAGAAGTGTAACGTCTTGCGTAAACAACGCATGATTCTGACGCAACAGCGAGTGAGGACGGCTCAAAAATCTTTTGTATCGAAAATTATCACTCATTGACACAAAGTAAATAAAAAAGTTTTTTTCTTTACTTTTTCCGGTCAGTTTCAATCGTAGCTAAAAAGCTCTCAAACATCAGTTTAACACAGACATCATTTTTTGAGGGAAGTTTGAAGCTGGAAGTGGTGTTAAAATGTGTATTTTTTTCTTTACGCTTCAACGCCAATTTCAATAGTGCTTGATAAGACAAGAAAGCGCACAGCTCTCGGTTTCAATTTAGCACAAAAAACACCATTTATTAAAGAAATTATTCAGTTTTTGTTAAATACTAATAAATAACCTTTTCACTCTTTCCAATCATAAAACCAAAAGTAAAAAATATACGACTTCTAAGTTCTGATCAACCCCTAAAATGTAAAGCAAAAAAGGTGGATTCTAGTTTTGATCCCTTTAAAAGCGTATGTATTAAATTGTAGCTTTTTTTTTATGTAATTTACTTGAAAGGTAATTTGAAATACTTCTCTCCCCCCAGAAATTTTGAAAACTCTGCGCTTACACCAATAGAGTTGTTGTTTGGACTTGCTTTTACATTTATCTTTAAAGATCTTTAACGCGCAGTTAACTCCAGTTCTTGCTGCGAAAGACGTAACAGAGTAAACAAGATACAACTTGCAAGCTGGCGTCTTAATCAAATTAAAAAATAAAGATTGTTCGTGACAGATGATGATGGCCTAAATCAGAGATTTTCAATCGGCGAACCATGGTCTTTACGGGGCCAGTACTTTATTTAACCTTCTCATTGAGTGAAATTGGAAAATCTTCTTGATGATTTGTTTTTTTATTTTATTTGGACAGCATTCCTGAAATTTACATTGACAACTTTTTTGAGGTCGCCCATAAAATCGAGAAAAATTAATGATCGGGCCACGTGTCTCTGCTTTTCGAAAATGGGCCACACACAAAAAACAATTAAAAAGCACTGAACTAGGTTAAACGTGCCGTAATTGAAAAAATACGACTGAGGGAAAAACAAAGGGTGCGGTTATACGCAAATCAACGTTACAGGTAAATTTTAAGTATCCGAAATACTGAAATTCTGCAGGGACTGAGGAAAACGTTACGTTATTAAAAGCAGGTTGACGTCATAAATAAAGCCATTAGACTAATTCTACTGTACAATCACAGACATGTTTTTTTACAACTTCAAAATACGTTACTTGGGCTGATGTAGCGGTTTGTTCAGTAATGTCCCCTAAAATTTGTCCGGCGGTTTTTGTACATTTTCTAGCAATTTCGCACTTGCGCTGACGGTTATACACTTACTAAAATCTTAGAGGGAACACTGCATGTAATTGATACTTTTACAAAAAGAAAATCTGTGACCGAGCAACGTGATAAAGCTTGTAAGCAGGATATAAACCGAATCCTATTATTGGATTCGGATAGTTTGGGATTCGGTATTCTGAATTGCCCATCCCTAATGGGATACCTCCATCTTTATGTGTTAGACAGGCGGTAGAGCCATATAGGTCACCCTTCATGGTTGCTCAGACTCACCAAGGGACTTGCAGGCGGAGCTTAGGCTCATTTAGGAGAGGCTTTACAATAATTATTGAGTTGCCATAAAATATTACACTTGAGTTTACGCCGATTCGAAAATGAAATAAATCTAATATATAAAGCGCAATTCTGTCTGTCTGTGTATTTGTTTTAACTCCTCTAAAACTGCTGCAGATACAAGCATCAAACTTGGCACGGTTGATCACCACCCCCTGGTGAGTGTCAACAGGGTATTCGTGACGTCATGATGACGTCATAGCCAAATTTTTTTAGAATTTGCATTTCTTGACAGAGAACAACCAATTTTTGCTCAAACGAAAACCAGCTTCCGACTTACCACATTTCAAAAACTTTCATTTGTTTGGGGTGTAAAATGACGTCACAATTAACCATTCATTGCACAATCTGTTTTTTGTTTTTTCTCAAAAAGTACTGATCCCACAAACGCGATTAAACGTTTCTCGAAGGTATTAATGAGGTGCTTTCGATAAAAACTTTACAACAATTGTTGCCTTTTGGACAATGCTACGAGCACATCTTTATTTAAGTACTTTAAGCCCTCTAAGCATTTTTTCTTCTTTTTTTCCCTTGCACCCTTAAACTGGCTCTGTGATGTCATAATATATATCATGCGATTAACACAAATGTTCGCAACCGCAGGTCATAATGTAAAGATGTTTTTAAAAATTGTATCCTTTTTGCAAGATCAGTTTACAAAAAAAACGATATGTGACCTCATTTCTCAACTGATTTTCAAACTTTATTCAACAAATTAAAGGTTATTTCAATGCGATTCCGATAGTATACAATATTTACAATTAATATTAGTTTTTATACTGAAAAACCTGAACTTTTAAGACCTGTGGTGTAATTTTTTACCTTTTCCAAAACTAGTGAGTTCAGTAGAAAAAGGTGACTTTAATACAACAACGTTATAATAAAGTACTAACAATTACTGTCCTTTGAAAGCTTAGGAAATTTCTTTTCCAGTAATATGTGACTCCAATTACTTAGGGCTAAGGATTAGTTTATAATGGCTGATCAAAATTTGGTTGCCATACATAATGTTTCATTTTTGGTTGAACAATTATCCTACTTGACCTAATAAACTTGCAATTGTTAGACAAAGTTGGCTCTTTGGTGCATTTTGACTACTTTTCCTCACAAGCGTGGTTCTTTTGCATTATCTGTCGACGATTTCAAAATCATCCATCAAAAATTAGATTCTCCAAATGTTTATGAAATGTAGTCCATCGGTTAAAAACACACAAAATTTTGGTGCCTGCATTTCACAAAATTGCAATTTCTAAGTCATTTGCTACATTTTGGCTATTCTTTCTCGATAGTATGGATCTTTGGCATTATCAATCAAAATATTAAAAAAAAAATCATATTTAAAAAGATTTATCGAAAAATGAAGTCTACGAAGTTTATTATGTAGCCTACTTTAAGCAAAACACTTGGTGATCACCCAAAAAAAACCAGAGTGTAACGAAATGTGTCTAGCTACATATGATCTAAATGTTAAAGCAATTTCCTTTGCAATTGGGCAAGGCTGCCACAGCGGCTAGCTGATTTGGCGTTCTTAAGCTCAACATTATTAATGGGGGGAGAGGCCTCCCGCCACTGCTACAACTCAATTGTGAGTGCTTCATTTCGAATTAGTTTGCTCTTTGCATGGCAGCGTTTATGAAAGGGCCAAGGAACGTGCACGCAGTCAAAGACATTATTTCATATTAATTTGACTGCACTAACGAAAAAGTGATAGGTAGCGATCCTAATAATAATGGCTCAAAACGCATTGTGAGGTCATAATGTTTAATGCCATCGCAATGCTTGTCACTTCCTAGTGAGAACAGCAGTAGGCAGCAAAATTATTCAAATCATTTTGATAGCAAACAGAAATGGTAAAGCCCATTACTGATATTTGTAATTGCAAGGATATCAGTACAAAACACTAATCTTCATTTAGAAGTAGGGAGGTCTGAATTAGGGGCAAAGGTAAATGTAATAAAGTCCCAAACAAAAAATCAAAATTAAACAACAATAGCATCAATCTGTACCACTGGATTAAGAGGGAATGTTTTTGTTTGAAAAGAGCTTAGTAGGCGCCTATTGCAATAGGTTATATGACTGAAAGGAAAGCCATAGCCCCTTTTCATGCTATGGCTGAATTAAAGCAAATAGTGCGGGCAAAAATCTAAATGTCACAAATTTAATCCAAAAAAGGGAATGTTACTAAATCATTTTGTTGTTGCTTTCATAAGTGTTTGTACTATGAAGCTGGTGCAGCTGCATTAATTGATACCTTTTAAATCAGCTTGGGTGATAATGTGCCCTGCTGGAGTAAAATCGCACCATACTTAAGAGAAAAAATGTTTTCTATTTTGTTTGGTAATTGCTTTATAGAGCTACTGGGATCATACCTGAAAATTTGGGAAAGGCAAGGACTTATTTAACTTCTATGAGCATAACTACGCAAGGAAAACGAATATGAATCATAATGCGTAGCTAGCAGGGACTTGAGAAAGTTTGAGGCGAAATTAAAATTAACAACGTCACTGTGTTAAATCGCATCGCATGGAAGATATTATTGGTATTTTGCTTTATGATAGCTTTATAGAGCTACCGGGGTAAAACCAAACATTTGGGGAAAAGCAGGGACTCTTTGAACTCTTCAGGGGAAGTCAAGCAGGGAGAAAAGAACATGCTACATAATGCATAGCCAGTGACTGTGTGAAATCGCACCACACGAAGGAATTTTTTTCTATTTTGCTTTAGAATAGCTTAAAATCAGAAATGTGATCCCTACTTCCAAACTACAGAAAGCGCAAGGTTTTCTTGGGTTCATGTCAGCAATGAACAGGACACATACATCTAAGGCATAGCCAGGATCTTGAAACAAGATATACTATTAGGAAAAGGAGCACAAAAAGTTGTGGAAATCTAATGTGCAGAAAACACATAAACTTTTGGTAACTGTTTACACAAGAGCCTGATAGGAGGAGCCGGCTTGGCCGGCTGTACCGACACTCTTGATCCTGACATTACTAATTGGGGCTTTTCGGACGACGCCGTTGTATATATACTATAAAGCAAAGATTTTTTCTTTTGGTGATATGCTACCTGTTAAGGTATTTATGTCATTTTTGTCCTTACTTTTAAGTTTAAGAAAAAGTCAACATAAAACCATAACCATAAGAATTTGTAGAGTGAATATAGGGAGTCTCTTTATATTCAGTTTTACAAATGGTAAGAGCCGCTTTTGTCGCTATGCCGGAAACAAGACAAATAGTGCAGCCAAATTAGGAACTTAATACCACAAGTATAAATAGGAAAGTGGCAGCACCACATCGAAAAATTGGCTTACCAATAAATAGTTTATTTCTTTAATTGTGAAAGCAACCACCATTTTGTCGCTACAATCAGTTTTGATGTGTACAATCCCTTCTCTCTCACAAGTATTAATAATAATGTAAGGCAAGATTTTTTGTGAGCATTGCCAGTCATGATTAAGAGAATATGATGGTCACAATTTCGTGTGCAAGAATTTTGAAAGTGCATAAAAATAATTTCACTTTTTGCTACTGCTCACACAAACGCCCCATGTGTGAAGTTGGTGCATCCGGTTGAACCGAAATGCTAAACCCCATCATTACTGATGGAGGGCGATGCCGGCAGGGCTGGCTAGTGCAAAATAAGTGCAGTTGGCTAAAAATAGCCTGCCCTCTAAACCGCAAAACTTACAATAACAAAGAAGTGTTATATCATGGTGCTTCGCACTCCAGTTATGTATCACAGCCGTGTATATGGGTGGCTATGGACTTGATGTTCTTTATCAGTATTCTTAATTTCTGTATGCGTACCGCTACTATTGCTGCTCATTTCCTAGGTGCAACCAGGAGAATGAGAGATCTGAAAATTCTTTCACTTTAGTTATAGGCCGAACAACTGTGCTTCAAAAATAGAATAAAGGCTTTTTTTGGGGGGTACAGTTAAGAAAATGTCTCTCTAATAGTATAAAAAAGTTTTAGCCACCTAAAAAAGTTTGAGATGATTCCCCTTTACGGCAATTACTTATGCCATCATAGCACTAGAACTCTTGAACTTAACAATAATTGCAACAATGATCTACATCAGAGGTCACCAGCCATATGCCTGCTGTAGCCAGGTGACCCATGAAGGTGATATGATTCGCCCACCTGCCTGTTTTAAAAAGTGTGACATAGATGCCCTGAAGAGATTTTAAAGATTGAAACTGGCTTGTCGGAATCCGTCATACTTTAACTAGAGTCTTTTATAGTTAGTTGTGAGTTGGATAGACACGAGTTTGAGCAGCTATGTTAATCTTTGAGCACAAGGAGACGAACTGTTTCCCACCACTTGTCTGCTGGTAAGGACAAGTTATATGTATTGATATTTCAAAAATTTTTTCAAAGGTCAATGATAGATCTCCAAAGAAAAAAGGTCTTTGCCCTAATTCTGCTCGGAATAGTGTAACTTTTAGGGCCAATATTTCGCAAATTGTCAATATGCCACTTGATGTGTAAAAAAAAGTCTTTGCTCTCTTTTTGGATTTTAGATCTAGAATTAACTCATATAGCTCGTTCGAGGTTTGATCTCTAAAAAGAGGCCTTCACTGTTGCTTTAGAGCAGAAATACCAATGGTATCAAACTGATAGCCCTTGCCATGATCAGTGTGCAAAAAGTAGCCCGTGGTTGAAAAAGGTTGGTGACCACAGGTCAGCATTATGTTATCTGACTCTAACTTTTGCATGTGACCATGGAAATGCTACCGTACCACCTGGAAAGAGCTAGTGTACCACTATTGATACAAAGGCAATAGTCTGAAAGCCACTGCTGCACAAGATCGTTTCATAGCTTCCCGGCTCAAATATGTTTTTTTGTGTTCAATGAATTATGATAAATAAATTATTATCAGCACATGTTTTTTTTAATTCTTTGTTTTCAGGGTAAAGTCGTTGAAAATTTGTCCCGGCGTTGTGGTGGATTTTTGAAGCAATTATCTTTAGAGGGTTGTGAAAATGTGGATGACAAAACTTTGCGAATATTTTCACAAAATTGCCAAAATTTAAGTGAGCTGATATTGGTCAAGTGCAAGAAAATAACAGATCAGTAAGTAAAATTTTTATATACTATTTTACAATTCAACAAAACCCTTTTCCTACCCATGCTGCAGTGGACTGAAGTAGTTATGTTGCTCACCCAGCACTCTGCAGCAGACGATTTTGAGTGCCAACCAATATTCGTTCTTTTTAATAGTGGGACTACCAGTCTGGATTTTTATTTGTGTTCTCGACTTGTTCCAAATAAACTCCTGCTTTTACTGAACTGATTTTGAATGGGTTTGAAAAGTAATCTGGATTCTTCATGTTCCACTCTACATCATGCCTCCGCACCAAGAAAGAAAGATAAACAACCGGAACAATTTATTAAAAACGTATGAAATAACAATTCAGTAAATAAGTACCTTGCTACTTCTTTCTGGCAAAATAAATATTTTTTTAAGGTTAAGAAGTGTTTCATAGCATATCAAAATGATTTTAAGGTGGTCTTAAGTCGTTTTTTACCAAAATGCTTACATCTCTATGATGTGCATTCAACTTTTTAATAGTTATCATTTTTTACTGGTAGGCTATTGATTTTTATTTCAGAACCTTGGTTAGCTTGGGAAAAAACTGTTCCTTACTCAATCATTTGGACACAAACTCTTGCACTCAAATATCAGATCAAGGATTGAAACATTTAAGGTATACGTATTTTTTATGATGTTGTGTGATTTGATGCGGCGATAATGTTGAGCATGTAGTCAATGGCCCACTGTTTGTTATTGTTGTTACCCGACCCCTTCCAAAGGATGGGTGCATGATGGAAGACCATGGAGCCCCAGAAGCTGGGCAACTCCCCAGAGCCTGGACCAGAGAGTCGCCAAAGAGTCCGTAGCTGGATAGTGCAGAATGAGATGAGAGGTGTCCTGGGGCCAGTGTCCACAGACGTTGCAGAAAGAATTCTTGATTCTGCCGATCCTAGAGAGAGAAGAACTTTACAGTAGGCTGTGTCCGTTGCAGCATAGACAAGAGAGAACACAGCGAGCATGATGAGGGAGCACAAGTTCCTTGGTGGAAATAGAGGGAACCTGTGTGTGAAAGAATATAGATGAGACAGTATGCCTCCAGTTCAAGAAAGGAGAAGAGTAAATACGAGAAATAAGAGGAGAGAGACTACAAGGGGTTGTAGAGGGGGTAAGTAGCACTCCCCGTCTGGCCGTCTCATCAGCTGCATCGTTTCCTGGGAGAAACGAGTGTCCGGGGACCCATTGTAGCCTGATAGAACAAGAGGAGAGAGAAGACAGTTCCTACCAGATCTGCCAGAGAGTTTACGGCAAAAGGAAAGATGGAGGAGAGGACAGGGTGGCGAGGACAGAACAAGAGTTAGTTGTAGGGAGAAGAGAAGAGAAGTGGCAGACTTATTGGAGCTTCAGAGACCAGCAAAGAGCGTGCAGAATGGCGCAGGCTTCAGTGGAGAAACTTTGAACAAACTGGGCCTGTTGAAAAGGAAAGAGTGGCTCAGTGCCACAGAGAGAGCAGTTGGCAAGTATGCCAGAGCTTCCCTTGCCCAAAGGAAAAGGAGCAGAGCCGTGAGTCCAGAGTACCAGATCATGAGGGGGAGAGAGTCAAGGTGAATGAGAGCTGCACCTTGGCAAGAGAGGGGGATCAGAGCTGGAGCATGAAGAGGAAAGGGTGGACTCCACAGTGAAGGCAGTCAGATTCCAAGGAGAAAAGGGAGGACAAGCAAGAAGAACCTCCCTAGGAGAAGTAAAAGGAAGCATGAGTGGGTAAGTGGATGCAAAAGCTCTCCAGGATGATCTGCAGAGTCTTGGTTTCACTTCAAGTCTGGCCAAACCTGAAATAGGAAAGGAGGCTGGGATACAAAGAGCCTGCTCATAAGATGAAAGAGTGAAATAAGTCAGGGTGACTTGTAGGGGAGGTTAAGAAACCTCAGAGAGAAGAAGTGAGATAGGGGAGGACGATAGGCAGCTGGTGATGGCAAGGCTAGCCACTCGGTGGAGGCGTTCCATATTGGTAAATTTGGTAACACTTAGGAGAGGAAACCATCCGGGTGAAGTGCAAGTGAGATGAGGCCAAAGAAAAGCTTTGTACAGAACAGAGAGGGACTCCTTAGAGGGGCCCCATGAGGAAGCAGAGATACAGTGTAAAGCCTTGAGATGTGGGAAAAACTTGGCCTTCAGCGAAGATACATGCTTAGAAAAGGAATGAGTGCGGTCGAAGGTGACCCCAAGAAAAGTTGGAGCAGGATTGAAATGGAGGCGAGAGCCGAGTAAGAGGAGGTGGGGCTGGAGGTTAGTTGGTGGGAATCCACTGAGAAGAAGGAGACCTCACATTTGCTTGGATTGAGAGGAAGACACCAGTCCTCAGACCAGCGCTCCAATCAAAACAGAGCTCCTTGTGTGGCCTCCACTGCAGTGGGAACTGAAGGGGAGGAGGACCAAATGGCCAGATTGTCAGTGTAAAGAGAGCAGCTGACAGAAGAAGGCAGAAGATTATTGTTGAAGAGAGAGAAAAGAACAGGGCTGAGAACTGATCCTTGCTTAATACGTCGACAGACTTGGAAGGAACGACTTTTGTGATTATTATCAGGCCTGGATGCAAAGTTTTCCGGGAATCCGTTTTTTGAACTGAAAGTTTCTCGCCGCTTGCAATGCCGATTATGACGTCATAATTGTTTAAAACCATTCTTTTCGGCGAAATCTTCACGCAAAATGTCGATAGTTGAAGCATTATTTTATATTTCTCAATATAGGAGCAATTCTTAATTATCTATTGATCGTCTTTTGTTATAGTAGGCTAACGTAAGTTTCACCTGAACCAACAAAAATCATCAACTTGCTGCTGCAATCTGGACGCATACAAAGGCAGTAGGTCACGTACTTACGATTACGTCTGTTGTGATGTCATAAGTATGATTTGCTCGTAAAAAATGCGCCGACCTGCGCGATGCGACTTTAAACTATCGATTGTTCACTAATGGGTGGGCCTCGCATTAACGTAGCTAGATTGCCGATTTACCACAAAAACTTCAAAAC
Organism: Trididemnum clinides; assembly: GCA_963675345.1. NCBI lineage: Eukaryota > Metazoa > Chordata > Ascidiacea > Aplousobranchia > Didemnidae > Trididemnum > Trididemnum clinides. The sequence continues at coordinate 9,132,893 of OY776293.1, forward strand.
TTTTTTTCAGAAATTTCATCGCAAATTTTTTTGGAAAATCGGTGAAAATTTTTCGCAAATTAGCAAAATTTTCTGGGAATCTCATTTTAGATTCCCATTTTTTTCTGGCCTGATTATTATCCCACAAGCGCACTTATCTGAAAGGAAAGATTGAGTCCAACGAGCAAAGAACGGAGGGAGGCCAGCCAAAATAAGTTTGTGGAAAAAGGCGGGATGCCGAACCGAGTTAAAAGCTTTGAAGAAATCAATAGTAGACAGGATTGTCCGACAGCCTAGCCTGGGTTTGTTAAACCCATCCAAAATGAACTGAGAAAGGTACAGAAATTGATTTAGTGTAGACCGTCCAGGGCAGAAACCAGCCTGGTGGGAAGAGAGAATGGAATTAGACTCCAGAAAGAAGAGTAGACGGGATAGAATGATGCATTCAAAAAGCTTTGATATGCAGGATGTGAGAGAGATAGGCCGGAAGGAAGCAAGAGAGTCGAGAGGTTTTCCCATCTTGTGTATGGGAATATTAGAAAATATCTTCCAGGTGGAAGGAAAGTAATGCAAAATCCAGGAGAGATTGAAGATCTGAAGAAGAAAATCCAGCCTGAGGAAGGAAGATGCTTTAGCATAGGATAGGAAACTTTGTCTGGGCCAGAAGCAGTGGAGGAGGAGAGGTTGAAGGCAGCGGCAAGAAATTCAGCAGGAGAGAAAGGAGAGCGAAAGGACAAGTGAGACCCCTCAGGGCACGTGGCTTGGCAGAGCTCAGAGAGGTAGCCTCTGGCTCTGCTACACAGGGCCATTGGCTGAGAAACAGAAAAGTGAAATCTCAGGTAAGCGGCATTGACCGAAGCTGATTCCCTGGGAGAAGAATGGTTAGGAAAGTTAGGAGAGCAGGAAGACAAGAAAAGAGAGCCAGCAATAGAGCAAAGAAGAGAGTAGACAGTTTTTGGGTTTGATTTGGTTGAGAGAGAAGAGCAAGTTGTCTGCCATGCCCTAGCCTTGGCCTTGGCAATACTGACAAAGCGTGTCAAAAAGTGAAGATATAAGCCTGGCGATCTTCATCACTTCTGTGAGTGACAGCAAAAGCCTTGAGTCTTTCACTAATCGCACCCTTCCACCTCAGCAGACCACCAGGCTTTAGGTAGGTGTTTGATGCAGTCAAAAGGAATGGAAGATTTGGCCGCATTCAGTGCCAGAGAGGTAAAGAGAGCAGCAGCAGAGGAAACAGAAAGAAACGAGTATTCCTCTGCAGAAGGACAGTGAGAGTCAAAGTAAAAGGCAAAGTCATTTCTAGCAAGCTTTCTGAAAGTTGAAGGAAGGGGAAGCTCGTTGGGGTGAAAGACCGGTGAAAGAGAAACAGTTAAAAGAATTGGTAGTTGATTAGAACCCAGGTCCTGAAGCACCTCCCAGGAGCAAGATAGGGCAAGGGAGAAGGGAGAAAAGGAAATATCAGGTGAGGAGCGACTGCCAGATGGGCAATGGAGAAGGGTAGGTATGTCATGGTCATTGAGGGAAAAGAGGTCAGAGGAGATGACCCAATCGAATACTTCCTCCTGACCAGGGTCGGAATTATCTTTTGAGTCCCAGAGGGGCTGATAACAACTGAAGTTCCCCAGAATGAAGAGATTTCTGGTGGAGGAAAGAATAGAAGGTAGAAAGAAGTCGGTTCTGCCATCTGTCAAAGAAAAGTGAATAGGAGGAGCATAACCATTAAGAAATGAGAGTGAGGAGGAGTTGTTTATAGAGATGTTAACCCCTACATAATCAGAGTAGAGTTCAAGCGAAGAAAGAGAGGAGGTAGAAAGCTCAGAGAAAGATAAGCACTGCCTTACGAAAATGATGACACTGCTGCTAGCGTGCGTGGCATGAGGAGAGAGAATGCCAGACCAAGAGTGGGTGCGATCAGAACACAGAGCAGAGAATCCAAGGATCTGGAAAGAGGAAGATGAGTTAAGATTGGATTCCTGGATACAGATAAGGTCGACAGGATGGGATGAAAGAAAGTGAAGTGGTTCAGTGCTCCTGGCTCAAAGACCTCCAGCATTCCATTGAAAAACCCTGAGGGAGTCAGGGGGAGGAAGGAGGGAGGAGGCATAGAAGGACAGCCAGGAGCAAGGGATGGTGGTGAGGGGGCAGAGGTAGAAGATATATAATGAGCAGATGGGTGATAAGAGGTTTGAAGACGAGGGTGGGGCAGGAATACAGCATTAGCAGACGAAGGGCTAGATTGTAAGTGGAGGTATACATGTTGGAGGAGTCCAAGGAGGGAGTCACAGTGTTACGAGTAGGGACAGAGCTGGGGGCTGCTCCAAGAGTGAGAGCTGCCAAGAGCTCTAAATTCGGAGAGGGAAAGTTATGAGCACCTTAGATGGACCCATTTGGAGCAGGTGCAACATTGCACTGACTTGCACTGCCAGGTCACATGTCCAACGCACACAGAGCAAGAAAAGATGGGGCCAGGATTGGGATGAATGTTGCCACTCATCAAGAGAAGGAGAAGAATGAGGAGATGAAGACCAGCAAGAGAAAGGCAGGAGAAGAAAGAAAGAGAAAGCAGGCATCCGATTTTGAAGAAGCTGTGTGGTGTCGTTCAGGGGGTAGCATAGCGAAAAAATAAGAGCAGTGCCCAGGGTAACTGGGACCCTTGGGAAGGCCAACAGCCATTTCGACCCGTCCCAAACGGGGTCGGGGATTGCACCACCACGTTGTGGTGGCTGTTGATTGGTGCGGGGCTCACTGTTTCGCACCTGCCAATTGATATTCATCCAAAAAGATATCCTAAACGTATCGGCTTGCTACAAGCCGGAAGCAAAAACAGGTGGTAATGGTAGACATGGCCTAAACTAAATCTTCAACAACTAGTTTTTAACGATGTAGATGATGTAAAAATAGTGAAATTCCAAATAGCAGATTTCAATGTAAAACATGCTTTCTAAAAATTTTGCCTTTTTGACGTTGATCTTGGAAGAAAATGGTCTTCAGTTTGAAAACTGGTTCACGCCATCATGTTGGTACATCCATACAAAATTCTGGTATACCCTTTGTGTGCAATACATACGGATTGCAAAAATTGTTTTTTGAGACTATAATTTGTGTCTAAGTGATGGCTGTCCACTTCTGTCTTATCTCGACATTTCTTGGTGTGAAAAAGTAACTGATCGCGGTATATCGTTCATTGCTAATGGCTGTCCAAAGCTGAAATTTTTGTTGGCAAAAGGCATCACACGTGTGAGTATAACATGTACATTACAAATTATAACATAAAGGTAGCGTTTTTAATAAGTGTGCCGCACCCATTTGTACTTGCTATCTTTGTCTAATTATGGATTTGGTATTATTACTGTGATTAAGTTGCAATAGATAAAAACTTGTAAAGAAATTTTAGGGACTTTAACTGCTAGTAGTTTTGTATTTGCGCTAGCATTCTTTTGATTAACAACTTAAGGGTAAGTTTGTATGGTCTTGTAGATTTGTTTTCGACATTTCTCGCTGAATCACAATGCATTTGTAAGGGTGTGACTTGATGAGGAAATGATACTTAAATCTGCCGACTGCAAAGCAGTCACTATTTTTTGCACCTTTTTGCTGTTAAAGTGAATTTGTTGAAGTTCTGCTTTGTGTTTGTATTGCTACAATTAATTATTCATGAACCCAGTTGCTTGGTAGCTTGGCTGCGGTGTTCTTCACAGAATAACGACCGTTTTTTGCCCACCTGCTGTGAATAGCCTTTCAAGGTTTTACTGCAAAAGATTCAATGCCTTAAGTCAACACAAATAATCTGAGCCTATTTTCAAACATACTTAAGCTTAAAATTTGATTGTATTCAAATCTGAGCTCCTTCCTTTATGTTTCTTTTAAAGCTTATGTACATTTGCGATTATCAAAGAATGCATGAATGTGTCTTTTCGAATAAATAGTGCTTGGTTTAAACATGGTAAGTATCGTAAGTTTTTAAAACCCGGATAATCTAAAACTTATACATATTGCTTCAGCGTGATATTAGGGTATTTGCAGTAACAACTAGCTTATCGTGTTTCAGCTTGGCAATGATGCACTTAAGGAAGTTGGAAAGAATTGCACAGGTCTCAAACATTTGAAGCTTCATAAATGCCAAGTAAATAGCAAATATGGTAGAATAATATTGTTTGATGCTTTCGCTTTTGTTGTAAATGCTATACACACTACAGATTACCGTACCAAAAATGCAGCGTTTTTTCTGTTCCTTGGATTTTATTTGATGAATCATTTTTTTTTGGGCAACGTAAGGCGTTTTTAGGATTGCAATTGCTATGGCTAAAGCAGGAGCATTGTGAGCACTGTTTTTATTGTTTCATTGTTACTTATTATTATAGGAAATTACGGATGAAGGTGTGCGGTATATTGCTGAGGGCTGTCACGAGTTGGAATTGATTGGACTCTCTGAATGCAGTGAAATCCGAGACGAATCTTTGCAAGCCCTCGCAAAATATTGCCATTCGTTGCGAACATTAGAAGTTGCATCTTGCTCTAATCTAACTGATACGGGCTTCATAGATTTGGCCAAGGTATAGCTTCTCGTTGCTTGTGTAACTGCAGTATATTTGTGCTACGTATAGAGGGTGTTACGCACATCTATCATTTGGGGTATATTTGTCTTTTACGCCATAATAACGAAATCTTGTCTATCAATTGATTTATGTTTTAACAATTTCTTGCAATAAAAGTATAGTAGCGTAGCTCGAGAAAATATTGAAATGTAAGCGGCAAATTTGTTTTCGCCTAGGTTTGCTACAAACTTGAAAAATTTCTTATTTTGGAATGCTATTTTTTGCAAGTAACCTCTTGCGAGCTATGCATTGAGAGAGATAGGCCACAGTAATATGACATGCATCAGTACGTCTGAAGCTTAGTTCAACGTTAAGTGTTGTATAATTCAAACTGACATCGCTGCAAGTAGTGCCACATACAAGAATTGCTAGAAGGGTTTGTTTTGTCCGGTCAAATATTTTTTATACTCTGTGATTTTTCCTTTGTCTTTGTATGGTACTTATGTGACTGTTTGAACCTGCTGTTCCGTCCTCCCCTTTCCACTTTTAAATCAATTTATCTACTCAGTTGTCCACTTTTTGTAAATATGCTTTCAATTGCCAGCTTTTTTTGTTGTTACATTAATTCAACTCATAAACCAGATGGCTACATTTCATGCTGTTTCAGGCTTGTCCTAAACTACAAAGAATGGATTTAGAAGAATGCGTAGAGGTGTCTGATTCGACGTTACGTTGCTTGTCCGTGTACTGCGTCGAGTTAGCTGAGCTAGTGAGTTCTAAATGTGATACTGGTTAAGCGCTGTGTGATCCACCTGTAGGTGTTTGATAGTAACTCCACTTGCAGAGTTTGTCAGACACCAGTGCTCTTCAACCGGGGTTCCACGGAACGCTAGTGTTCTGCAGAACAATTAAAGAAATTTTGGGGGTTTTGGGGTTCCGAAAAATTCTCCTCCTTTGTTTTAAATTGACAAACATAATGCTTTTTATAATTTTTTTTGAGAATAATTTGGAAAAATTTAACAACTTTAGTGTAAATGAATGATGTAATAATCACCATACTTCTGCATTTTGCTTGATTTTAAGTGTACAGGCTAGTTTCCATTAGGCGTAGATTGCAGGCGTGGCGCGAAACATTTTTTGATTCAAAAGATGAGTTTACAGAAAAGAGATTAGCATATTGGGTTGAATTCCTTTTTTAGGGGTTTCAAAATAGTGTGCCTAAAATCTCTGAGCAACTAGCCACATTAAGGAGGTAACTGTTAATTGTAAATCTTATATTGTATTTAAAAAAGCTGTTTGAGCCATAAGCTTTTCTTGACGCTCTCATCAGTGGCGGTATCGCATCAAAAGGGAAGATCTAGAGTGAGTGAGTGTTTTATGTGAATAATTTGGACGTAAGGCAATCAAGACAAGCCAATGATAGCGCTAGTATTGTAAGCGCGCCAATGAAAGATTTCGCAACAGCGAAACGCTAAAGAAAGCGCACCACGAGGCCAAATAAGAACGCCGCGATTATCGAAAGAGCTTGAGAGTGTAAACAAACGCTTTCAGTCTGCATAATATCGGGTGCCGGGTCTTGACATAAGCAGCCTCTAAGAGATTAGGATGGAAAGAGCTGCGTGCTGCGGCGAGGATTGAAAACTGCTTATTATCATAGTTTAATGTACATTGATCATTTACTATAAGATGCTGACCAGTGGCAGAGTCACAATCCGGTTTGGTGTTGTTTCGTTTGCACGATCTGTGTTGTTGAGATCGGCGTGGACGGGTCAATTGCTGTCTCAACTATTGCGGAACATGTTGCTTAATGCGATCCTGTAGTCGTTAAGATGTTCACCCTACGTACCAGCTATTACAGTGGCACTTATATTCATTTATGACAAAACTTTTCTGAATGGTAGGTAGAACATTCTTGCGGGCCACAGGTAGTATGCGCTTTCACGTGAAGACCAAGCGGGTGCTGACGAAACCACAGGCAGCTTTCCACGGCGGTCTTGACTTCTTTTTCCGTTTGTGGAGGGCTTACCTATCCAAGCGATCATCAAGTACACAGGGTACTTTTCTGGTCCGAATCGCTTAAGGGTGGAGAACTGAGCGATTTCCTTGGTGATCTGAGCGTTGATGACGTTTTTAGGATAGCCATTGTCCAGTAACATTTTCTTGATTCGTTCTATTTCTCCCTTGAGTTTACGCTTGGTGCAGATCATCAGGGCTCGATGCACTAATGTTGGTATTAGATTTATTTTACGTTTGAGAGGACTAAAGGACTCCCAACGCAAATACTAGCCAGTGAAAGTGGGTTTCCGGTATACAGTGATCTCAAAGCCAATATCTGTTCTTTCGACGTAAACATCAAGAAACGGTAGAGATTTCTCTTTTTCAAAGGTGAATCTGAGGGATGGATGAAGGCAGTTGAGTTTGGTCAGAAATTCATCTGCTGCAGCTTCGTGATCGAAGATGGCAAAAGTGTCGTCAACATATCTGAAGTATGTTGGAGGCTTCTGAGTTTGAGAAAATAACTTTCCTTCATATCCAACAAAGATGTTAGCCAAAGCCGGACCAAGTGGTGATCCTATAGCTACTTCGTCTGTTTGCTTGTACATATTGTTATTGAAGCTGAACTCAACTGAGGATGTAGCGCTCTTCATCAATTCAGCAAACACGTCTTTTGGAATGACTGATTGGAAATCAGATTGGTCATAGAAGGCTTCCTAACAGATTTTGAAAGTTTTATCAAGGGGAACGTTGGTGAACAATCTGGACACATCAAAAGAACACATGAAGACATTAGGTCGATGTGAAGATTTTGCATGGTCATAGCAAAAGTAAACGAATCTGATATGCAATGTGACGGAAACCGCCCCAACACAGGAACCAATAGGCTAGTCAACCACTCGCCAAGTTAATGACGACATGAATCTGTCATAGATAGTATAGGGCGAAGTGGAGTGCCTTCTTTGTGTGTTTTCGGCAAACCACACATTCCGGGTTTTTGCGATCTTATTAGTTGTTCTTGTTGTGATTACCCTTGCTCTTTCTCGTGATGGAAGTACGACACGGCCGGCAATTCAGATTCACGCCGTCAACCTAATTGAAATTGGGCTGAAGGAAAGATGGCAGCCCATTTGTATTTTTAGCCCCACCACCAACAAGGTGGACTGCCATTGGTGGGTGTACTCAAGAGTCGTCTTCTTACGACATGCTGGGTTAGCAATTTCACAATTGACTCGTTGAAGTGCGGATGTACCACCTGTCTGTCACATAGAGATGGAGGCATCCCGTTAAGTGCCTTGCCCAAGGACACAGTAAGCGAGCTTGCCGGCTTGTTCTCCACACTATCCCTTTTTTATGCTGAGCGCAAAGCAGGAAAGCTGTAAATACCATTTTTTTAAGTCTTTTGGTATGACTGGACTTTGGGAATGAAGCACAGGTCTACCAACTGCGAAGCGGACTTTCTAACCACTCCATCATCGCGCCGGTATCCATTTGGTTGTATAGCGTCATTTATCCACTTCGGCATAAGATCGGCTTTGATTAAGTCAAGCAACCGCTTGTGAAGGCATGATTCAATGCTGGCTGTGTTGTCATTGTTGGATACCGGACCAAATCTTTTAAATGTCGATTGACTATCAAGTATCTTGGTCATTTTATCGACGTAGTCGCTTTTGTTTAAAAGGACATCGTCGGAGCCTTTGTCAGGTTTAGTGATAATGATATTATGATTCTTTCGTAAGCTGTTGATTGCACGAAAGCACTCTTTGTCACGTGAATCTATCGAAATCATGTGAATCTATCGTGCTGTCACAGTACAAATGAGCAAGGTCGGCGAGTCGGGCTTTTAAAGCAGTGCATTGTTTAACAGAACTGGTACTGTGATGTAAAAGCTGTGCCCACAGTGATTCAAATTCGGCGAAGATTTCTTCTTATGGCGACCTAAAGTGAAGTCCATGCGACAGCACGAAACTTTCAGTGTCAGACAAGACATAATCTGAAAGATTCAGAACATGCCTTGTAGTATCACCGAGAGCATTGCCGAAACGGTCACGTCTGAGTGAAGCAAGCAATCGCTCATTTTTTGATCTTGGATTTTGATTCCGTTTTTTCATCAAATAGTGCCAGGTATCTGCAGAATCTGATTGTGTCGAAGAATGTTAGAAATTCCCTGGCCCCCGCCACTGTGGTTAGTTGATTGCTCGCAGTTTTGATTGCTTTGTTATCTTTTCAACGTGATCTGTTAGAAAAGCGCGTTCCATCTCTGGGCTGTACCTGGCTCGTGATCGTTCAATACGAGCCACGATGTACTTAGGGGCAATTCTTTTAGATATGCAAGCCTTAAGAAATGCTGCAGAGAACTTTAGAGTTCTCATTTTTCCTCTAGTTCTTACCACATTGTTTAAAACAGCTATTTGCTGTATAGTGTACCGAAGGCGAAAGTACACAAAATTTTTGTTTTGTCGTACAGAATTTTAATAATACTTTAAAAAAAGCTGTTTGAGCCATAAGCTTTTCTTGATGCTTTCATCGGTGGCGGTATCGCGTCAAAAGGAAGATCTAGAGTAAGTGTTTTATGTGAATAATTTGGACATAAGGCAATCCAGACAAGCCAATGATAGCGCTAGTATTGTAAAGCGCGCCAAAGAAAGATTTCCCGACTCGCCGATCTTGCTCATTTGTACTGTGACAGCACGATAGATTCACGTGACTTCACAATGCACAGAGTTCTTTCGTGCAATCAACAGCTTACGAAAGAATCATAATATCATTATCACTAAACCTGACAAAAGCTCCGACGATGTCCTTTTAAACAAAAGCGACTACGTCGATAAAATGACCGAGATACTTAATAGTCAATCGAAATTTAGAAGATTAGATCCGGTATCCAACAATGACAACACAGCCAGCATTAAATCGCGCCTTCACAAGCGGTTGCTTGACTTAATCAAAGCCGATCTTATGCCGAAATGGATATATGACGCAATACGACCAACTGGATCGCAAAGACCCGGAATGTGTGGTTTGCCGAAAACACACAAAGAAGGCACTCCACTTCGCCCTATACTGTCTATGACAGATTCGTGTCGTCATTAACTTGGCGAGTGGTTGACTAGCCTATTGGTTCCTGTGTTGGGGCGGTTTCCGTCACATTGCATATCAGATTCGTTTACTTTTGCTATGACCATGCAAAATCTTCACATCGACCTAATGTCTTCATGTGTTCTTTTGATGTGTCCAGATTGTTCACCAACGTTCCCCTTGATGAAACTTTCAAAATCTGTTAGGAAGCCTTCTATGACCAATCTGATTTCCAATCAGTCATTCCAAAAGACGTGTTTGCTGAATTGATGAAGAGCGCTACATCCTCAGTTGAGTTCAGCTTCAATAACAATATGTACAAGCAAACAGACGAAGTAGCTATAGGATCACCACTTGGTCCGGCTTTGGCTAACATCTTTGTTGGATATGAAGGAAAGTTATTTTCTCAAACTCAGAAGCCTCCAACATACTTCAGATATGTTGACGACACTTTTGCCATCTTCGATCACGAAGCTGCAGCAGATGAATTTCTGACCAAACTCAACTGCCTTCATCCATCCCTCAGATTCACCTTTGAAAAAGAGAAATCTCTACCGTTTCTTGATGTTTACGTCGAAAGAACAGATATTGGCTTTGAGATCACTGTATACCGGAAACCCACTTTCACTGGCTAGTATTTGCGTTGGGAGTCCTTTAGTCCTCTCAAACGTAAAATAAATCTAATACCAACATTAGTGCATCGAGCCCTGATGATCTGCACCAAGCGTAAACTCAAGGGAGAAATAGAACGAATCAAGAAAATGTTACTGGACAATGGCTATCCTAAAAACGTCATCAACGCTCAGATCACCAAGGAAATCGCTCAGTTCTCCACCCTTAAGCGATTCGGACCAGAAAAGTACCCTGTGTACTTGATGATCGCTTGGATAGGTAAGCCCTCCACAAACGGAAAAAGAAATCAAGACCGCCGTGGAAAGTTGCCTGTGGCCCGCAAGAATGTTCTACCTACCATTCAGAAAAGTTTTGTCATAAATGAATATAAGTGCCACTGTGATAGTCGGTACGTAGGGTGAACATCTCAACGACTACAGGATCGCATTAAGCAACATGTTCCGCAATGCTTAAGACAGGCGCCATGGCGTAGTCTGTAGCTCTGGGGCTCATTCCCAAAGTCCAGTCATACCAAAAGACTTTAAAAAATGGTATTCGCAGCTTTCCTGCTTGGCGCTTAGAAGTAAAAAAGGGATAGTGTGGAGAACAAGCCGGCAAGCTTGCTTGTGTCTTTGGGCAAGGCACTTAACGGGATGCCTCTATCTTTATGTGGCAGACAGGTGGCCTACCCGTACTTCACCGGGTTATGATTGTGAAATTGCTAACCCAGCATGACGTACAATGGGTACCCACCAGTGACAGTCCGCCTTGTTGGTGGTGGGGCTACCACTCACTCATGACTGGTTCGAAATGGGCTGCCATCTTTCCCCTAGCCTAATTCAGTTAGGTTGATGGCACGAACCTGAATTGCCGTTCTTGCCGTGCCTCCATCCCGAGGAAGAGGAGGGGTAATCACAACAACAACAACATGGTTAAGACAGCAATTGACCCGTCCACGCCGATCTCAACAACACAGATCGTGCAAACGAAACAACACCAAACCGGATTGTGACTCTGCCACTGGTCAGCATCTTATAGTAAATGATCAATGTACATTAAACTATGATAATAAGCAGTTTTCAATCCTCGCCGCAGCACGCAGCTCTTTCCATCCTAATCTCTTAGAGGCTGCTTATATCAAGACCCGGCACCCGGTATTATGCAGACAGAAAGAGTTTGTTTACACTCTCAAGCTCTTTCGATAATCGCGGCGTTCTTATTTGGCCTCGTGGTGCGCTTTCTTTAGCGTTTCGCTGTTGCAAAATCTTTCATTGGCGCGCTTACAATACTAGCGCTATCATTGGCTTGTCTTGATTGCCTTACGTCCAAATTATTCACATAAAACACTCACTCACTCTAGATCTTCCCTTTTGATGCGATACCGCCACTGATGAGGCGTCAAGAAAAGCTTATGGCTCAAACAGCTTTTTTAAAGTATTATTAAAATTCTGTACCAGCAACAAGATATTTGTAAATCTCAATTTGGGATGAGATAAAAAAAAGTTTTTGGTAAAATAGATGCATATTGCTGAAAGTAAAGCAAAATAAGAAGCTTACAGATAAGCATATTTTTTAGAAGAAAGAATAACTTTATTTTTTAAAGCGTCGTCCTTAAAAATAAGCACAGCATGGAAGCCCTGACAATACGACTAGTTATGCAAGTGGTTGTGATGAACGTATCTTAACTTGAAATTAGTTTGGAATAAAGAAAAGGACTCTGAAAGTATTGTTAGCTGAACCAAAATCTAAGGCGTACCCTTAAAAAAGAATGCAGAATAAGGAAAATTTGGTTTCATGAAGTTGATTACCAAAGCAGGTTTTTAAGTTGAGAAAGAGCGTAAGCAATGAAACATCAGAAAGCATTGTTCTGCGATTTTACAGTTTTTAAGGTTTCTCAGACGCGCTGATTCAATGTATGTCTATGGCTACACATTCGCTTTCGAACCAGACTTTCTGCTGGAGCATCGTTGCACTTTAGATTCCGGATGTCCTTGACCAATACCAATAGTGCATTATAGAATTTGAGCTCCAGACCTTTCAGTCCAAACCCCCAAACAATTACCACTACACCACGGCGGCTATATAAATGGGCAAAATAATCGTTTCCGTAAAGGTGATCTCAGAAATAAAACAAAAAGGTCTTAGAATAGAGAATATGTGGAAGCAAGACATAAGCATCGGCTGTTTTTAAAAATTGGTGATGTGCCTGTAGAAGAAAAACTGGCTTGAGTTACCCTCAAAACTTCTGTTGCGTATTCCAGTTTAAAAATCCCGGAAATAACGTGTTGTTGCAAGAAACCAGAGCCAATGCATTTCTAATGAATTTTAATGATCCAGGTTCCATGACTTTGTGAAAATGTAGAAGGGACTTGACGGCGCCGAGAAGGTTAAAAAGCACTGTCGTAGAGTGTGTCAGGCTTACTGAAAATCTAGTTTATTCACGTAAAAATTCGACGCAGTCAAATTAGACTTAGATATAACCTGCTTTTATTTACTGTTTGATTGGTAGAGTTGCTTATGCGTATCAAGATGGAAGCCTACATTAAATTTATTCTGATGGTAAAATGTGAGGTATCAACAGATTGTGTTTTTGAAATTGGCATAAGCTTCAAGATGCATTTGCAAAAAGTAGTAACAATAGCTTGCGATTTTTTTTGCTTTATATAAACGTTAATACAGAGAGCTCTTTTTGCTTCCAGATTTCATCACTGCTGTTTCAACTATGTGAACTTCTGGAAAAAAGCATTACCTTGCTCATTATTATGTTGTTGTTGATACCTGAATTATAAGCTATTTGGCATAGATTCTATCAAGTTTGCAGAGAACATCGTAAAGCATTTAGGGAACTCAAAAGAGCTGATGCTGTCGCAATCCAAAGAAGAAAACCGGCTTTGATGATGAGAATGTATTGTTTTTGCAGACTTTATCGCACTGCGAACGCATTACTGACTATGGAATACAAGAGCTTTCAGGACCTTCTGCAAGTCAGCATCTCAAAGTATTAGAACTTGACAATTGCCCTCAAATCACAGATGCAAGTCTGGAACATTTGGTAGCTTGTGAGGTAAGGTTGGTTACATAATTTCTTTGGATTTTTTGCTTTGCCGTGCCATGTTCGCGACGTGATCAAGTGGGCTAAACTCCCGTTTCTATGTCTGTCATCTTAGAGATAGAGGCATAGCGGAAGACCATGGAACCTTGGAAGCCTACAACTCCTATTAGTTTAGACGAGAGGTCGTACGAGGAAAAAGACCTTACGAAGAGAGTGTGACGTTATTGAAGACCACAGCAATGCATACCAGAATGAGATATAAGTGTCCCTGGTCAGGTACCACGTGCTCTCAATTCTGACGGACGGTCTTTCAATTCTGCCAATTCATAAGAATAATTCATGTTCGTTGAAACAATGGCGTTGTAGGAGACAGCGAGCGTGACAAGGAAGCACAAGTTCTTTTGTCGTTACTGAAGGGACTTGTACTTCAATCGCAAATGCTCGCAGCAATCAACTGGAGTCTTTTTCCGTCGCCGTTGCTTAATCTAATTAAGAGAGCATGAGCTATAAATCTGCAACGGTTTCGCACAACTCTTCGTTAAGTGGCTATGTGTAGCGTATCTAGATTTTGAAACTGTAATTCGTATCGATTTTTAAGGTAAACGATAAGTCAATCTCCAATATGTTAAAAAGTTCGCTTTCAAAACTCCAAAAGTAAATATAATGCAACGTGATCTCGCAGGTTTGTTGCAAAAGATCCTGGCGAAAACCTATTACTATATAAATGGTTCCTTTTAGAATCTTAACCAGTTGGAACTGTACGATTGTCAGCACATTACTCGTAGTGGAATCAGAAGACTGCAGGTAATACTTAGCATGCGTAGTTTTTATTTAGCTGCAATTGTTCATTTAGCCTTGGTTTGTTTTGAGATTGATTTTTAAGTGAGTGTGTGCTATTTGTAAGCGGAATTCTGAAAGTCATTACTTTTTGTATTTTTTAGATTATTTAATTTGAGGGCAATTAGTTTCTTGCATGATGCTTTGCTTGACTGCTATTGATAAGTTTCAAATACACTTCTTTCTATAAAACATCATTTTTTTATCTAGTAAATATGGATTTGCATCCAACTTGTGACGTCATTAAAATATTGCCCAATTAAAACGGTGATGATTTTCTTTGCCCTGGTAACTTTCATAATATTTTTCTATCTAATTGTATTACGTTTTCAAGCGTGTCGTTAGTGACAGACACGCTGAACCTGCACGATTAAATCAGTAAAACTGAAAAGAACGTAAAGCTGACTTTTAATATGCTCACGTAGTTACGTCACCTTAGTTTATGCAAGTTCTTATTTTTATGAAATTACTCAATTACCGATTTCAACGTTATTCTGGGTTTATATTTTATATATTTTAATTTGCATCTTGCCTTTCTCCGGACACCAGGACCGCAATCGAAAATTGGAAATTCACGCTTACTTTGCCCCTGTTACGCCCCAACCGTCTGTTGGACCTGTGCCTGCTAGGCTGTGTCCTGATTGTAGGTGCAATATTTTATGATGTGAGGTAAGTGGAACCGCACTTGTAGGGTTGTTAGCATATTCCGTAGTGTTGTTGGGACGGTGACATTGACTGACTCAAAATAACGACAAAACTATGATTCGAACCCATATGGAACTCTAGAAACTGGACAATTCCCCAGAAACACCTGTAATAAATGTAAAATGATAGCGTTACTACCCGCTGCTGCATGCATGTACAATGTTACTGTACAAAATTTGCTTCAGAGCAGAATTTAATTAATGCATGCAATGTTTGATTATACTATGTTTGTGAATTTTTAAGTCAGCTCAATGTGCAATCTGATTATTTTCAAGCATGTTCGTTTGTGTTGATGCTATTGATCAATAGACTTGCACATGAAATTAGCAATTGGCCACGTAGACCTATTGCTTGCGGTCGAGTCATTTTTTTAAAAGACAAAAAGCTGAAATTTACATCGTGTCTTGAATTTTCCAATTTGTACGTACGACATTAATTCTGGAAAAAAATCACTTGCCAAATTTGAGCTTTCTAACTTAATATTATCCCACAGAGAAGGATTAATATTTTAGACTCCAGGTGGCAAATGTTGAGTCAGCTGATGTTATTATTATAATGCATTTGTTTATTTAAAGGATTGTAGTTAGGGTTGCACTATGTAGATAATATTCTAGAATGGTAATTTCGTATCCTATTCTAGAATAAGATAAAAGCAAATATCGTATTTATAAATTTTACTAAGACGAACCATTAAAAATGCAAGAACGACACACAAACATAATATTACAGTGCAAATGTAAACTATAATGCATATTTTACTTGAAGTTGGATAGGATTTAGTTTGATATTTCACATTTGTATGCAATTAACCAGTTTTGTCTGTTCTACGTGTCTGTTTCAAGATTTATGACTACTCATATTCGAATCCCATTACCCGAATAAAAATACAAATTTGGATTTGAATCCAAGGAGATTTGAATCTCAAGGATTCGAAATTCTAAAATGTGCATTAGAAGTGTTGTAGTCGTAACTTGATTGAGAAAATTGGTAGGAATATGTAATAGGAACTGCAAAACACGATTTTGCGATTTCCTTAGGAGAAAGTAGTTTAAATGATAAGATAAAATAAATTATTTTTGTTTGGAAATCAAAGGGCGCTATAGCCATATTTAAGAAAATGAAAAGGTAAATCTTGCTGAAAGTTTCAGTGTAGATCTTGTACTTTTAAACATACTTTTGGCCAGTAAAGTTTAGTTCATATTATAACCAAACTTTTATACACATCTTTGTTTAACTCGTTTTACAATTAAAGTAATCCATAACGTTCCATTGTTGTGAAGTGTGCTGATATTGAAAACATTAAAGCCCAGTATGGGTTCCATCATTTCTGACTGTTTTATAGCACACGATTGTACTGTAGCTCAATCGTCGAAAATAGTGATGCTGCCCAAGGCATTTTGCAGTTAACGCTGTTGAAAGAAAACGATTTCATTTAGTTTGGGTATAGCGGCGTCTGTTTGAATTTTTTTCATATATTAAGTCTTTTCCTGCTTTTTTGTAGACTTGCTTGATTTTTTAGCAATATCGATAGGTCTCTTTTCTGCTTTTTTTGTAGACTTCAGTTTATAAAATTATCACAGGAAAACTTGCCGCGCAATCAGGATCATGGCACTGCCAAATCAGTTTCTGTTTTGATGTCTAAACAAAAATAATTCATTTTATCCTATCATTTAGACTATTTTCTCCAAAGGAAATTGCAAAATCGTGTTTTGCAGTTCCTATAACATATGCCTTCCAATTTTCTCAATCAAGTTACGACTACAATTCTTTAAATAAAATATTAATACATTATAATAACCTTAGCTCACTTAATAATCGACACCTATTGCCTGAAATTTCAATCTCCGTAAGTAGAAAAATACTAAGTTAGGAAGCTCAAATTTTGTAAGCAGTTTTTTTCCAAGATTATCAGTGCCCTACGTAAAAATTAGAAAATCTGATACGCAATGTAAATTTCACATTTTTTTTTATCAAAAAATTAAAGGATTGACCCACTTTGCAAATACTGATTATTTCGTTAGACATTGCGCTAGATGTGAAGAGGTTACTGCTCAGTGCGCAATGCTTAGTTTCTCGGAAAATATAGGAGGTATATTGCTGAATTTAGAAGTGTTTTCTCCGGTCCAGGAACTGTGTCAGATGAAACCGAAAGATATTGGTGGCTTTGGTCAATTTATGTGTTTTAGTGACTCTCGGTTACTTATGGTAAAACAATGATATTTTTACTATTTTGTTTTTAGAACACTCTTCCAGAGATTAAGATCCATGCTTATTTTGCTCCTAGTTCACCAAACTCTTCTGTTGTTGATGTTCATCCACGGCGTAGAGGTCGACGCAAGTTTTGTCGGTGTTGCCCTATTTAACGAAATCAGTAGTGATCAAACCGTACAATCTTGTTTCACTCACAAGTATTTCTTTCATTTGACTTTTTCCTTCATTCAAGTCTCTTCTGAATCACTTTTGTGTCTTTGATCATATTCTTTCTGAATTTCAAATACTGTCCCTTTTTATGCGGTTCTTTTTAACTTTTTAGGAAAATTGTGCAAGACTTTTTTTATTTAGTTTTCTACTTTTTCAATTTTGTGAACATGCGCTCACAGTTAAAACGAGTAATTGTTTTATTGTTCAGCTGTTACTGCTGAATAGGGTTTTATGACTCTCTTGGTTTTTACCGACTTTTCTCGAAGAAAGAAAAAGTATAAACTCGTATATTGGCGATATATCGTGATAAAAAAAATTACGATTACAAAAACGAAACAATTGATCGGTTAATTGTGATGCAATAAATAATACTGTATAGTAACTGTTCTTTTTATGACATCATGTGAAGTAGTACTGCATTAAAATGCTTTCTTTACTATTCTTGAACTACTACTCAGAAATAAGACGCATTGATCAGTTTGCAGCTACTACCGGTTGCCATATTTTAAAATCGCTTTTTGCAACGGCATTAGCTTTAAGTGCTTGACAAGCAACACCAAGCCAAGCAACTATTAAGGAATTAGCCGGAGGCTATAAACATATAATAAAATAATAAAACGCTTTCGAAGAGACGGTAAAACACTGGACCAAGGGTGTTCAGTCAGCGGGTCACTGCATTGTTCATGTACTCAAAAGTTAGTTTGCATATGGTGGATGGTTGTATTGTTTATTTAACCTAAAGAAGGTAAGAATCTAATTTTTTTGGTCCTCGTGGTTTTTTGAAATCAAAATTTTTAATTGAATCTCGTAAAGGGCATTAGTTTTATTTTTGCCTACGCCCTTGGTTCTAAACGCTTCTACAATATTGCCCACTTATTATTGTAATTTGACCCACTAGGAAAAAAGGTTGGACACCCCTGCCTTAGAGCTATTTGGAGTAGCACTCGATTAGCTCTCTGAAAGAGAAAAAAATTCGCTGATATCAGACGCTTTTACGGCACCAAATGGTTATTGTTTCAAAGTTGTCAACCCGAGACCGAATTGCAAATAGCATGTGACTGTTGGATTAAACCGAAGGTTTTTGGTCGTTTTGCCGACGTGTCTTTTCACTAAAAGCGGTTAAAAACAGTTTGCAAGTGGTTGCGCCTCCTGCCCATCTTAAATGTAGCTTTGCGATAAACTGTTGTACGTATCGGTGTAACGAGGGAGCATGCTTCCCCCCCTTTTTTTAATCATTTTGAGTCGAAAATTGGAAACAGTTTCGTTCACTAAGTAGGTCGCCAAAACAAAGGTATTTATCTACATTTTGGGGTGAAGATAGGAAAATAGCCTTTTCAAAAAGTTGATCTCCAAGTAGAAATACCCTCACCTGCGTTTTGAGCCAAAAACAGTTACCTTCTAAAAGATGATCTAAGTACGATCATTTTACAAATTTCATATTTTCGCCGCTTGCCAACCTCTTGAAAAAATAAAGATTTGCTTACTAGAGATACCCCATAGATTGAAATTTTACACCATTAAGTGAACGCAAAATCAAAATAAATCTAGTAGGGAAACTTGTTTTGTAGCAGCCTTACAAGCTTTGACCATATTGGTCCAAATCATTGACAGGTATTTTTTATTTTATAGCATATTTCAGCACTTTAATTATTCCAGATGCACTAAACAATGTCGGCACCTCTTTTATGTTTTTCGGGTCTGTTATATTTGGACCAATACTCGTTAAATCTACGATCGTTTAAGCTATTCAGACGATGTTGCTTTGTTTCTATCATGTGTTTGTTTGTGTTAGCCTTGATCAGTATCTAGTTTGAAGCTTATTTTTGTGTAAATGCTTTTTATGTTGCTTCGTAGGAAATGGAACTGAGCTCTTGAAAAAAAAGTCAGTCAAGAAAAAATCGAAATATGTGTTCAGTAGGATGCCGATCGCCTGAACTTAAATACCCTACTGGTGTGATTGCTCCTTATTATGATCAAGTTTGTGTTGTTGGTTGGCTGATAACTATTGTATTCTGCTATGTGTTGTGTTTTATTTTTATAATTTATCACGAAAAGTATTACAAAATATCGAATGCACTTGAGGCCTTTTTTTTTGTCGTACGTAATGACTTTACTCTACGTTCGTGGTTACAGATGGGTTGTTTACACCGGACTTTTTTGGGGGTCCACACAAAGTTTCAAGAAGCTGCTCTACGTATGGGCTTTGCAGTCATGGCCAGTTAAACCCAAAAGGTCTTTAAAGAGAAGAGCTAAAAAGCGATTTTGATTAGGGATTGGCCTAAAATTTAGTAAAAATAGTAGTAGTTATTTAGTTTTTATCTGGTGTTGTCCCCTAAGCAGAGATGGCCGGATTTACCTCATTCCTTCTGCAATTGCTTGCACTCCGTCTCTCCATTTGTTTCGATTCAGGGCATTCTCCTTTTTCAAACCAATCTTCTCTGTCTCCTCCTCCACTTGCTTCTTCCAGGTCTTTATCGGTCGTCCTCTGTTTCTCTTGCCACTCACTTCAAGATCCAGAGCAACCCTCAAAACACTATCGTCATCCCTCCTCAGCACATGTCCACACCATCTAACTGTATTCGCTGTTGCTAACCAGTCTATAGTTTCCTTCAACCTCAACCTATCAATCTGTTCTTCAGTTGTCTTTTTCTGACCGTACATTGCCTTTACCACAGCTCTCTCCGTTCTTAAAATTAATTTTTCATTCTCTAAAAACGCCAAGCCTCGCTTCCATACAGTATTGCCGATCTTACGCAACATCGATAAGCTTTACCTTTCATCTTCAGAGGAAACCTATTTCGAAGCAATAACTCTCCGTTTTGTCTGAATTTTACCCCACCGATTCTTTTGCTGTAACTGCGCTTCACAACCACCACTAGAATTTAGTCTGTCTCCCAAATAGCAAAATCCATTCACTGTCTCCACTTTATCGCACAACTTCTCGATCGAATTCACCGTTTCTGCACCAATCAACAGCCGCCTCAACGTGGTGGTGCGGTCCCCGACCCCGTTTGGGTTGGATCGAAATGGCTGTTGGCCTTCCCGAGGGTCCCAGTTACCCCGGGCATTCCCCTTTATTTTTTCGCTATGCTGCCCCCCTGAACGACCGCAGAAGGGCAGCACACAACTTCTTTAAAATCGGTCGCCTGTTTTCTCTTTTTCTTTTCTCCTGCCTTTCTCTTGCCCTTCTTCGTCTCCTTCTCTTGATGAGCGGCAACATTCATCCCAATCCTGGCCCCGTTTTTCCTTGCTCTGTGTGCACTGGAAATGTGGCCAAATGGGTCCATCTAAGGTGCTCACAACTTTCCCTCCGAATTCAGAGCTCTTGGAGCTGCCCCCCTGCCGAATCACTGTGACTCCCTTGTTGGACTCCTCCGACATGTATACCTCCACTGTGCAATCTAGCCCCGCCTCTGCTAACGCTGTTCTCTCGCCCCACCTTCGTCTCCAGACCACTTCTCCCCCATCAGCCCATTATGTATCTTCTCCCTCTGGCCTCACACCACCGTCCCTAGCTCCTGGCTTTCCTTCTTCGCCTCCTGCCTCCACTCCCCCCTGACTCTCTCAGGGTTCTTCAATGAAATGCTGGAGATCTTCGAGCCAGGAGCACTGAACTACTCCACTTTCTTTTGTCCCATCCTGTCAATCTTATCTGCATTCAGGAATCTAATCTTAACTCCTCTCTGGATTCTCTGCTCTGCGTTTTGATCGTACCCACTCCCGGTCTGGTATTTTCTCTTCTGATACCACGCACGCTAGCGGCGGCGTTGTCATTTTCGTCAGGCAGGGCCTAGCTTTTTCTGAACTTTCTACCTCCTCTCTTTCTTCGCTTGATTCCTACTCTGATTATGCAGGGATCAACATCTCTCTAAACAACTCCTCCTCGCTCTTTTTTCTTAATGTGTACGCCCCCCCCTATTCGCTCCTCTTCAACAGATGGCAGAACCGATTCCTTTTCTCCCTTTATTCTTCCCTCCATCAAACATCTCTTCATTCTGTGGGACTTCAATTGCCATCACCCTCTTTGGCACTCAAGAGTTACTTCCGACCCCCGTGGGGAAGAAGTATTCGACTGGTCATCTCCTCTGACCTCCTCCCCCTCAATGACCCTGACACAACCATCCTTCTCCATTGCTCCTCTGGCAGTCGCTCCTCCTGACATCTCCTTTTCCCCCCTCTTCTCTTGCTCTTGGGAGGTGCTACAGGACCTTGGTTCTGACCACCTACCAATTCTTCTATCTATCCCTCTCTCTCCGGTCTTTCGCCCCAACGAGCGCCCCCTGTCCTTCAGCAGAGGAATACTCATCTCTTTCCTCTGCTGCTGCTTTTTTTACTTCTCTGGCACTGAATGCGGCCAAATCTTCCATTCCTTTCGGCCGCATCAAACGCCCTCCTAAAGCCTGTTGGTCTGCTGAGATGGAAAGTGCGGTTAGTGAAAGATGCAAGGCTTTCGCTGCCGCTCACAGAAGTAATGAAGATCGCCAAGGCCAAGACGGAGGCATGGCAGACGACTTGCTCTTCTCTTTCACCTAAATCTCAGCACTCTCTTCTTCGATCTATCGCTGGCTTTCCTGACTTCCCCAACTGTTCTTCTCCCATGGAATCGGCTTCGGTCTATGCCGCTTACCTGAGATCCCACTTTTCCATCTCTCAGCCAGAGACTACCTCTCTGAGCTCCGCCGAGCCACGTGCCCTGTGGAGTCTCACTCGTCCTTTTGCTCTCCTTTGTCTCTCGCTGAATTTCTTGCGGATGTCTCCAACCTTTCCTCCGCCACTGGCCCAGACAAAGTTGCCTATCCCATGCTGAAGCATCTTCCTCGCTCTGGCATGGATTTTCTTCTTCAGATCTTCAATCTCTTCTGGTTTTCGCATTCCTTTCCACAAGATGGGAAAACCTCTCGACTCTCCTGCTTTCTTCCGGCCTATCTCTTTCACCTCCTGCGTATCAAAGCTTTTTGAACGCATCATTCTATCCCGTCTACTCTTCTTTCTGGAGTCTTAATTCCATTCTCTCTTCCCGTCAGGCTGGTTTCCGCCCTGGACGGTCTACACTTGATCAATTTCTGTTCCTTTCTCAGTCCATTTCGGATGGGTTTAACAAACCCAGGCCAGGCTCTCGGACGATCCTGTCTACTATCGATTTCTCCAAAGCTTTTGACTCTGTCCGGCATCCCGTCCTTTTCCACAAACTAATTTTAGCTGGCCTCCCTCCTTGCTTTGCTCGTTGGACTCCATCTTCTGTTCTGATAGGCGCGCTTTTGTGGTCTATCAATATCACAAAAGTCGTTGCTTTCGAGGTTGTTGAGGTGTTCCACAAGGATCCGTTCTTGGACTTGGACTTTTCTCATTATTCATTAATGATCTTCCGGCCTCACTGCCTTCTTCCGTCAGCTCCTCTTTACGCTGACGATCTGGCCATTTGGTGTTTCTCCCCCTCGGCTCCCACTGCGGTGGAGGCCACACAAGCAGCTCTGTTTCGATTGGAGCGCTGGTGTCTTCCTCTCAATTGGAGCAAATGTGAGGCCTCGTTCTTCTCAGTTGCTCCCCACCAGGTTAACCTCCAACCCAACCTCCTGCTACTCGGCTCCCGCCTCCGTTTCAATCCCACTCCAATTTCTCTTGGGGTCACCTTCGACCGCACTCATTCCTTTTCTAAGCATGTATCTTCGCTGAAGGCCAAGTTTTTCCCACATCTCAAGGCCTTACGCTGTGTCTCTGCTTCCTCATGGGGCCCCTTTAAGGAGTCCCTCTTTGTACTGTATAAATCTTTTCTTCGGTCCTTTCTCACTTGCACTTCACCCGGATGGTTTCCTTTCCGAAGCGCTACCAATTTCACCAAGTTGGAACGCCTCCATCAAGCGGCCAGTCGCGCCATCACCGGCTGCCTGTCGTCCTCCCCTATCCCTCTGCTTCTCTCCGAGTCTTCTTTACCTCCCCTACGAGTTACCTTGACTCATTTCACTGTTTTATCTTATGAGCGGGCTCTTTGTCTTCCAGCCTCCTTTTTCTTCTCAGGTTTGGCGAGACTTGGAGTGAGGCCAAGACTCTGCAGATCGTCCTGGAGAGCTTTTGCGTCCACTCACCCGCTCATGCTTCCTTCTACTTGTTCTAGGGAGGCTCTTTTAGCTTGCCCTCCCTTTCTTCCTTGAATTCTGCCTTCGTTCACGGTGGAGTCCACCCTTCCCACTCCATGCTCTCGCTCTGATCCCCCTCTTTCTCGCCAAGGTGCGGCTCTCGCCCACCTTGACTTTCTCCCCCTCATGATCTGGTGCTTTGGACAGACGGCTCTTTTCTTTTTGGCAAGGGCGGCTCCGGCGTTCTTGCCAACTGCTCTCTCTGTGGCACTGAGGCCACTCTTCTTTTTCGGCAGGCCCAGTATGTTCAAGTTTTTCGGCTGAAGCCTGCGCCATTCTGCATGCTCTTTGCTGGTCTCGGCAGCACCAACAAGTCTGCCATTTTTCTTCTCTTCTACTATCTGACTCTCGTTCTTTCCTCGTCACCCTGTCTCCTCGATCTTTCCTCTTATCTCAAACTCTGTGGCAGATCTGGCAGGAACTGTCTTCTCTCTCCTGTTCCATTAGACTCTAATGGGTCCCCGGACACTTGTTTCTCCTCGGGAACGACGCGGCTGATGAGCTGGCTAGAGGGGGTGCGCTACTTGCGCCCTCCGCAATCCCTTGTAGTCTCTCTCTTACCTCTCGTCTTATCTCGGTCTGGAGGCGTACTGTTTCATCGAAGTTCTGACACACAGGTTTCCTTGATTTCTACCGAGGACTTGTGCTCCCTCGTCATGCTCGCTGTGTTCTCTCTCGTCTTCGCTGCAACGGACACAGCCTTTTTTTAGGTTCTTATCTCTCTAGGATTGGCAGAATTGAGAATCCTTCCTGCAGCGCCTGTGTGGACACTCGTCCCAGGACATCTCTCATCTCATTCTGCACTGTCCAGCTACGGACTCTTCGCTGCTCACTCTTTGGCGACTCTGTCTCTACGACCTTTGGTCCAGACCCTGGGGAGCTGCTCAGCTTCTGGGGCTCCATGGTCTTCCGCTATGCCCCCATTCCTCGGAAGGGGTCGGGTAAACAACAACAATTTACCGCTCCTTCCATTATTCTTTTACATTTTGAACAAAAAAATGCATTGTCAACCTAGCGGTAGCTCTCTTTATTTGTACACATTGGCCATGACTCTCCTCCCACAAACCCCACATGGATCTATCTTACTTTTGAATAGCTCTTTTTCCGGACCCGCTTACCATCACTTTTGTTTACCTGGTGTTCACCTTTAAACCTTTACTTTCCAGTGCATCCTTCCAATTCCAAAATCTTTCCTGTAAGTCTTCCATGGTTTCGCTCATGACAGCAAGGTCATCTGAATACAGTAATTCATTAACTACACCCCTTCTTGCATTTTCTGTAATAACGTCCACAACTATTGCAAACAATAGTGGCGACAGCATAAATCCTTGACGTACACCAACTTTTACTTCGAATTCCTCTAAATATCCCGATCCATTCTCACTCTTGTCTTTCCACCATCATACAAGCTCCTAACTGCCGGAACCGTTGCTTCTGATAGATCCTTCTTTCTCATGGCCCACTCCACTTTTTTTTGGACTCTATCAAAAGCTTTTTCCATGTCACCAAAACACTTATACAACTTATTGTCCTTCTTTTGATATTCCTCGTGCATTCTTCTCACAATGAATATCGCATCCACTGTTTCTTTTCCTGGCATAAATCCAAACTGCATTTCATTCAAATTGACTAGTGTTTGTATTCGCCTCTGTTGTACGGTCTCTCTAGTAATCGCAACCAGCCCAAAATAGGAATAATTTGATTCCTTTTAAAACGATGTGAATATCGATTTTCAGTTTCTTTCTTTTAATCAATCTATTCGTGGATTTTATTTGAACCTACAGCATCTTAAATAACTGTAGCAGACAAAAAAGGAAACAATGGCCAAACGGCACAAGTAATAAAATTAAAAGAAAGAAATTGCTAGAAATAGTATGGCCATCGCTCTTGGCGAAAATTACTAAAACATTAGAAAGCTCAGTTTCATTTGGGTAAGTTTATGTAGCAGATACAGGAATGTTTTAGGAAATAATTAACATTGGCTTTTATCGAAATACGCAGTTCTTTGCGTATGAACTGATGCTCAGTATGCTCGTCTTTTGTTAGACTAGGCTGCCGCGGCAAGGATATACTGCTTGACCCCACTACCTGTCTGTCACAACAATCGATGAAGGTATCCCTGCCTGACCCAAGGACACGACAAGCGAACTTGCCGGCTTTTTCCAAACTCCATCCCTTCTGAGCTAAGCGTCAAGCAGAAAATGTATAAATACCGCTAAAAATATTTTAGTGAAACTCTACGGGAAAATCGAACCCACGTCTACCTATTGCAAAGCTGACGCTCCAACTAAGCGGTTCCTAACTGCTGGGTGGTGGGAATTAGTTGGTTACCATTCTATGTTTTCTGTAAGGCGATGCACAGCATTGGCGGGGTAGCGTCAAATCTGGAAGTTAATGTTTTGGTTACAGCCTACTTGCTAGTCTGCTGTGATGGATCTAGGTTTAATTTTAAGGGGATCAACTGGATACTTTTATCAAAAACCAGCCATTCAAAAGCTATTTTTTTAAAGTGATGTAGGCCTAAATTTAGGGGTTTTCAGCCGCCTTAGCCTTTAAATATCTGCGCATAGGCCACAGTAGGGCATGAGATGGGATGCAAGGCACATTTTGGTATGGAAGACGCTCTTCCATCATTTCATCGCAATTCCATCATACAACATTTTACCTCCGCATAAAAACTTAGTGAAGCAAAATTGTTTGGAAGTTTGCATATAATATCATTTCTTCAACTGAAACAATGCAATTATTTATGTTTTGAATTATAGCGATTACCAACTGTAGTACGTTGTTGACAACAGCTGGCACTATTTTCGCACATCGGTAATTTCACTGCAGTTCAGTCTTTCATTGCACTGCATCGCTACGCATGTTTCGGCCTGTGTGAAGACCAAGGATGTGGAAGCGGTTTTTTTTCAAACGCTTCCGCTTCCACTAACAAAAAGTGAGAAAACGACCGTTGACAATTTTTTTAAACTTTTGTGAGTCTGTAGCCTGTTTTCTCCTACACTTTATCATTTTGAGAGGACAAAAACCTTCATATATTGCTATTACTTTACCTACTTCGCTTGAGCTTATTGTTCTAAACTAATCTGTGTTTCTCCTATTTAGATATTAGAACTCGTGTTGAATGTAGAACAGTGTTTTACAACCTTTTTGTCATTGCGGAACCTCTGTTGTACTTTCGCGTTTGTCACGTAACTCCACTAACAAAAATTTAGAAATCACGAATTGCTTGTGAGAAAATCAAATATTTTGTTACTACAATTCAAAAAATAATTAAACACTTCAACACATAAACAGTTATTACAAGTTCGTTCACTACTTACAACCACTTTTACATCAGTTAACCTAATACTTCTCAGATCAAAACCGTATGACCACATGTTACAGCTCTCGACAATAACCTGTCGTCACAACAGCAAATTACACCGTATAGCGCTGATTTTTCCTCTCTATCCTCAACTAACTCTGACTTTGGTTTAACTTTAACTTTAATCATATTTCGGACCTTCTGTCCGTCCCCAAATACGTATTGACTCCAATCTTTTTGGATAATGAAGTGCGAAATTTCTGTCGTATATATAGTATATACATGTAAAGCGAACAAAATTGAACTGCACTAATCAACAGCCGCCTCAACGTGGTGGTGCGGTCTCCATCCCCGTTTGGGTTGAGTTAAAATGGCTGTTGGCCTTCCCAAGTGTCCCGGTTACCCCGGGCACTCCCCTCACACAAAGCATTTTTTCGCCGCGCAGCCCCCTGAACTACCGCAGAAGGGTAGCACGCAGCCTCTTTAAAATCGGCCCGTTTTCTCTGTTCTCCTGCCTTTCTCTTGCCCGTCTTCTCCTTCTCCTGATGAGCAGCAACGTTCATCCTAGCCTATGTCTCCTCTTTCCCTGTTTAGTGTTCGCTGGAAATGTGACCTGGCGGGGTAGGTCAGTGCAATGTTGCACATGCTCTAATTGGGTTCATTTAAAGTGCTCATTACTCTCCTTTTCTAAATTCAAAATTCTTGGCAGCTCTCACTCCTGGAGCTTCCCTCCCTGCTTTTTTTGGAGACCCACACCAACCAGCACTGTGACTTCCACCTTGGACTCCTCCAGCTGGTATACCTCCACTGCTCAATGTGGCCCATCTGGCCCCCTTCTGCTAATGCATCACCCGCACCCCATCCTCGCCTTCAAACCTATTATCCCCTTTCCGCCCACTTTGTATCTTCTCCCTCTGCACCCATACCACCGCCTCACGATCCTGGCTGTTTCTCTTTACCTCCTGTTTCTTCTTCCCCTCTCGACTCCCTCAGGGCTCTTCAATGGAATGCTGGGGGTCTCCGAGCCAGGAGCACTAAACTGCTACACTTTCTTTCGTCTCATCCCGTTGACCTTATTTCTATCCAGGAATCCTAAAGCTGTAAACAGAATTACGCACAATCTGCAACTTGCTATCACAAGATTCCATTACTATTTATACTGCATACACGGAACACCACTACATATAAGAAATCAATATACTGAAATAGGAATAATTACTAGTAATAAACGAAGAACCTTCGCGGTCCCCTCACGGAACACAACTGCTTGTTTTGCGAAACCGCTGTTAAAGAGCACTGATGTAAAATGATCAAGTTGTTTCAATCGTGAGTAATTTCTTTTTCAGCGTTTTTAACTCCCTAACCAAGGTCAGTTAAGTTTAATCAAATCATCATTTTATTAATTACGTTTCATTGTCCAAACTACCTTTTTCTTGCCCGTAGCCGATATAAAATGTGATGCTAGTGATACTTTTTCTCGTTCTCTCGCGCTACTGATATCACACGTTCATTCATACTTATAGTGCAACTTCACCGTTTAATAAGGTGACCATATTTTCATTACCAAAAAGGAGGACATTTTTTGATAATGATTATTATCAACCCTACAAGTTGTTCTGCAAGGCTGGGAAAATTTTTCTGGACATTTGTTGGACCCTGACCGCTTTTGATAATTATACTCTTAGTTTGATAATTCGTATAAATACAGCAGTTTGTTTTTTTAATTTATTATGCCAATGAACAAAAAAATATAAATTGGACAGCTTTTTTATGCTTTGAACTGTCTACATGCATGTCTAGGCTAAGTTTGCCTTTATTTGCTACAGAAACAAAAGTTCCGTAGCCATAAGTAATACATTCTGCTTCGAACTCATCTCGTCCTTTTCTAAAAAATGGATACTTCTGTTGAAGTTCTTCAGTAAACTTTGATTTTCTTTTTGGCATACCGTATTTATTTTTTAGCTCTTTGTTTTATTTTTCAAAAATCACAGCAATGATAATTATAAACAGTTCAACTGAAAATATTGTTTGATTTTTTAAACTAAAATAAATGTGTACCAAAATGGTTTCTTTTAAATTAGGTCAATCGACCAGAACAACACAGCAAAATTTATCTCCGCTGCGTAAAATGCAACAAATGCAGTTTGAAAACTTACTGGTATTTGTACCGTTTTTCATGTAATCTTACTCTTTCAAACCTAAAGCAACAGTGAGTCAGAGGTAGACCGTTAGGAAACTCCCTTTTATCATTCCTTACCTTATAAACTTATTATCACTTGAACTAATATGCAGTGACATAATTTTCAATCACAGGGTAAACGTAAAAAGGGAATTTTTGAACGACTATGGATGACCCAATTAGTTTTTATTAAAAAGGAGGACAAAACAGGCGTTTTTAAACTTCCTCGGAGGACCAATTACTTTTTACCAAAAAGGAGGACATGTCCTCCAAAAAGAGGACGTATGGTCACCTTACCGTTTAATCCACATTGGGAAATGGGCAAAACTTTTTCGCCAAGTTACTCTTTCAAGTCAAATAACCTATGCGGAAGCGGTATGTTTTTCGCGCTTCCGCTTCCAAAGAAAAAGGACAGCTTCCGCTTCCACATCCCTTGTGAAGACACTGACAAATCAGAATAACATCAGGAATACTTCTTCGAATAAAAAACAGATACTTTTGGACTTAATGTTTTGTCTTTGATACACAAAAGAGCAAAAAAACGTGTGATGTGGACAAATTTTGCTTGCAATGTAGAACAGTGCTCTTCAACCTTTTTGTCATTGCAAAACTCTGGTGCACTTTCGCGTTTGTCACGGAACCCCACTAACAAAAATTTAGAAATCACGAATTGCTTGTGAGAAAATCAAATATTTTGTTACTACAATTCAAAAAATAATTAAACACTTCAACACATAAACAGTTATTACAAGTTCGTTCACTACTTAAACCACTTTTACAACAGTTAACCTAATACTTCTTAGATCAAAACCGTATGACCACATATTACAGCTCTCAACAACAACCTGTCGCATCAACAAATTACAACGATATAACGCAAGGAGTGTCCGGGGTAACTGGAACCCTCGGAAAGGCCAACAGCCATTTTGACCCAACCCAAACGGGGTCGGATACCCCACCACCACATTGAGGTGGCTATTGATTGGTGCAATCAACTCCCCACTCCGTTTCTATCCCACTCCAGCTTTTCTTGGGGTCACCTTCGACGGCACTCTTTTTTTCTAAACATGTTTCCTCGCTGAAAGTCAAGTTTGCCCTCGTCTCAAGGCCTTCCGCTCATTTCTTCTTTCTCATGGGGCCCTTCCTAATCCCTCTCTTTTCTTGGGCCCCTTCTCACTTATGCTTCACCCGAATGGTTTCCTTTCAGCGTTACCAATATCACCAAATAGGAACGCCTTCACCGAGAGGCCAATTACACCATCTCCGGATGCCTCTCGTTCTCTTCCATCCCATTCTCCTCACTAAGGCTTCTCTAACTTCCCTGCGAGTCACTCTGATTCATTTCGCACTGTCATCTTATAAGCGGGCTCTTTGTCTCCCAACCACTTTTCCCATTTCATGTTTGGCCAGACTTGGAGTGAAACCAAGACTCTGCAGATCGTCCTGGATAGCTTTTTGCGTCCACTCATCGGCTCATGTTTCCTTCTACTTTTCCTAGGGAGACTCTCTTTGTCTTCCGTCGCTCACGTCCTTGGAACCTGTCTTCCTTCACTGCAAATTCCACCTTTTCTTCTCCATGCTCCCGCTTTGATCCCTCTTTCTCGCCAAGGTGCGGTACTCGCTCACCTTGACTCTCTCCCACCTCACGATTTGATGCTTTGAACAGACGGCTCTGTTCTTTTTCTTTTTGGCAAGGCGGATCTGGCGTACTTGCCAACTGCTCTCTCTGTGGCACTGAGGCCACTCTTTCCTTTTCAGCAGACTCATTATGCTCAAGTTCTTCCGCTAAAGCCTGCGCCATTCTGCAACATCTTTGCTAACCTCAGCAGCACCAACAAGTCTGCCATTTCTCTTCTCGTCTCTTCCTATCTGACTCTCGTTCTTTCCTCGCCATCCTGTCTTCTTCACCATCTTTCCTTTTACCTCAATCTTTCTGAGAGACCTGGCGGGAACTGTTTTCTCTTTCCTCCTATTTTATCAGGCTACAATGGGTCCCCAGACACTCGTTTTTCCCGGAAAACAACGTGGTTGATGAGCTGGGCAGATGGAGAGCGCTACTCTTGCCCTTTGTAATCCCTTGTAGTCTCTCTCCTCTTATTTCTTGTATCCACTCTTTTTCTTTCTCGGACTCAAGGCGTAGTGTCTTATCAAAATTCTTCAACACACGGGTTCCCTCGATTTCCACCGAGGAACTTGTGCTCCCTCGTCACGCTCGCTGTGTTTCTTTTGTCTTCGCTGCAACGGACCCAGCCTTCTGCTAAGCTCTTATCTCTCTAGGATTGGCAGAATCGAGAATTCTTCTTGCAGCGCGTGCGGATACTCGTCCCAGGACACCTCTCATCTCATTCTGCACTGTCCAGCTACGGACTCTTTGCACCGCTCACTCTTTGGCGACTCTCTTTCTCTCTACGACCTCCTGTTTAGGCCCTGGGGAGTTTCCTGGTTTCTGAGGCTCAATGGTCTTTAGCCATTCCCCATCCCTCGGAAGGGGTCGGGTAACAACAACATATAGCGCGGATTTTCACTCTCTGTCCTCAACTAACTCTGACTTTGAGTTAACTTTAACTCTAATCATCAATATGGACCGTCCTTCTGTCTGTTCCCAAGACACCTATTGACTCTAATTTTTCTGAATAGTAAAGTGTGAAATTTTTGTCCTATAATACCGTATATAAAGCGAGCATAATTGAAATTACCAGACGGACTATTACGTAACAAACGGAGTTAGCAAATTCAGACGTTCTTAAGTTGTAAACAGGATTACGTCACAATGTGCAACTTGCTATCACGAGATTCCATTTCTAACAATATACATAGACGCAACACCACAACCTGTAAGAAATCAATATACAAATAAAAAGAAATAAATACAAGTAATAAACGAAAAACTTTCGCGATCCCCTCCGGAACCATTAAAATTCATGGAACACAACTACATGTTTTGCAGAATCCTAGAGATCCGCGAAACCCCTGTTAAAGAGCACTGATGTAGAATGATCAAGTTGTTTCCGTCGTAAATAATTTCTTTTTCAACGTTTTGAACCCCCTAACCAATCTCAATTAAGTTTAATTAAATCATCGTTTAATTGGACACGTTTCATTGTTCAAACTACTTTTTTCTTACCCGTAATCGATGCAAAATGTGATGCTAGTGATACTTTTTCTCGTTCTCTCGCGCTACTGGTATTGCACGTTCGTTCAGACTTACAGTGCAACTTCACCGTTTGATTCACATCGGCAAACGGACAAAACTTTTTCGTCAAGTTACTCTTCAAGTCAAATAACCTACGCGGAAGCGGTAAAATTTTCGCGCTTCCGCTTCCACAGAAAAAGGACCGCTTCCAGCTTCCGCACCTTTGGTTCAAACACAGACAACGGTTGCATTATCAACAGAATGAAGAAGAGAAAAAGAAAATTATGGCAATAAACAATTGCAGCAGCAACAACGGTTAAAATTTTATAGCTTTGTACAGCTCGGGATAAAAACTGTTAATTTTATCGTTAAATGCAAAATCAGTTTTGTGTACATACAATTATTCTAAAAACTGTCTTTTTTTAAAGTCACTTTCAATAAAAAAATGTCAGCGCTTTCCCAATCAATCCGGTGTCCATTTATGCAAACGGGTTTCACTAGTGCAGATTTCTTTTTACTTCCTCATTTGTTGGTAGGGCAATTATATCAGGCTTGTTGTCCCTTTGATGTTCTTTGCGTCGTGCTTTGAATGATCTACCAGTCCCACCAATATAAAAACCTGTACAATCCAAACATGGGATTTTATATACAACACTGCGTTGATCGAATTTGTTGATTTTATCTTTTAAATTTGGCAGCATGTTTCCCACAGTGCGCAACGGTTTTGTTGCCACTTTGATTTGATGGTTTTTCAAGAGACGTTTCACTCTTTCAGTTATTCCGGGTATGAATGCCAAAATAACTAATCCAATGTGCCTTTCATTTTTTTTAACTTAACTTGAGCTTGTTTTTCAGTGCTTTTCGTATGAACCACTTTGGATAATCATTTTCAGGGAGCATATGAGATAGAAACCCTTTTTCTTTTATGCAGTCAGTTGATTTGGTAGTGAGTGATTGTGCTTGATTGCATACATTAATCAAAAGATGCCTGGTGACAAAAGCAAAATATTAAAATATCAAGTTAGTCAAATGACTCATCCCTTGACCTCTGAGCATCAAAATTTTTCAATGCTGTTGAATAAAAGACAAATATAAAGAGTATTGTTCA
Organism: Trididemnum clinides; assembly: GCA_963675345.1. Taxonomy (NCBI): domain Eukaryota; kingdom Metazoa; phylum Chordata; class Ascidiacea; order Aplousobranchia; family Didemnidae; genus Trididemnum; species Trididemnum clinides. Next base: position 9,165,971 of record OY776293.1, read on the forward strand.
CATCTATAACGTTCTGATGTCATAGCAAACAAACAAATACCGCTATTGCAATCGTAACGACCGATTATTGTGACGTCATTGCTACGCGCATCTAATATACAAAGCGCAATACCATCTGTGTGTCTGTCTGTCTCTTTTAGCTCCTCTGAAACTGCCAGGTGTGCAAACATTAAACCTGGCACGATTGATCACCTCCTCGGGGAGGTGACACACAGGGTTCTTGACGTCACAATCAAAGATTTTTTTAATCGCACGTTTGGACCAAGGTAAATAGTTTTGGGCATAAACGAAAGCCAGTTCCGGGCATGCCAACTTCAACAAATTTCATGCCTTTAGGATGTCACCTGAAGTTATAAGTAACAAGTAATTGTAGAATTTGTTTTCTTCATTTTATCAAAAAACACTGATCGTAGAAACGCGAGTAAACGCCTATTTTGGGAGATCTTAGCCAGGAGCTTTTGATATATACAATTCTTTAACAATTAATGCGCAATTAACGATCCAACAACAGATTCTTTGTTTAAGCATTTTAAGCCTTCTAAGCACGTTACTTGGTTTTTTTCTGCTTGCTTCAACTCGCTCTATGATGTCAAAATGCTGCAGGCTTTTGCTACCAGAGTTCATGATCTTTTAGATCAGTGTTTCTTACCATTATGATTTATTTATCATATAATCGCCTAACGTCCAAATTATTCAGATAAAACACTTGTTTACCCTAGATTAGTGATTCTTAACCTTTCCAACCCTTGGGACCCTATTCCTAAAGATATTGGCTTGGGGACCCCTTGTCTACGCAACCTGCAAAGGAGGTGTATGTTGAAAGAACAAACACTATTGGGATAAGGCGGATAAGTTGTTTACTACTGGATCTCTAATCAATTAAAAAAAAACTCTCTTTATGAAAGAATAGCACAAGTGGTTAGCGGAATATCACAATTTACTCGGCAAAACACAACACAAATGATAGTCAGTGGGACCTCTGTTCTTGTCTCTTCAAAACAAGCTCATCAATACGGGGTTAATATTGCTGAGAGCAATTCTCATGTCATTTGCAACTCTAAGGCAATTACGGTACCTAGTTTTGAAATTGACTAGAGCAGACATGGCAGCATCACAGAGGTATGTCGTTGGAAATGGAATTGATGCTTCCAAAGCTCTCTTTGCCAACTTAGGATATTCTTGCAACATACTGCACCAAAGTTCTATCAGTGAGGAGGAGCTGAATTTGGTCTTTGAAGCTTGAGAACTCTCAAATTCCAGATGTTGCTCATGAAGGTTGAGCTGCTCATTGTCGTTTATCGCAGCAATAAAAGGCTGCTGAATCCATGCTGAAGAAGGTTCAGATGTTGGAAAATAATCTTCCATTTTCTTCTCCAGGGTGCTTATGGGATCATCAATTAAAGCAGTCAGCCATTTGTTAGTTTCTTGATCACCAATTTCACTGTCCAACAGTAAAAACATAGCAAAATTCTGATTTCTTACTCTCTTTTTTCCGCAGGGATAACTTCTTTTTGAAGGCGGAGGCCTTCTCTGCAGCCTCTATCTGAGATTTGTTTTTTCCCTGCAGAGAATAACTGAGCTCATTCAAAAGACTAAAGATGTCTGCCAAATAAAAGACCTTCAATTGGAATCTATTGTCATCAAATAATGTAGCAAGTTCCACTGGCCCATGCTCACGAAGGAACACGGCAACTTCAGTGACAAATTCTGCAACACGGTAGAGCACTTTTCCCCGCGATAACCATCACACTTCGGTGTGGAAAAGAAGGTACCCATGCTCCTTTCCAAGGTCGTCGCAAAATGCTTTGAACAATCGGAAATTCATGGCCCTGCCACGAATGAAATTCACAGCCTGTACTTCAGAATCAAGAACACTTTCCAATTCAAGAGGGAATGTCTAACAAGCTAAGGCATATTTATGAATAGCACAGTGATTTGATACTATATGTGGAGCAACTTGTTTCATTAGGGCTACAAAACCGGATCGATCCCCTATCATAGCCGGCGCACCATCTGTGCATACCGATCGCACTTTGTTCCATGCCATTTAATTTTCACGAAAAAATGTATTAGCAATATCAAAGACGTCTTTAGATCTAGTTCTCTCCTCTATCTCTTCACAAAATAAAAACTCGCCCACAATCGCGTTTTCTTTAACAAATCTCACCTATGCCACTGATTGGCTTATTGACTGGATATCCGTTGCTTCATCAAATTAAAGACATTTCTACATGGGCTATCTTGGATTTGAGCAATAAGCTGACTCAAAATGCCATTGCTATATCTGCAATTCTGTTATTTATAGTGTCATCAAACAAGGGAACTGAGTCTATTCTTTTGGCCTCGTTTGGGCCAAGTAATATATGTGCCATTTTTACCGCACTTGGCTTTATTAGTTTCTCACCAGCTGTGTGAGGGGCTTTTGCTTTTGCTTTTGCTTTTGCTATTATCAAAGAAACTTCATATAAAGCGCGCAGGAGTGGTTGAGAAGTTAAGGAGAAGTCTAATGCAGGGAGCGTTCCTCTCATATCATAACGAGCTCTTTTCGCTTTGAATGTTTCAACTGAGTCCATATTCTCTTCGTTCTTCAGTTCTTTGTGCCTCTTCAACCTCAAAGACTTAAGGATTCGTTGCATAATATGGCATTGCACAATGTGCACTGAGCATTGTCAAGTTTATCGCAACCAAAAACTTTTGTGAAACCATACTGAACGTAAAAATCGTCCCAGAAACCTATTTTATGTCTATTTTTCACAGCCATTAGTAAACAAAATGATTATGACTATTATGACCTAAGGAAGGAAAAATAATGAATAATTGAAAAGTCTTAGCAAACTGCAGACAGTGACACTGTTTCGACCTATCAGGTCTCTTCAGTGCTCTTCAGTTGCATAACTGTTGAAAAGTCTTAATTATACTAAAAATGGCTAAATCATTCAGATTTACTTTCGTGATAATCGCATGTAAAATGTAGAAATGATATAGCAAATACTAAAAGGAAACCGGCATAGTGATTATCTTAAGTTCCCTCGGCTCCTTCATTGCTTAGGTTGTAAAATTCTAACCAGACCGGTAGTAACTAGCTATCAGATACCAGAAAGCTGCTGGGAGAAAATTAGACACTCTGGTATCCTGCAGTGCCTGAAGTTTTCTGTTTCTTCCTTTCACGCACTAGGGTTGTGGGTAGAGCTAGAAGAGAAAGTGCCGCAACTGCAACCTTTATACTTCAACCCTCAAATGCTTTGTTAAATCTTATCTCTCGTGGCGAGGGATTTAACATTTAACCCTCAATACAGAAACAACTGGTTGGATGATCATATTCTTCTCCAGAGGCGTTAGTTGCATCATTATCACCAGAATTATCGTAGCTAGTGCAGTCAGTTTTCCACTACTTCTTCAATGCTATTGTCTAAGCTTACATAACTGTATTCTTGATAAAAGAATTATCACCACATAGCTTTATCCACCTAACTAATTTTTAAATCTGGAAGCGACAAACGTCAATTTTTCTTTTGCAAAACCTTGAAACAGGTGTAGCAGTGGAATTGTTTTTCTTACTCTGGTCTATTGCATCATAATATGTAGTAAAAAATTAAAAATGACGGCCTCTGGCATCAGACTAAAACAAATAATTTGTTCACCGCTAGAACGATGTGATACTGCTTACGTTTGACTATAGGTAGCATGTTACTGTAAAACCACTGTTATTATTAATCAAAGTGGTGGTCGTTGTTATTTGTGCATTTGAGGGTTAAAAGAATACAGTTTGGCATTCCATCTGAGGACCCCCAGATTTTCACTGGGGACCCCGTTAAGAACCGCTATTTTAGATAATTAAATACAGCCAATCGTTCAACTTTAAGTTAAACACAATGGAGTAGTTTGAAAACGAGTTCCAAGTTGTAAAAATCGTCGAATTGTCGGCGTAAACATTGGCTGAATGTTAATTGAAGGTTTGATTCTGTGTCACCAAAAATCTTCATAAAAGTCTAGAAGTGGTGCTTCAGGTTGCTATAGAAAAATTACTCTATAGCTTAACGAAAACATATTATTCCGATTGGGATTCAAGTCACTAAAATGATAGTTCAAATAATGCTTTGAAAGTGTGCTTTGGTCATCGTCAAATTTTAAGTTTTGTTTGTTCCAATTGGTTCTGTGAGTTCGCCACCTGGTTAAGAATTTGGCTTTAGTTTGTCCAATAAATTTAGCATTGCAAATAGTGCATTCTGCAACACATATACTAGGGTTGCCATCCGTCCGGAATTCATGTGTTCTGTCCGGAAATAATATAAAACTTTGCTCAAATGTCCGGAATTTTTGTTACAAAGCAACAGAAAAAAACAGTTTACAAAAAATTGCAATAATAGAATCTAATGTTCATCATAAGTGTCCCGTATGTTTAACCGGGCCACTTGGATTGAATCAACATTGCCGCGATTAGCACAAATGGTTGCGAGTCACCTTTTGTTTTGAGTAACACAGCACGAGCTCCAACATCTCCGACCGTTATTTCAGAGCATTATTTACTTAGATTGGGCCCAAAATATTTGTTTATAAACAATTGAACTAGTAACAACTCTTGGTAGCGTCGTAACAAAAGTCACAAATTTCAAACTTGCAGCAAATGGCAACAACTTTTTTACCAAAATTACAACTCTGCCAACCCTGCTTCCAATACTTAAAAGAGTGAACGGTTATGCCCGGAATTTTGCCTCATCAAATATGGTAACCCTAATATATACCGCAGTTTGGACAGGGTTAAGTTTTGTTTCAGTTTGATGGTTTCATTGTCCGTTTTGATGATGGTGGTGAGCATGACTATGGAATTTCGATGTTGGCCGTAACTTCCGCAGAGGGCACAGTGGCCGCATGGTCCAGAGGTACCTCCTTTGCCAGGCTTGTCGATGTTTACTGACAAGGATCTAAAATTTAACAGAAAGGGTTTTTTTGTAAGTGACCATGTTGTGCGGTTGTAGTTCTTTCTCTTTTTTTGAGAATTTAATGAGGTTTTTGAATGATGTTGTCTAAACGATTGTTTCTGGCTTTTGTGATTCATTCGTTGTGGGTGGTTTAAATCCATTTTTCCAAGTTTTAGCCTTGGCTATTATATTTTCCGTATCTTGATTGCCAAAAGAAACCCAAACAGTATCATCGATAAACCGCTTGAATATTTCTGCGTGTTCTACTTCCGTGGAGACTTGGCACACAACATAGTGCAATGGTATGTTGGCAAGCGAAATTGAATGATTATCCCCTGTAATGATCCCATCTTTTTGGTTGCACAACGTGTTCTGGTATTGGGTAATGATATTTGTTAAACATGATTTAGTTGACCACATTAAAGCGTCATGTTGGCTTTTTAGTCTCACATTCTGCTGTTGTTATGCTAACTGCTCATGATATTTATAGGGTAAGGTGGATTTTTTTAACTTGTTTTTTATCCGTAAATATATTTATATCCATCCTCTGCTTCATAATATTATTACAACTTCCCTATTTACTGCTACTTGTAAGATTATGCTGTACAAATTGTGGAGATATTAAACCAGTATTATGCTAGCCATGCAGAGTTTTTGACTTATGTCACGTGCAAAGGAAATTTTTTAATTCTATTTCAACTTTAATTTACTTCTTAAAATTGAGGCGACCTGTTGTATCGCTCGAATAATTAAGTTTGGTTGCAACTTAATTGCTAGGAAAAGGTTGGCTTCCACTGAGATACTTTAACCCACGCACTTCTCGATCGAGAACAGAACAAATATATTCACAAACCACTTTAAAACTTCGAATTCTTCCCCTTGTCAAACACAGAAACTAAAGAACTTTAATATTTAAATATTTGAGACTAAACAAAACTAAAACCACCAAAATAATCGCTTGATTCCTGTCACAACAGTCACCACAGAACAACGCCTTTTTACTACACTCTACTCTGCCACTCTCTAAAATCGTAAAAATCTCGCCGCGTTATATAAACTGAGACGAGTTTCCAGAAAATACTAGAACATCACATGACACAGGAAAAAAACACCGTTGATAAATTACGTAATCGGCAATAAAAAAAGAAAAAAATCTTCGAGAAGAACCAAGATTCACTAGAATACTCTGGAACTTAGTAACGTCGTCAACCATTGTGATGTAAGAAGAGGGGTGTGAGTTACAAATCTATCGATTTATTAAGTTATAAAGGTAATCTGCGCGCTTTATATGCATGTTACACGAATGACATGGTTATTTCACAAAATAATAGTATTGCAAATAATAAATGATCCCTCCTATAATTTGACGAGACCATCCCTGGACGTGCTTCGTCCTTTTGGACTCATCAGCAGGGCCTGTCCCGTCATTGCCGAAAATCAAAAGCCCATATTTGCAATAATATGAAAAATGTAGTATCTTTCTATTATAAATTCCTTCGCACACATCACGCGCACAGCGCATGCTATCACTTTGGTACGGATATCCCATCCGTATCAAAGATGCAGTGTACCACTCGAAGAGTTTATAGTAAGCGAGATCTATTAAAAACCCTTACCTCTATGAACATAGCACATGATCACCATAACCGTATCATGCATCGATTTATTAAGTTACGAAGATAATTAATCTGCACGCTTTATACGCATGTTCACACGAATGACGTGGTTATTTCACAAAGTAGTCTGCAGTTACAAATCTAGATGCAAAAGAAAAAAGTTCTTTTTCGAAAATAGCCGAGATATAAATGCAAGTTTGGGCTTACAAATTCAGATTTACCATTAAAATAATTACGGCAGAACAAAACGACAAATTACACAAACTATATATAAAAATTATTCCTACAACTCAAATTAACTTATTCGTGACAACTTACCGTAATTCTTTTTTATGTGGTTACCAGGAACTGATGATGACTATTACGTAGTTGAAATATATTTTCCGTTATAAAAGTTAAAGCTGAACAATTGCCTGTATTTAATTATCTAAAAGTTACAGATACGGCCACTAGTGATCTTCAGCTATAATTGCTAAGTTTTTGGTTGGTCAAAGTTTTTGACTAGATCCTTTTACACTTTAACCATTTTGGTACTGTGCAATGACCACACAGTTCATCATTTCATGTTTGTATTCAAAAATTGCAACATTTTTACAAAATCAACTTAAATAAAATTTGATTTGTGACCCCATTTCTCAACCGATTTTCAAACTTTTTTAAAAATTAAAGGGTATTTTAAAGCGAGATGTGCATTTAGACCTCCATTAGTTTTTATACTCAAAAAAACTGAACTTAAGACCTGTAGTGTAACTTTTATCCTTCCTAAAAGTAGTACACTAAGTAAATACAGGTAAGTTTGATATGTAAATGTTATGATAAGGTGCTAATGATTAGTGTCATTTCAATTCTTAGGAAATTTGTTTTCCAGCAATATGTAACCCTAATTAGTTAGAGCTAAGAATTAGTTTACAATGGATGATCTACAATTCGTTGCCATACGTCATATCACATTTTTAGTTAAACAATTTTCCCACTAGATCTAAGAAACCGGCATTTTTTAAAAAAGTTAGTTTTTTGGTATATTTTGACCAGGGATGTGGAAGAGGAAGCGGTGGAAGCGGTCCTTTTTCTGTGGAAGCGGAAGCGCGAAAATTCCACTGCTTCCGCTTCCACATAAGAGGGAAGAATCGAGGGAAAAAGAAATTGGTTTTGCTATCCTTCGGAGAAGAGCAAATAGAGTGAGCGTACACATTAAGAGATGAAAGCGAGGAGGAGTCGTTTAGAGAGATGTTGACCCCTACATAATCAGAGTAGGGGTCAAGCGAAGAATGAGAGGAGGTAGAAAGCTCAGAAAAGAATAAGCTCTGCCTGACGAAAATGATGTCGCCGCCGCTAGCGTCTATCACATTAGTAGAAAAAATACCAGATCGAAAGTGGATGCCATTGGATCGCAGAGCAGAGAATTCAGGAATCCGGAAAGAGGAAGATGAATTAGGTTAGATTCCTGGAAACAAATGAGGTCAACGGGATGAGACGAAATAAAATGTAGCAGTTCAGTGCTCCTGGCTCGGAGATCCCCAGCATTCCATTGAAGAACCCTGAGGGAGTTAGGGAGGGAAGAGGAAGCAGGAGGTAAAGAGAAACAGCCAAAAGCATGAGGCGATGGCGATGGTGAGGGTGCAGAGGACGAAGATGCAAAGTGGGCGGGAAAAGGATAAGAGGTTTGAAGGCGAGGGTGGGGTGCGAGTGCTGCATTAACAAAAGGGGGCAAGACGGGTCAGATTGAGCAATGGAGATATACAAGCTGGAGGAGTCCGAGGAGGAAGGCACAGTGCTGGTAGGTGTGGATTCTCCAAAAAAAGCAGGGACTCAGCAGGGAGGGCAGCCCCAGGAGTGAGAACTGCAAAGAGTTCTAAATCCACCAAAGGAGAGTTGTGAGCACTTTAAATGAACCCAATTAGAGCATGTGCAGCATTGCACTGACCTACCCCACCAAGTCACATTTTCAGTGCACACTGAACAGGGAAAGACGGGACAATGGTTAGAATGAACGTTGCCGCTCATCAGGAGAAGGAGAAGAATGAGAAGACGGGCAAGAGAAGGCAGGAGAACAGAGAAGACAGGCCGATTTATAGAGGCTGCATGCTACCCTTCTGCGGTCGTTCAGGGAGCAGGACGGCGAAAAAATGGTTAGTGTGAGGGGAGTGCCCGGGGTAACTGGGATCCTCGGGAAGATCAACAGCCACTTCTTCCTAACCTAAACGGGGTTTGGGACCGCACCACGACGTTGAGGCGGCTGTTGATTGGTGCAGTTTAATTTTGTTCACTTGATATACTGTATATACACAGAAATTTCGCGTTTCACTATCCTAAAAGATCGGAGTCAATACGTGTTTTGGGGACGGACAGAAGGTCCGTAATAATGGTTAGAGTTAAAGTTAGCTCAAAGTCAAAGTTAGTTGAGGATAGAGAGGGAAAATCAGTGCTATGCGGTGTAATTTGTTGTTGTGATGACAGGTTATTGTCGAGAGCTGCAATATGTGGTCATACGGTTTAGATCTGAGAAGCATTAAGTTAACTGTTGTAAAAGTAGTTGTAAGTAGTGAAGAAACTTGTAATAACTGTCTATTTGTTGAAGTGTTTAATTATTTTTTGAAGTGTAGTAACGAAATATTTGATTTTCTCACAAGCAATTCGTGATTTCCAAATTTTTGTTAGTAGGGGTTCCGTGACAAACGCAAAAGTACATCAGGGGTTCCACGATGACAAAAAGATTGAAGAGCACTGTTCTACATTCAACACGAGTTCTAATATCTAAGAAAAAGAAACATAGAGTAGTTCGGAACAATAAGCTCAAGCGAAATAGGTAAAGTAATAGTAATAAATGAAGGTTTTTGTCCTCTCAAAATAATAAAGTGTAGAAGAAGGCAAAGTACAGACCCACAAAAATTAAAAAAATTGTCAACGGTAAAAAAATTGTCAACGGTTATTTTCTCGCTTTTTGTTAGTGGAAGCGGAAGCGGAAGTGGAGGCGATAGGTGTGAAAGCGAAAGCGGAAGCGGTTGAAAAATAACCGCTTCCACATCCCTGATTTCGACTACTATTTCCTAGCAAACATGGTTCTTTAGCATTATCTGTCTAAATTTTCAAAAACATTTATCAAAACATGATTTTAAAAGTTTTGAAGGGTAGCATACCGGGCAAAGACATTCAAAATTTTGGTGTCTGGATATCACAAAATTAAAATTTTAACATAAACCTAGTACATTTTTACTAATCATCCTCAATAATATGTTTTTTTGGCATTACCTATCAAAAGTTTCAAAAAGATTCTTCTAAAAACGAAGTGTCTAAACATTTTAAAAAGTCGTCCGCAACAAACAAACAAATTGGTGATTACCCTACAAAAACATAGACGTAAAGATGGTCTTGTTTTGTCTTTGCGACAAAATGTTTGTATCGAGCTACATATCATCTAAATGCTGAAGCAATTTCCTTTTCAATCGGGTGAAGCCAACGCAGTCGGCTGATTTGATATTCTTATCCTCAACATTACTAATGGCTGCTATTGTAATAACATAACTGTAGGTGAATAACTTCTTGTTATCGCTAGTTTGCTTTTTCCTTGGCTTGCCAAGTAACACGCGGGCAACCAGGGGCTTTAGGTGGTAAAATAGGCATTCAGCTACGAATAAGACGTAAAGAGTGGTCCTGATATTTGATAGGCCATTTCTGAAAACACATATATCAATTACTTTGGCACCTCTGCTACCCCACAACATAACAGGCAGCATATCAGCATAAGAAAAACATCCTTGCTTTATGGTATATATGACGGCGTCACCCGCAGAGAACTCATCAGTAACCTCGAGATTGAGAGTGTCGGTTCAGCCGGCCAAACCGGATTTACCTATCAGGTTCTTGTATGACGAGTTACCAAATGTTTATGTGTTTTCTGCACATAAGATGTTGACGACTTTTTGTGCTCCTTTTCCTAATAGAATATCTCTTTTCAAGATCCTGGCTATGCCTAAAGTCTAAGTGCTGTATCCATTGCTGACCCGAACCCAAGGGAGCCTTACGTTTCCCGTAGTTTGGAAGTCGGGATTACATTGCTGATTTTAAGCTGTTCTAAAGCAAAATAGCAATAATGACTTTTGTGTGATGCGATTTGACACAGTGACTCTGTTTTCTTTTGATTTTCCCTTTAACTTTCTCAAGCTCTCGCTGGCTACGCATTATGTTGCATGTTCTTTTCTCCCTGCTTAAGGTGCCCTGGGGAGTTTAAAGCGTCCTTGCTTTTCCTCAAATGTTTGGTTTGACCCCAGTAGCTCTATAAAGATATTATAAAGCAAAATACTAATAATATGTTTCATATGGTGCGATTTAACACAGTGACGTTGTTAATTTTGATTTCGCCTCAAACTTTCTCAAGTCCCTGCTGGCTACCCGTTGTGATTCATGTTTGTTTTTCCTTGTTTAGGTAAGCTCATAGAAGTTAAATAAGTTCTTGCTTTTCCCAAATTTTTAGGTTTGATTTCGGTAGCTCCATAAAGGTATTATCAAGCAAAATGAAAACAAATGTTTCTCCTAACAATGGTGCGATTTAGCCTCGGCAGGCCATACTATCACCCGTGCCGATTGACAACGTATCAATTAATGCAGATGCGCCAGTTTAACCCTACAAACATTTGTTAGACCCACAACGAAAGGTTTTACTAAATATAAGCCATAGCTCCTGCGCATGTAATGGTGATCATGTTGGTTTATTAATCAAGACTGGAAGTATTCAGAAAGACAGAACGATGACACAAACTACCATCCGTAATTTTTAAAAAAGTAAAGGGGAAGTAAAACATAGTCAAAATTGATGGAGTCGCCCAAATGATGGTCGCTTTGACTCATAAAGAAATGAGCTGTTTGGTGATAGGCATGTTCGACGATTTGGTGGGCCCGCTTTTGTATCAAAATTGGTCACATTAAGATTTTTGCCTGCGCTGTTTTGCTTTAATTCGGTCTTAGCATGAAAAGGGGCCCTGCCTTTCCTTTAAGTCATACAACCTGTTGCAAAAGGCGCCTATAATCTCTTTTCAAACAAAAACATTGCCACTGAATACAGTGTTACAGATTAATGCTATTATTGTTTAATTTTGATTTTTTCTTAAATTTGGCCTTTTATTACATATAATTTTGCCCTTAATCCAGACCTATCTACTTTTAAATGAAGATTAGTGTTTTGTACCGATAGGCCTATCCTTGCAATTACAAATATCAGTAATGGGCGTCACCATTTATGTTTACTATCAGGATAATCTTGCTGCCTGATGCTATTTTCACTAGATAGTGGCAAGCATTGAGATATCATTTAACATTATGACCTCACAATGCGTTTTTGGCCATTATTATTAGGATTGCTACTTACCACTTTGTCGTCACTGTAGGCCAGGGGTGGCCAAGCTTTTTATGCAAAGCGCCAACTTTTCTACCAACGCGTGTCGGATGCGCCATAAATGTAGGGCAGGCGTGTCCAACCTTTTCAGTCCATGCGCCAAAAATTTTCGCCACACAAGCATTCATTTGAAGATGCGCCACACACACATTCATAGCTTGTCATTGCTCTCAAACGTGTAGTAATATATTTACACTTTGAAGTCAAAACAAGGCCATACTTAGCGGTGGTTACCGAAAAAAAAAAAAAGGTCATCCCTTGTTTCGCTGCCCTTTCAGGTCAAAACTTATACATTGAAGTCAAAACAACGCCATATTAGGGGGTGATCTCCAAAAAAAAAAAAAAGGTCATCGCCTGTTTTGCTGCACCTTTACCATCACTTTTGGCCTAAATATGCCACCAAACGTCACGCCAACCAAGTGGGGACCTTTTTTTTTTTTGGAGATGTCATTGCAGTAACAAATTTTTCGGCCAAATACAAGGACACTTTCTCAAATTGCCCGAAAACTCTTCAACCTGCAATGCGCCACTTCAAACCATGCAATGCGCCAAATTTGGCGCAATGCGCCACGTTTGGCCACCCCTGCTGTAGGCCAATTAATATGAACTAACGCAGTGTTTCTTAACCTTTTTGGCGCTCGTACCCCTTAAAATTTTGTGAAATGTTTTTGTACCCCGAAATCTATCAAACAAACACCTACAAAATTACCGGTAAATATACAATCTAACAATGAAATAAAACACAATGTAGCATGTTACCGGTGTATATTTATTAACCACAATATTGTTCACAACAAAACCAATTCTGTCGGAAGAAACAAGAAGCTGTTTATTAGGTCACAGTAACTCTTTCGGATCTTTTGTAGAAAGCCCCTGCCACTTGCAATAGGCGCCTATTTAGGTGTACACTGGAGGGGGAGGCCCGGTATGTGAATGTACAGTGGAGTGTACACTGGGGGTGCAATTATCACGAATTGCTTGCCTTACTAACAAACCCCTCCAGTGTACACTTAATAGGCGCCTATTGCAGGTGGCGGGGGCTTACAAAGATCCACTTTTTCTTATGGCAAAAAATCATTCAGAAATACATATGGCAAAAAAGGCTTCGGAAAATGTTTTCTTGTTTCAAATAACATTGAAAATAAATTTTTGGCCAATAGTTTAAAATAATCATTATTCTGACGCCTCATATCGTACCCCCTGCTTTGGTGCTTTGTACCCCCAAGGGGTACAGGTACCCCCGGTTAAGAACCCTTGAACTAATGTCTCTGACTGCGTGCATGTTCCTTGGCCCTGGAATAAACGCCACCATGTACATAGCAAACTAACTCGAAATGAAGCACTTACAGTTTAGTTATAGCAGTGGCGGAGCGTTCATTAATAATGCCGAGGTTAAGAACATCTAATCAGCTGGCTGCTGCGACAGCCTTGCCCAATTGCAAAGGAAATTGCTTCAACATCTAGATCATAAGTAGCTCAACACTTACATTTTGTCGCAAACGATAAAAAAGGACCATCTTTACCCAATCGTCATATCCTTGGGTGATCACCAAGTGTTTTGCTTTACAAATCAAAATTTGTAGACTTCATTTTTCGATGAATCTTTTTGAAGGTTTTGATTGATAATGCCAAAGATTCATATTGTCAAAAAAGAATAGTCAAGATGTACCAAAGGACTTAATTTTTTTAGAAATTGCAATTTTATGAAATGTCACCAAAATTTTGTGTTTCTAACCGGTAAACTACATTTCATAAACATTTAGAGTCTTCAGTTTTTGATGGATCTTTTTGAAAACCTTGACAGATAATGCAAAAGAACTATGCTTGTGAGGAAAAGTAGTCAAAATGTACCAAAGAACAAACTTTGGTTTAACAATTATAAGTTTGTTAGATCAAGTTGGATAACTGTTCAACTAAAAATGGAACATCATGTATGGCACCCAAGTTTTGATCAGCAATTATAAGCTTGTCCTAAACCCTAAGTAATTAGAGTCATATATTGCTAGAAAGAAAATTTCCTTACCTTATAAAGGACAGTTGTTATTAGTACCTTAGTATAACGTTTTTGTATTACCGTTACCTGTTCTTACTGAGCTTACCACTTTTTGAGAGGGATAGAAAGTTACAGTACAGGTCTTAAAGTTCAGTTTTTTTGACTATAAAAACTAATATTAATTGTATATGTACTATACACTATCGAACTCGCCTTGAAATGACCTTTCATTTGTCGAATAAAGTTTGAAAATCGGTTGAGAAATGAGATCACAAATCAGTCTTTTAATAAACTTATTTTGCAAAAAAGTTGCAATTTTTGAAAACATTTTGATATTGTGATCTGTGGCAGCGAACATTTGTGTTAATTGTACGAGACATGTTATGATATCATAGAGTCAGTCTAAGCGAGCAAGCAAATAAAGAAAAAAATGCTTATACAGCTTGAAATGCTTAAATAAAGAATTGCTCGTAGCATAATCAAATAGGCATTGATTGTTGCAAAGTTGTTTTTATCTAAAGCACCCAATTAATATCTTTTGAAAAAACGTTTAATCGCGTTTGCGCGATAAGCACTTTTTGAGAAAAAAACAAAAAACAGAATGTTAAATGAATCGTTAATTGTGACCTCATTTTAGACCTTAAACAAATAAAAGTTTTTGAAATGTGATAAGTTGGAAGCTGGTTTTCGTTTGAGCAAAAATCGGTTGTCTCTGTGAAGTGATGCAAATTTTAAAAATATTATTTTTTGATTATGACGTCATGATACGTACCGTTATCCTTATGACACTCACGACGGGGTGGTGATCAATCGTGGCAAGTTTGATGCTTGCACCTCCGGCAGTTTAAGAGGAGTTAAAATAGACAGACAGAATTGCGCTTTATATATTAGATGTTTGCTTTGATCAGCGTTCCGCAGTAGTTCTAAAACAGCTTTTTTTCTCGGAATTAGCAATGAAATTTGGTCTTATTAGCAATGAAAGTGGTCTTCATTGCTAAAAAAACTGGTCTTATTAGCAATGAAAGCAAATGAATTTGTCCATGAAGGATTGAACGTTTTATGTTCTTCAGACATTTTTCTTTTGTTAGGCTTACTTACAGTTGGTTGGCTATTACAAAATCATCTTTCCAAAACTAGCAACCTAAAAAATAGTTTCAAGTTGACTAATTCGGTGCTCAAAAAGTATAATAGTTGCTTTCTTTGTTACACTTTTTTACAGCGCAGTTTTGCAGCGCGCGTCTTCTCTAATCGCAGCTAGTAGACTGCTAGACACTGTTATTAGGTTAAGTCATCCGCTAATTATCAAGTCACAACCAGAAATATCAGGGCATAATAATGGCTTTTTTGAGTTTTTGGCATTTAGCTAAATTTACTTCAAGAGGTATCACTGTCACATTTTATCAACTAAAAAAATGAAATAAAACAGCAGAAAGGATGAATCACAAACTCAATTAAGCGCTTGCTAGAGCAGCAACAAAATTTTAAAGGTATTTTGTTATTCTGGCTACCAGGTATTTTTGATAAATTCATTTTTATTTAGCTCTTCTGGTAATGATAACGTTTATTCAAGTTGATACAAGTTCTTACCAAGCTTGCAAAAAACTTCAATATTCGTTAACGTTTTTGAACAGCTATACAGCTGTTCTTCATTAGGACTAATAAATAAACGAAAGCACGAGTGAGGCAATATAAATAGTGTGCTACACAATCGAAAGAAAAAAGCAAAACAAAACGTTTAAAAGCGAACAATAAACAACTGTACATTACGTCAAATTATCATAAATTTCAGAATAAAAACAATTTTCTTTATCATTGATTGCATTTTCAGGATTATGAATAAAAAAAGATTCAAGAAATCGGCGTTTGGTAAAATCTGTTTCACAAGTTAAAATTTTGCTATGATCCCAGTCAACTCGGTGATCTCTGGTGATGACATGCTTAACCAACGCCGTTTTTTTATTGAAATTGTTGTCATCAACTTTTGCCAGATTTTCTAGCTTCAAATCCCTTTTATGCTCAGTCAATCTTGTTTTGCAAGCCGGCCCAGTTCCCCCAATGAAAATACCAGTGCAATCTCGACAAGGAATCTGGTAAACTACACCAGGTCTAGATGACCTTTCCACCGAGTCTTTTGCCTTTGGTAACAAGTCTTTTAAAGTTAAATGCAGTTTGCTACCAACAAAAATTCCTACGTTTCTTAAAATTTTTGACAAAGCCTCAAAGTATCTTGGAACATAAGGCAGCACAACACAAGTTTTAATTTCCTTGTTATCGGCTAACGATGAATTTGTTTTTCTTTTTAAACTTTTAACTGTGCGTTTTAGAAACCATTTGGGATAATCATTCTTTTTTAAAGCTTCCATAAATTTTGAAGTTTCTAATGTTTTATTTGTCCGCTTCGAATTTAATTGTGATTGAGCTCTTTTTAAAAGACACTTTACCAGTCCTTGCTTCTGACTCATGGAATGCGCTGAGTTGAAATTTAGATATCTGTTTGTGTGCGTTGGCTTTTTGTAAATCTTTGTCCACTTCAGGGTTTTTTAAGGGTAAATTACCTTTCATTTTTTAATAGCCACAAAGAGCCGCAACAAAAGGATCAAAGAGCCGCAGGTTGCCGACCTATGGACCAAGTGAAAAAACATTAACTCTTTATCATTGCTCTCATAACTATTCATCAAATGAAACCAGCGCAGCCGGCTAAAGCCATACGCTTAATTTTTGGTTTGGTGGTTTACCCTTTTTCTTTCTTAGGATGGGGGTACGGCGCGAAGGCAATCAAGGTTCAGGCCGCCAAATTAATTGAATTAGGCTAGCGGAAAAATCGCAGCCGATTGCTAACCAGTCGTAAATGCAAATTACTGAATGGCAACCCTACCACCTACAGGGTAGACTGCCATTGGTGAGTGCCCATACATTTCCTCTTATGATATTCTTGATGAACAGCTTTACAATTCTAACCCAGTGATATGCTTAGCCTGGACATTATTGTTGGGGATTCTGCTATTATAATAACTTAACTGTAAGTGCTTGGCTTCGGGTTATTTTTCTCTACGTTGGCTGCGCTTATACCAAGGCCGACCCATATTCACGCAAATACAGGCTTTAGCTCATTCAAATAGGCGTACAGTTAACAAAGAGTCGTCAGTAATGGGCTTGATTTTTAATTGCTTATTTCTGACAATGCTTATAAATTACTTTGACGTCTTCCCACAAATATCAACGTTTGCATCTTATCAAATACATCTATATAGTTTTGTGAAATCGTTGGCTGTTTCAATTGTGAGCAAGTCTAATCTCCAAGCATGCCTATTCTGCAAGCAGTTCAAACAAAACGTAGCCAGGAACTTCATAAACTTTGGGGAAAACGAAAAACTTTGCGCAACCCCTATAATGTTTTAGTTTAATTGATTTCTTTTAAAAAATGGCGACTCGAGTTTGCAACGAGATTTGGCTAAGCCAAACAAGCATTACCCGTAGGGTGAAATCGGCGCAGCAGACTGAACCGATGTTCTTAACCCCAACATTGCCGATAAAGGCCCTGCGGGTGACGCTGTCAAAGTCGACTAAATATATTCTATCAAGATATTTATACTCATTAAATTACCACGAAATTCAATGAATAAACAGGAAATTATTAGATAGCCGTGATAGATAGCCACAGTATTAGCTGTTAGTGGTCAATGAACTCTCCTTTCATCCACCCTCGCCGCTTAACGATAGAAATAGTTGCTCGCTACAGTGGTGATCCCTGTAGCACAACGTCGAATCAATCAAAACTGGGCGCTCAATTTCAAAAGGTTACAAAAATTGTAGCCTTCATTTTTTGCGTTTGCTTTCAATTTAAGTTCTGCTCATTCCACGAGCAAGTTATCACAATAAACAAGAAACAGAACTTTATTACTTTGCTTCAGGCCATCCCATTTGATGTTTTATTCTAATGTCATGTGAAAGTGACGCCATTATTGTAGTCAAAATCAACGTTGCCACTCCGTAGGAATCTCCCAAGACCTTGGTATTTTAGAAAAAATCTTTTAAAAAATTGCCAAATCTTGGGGGATTATAGTATTAGCGGTGCCTATCCTTCATAAATTTCCCAAGGTCTTCGGAAATCTTGAAAAATTAGTGCCCACTTTGGGAATTGGAAAATTTTTTTTTAAATCAAATTAAGTTTTTGGGTCGTCAAAACCCATAGGTGCATGGTTACATTTTGTTTCCTGTTGAAACGCAGTTGACTTCCAAAAAGAAATGTCACTATGCTTTGCTGACAGACAAAAGTGTGCACAAGTACGTCAAAATTGAGGCAAGAGAGCGATTGCAAAAAAAGTCATCTTGTTGATTTGGGCAGAAAATGTCAGAAAACGTACATGATTTTTTCAAACCATAGTAGGTAATGTCCAAACGCTGTAACCCCGGGTCCGCAACTAAGTGGGGTTAGGAGGGGCGACGCCCTTTCTAAAAATCATCTCGTCTCATAGAATTTTTTGAAACGCTTAGGCTCTATTTACGAAGAATTCAACAATTGTATTATCAAAGTTTACTTTTTATTCGTCATTATTGTTTGGACAGTTATTTATTTTTAGTTTCAAATTGTAAATTGTAGCTTATTACTGTTAAACGCAACTCGCTGACCCAAGCAATTTTTATGTGTGACATTCAGGGATGTGAAAGCGGTTATTTCGTCAAGCGCTTCCGCTTCCACTAACAAAAAACGAGAAAATAACCGTTGACAATTTTTTTACCGTTGACAACTTTTTTAACTTTTGTGAGTCTGTACCCTGCCTTCTTCTACACTTTATTATTTTGAGAGGACAAAAACCTTCATTTATTACTATTACTTTACCTATTTCGCTTGAGCTTATTGTTCCGAACTACTCTGTGTTTCTTTTTCTTAGATATTAGAACTCGTGTTGAATGTAGAACAGTGCTCTTCAATCTTTTTGTCATCGCGGAACCCCTGATGTACTTTCACGTTTGTCACGGAACCCCTACTAACAAAAATTTAGAAATCACAAATTGCTTGTGAGAAAATCAAATATTTCGTTACTACACTTCAAAAAATAGTTAAACACTTCAACAAATAGACAGTTATTACAAGTTCCTTCACTACTTACAACTACTTTTACAACAGTTAACTTAATGCTTCTCAGATCTAAACCGTATGACCACATATTACAGCTCTCGACAATAACCTGTCATCACAACAGCAAATTACACCATATAGCACTGATTTTCCCTCTCTATCCTCAAGTAATTCTGACTTTGAGTTAACTTTAACTCTAATCGTCAATACGGACCTTCTGTCCGTCCCCAAAACACGTATTGACTCTGTCTGTCTGTATCGTATCTTCAGATGGTGGATTGCTACAATTTCACGCATTTCTGTGCGGTGTCGTTGAAAATGCTCAAATCGTCACGAGAGCAAGGTGTTTTGAGCAGTGAGCATTGCAGTAGGTGTTCCATCGTTTATGTCTCTGCGCCACAATTACACGAGGGATCGCCAGTATGGTATCCCCATTTGATTAAATTTGACTTGGTAAGGCCTACGCCAGATCTAAGCCGATTGAGTGTTTTCTATGTGGGCCAGGATGCATCGCTTCCTGGAGGAAGACTCTTAGATGGTTGAATTCCCATATCGACAGAGGGTGGGTTGGATTTTAACTTATCGATCCATCGTTCCATGTTTCTCTCTGCTTTCGACTGGACAAGGGGCACGACATGCCTCAGAAAAGATATTCTTGATTTTAACCTCGTCAGTGCTGGCTCAGATCCAAATAGTGGGTGCCTTTGGTCAGTAGATTGGCGTAGTCTTTCCGCTTTGCTGGCTGTCTCTCTACTAATTTCGTATTGACTCTAATCTTTCTGAATAGTGAAGTGCAAAACTTCTGTCGTATATACAGTATATCAAGTGAACAAAATTAAACTGCACCAATCAACAGCCGCCTCAACGTCGTGGTGCGGTCCCAAACCCCGTTTGGGTTAGGAAGAAGTGGCTGTTGGTCTTCCCGAGGGTCCCAGTTGCCCCGGGCACTCCCCTCACACAAACCATTTTTTTCGTCGTGCTGCTCCCTAAACGACCGCAGAAGGGCAGCACGCAGCTTCTGTAAAATCGATCGATTGTCTTCTTTCTTCTCCAGCTTTTCTCCTGCCTTTCTCTTGCCCGTCTTTTCATTCTTCTCCTTCTCCTGATGAGCGGCAACGTTCATCCTAACCCTTGCCCCATTTTTTCCTGTTCAGTGTGCACTGGAAATGTGACTTGGCGGGATAGGTCAGTGCAATGCTGCACCTGCTCAAATAGGGTTTATTTAAAATGCTCACAACTCTCCTTTGCTGGATTCAGAACCATTGGCAGATCTCACTCCTGGAGCAGCCCTCCCTGCTGAGTCCCTGCTTTTTTGGAGATCCTACACCTACCAGCACTGTGACTTCCTCCTCGGACTCCTCCAGCTGGTATGTCTCCACTGCTCAATTTGACCCATCTGGCCCCCTCTTTGCTGATGCAGCACTCGCACCCCACCCTCGCCTTCAACCCTCTTATCCTTTTCCCGCCCACTTTGTATCTTCGTCCTCTGCACCCTCATCATCGCTCCATATTTTTGGCTGTTTCTCTCTGTCTCCTGCTTCCTCTTCCCTCCTTATCTCCCTCAGGGTTCTTTAATGGAATGCTGGGGGTCTCCGAGCCAGGAGCACTAAATTGCTACACATTCTTTAATCTCATCCCGTTGACCTCATTTGTTTCCAGGAACCTAACCTTAATTCATCTTTCTCTTTCCGGATCCCTGAATTCTCTGCTCTGCGATCTGATAGCGGCCACTCCAGGTCTGATATTTTTTCTACTAATGCCATAGACGCTAGCGGTGGCGTCATCATTTTCGTCAGGCAGAGCTTATCCTTTTCTGAGCTTTCTACCTCCTCTCATTCTTCACTTGACCCCTACTCTGATTATGTAGGAGTCAAATTCTCTCTAGACGACTCCTCCTCGCTTTCATTCCTTAATGTGCACGCTCACCCTATTTGTTCTTCTCCGACAGATGGCAGAACCGACTTCTTTTCTCCCTCCATTTTTCCCCCCTCCAGAAATCTCTTTATTCTAGGGAACTTCAATTGCCATCAGCCCCTCTGGGACCCAAAAGGTACTTCTCACCTCCGTGGGAAGGAAGCATTCGATTGGGATATCTCTTCTGAACTCTTCCCCCTCAATGACCCTGACAAACCTACTCTTCTCCATCGATCCACTGGCAGTCACTCATCCCCTGGCATCTCCTTTGCCCCCTGTTCTCTCGCCCTCTCTTGCTCCTGGGAGGTGCTTTAGGACCTGGATTCTGATCACCTACGAATTCTATTTACCGTCCCACTTTCTCTGGTCTTTCGCCCAGACGAACGTCTCCCTTCCTTCAATTTTCAGAAAGCTCGTTGGGATGACTTTGCTTTTTACTTTGAATCTCACTGTCCTTCTGCAGAGGAATACTCGTCTCTTTCTCTTTCCTCTGTTGCTGCTCTCTAAACTTCTCTGACACTGAATATCCTCCTTACGATCTGGTACTCTGGACAGACGGATCTGATCCTTTCCCTTTTGGCAAAGGCGGCTCAGGCGTATTTGCCAACTGTTCTTACTCTGCCACCGAGTCCACCCTTTTCTTTTCAGCAGGCCCAGTATGCCCAAGTTCTTCCGATGAAGCCTGCACCATTCTGTATGCTCTTTGCTGGTCTCGGCAGCACCAACAAGTCTGCCACTTCTCTTCTCCTCCTATCTGACTCTCACTCTGTCCTCACCACTTTGTTCTCTCCCCCATCTTTCCTTTTACCTCAATCTCTCTGGAAGGAACTGTCTTCTCCCTCCTCCTTTACGATCAGGATGCAATGGATTTCTGGACACTCGTTTCTCCCTGGGAACAACGCAGCTGATGAGCTGGTCAGACGGGGAACGCCACTCGTGCCCTCAGCAATTCCGTGTAGTCCCTCCCCTCTTATCTCTTGTGTCCACCCTTTTTTCTCGGACTGGAGGCGTAATGTCTCATTGAAGTTCTTTGACTCACAGATTCCCTCGATTTCTACCGAGTAACTTGTGCTCTTACCTCACGCTGGCTGTGTGCTCTCTGTCTTCGCTGCAACAGACACAGCCTGCTGTTAAGCTTTTACCTTTCTAGGATAGGCAGAATCGAGATTCCATCTGCGGACACCCGTCCCAGGACACAACTCATCTCATTCTGCACTATCCAGCTACGGACTCTTTGCGTCGCTCGCTCTTTTCTGTCTCTTTACGACCTCTAGTCCAGGCCTTGGAAAGTTGCCCGGCTTCTGGGACTCCATGGTCTTCCGCCATACCCCCATTTCTTGGAAGGGGTCGGGTAACAACAACAACAAAATTGAAATTACCAGACGCACTATTACGTAACAAACGGAGTTAGCAAATTCATACGTTCTTAAAATTGTATACCGAATTACTTCACAATGTGCAACTTGCTATCACGAGATTCCATTACTAACTATTTATAAGAATAGGCTACTACATATAATAAATCTTCTTTGTCTTCTTCTTTCGGCTTCTCCCTATTCGGGGTCGCCACAGTGCAACAGTATTTTCCATTTCTCCCGATCGACTTCGTCTCCTTCCTTAGCTCCAACCCTTTCCATGTCTTCTCTTGCCAAATCCATCCACCTTCTCCTTGGCCTTCCTCTTTTCCTTCTACCTGGCACCGACATCTCGATCATCGTTTTTCCCACCTAGCCTTTTTCTCTCTTTTTCTCATGCTCATTCCAGCGTAGCCTTGCATTCCGAAGCTTGTCTTCTAGCTTTGCGATTTTCGCAGTTCCTCTCACGTATTCGTTTCTTATCTTGTCCTTTCTTGTCACTCCCAGTGCCCATCTCATCATTTTCAACTCTGCAACTTCCATTTTTCCCACCTATCTTTCCGTCACTGCCACCGTTTTCATTCCATAAAGCATGGCTGGTCTAACAACACTCCTGTACATTTTACCCTTAACCCTGGCTGATAACTTCCTGCCGCACAGAACTTCAGACACATATAAGTAATCAATATACCGGTACTAAAATAAGAATTAAATAATAGTAATCAACGAAGAATCTTCGCGGCCCCCTCACAAGACTCTTAAAATTCACGGAACACAACTGCATGTTTTGCGAAACCCTTGTTGAAGAGCGCTGATGTAGAGTGATTAAATTGTTTCCGTCGTGAGTAATTTCTTTTTCAACGTGTTCTACCCTTTAACCAAGGTTAGTTATGTTCAATCAAATCATCGTTTTATTAGCTACGTTTCATTGTCCAAATTACCTTTTTCTTACCCGTAATCGATACAAAATATGATGCTAGTTATTAAGTTATTTTCATTGCTATGTTCAACGGTGTATTGCTAGTAGCATTGATAACAACATGAATTTTAAAAATAACCTCTCAACCTAAATTGCATAAAAAAAGTTGTAAAAAAATGTGCTACCCAGAGTTTGCAATCGACACCAAAAGTTGCTAAAACTTGTAAATAAGTTGCTCAATATGGGAACTGGATTGAATGCGTATTGGGGAAGGCATGTTTTCTGTGTGACTGTGACCCCTCTCTCGGCTCCCTTCTCCCAGCTACGCCCAATTAAATATCATTGCTTATTAAGCCTACTTTCAATACAAAAATGTGAATAATATCGTGTAAACGCATCGTTTTCTGCAGCCAAGCGAAGCGATCACTGAAAGAGGTAAGAACACGGGCAGCAGGGCCACTCGCAATCGCGATGACAGAAATGAAGCGTTACGACGTTTCGTTCTATTGTTGAATTTTTTAGACACCTTGAAGTGTAAGGTTTAAATCATATAAAATAATTTGAACAGTTATGAAGAATTAGCTTTGATTATTTTTGAAATATGTAGCATGTTAAATTGATTGAAGTTAATTGTACTGGTACCTGTAGTAGGACAGTCATCAATGTTACTTAAAAGTTTTTGGTTGAACAAAACTGAGGAACACTGATGACTGTGTCAACAAATGAGAAAACATAACGGTATATAGGTCTAATCAAATCGTTGAAGATGTAACGCGCACTATTCTTCTATAAGTCTGGTAGCTAACCAGTACAGTCGATTGCTTATTTCAAGGTTAATTTAGATATCTTGATTCCAGATGCATCAAAAAAACTGGCTACAAATTACACTTCCTGTGACATAAAATATTTGTCTAAAATTAGGATTGCCTGAAATTAGTGTAGACCCAAACAATCTTGTGAAAAAGCATAAATCAAAATTCTGTGAAAACTAGTCTGCTAGCCTATAGTGCAGGCTAGGGTTGAGGAGCAGCCCAAGCTTAAACCTTAAGCCCAACTAAAAAAAAGTTATTTTGTTTTTTCTATATTGTCTGTGGTTACATGTAAACGGTTGTGGTTATGTGTAAAACGTTGTAGTTATCTAGCCAGCTTTCAGTACTGCTGACACTGTGACATGGTACATTGCTCTACAAGTCTGCAACCAAGCAGGGAATATTTCAGGCAGCGGTAATTTTGCTGTCAACAGTCTTTTACCTTTGGAATTTTTTTGCCAGGAAACATTTGTGAATGGTCAATTTAAATGATGTATGCAAAACATTACTATTGGTCGTTAGTGATTGGTCAATTTTGATCACTGTTAAGCATGTGACTGCGAAAATTTTATCTCCAGTGTACACTCCCTCTTATGTTAGCATGCTTTGCCTCCCCAGTGTTCACTGCCTCTGTTGTAGACCTACCTGTGAAGACTCAAACCCATAACTGTCACACTTAAAGGCAACAGCACTCTCCACTGTGCCACAGCATCACTTTGGGCTGTGTAGCAAATGTGCTTAATTTAAAGCACAAACATTCAATGGCAAAAAAGATTCCAAAGGTAAAATGCCGTCACTGTTAAAATAGTCACTTACAATATTTGGCACTTTTTTGTTTCTTGTCCCACCATGCTATATCCATCGTAGTCTGTCATTTTGTTAACTATAATGGGCAACTAGTTGCTAAGAATCAAATTGAATAGCCAATTTGACTTCAATTTTTTATTTACTATGCTCAAAAACAAAGCATTTTTTGGAAAATATATGGTTAGTGGGGTAAGAAACAAAAAGTTCCAAATATATTACAATGCATATAAGCAACTCATAATGTATTTGCTAGAGCACAACAACATAAAGTTCATGCAGGCGTGAAGCTTGCAATATCACTATCACCAGCCAATACTTTATCTCACTGAGCTACACTGCAAATAATTTAGGCTATTCTTTTGTCAGTTTATGCAGTTAACTGGGTTGTTTTGTAAGTTGGTTATCCTAGCAATAAATGTTGGCATATAGTCCAAATAAATTAGCTTTGCATATTAATGCCAAACAATGCTACAGAATTTGCAATAAAACATCTCTGTGTACCTTATATACTTGTGTCTAGATCACACTTTTGTTAAGAAACTTTTTTGTCGTTTTTTGAGGTGCAACCTATATGATGAACATCAGTGAAAATTTTTTTTTTCTTGTCCATGCTAGAATATCAATTATAATCATTAAATTTACCTGGTATATCATGATTTTGTGTGTTTGTGCTAGAAAAGTATAACAAGTTTTATCCACCGACATTATGGGCATTTGAGAATATTGTACACTAAAATATATCTTAATGATAATGTACTACCAGTAAGCATATGTGAACATTGGATAAAATTTTTTGCATGATTCTACTTCACAATAGATTTGTAGAATGATTTCCGGCCTTATTTCCTGCTCTAGGTAGTCTGTCAATGATTTGTGGTATTGCAAAAAATTTTTGTAAACAAAAGTCTTTGTGAAGTGAAAGCAGGTAATGATGATTGTTAATAGGTTGGTAGATAAAAATTTTGACTGTTTACCCAATATTCTAGTGTGACCTATCTGCAGATCATCTGTAAAATTCTTATTTTTAAGCTCTACATTGTCGGTGTAACTTGTCAGGTGGAGTGACCAATGCATGGGTATATACAGTGGGTCAATGCTTGTTACCATGTTGGGCAACACCAGAACACTTGAAGTATGCAAATTTAGGTTTACCAAAATATGCTATTGTGCGGTGCACCAACAAACTAAAAATTTTATGTAATTTAGTTGTGCAAAGAAATTGTTGGTCACATACACATGCATAAACCAGTATTGCAAAATGGTTGCTGGTGCTTTTCCCCCGCAAAGTCTCAAAAGCAGGACTGGGGAGCTGGATCTAGGAGCAAGGGAGCTGGGATTTTTTGAAGGAGCTGGAGCTATATTTTCAGATGTTAGTGGAGCTGGAGCCATCAAAATTTTTGAAGCTCCAGCTCCTATCCAATTATAGAAAAGATGTAGCTGTAGTACTGTAATTCTACTGATTTTTCAGATGCATTTCAATTTTATGTTCACTGATCTGAGTGTTTATCTAAAAACGATTGCTATTTCATAACTATTTTTGGATATTCCTTTACCATATAGTTATATTATTGGTAAAATCCATGGCTAAAAATATTTGCATTTGACTACATTAGTAAAACCTTGAGAACTTCACTGGAGCTGGAGCTGGAGCTGGCTTCGCATGAATCTAAACACTAGCTCCAGAGCTGGAGCAAGAGCCATTGATTTGAAAATTGCTAGCTCTGGATCTGGAGCTAGTCTATATTAGACCTGGATCTGGTCTATATTAGACTAGCTCCCCAGCCCTGGTCACATTGCTTGAACTAACTCTTAATTTTTACTCTAACTTTATCCCTAACTAAACTTGACTTCAACTCAAACCCAAATGCTAATCCATTGTCTCACAGAATTTCCACATTTCAAGCAATCGGACTGATACTCTGTGAGACTGAAGTAATTTTAAATATCCTTGATCTTGAAAATGATAAAGTAGAGCAACACTAAAATGCAGAAATCTATATTGAACAACAGAATTACTAAATCAGTAAAATTCATACTAAAACTTTGAAAACAAAATAAACTCATTATAGAAAAACAAAATTTGTATTGGAACATTGAATGTCAAAAAAACTTTTAATTAAAGTGTGGAAATCACAGACTTTGAAAGTCATTAATAATTGATAGATACATACATCGACTTGCATAAAATAAGATAACCATATTGAGTTGAACTGTTTATTTATATAATTTAGTTTGTGTTTTTCCTTATTTCCGTACTTTAGTATTGTCCATAAAGCAAAGATTTCTGTTGCTCCAAGGAAATCAAACATAATTTATGTATTAATTTCAAAATGTTAAGACATAAATTCCCATTGGTATGGTGAGAACCAGCATTGATTTCCATAATTTAAAAGATGGCCAACATGGATTTTCACAAAATTTGCATTTCCATATTTTAATATTGCCCACTGTGTTTGGATTTTGACTTTTTGCTTCAAGATTAAGATATGACATAATAGCGATTTTGTCATCAGTAGCATTTTACTGTTAGAAGCTATTTTGCTAGTGAATGCTTCTAATTGGTTACTATCAGATGGTATTGTTAAGTTTAGCTCCTATCACTACAATTTTTATTGCTCAAAAAAGAAACGTCAAATGACAGTAACTACCAGTAGCTGATGTGTAACTAAACTTGAAGTCTTGAAGTCATTCTCAACTGAGCGAAAATTGAAAAACGCAGACCATGATCAGTTGGACCGATCCAAAGTGCCCCATTCAACATGCCAGTAGCAATGTAATCGTGTTAAAAAAAATGCCATTGATGACGAAATAGTCACTTTAAGTTAATTGAACATTTGCTTAGCTATTCATAAAGTGATTCCAAAATTTTAAAGGCTCTGGTATTCAAGATGATGGATGCTATTCAGTCATGTACAGTTTTCTTTAGGGTATTTTTGGCAAACTGACAATTTATTCGGGCACCCACAAATCTTATGCCGAGGCATAATTTTTTGAAAACAACAGTAGGTGCTTTTTTAAACACAGCAGCATGTTTTCTGATATACTTATCAAAAAGTTATAATTTTGCTCTTTGGTAGAAGTGATTTATTTTGTTTAATTAGCTACGTTTTTGAGTTGGTACTCATCAACTTGTCAAAAACTAACAGGAAACATTGATATGTGTTGCATAGAATGCTGTAGATAATAATAATAACAGCAGTGATAGATCAATGCATAGCGCAATAGCTACACGAAACAAATACACCAGAATGTAATGAAATATCCGTCAAGTGGTATAGTTTAGATGGTTTAAAATAAAACACCAAATCAAATTGAATTAAATGCACATTGCTGCAATATACATTAAAATTTTTTTATAATGATCTAAATGTAGAACATTACACCTGTTTGTATCAAATTTAATTACCACTTATTGGATCAACGGATAAAAACGCAATGTTAGTTGCACTATTAAATTACTTGTAATGGGAAGTCATTTGATATTATTGCAAACTCCTTTTTAATATTGGCTCAATTATTTTTTTGGCAAAGTGGTGACTTACCTTGGACACAAACCTCGCTTATTTGGGCATATGCTCTCATATAATCGCAAGTCCATTTTGAAGTTTTCTGATGCACCTAAGGTCTCAGACCCTTAAACTCGAGAAGTATTCATTTGCAAAATTAAACCTATACAAACGCATTTATTTACTTGTTGCAGAAATATGTGTGGCAAAGTGGTGTTTGCTTGTGTCTTATTTTATTTCCATCTTTTTTCGATTTTTTCCAATTGCGCCACTGTTTGCGTGTGAAGTGTGATGTATGGTCAACAGTATCAGTTGCTTTTCCTTTGAGGTACTACGTACTGCTGATAAAAACAATTAAAACTGAACTAAAATTAATTGTCAGTGTAGGCTAAAGAGCCATAATTGTGGCTGGACTGCGGAAGATTGTATTCCATTTTTTATCAATCACTGTTTCATTTGTTTTACTTGTCGGTATTTTAATTATCTTGGATTTTCTTTTCTTGCACATGTCTTCATAATTATCTCTGACTTCTGCTGCACGTTTTTATCTGAACTTGTTTTTCTTTGTTGATGATTTACGTGATAGCCGTTCTTGTTATTTACTGGTAGTGCTGAGGAAACAAATGGCTGAATTCGCTTTACATTAAACACGTAGTGTCAACAAAAATGTGTATTGCTTTATTGTTTCAGCGATTCCCGTCTTTCCTTGTTTAGATAGTTACAAAGCCAAACAAAAATCTTAAGATATCTTTAGGATTAAGCATATTCCTATGCAGCACGATTCTAGGTTTTAGCTTTTAGATATCACTTTACTGTTTATATACGCGTTTGCTAACTAGTTCACAACAAGATGCGATTAAGTTTTTGACATCTTCGCATTTACCTGACAATTCAGGCCGTGAGCAAAAGACCAAGTAGGCTCAACTTTAATGTAAAACTTATTTTCTCAAATTAAGTTTAGCGTTAATTCAAAATTTAGTATCCATGATTTCAGATCTATCAGAAAACTTTGCAAAAGTGCATCCGCTATTGTGTAAACGTTTGTGCCTGGCATGCAATTGCCAACACTAATTTCATAAAAAAAAAGCAATAGGGCTAAGTGCACTCATACCCTGCTGGCAGTTTCTTAAGGCAAAATTTACATTTCAGTTGTCATTCTGCTGCAGATTACAGTATTCTATGTTTTAATAAATGCATGTCTTTGCAGGTGCAGTGCATCAATAAATAAAGAAAAAGGCTACTTGATCTGCAGAACACAGAAAAATGTAGATTAAGTAGTACCCCATTTAAAAAATATAGTACTTTGGAGCACCAAGGTTAGATCAATATTGCTTATTGTAACCTGTGCCAGCAATTTGTTAAACCTTCTCTAGAATTTCTTATTTAATTTTTCCTTTAATATTTTATTTTGCGTAATTGCTTTGCACAATGTTCGTGATTTGTATAAATGCTCCTATTTTATGAGCCTACAGTAGATTTATCTAAATGTATCTTCATCTATATTTTATTTTATTTTCCTAATGTCTATATTTGCAGTACGTTTTCCTTGTCTTGGTTTCCTACGATATCTTTTGACATGAGCATGATGAACAGTGATGGATTATAGCATACTTTAGTAAAATCGATTTGGTGAAAGTTTCGATTTGTTTCATCTCTGCATTTTTTTACCAAATTGATGTTTTGTACCCATGACATTTTGTTGTCTTCATTCGTGTTTGGTTAGTTTTACCCTTGCATATGGAGTAAGTGCACTTTTGGTGTTGTCTCCCCGCAATTGCGTACTCAAGACAATGCTTGGTTTTATTTGACGTTATTTTTTTTGCAGTATACTTTAGAATAGGACTGTAGTGGTTGACTTCGTATTGTATAGTGATTTTTTGTTATTGATTACATTTTACAAAAATGGGTGACGAAGTAAAATCTACTGACATTGCGTTAAAAGTTCAAAAAAAGTTCTTAAGTACAATGGCTTCAACCAGTCTTACTAAGTTAGTTATTGATGACAAGACTGGGGATATATTGGATGAATTTCATAATATTCGCAAACAGCAAACTGGAAATAAAAAAGATGCTGAGAAGTTGCTGAAAAACATTGTAAAAGTGATGGTAAAAGTGGCTGTTTTAGAAAAAAATAACCGTTTCAGCGATGCTGACAAAAAGCTAGCTGATAAACTTCAGCAAGTCACAAAAATGGCAGGAATGACCATTATCAGTTTTTACGAAGTCGACTTCACTTTTGACAAGTATGTTCTTTCGAAGCAAATCAACGAAGGCAGGACCCTTCTGCAACAGATAATAGCAACGCACTTAAGTGAAAAATCCAAATCAAGAGTAAACTCAGTATTTGATGTTTTAGGGGATCCTGATTTTTTGGAAGAATTATTTGATCCAAACAGTAAGTACCGACCGTCACTGAAAATTATAGCTAACAGGATTTCGGAACTAATTAAAGAAGGAGTTTTATAAATTTCCTTTGCAATGAGTTTTTTTGTTTTAAAACAGCTTTTGTTGTTATAAATGATCTTTTGAGTGTTTTCAATGAATGGAAATAGTCCCGTTTCTGTGTTTACCTTATCTTTCCTCATTAATGGTTAGGCAATTGGCTGCTACTTAGTAATGAAGCACAGTTTTTGTCGATTCTACATTTGCATAATTGGTGTGGTGAATCATGAACTGCAATATATACAGAATGCAACAACATTGCTAAAATTCTGGAGCCCTAATAAAATCGAACGTTCTTTTATTTTCTAACAAAACAATTTCTTTGCAATACCCAGTTAATTTTGCTGAACACTTGCGCCAGCGAGGAGCGGGAAAGGCAAAACCATGGCGCGTATACTCGTCGAGTCGGCTGCTCTTTCCATGCCAGACAAAATTCTGATCAGTTTCGGTTGTGATTCATACCGAGATCTATTATTAATATTAATACAAACCCTATGCAAAAGTATTTTGTTAGCGTTTTTTTGACAAACAAAGTAGAAGTTGGCTTATTGTACATAACAGCGAAAGAATTGCTTGGTGTGGGTGAAATTGCTTTTCGGTTTCGTGAAATGTTGTTTACATGGGCTTTAAGCCAAATTTTATATTTGAACGAGAGACATACTTATTCTGAATAACATGTTATTTGTGCAATGTGCTTTTGCTCACTGACCTTTGGCATGATCTTTTATATTAAGGAATGCATCGTGTTAGAACAAATTGATAGTAACCTTGTTTGATATCTGATTATATTTATTGTCGATATATCTGTGTACTGTATTCTTTGGGTGTGTTATTGCATTTTTCACGTTTATGTTAGTTTTAGCAGGGAGGCTTTTATGTGCGAACTACGTGTTTATCATTTGTATGCAACAATTGGGCTTTCTAAGTTTAAGTACATTTTAGATAGACTTAGCATAAATAAACATCAGTAGGTTGCAATGTTTTAATATTTTCAAAAGCTGCATTTGTTATCGAAATCAAATCCTCCCCAATTGCTGTTTCTTTTTGTGGCATGTTGTGCAATATTCCTTAGTTTTGATGATCGTAAGTTTTAGTGCAGTTTGATATGAGCAGCATAGCTGAAGTGTGGTGTGTATCTGGTCTGGTAAGATCATGAGACAATAAGCTGTAATTATGCTGTCATGCGCATATTCTTGCCCTGCCCAGTAGTTGCAAAGCAGTTTATAAATGTTGTTTGATGACAATGTACTTGCCTTTTTTTATTCATTTGAGTCGTAGCTGCTTCCTTTTTTTTGCGATTTCTGGTTGTATGTGACGTGTTCTGTCTGTGCTTTCATCAAATTGCTGTTATGTGATGATGTAGTATTGCGGAATCCTATTCAATTAATAGTGGTTAGAAGCATTTAGTGGAATAATTTGTTGTGCTTACCAGTTGTCAACAGCCCTGTCTGCTTTTTGAGTAGCAAATATCTTTGAGAGTTAGTATTCCAGTTAATGCTTCGACATTTTTATATGTTGAAGCGTATTGGCAAGCCAATGGTGGAAGGTTGGCTTGATGTATGTTTGTTTTAGGTTCGTTGATGAGACGCATTTTTATCCGCGAAGCGCTGTCGATAAATCATGTCGAAATTTGTAAGCTGTCAGTCACGATTTGGTTTTACACGCAACAAGGCTTTGTCCAATATGAATTTATGTCCGGTTTTACTTCATGCATAAGCTGGTCACGTTTTGTAATGACCAATATTTTGCAGTTGGAATCCAAACTTTTCGATGAGTAATCCAGTTTGAATTCTTTTAAAATATTGCAGTGCAATGCAAAAATGCGGTAGGTTAGCTTTTTGTGCTTTCCGAGATAATTGTGTGTATTTTTAGGCTTGCAAACATTTATTGCAATTTTTATTCCAAGCAGACACCGTTTTTAGATCTAGTGTTGTACTTTTTGATCGTTTGAATGAGATTTAGGTTGTTGAATATCTAGGACCAAATTGTTTCCCCGCGTTTCGTAGTTACATTCGTCAGCATTTATCAGCCACTCGGAGTTGATATTTTTTTCTGAATGTTGCGTGTTATTTTTTGGCATGCGCTGTTCAAGCCCATCATGTTTTTTTTGCGTAGGCTTAATATGATTTCATAGAGCGGGTTATTAGCTTTGAGCTTTATAATTGTGTGAATAATTTATCAATGACATTTTGTTGACGTACATGTTAATTTTGTCACCGTTGATTGGTTTGTTCCATCCTTGTAGTCGATCATATCTGTTCATCCTTATCTCTATATTACAAATGTATCGTGTTGGTAGTTGTGGTGTACATTAAACTATCAAGTATTGTATCTTGTTGATCAGTTTGCGTATAGTTTAGGGAAAACGCTCAACGACTGCGGTTCTAAACGATAAGAAGGTACAGTAGGACGCGTACGGCCGGAAAAATTGAGGAAACAGAGTGGGATTTGATACTTGTCGTGTTTGCTTTTCTTCCTTGAAATGGAGATACTACGTGAAACAGTTATTCAGATTTTCTTTGCAAACCCTATCCAAGTCGGATTGGGAGAAAGCAACTCTCCATTTCAAACCGGATGTGATTATAAATTCCATACTGGTAAACTGCAGTTGGTCGGTGCTCATAAGTGGCTTCTTACGCCTTGCTGAGTGAAGTTTCACTATTCGAACTCAGCAAACCACGGGTTTATTTGATTTTTCGGTTGTCGTAAGTGGACAAACACGTATCGGTGGTATTGGTCTGGAGCGTGTGATAATTACTTGGTTGAACTTTTGGCCTACTTCTTTAGTTGTGGCAATATTTCTCTCAGCGAAGTGAGACATACAGGTAGCCGGCTCTTTACTACAAAACGTAACGAATAGGACTTAGAAATTCCTTTTTCAGAAATACACTCGACCTCCCTTAATCCGGATTTTGGCTTATCGGGACGGCCGACAAATGAATTCAAACTACGCGTACTGCCAGATCGGTGGCTACTGATGCCCGTAAACACCATGTTTTGTCGGGTATCAGTGAACAATTCTGCCGTTCTGTATAAAAACACAACGCGAGTGAACGGAAAATTACATCATTTTATGAGGTAACAGTGAAAACATTATACAAAAAGTTGATTTATTATGTCATTTAGAATTTAACATTAAGATCGTCAGGCAATGGACCGATAGTAACAAGTTTTCTTAATCCTGTCAATAATGCAAATGCAATGTACATATTGTTAAGGAAGGTTATTTCATTTTATTGGCATTACATAAATACATTTGTGTTATCCAGAAAGGTTCCTGCACCATCTAGTCCGGAAAAGCAAGGGTCGAGTGTAGTACAGAGATTAAGCTTTCCTTGACAACATTTAATTCGAAGCGGCATTGATTTTTTTATTCATATAGTATGGGTTTCAGCGGGCGGCCAGTGTACGCTGAGGAAAAAGCTCACAGACAAATTGCCGACGCCACAACTTAAAATTAAAGCAAGCTCTGACTCGCGAAACATCTGTTGAAATCAGGATAAAGTTTAGTTGCTTAGACGTTGAGTTTGGTCTAGATCAGTGGTTCTTCCATTTTTCTGTGTTCCAACCGTAGGTCTACATAGCTCTGAATATCATTTTTTTATATCAAACATCACAAACAAGTAACGAACTTACCAATTGACTTTGATTTGGAGATACTGGCTAAGTCTGAA
The DNA here is from genome assembly GCA_963675345.1 of Trididemnum clinides. Classification (NCBI taxonomy): domain Eukaryota; kingdom Metazoa; phylum Chordata; class Ascidiacea; order Aplousobranchia; family Didemnidae; genus Trididemnum; species Trididemnum clinides. Next base: position 9,200,394 of record OY776293.1, read on the forward strand.
TTGACGTATTATCAATGTTTAATTGTAGCTACAATCTCCTTTTCGGATATCAACTTTCAAAATCTTTTGTATGCATATCTTAATAAATCAGTAATGGTTTAATAAAACACTGGGATCTATACGTAAATCATAAAACAAAAACTTAAAATCCTTATCGTTCTCCTTTAAACAAATTTCTTTTTTTTACTGAGCCATGCGGTTCGTGGATAAGAACCAATGATCGAGTTAGCTTTTGAAGTTTTCATTTTCAGCGGTAGAACCCATAAATATCAGTAATTGTTCACGCTCAAGTGTTTCAAATATAACCGAGATGTTGGCTGGTCTGGGTTGGAAAAATCAATTGCTTATCGATATTCGATAGTGCTCTTCTGTGCTTTTTTTTCAACAACAATAGGCTCAAACCCTCAGCATTTAAAATTACAAATTGAATATTCCTACTCTCTCCTTTTCATTGGTTCAGCTTCTTCATAGCAAGGTTTCACTTACCTGTTCAAATGTCATCAAATCTCGCTTTCGAAAAAGTGACTTACCACTTTTAGATATTTTGCATTGAACTAAATACGACTGATACCGCTTTTTGGGAATAGAACAGATAAAATTGAAAGTTGTTAAGTAAAAAGTGAATATGTTTTTTACTGATGTTTTGTAGTGAACTTGAAGACAAAGTAAGGTAAACAGTGTTACGGTTTACTTACTATTTGTAGTGGTTGGCCTAGTTAGATGAGCCCAACATGTTGTCTTATTTACAATGATGCAATTGTGGTTAGGTAGTTGCCTCGGGTCCCTCTTTTTAGGGGCTGCCGTTACGGAGAATAGGAGCCTCCCTTTCTAAACAAGTCCTACAAACGGGTTTTTTGGGCACGTTAAAACAGTGGTGATCTCCCAAAAAAATATTTTTACTCATAACTTTTCGGCTGAAATCCTGAAATTAAACAAGTTCATGTGGTTGATTTCTTCGAAATAGTGTCTCTCCAAAAATTTTCACCTTTATAAATTCAGGTCCAAACCCCAAGTTTACAACATATTTCCTATTCCAGACCTTTAAAATAAAAGTAAGCTTCAAAAGGGTAAAAAGGGGGTATTCAGCGAGCTGGTCTATTAGGCAAGTAGGGGGGCCTTCATGAATTTTGGCATTGAAACTCTGGAATTTGTAACTCGCCACTGCTCGGTTATAGCCAGCTTCCGGCAGGGTTTATATCCAAATATTGTATTTGGGAGCGTTTGGTTTAATTTTATAGTAATGTACAACTTATACTGCACATTAAGTTCTAAAAGCACATTGAAAAATTGTAAACTTAGATCACATGTGGGCTTGCCTAGATAACAAGGCAGGCTTTTCTACCGTTTGCCATAAGTTGGATTTGATATTTATAGGTAAAATCGATATTCCTTTAAAATTTTTTCTCCAAAATATATGCAGGCCAGTGGCAATAATATATCACATATGAATTTATTGCCTTAACTTTTCTTAAACAATTTTTTTAGAGCTATTGTCTTGGCTGCTGGACCAAGTAAGCTAAGGGGTTATTAAAAAAACTTACAGTACTGGTAGTAATGATTAGATGATGGTTGACCTTGCCAATGTACCTAGAAGTATCTAAACTATATGGAGTTATTTAAAAAAAAAATTTTAGATGACACTTTTCTTAAGGCCAATTTTTCGGCAAGGAACTAACTTCAGACTCGCCAATTAAAAGGCCTAATCTCAACCTAATCACTTTTAATAAAGTTCATTTGTTTCCTTGTAAAAACTAGCATCAATTCACTACAACATTTGATTAAGTTTACATTAATTACAAAATAACTCCCGAAGTTGATATTTGCCGCATATTTTTCCGGCATAGCTTACAGCTTTCTGTCAGTCACATTTTTTCGCAGCCACATTTGTGTATGACGTCATATGCAACCTTCTTATTCAATATTTCTTTGAAACGTAATTGTGATACTTCTGAAGTATTGCAATTTTTTAAAATTAGTTTTTGCCCATTTTTTTTGCTGCTGACAATAAATTTATTTTTATTTAAAAGTTACTACTTTAAATAAAAACAGAGTGAAGACTTTATTCCGTCATGCTTCCTACATTGATGCCACTGATTGGCGGAAAAATAGCTTCATTCTCAATTGACATTTGGCATGACCGATAAGATTTTTTGTATCGGCAAGGTGGATTGAATTTTGCACCCAATTGGGCTACTTTTTATCTACTCGATAGACAGCGATTAGTTTTTATTTTTTCTGAGTTTTAATTTCATTCTCTGCAACTCTATCACTATGCCTTAGCGGTATGGTTTCAGCAATATTTGTTTGAGGTAGAATCATTTATTTGAGAACTTTTTTGGAGAAAAACTGACCACTATCATTCTGCCAAAAGAAAAGATTTGCTTTTACGTTTACAAAATTCGCAGTAATAACTTAAGCGACAAAAAAACTCTCTTGTGTACTGAATAGACCTTGAGAACGGCTGGGGCAACCATGCTAATATGAATTTGCTAACACAGGAGTAAGCAAACTACAGCCCGTCAACACTTGTAGAAACATCTATGTATCTAATTTAATATTGCAGGGGTGGCCACACTTGCGTAGCAAAGAGACAAAAGCAACAGAAATCATTATTGAAAGTAGCTGCTACGCATTTCTTGGTTTGAATTGACACATTTTCGGTCCAAATAGACGGTGACAACCCTTTTTTGGGAGACCATCATTTTCAAAGTCCGAAATTAGGCATTTGCACCCTTCCACTGCCGCCGGCATTGTGTACAACTACTGCAAGATTTTATGCACTGGCCCTTGGTCAACTCTTGAATGGTCAATGCGGCCCTCTGGCTAAAAGTTTACCCGCCCCGGTGCCAACACATTGCCAAGTTTCGCGGCATATACAGAATGCAAAACGAAATTAATTGATAGGCCTATGGCGGCCAGCTTAGGACAAACAAGCAGTCATTCAATGCCAAATCAAATTGCTTTTTTATTAACAGATTTCACTTAAATTTTGACAATCGACACAAATATGAATTAGCTGACGCATTGCCAATTTTCGCGGGGTGATTGCCAAAAACCGCTCATTAGAATATCCACAAACTTGCTTACCAACAACGTTTATTCTACGCTAAAGGAAATTAAATGATTTTGGCAGCTCAAAAGGATGTACTGCCCGCTTCACTTCAAATCAATATTGTTTATCAATTTTTGTGCCACGGTGATAGTGGGTACGTGGGTCGTACTTCTCAAAGGCTGCAACAAAGGATTAAGCAGCATGTGCCTAAAACCATTCTTTAGGGACTTACTTCTCAAAACCGAAGCACATTCGCCCGCTCTTGCAAGCCAATCAGAATCCTTAAAGCTGAAACTTCTTTCTCCGCTATTGGGCAACATCTCTTACAAAACCCGACATGTGCACGTGAATACAATGATGGCAAATTTTCTATTCTTGCCTGTGGCCGTATTATTTTTCCTCTCTCCGCCCTTGAAGCAATTTAAATCAAAACAACCAAACAAAATTTATGTAAACAAAAGGAATTCGTGTATGACCTAAAAATCTAACATTAGTTTCCGCTGCTTCTATTGGTCGCTCTTGCTACCAATCACGATGAAGCCTTTTCGCTTTTTTCTTTTTCGTTTACTGCGTCTCTGTATAACTAAATCACTTCATATTTTTCACTCTATTTTTGACAAATTCTCTAAAAAAGTGTCAGACAAAAAGCTTCTAGAAAATGAATGCCTCAATTTCTGCAATCATTGAGTTGCGATATCCAGTTATCTTACTGAAACAAAAAACCTGCAGCAGCTTCAGAAAAAAATAAAAGAAAATATAATCGTTCATACAACACAAAATTGACACCTTCTTGACAGTAGGTTTAAGCATTCCAGAAATTTTATCATTATACAAAATGTTTCATATGGTTTTGAACTAAAATAAGCGATTTATCTGACTTAAAACCTTAAACCAATTTGTTTGCAAGCTGTGGAAATTACCGTTGACTCATAGCCCTATTCTCCCAAGGGTGTATTAATTTGATATACACCCCATAACAAGAGTTGATTTCACAAAAACTACAAGCGTCAGGGCTTTGAGATGTCCTGACGGGAGATTTGTCATAGCATGTGAAAAAATGATGCTGGAATACCACATAGTTTTTTTGCAAATTAACGATTTCTTGAAGAAATGGGATTAAAATTGCTGGTTTTTGCATTTACGCCGCTGCATGAATCATACTGCGTCAGCGTGAACCCGGGTTTCGAGGATGCTGCCATCAACATGAGAGTAGCAGGGCCGTTGGGAGAGGGGGCAAGGCCCGGGCTCCCTTAAGAGGCCTGCACTGTTGTCAAACGCAACGCGGAGTGGTTTTGGTTGTCACGTGTTTTGTGTTGGTTTTGGTATTGAGACTTGCTCGGAAAACATCTCGTCGCTATGGAGTTCGAAATCAGCAAATGGTTGAGTTTGATCTCCAAAAAAAATAGGTCACCTAATCGCTGGGTTTACGAATGCTTTGCCTCTCGGTGCAGGCAATTTCAGCCACGATTCTTCTTTGGGAAAATTTTCAGACTACCACACCCTTGTCAAAGGGGGCCCGGAATTGATGTTGGTACGGGACCCGGACTGTTCTATCAACGGTTCTGGACAGTGGGACGCAATTTTGTTAGCTTTGATCGTTCGTCTTTATTGGAAATAAAATTCCTTGACTGAAATGTCACATTAAAATGAGAGTGGATTACCCATTATAAAAAGAGCTTGTAGCTGACAAAAATTTTCTCTTAGAGCAACCAATTATCGAGGCATTTGTAGCATATTTTTTGATTTTCTTTCCAAAAAGCAGCTTGTTGTCAAGCAAAATCTGATGTTGCTGATAAATTCAGATCAGGGCGTTACGCGTATGCGTTGTTTTGACTTTAAAGTAAAAGTTAAAAAATCGTAACAGCTTTTTCGCTGCAAAGTTTTGTTATATGATGTGTACAATGAACCCAAATTAATAGTGTAGTACAGTTAAATTTGCTGGAAAAATGTCCACCGGCTAAAAACATGTCGGTAACTATGTTGACAGAGATTGTTAGTAGAAAGTCGTTTTGTTCTAACCATTAGCGTGGCCAGAAGCAAATTTTTGGAAAGGGTAAAAAAAATATCGTTTGGTCGTGGCGTTCCTCAAATTTGTTTAAAGACCTTTCTTTTGGAAATCAATGTTTTGTAGCACTAATATCTGAAAGCACTTTTATTTATTGATCGAATTTATAAAAACTTGGGGGAAGTGGCCCTTGTACCTTTGCAAAGGAAGGTTCCTTTGCTACGCGTTTGTTTATGGTTATATTGTTGCAGCTCTACCAAAAGTTTTTGATTCAATCAAAAATACCAACCTTTCTACATTTTTTCTAAATAAAAAATGTAGTAGTTCGTAGACATTTCAGAAAGAGCTGGCTGGAAAGAAGGTTTTCATTTAGTTTATTACCTCTGGGTATAAATGGTGATATGCTAGCACCTTTCGAGTCAAGGCAGTTTCGTGTCAAAGAAATTCATTTCGTTTATTGTCACTGTCAAGTTAAATAGCTGTTGTCTTAAAACTGCAGTAAATCACTAATTAACAAATGCTATTTAGATACGCAAAAAGCTTTTGTAATAGAAGAAATTAGTATAAAGACGTTTTTGAATCTCTAAAACAGATTTTGTGACAACTTTTAGCCCCACAGTTTACTGAATATTTCTGAAAAAGATGTTTTTATTTTCAAAGTCGAATCGTTGGGCGCATTGCTAAACCTACGGCTAAATAGGACGCTTCAGCAACCCAGCTCCCTTTTTGTCGCATTTTCGGCGGTACGAAGTCACAGTAATAACTGTCAGATGGTACGCAAACAGAAAAATTGAAAACCGATGCCGAATACCAACAGAATGCTTCCGAGATACAAAAAGAAGACAATATGAATGCACTGACGATTTTTCCAAAGTTGACAAAGAAAACTCTCGAATTTGTGAATCGCAAGAAGTTTTGTGATGACCGCGACCAATCGACATAATAATTGTCTAGAACAAAATTCTAACTCACTATGTTGACACGGAACACAATAAAGGCCTTGACAACAAACACAGTAGAGCCAGTAAAAAACGGTCACATGTGGTGGGAAAAAGTTGATTTCCATGAACAATTCGCTTTCAAAATAAGATTCTCAAAATCGGTGTGGGCCTTTTTTTAAGCTGCAAACAATTGCCTGCCAAAATCCGATCTCCAAAAAAAGCTCTTTACCTGAGGCATTGGTCCAAAAGCATTGACTTAAATCCGTCGAACTCCAAAAAAATAGCCTTTTTGCAGCCGGCCAAAACTTTGGATGGGTCAAATGTGGCCAAAACCGTGAAACCGTAGGGCACTCCTGCTGTAAAGTATTCGTGGCACGCAACAGCAAAAAGATCTTGTCAATTCAGGTGGTTTTAAAAGAGTTACGACTATCATTTACAAAAATAGTTGAGGGTGGAGTGCAATGTTGAGAGCCACGGTTGAAAACTACTGCGCGCTACATAAGTTCCTTGTTCAACTTTGAAATATATTCCTTGCTCCAATTACAATTTTGTTTGCCAAATGCAAATGCCAATGGCCTTCACTATTCTTTAGACCGAAAAATTTAGCCGCAATCTGTTTTTGCACACACATAGCTCTTGGGGAAACACGTTATCAGCCTCTTTTCACACGTGATATAATAAAACATTTCAACTGGCTTCACGATAGATAATAATTAGAGATTTTATAGAGGAGCTTACAGTAGAGAGACATTGGGTTGAATTTGCAAAAATAGAGGCATTAAGTGCGTCTAATTCAAGATAGTTTTTGGCTAATTTGAAGTTTTTTTGTTCAGATTGTCAATATTTTTGATGCAGTCTGCAAAATTATTTTTTTTAATTTTGTCCGTAAAATTCATTTGTGCTTCAAAAATTACCCTACAGAGGAAATAAAAAGATTTTTAATTAGTGTTTGCCTATACGTTCAATTTTCGGAAAATGCTTTGGTTTTGCAGTCAACGCGAGTGACCATGAAGTGATGATAGTATTTATAGGAGAAATAAATTGATATCTAAATCTTTACAACCTGATGTCGCGAGTCTGAGGTCGTGATCAGTTCAAGCACAAAATGTGATTTTGGGCAAGAATGACGCTATAATCAAATGTTTGCGAAAAAGATGGGCTTACAAGTTAATTGCCAAATTTTTTCAGTTTCTGAATTATTTAAACAATTTGAAATAAATATTTTCTGTTTATTGGAGAAAAAATTAATTTTTCCTCGATAAGTTCCAAAATCGCCAACATTCGTAAAGTGGTGTTCAAGTAGTTGCAATAAAACAAAGTGTGTCTTCTGATTCGATACACCGTTGGCCAGTTAAATGAAAAAAACCTCAGGGAGAATAGGGTTGACACGTTTAGATTTTGCTTTACCTCAGCTTTACGTGATACTGGTAATGATATGAATGCCATTGTTTTTAAACGTTGGCTTGTTGCCCAACAGTTAGCCAGCATGCGTCTTTTGCTTACGTTAGCTATCTCTTTTAACTTTCGACCAAGTCTACTAGCTGCATTACACCGAACACAATGAACGCTCCATACAGACAAGCGTCGATATTTATAAGATTTGCTACGATAAAAATTATTACATCATATGGAAGCACAAGCGAATTTTTTAAAAGTACTACAGCAGAAGTAAAAACACTACTTGCTCGAAGCGATCCAGGTTGATAATCATATAATAGATAAAATCATGATACACCAGATCAGCTGAGCTACTTTATTTTAAGAAAAATCGATTTCGCCCTGTACAGGCATTTTCAATTTCTTATTCAAATAGAATCTTGATTCTTTTATCTAAAAGTGGGAATAAGAAATTGCATGGGTAAATTTTGCTGACGCAGTGCTATAACTTCATACGTTTTGTGCTTGTCCTTTAGAGTTGCAGGTGATTGCTTTAATCAAAAGTAATACTTTATTATAAAGTATTATTTTTAATTTAAGCAAAAAAATTCTAGCTGAATCGTAAAGAAATTCTTTTTTTTTCATGTTAGCATTTGTCCGGCTGGCGCAGGGTCCGCTGTCAACCCAAGAAACTTCCAGATAACTGGAAGTTTTTTGAGTTGACAGCGACTACTATCGCAAAAAATCTAGATAGCTGCACTTCCACATACCGCGTTGATAGTTTATTTATTTCCCGCCATATCATTTATTTATTCCCCGCCATATCATTTGATTTCGTTTAGCATAGAACGGCAGCCACGGAAATTTTTTCATAAAGGGCCGGATGACAATGAGAACTGATGATCGCGGGCCGGATACGAACGAAGAATTGTAGGTTATGTACTTTTAATGATTTGAATATTGAACTAAGCGAACAATCAATTAATTCAGCGAAACCAAAACAAAGCGAAATATAAATAAAAAACAGTCCAAGAGATTTATGAAACAGCCATTTATCTTTTATGATACATCTATGTTAGGTTTGGAATTGCTGCACCGTAGCAAGGAAATTACCATTGAATGCTCATGAGTCAATTGCCTCTGATGCTTTGACTTCGGGTATTTCAATTTTAAAAAGGTTTGCTCACAAACATAAGCTGTTCTAAACATAGGTGCCATACCAGAAGCAAATTTCTTCAGCTTTAGAAACTCACCATCAGTTCGGCAACGGTAAAATTCAACTAGCTTTCCTTCTCCGCCCTTCTCTTTCAAAAATCCATTTACTTGCAAATCAATCAGCTCCAATTGTAATTCGGTTGGCATGTCACTAGGATTGCAATAAAACGGATTCTGAAACAGAAGAATGTAGCCCTCAGTTCAGTTCATATCGAAAAATCTTTCCGAAAAATGCTGCTTTAAGTCGTGAATGATTTTTTTGAAAATTCGAGGTAACGTCTTCTGCGCTAGCAGCGCAAATCTCCTCAAAGCGGGAAAAAGCGAGAAGTTTCTGGCTTCCAGTTGAGATTCAAACCACGCCAACTTCCTTCGAAATCAGTTGATGATTTCCAAGAGATCGCAAATAAGGTTATCCTTTCCCTGAAGCGTTAGATTCAAATTATTTATATGGAACGGCAACCAAAAATGCCATTTTGACACCAAGACAGGATTTGATAAAATTATATCAGCTTTATTCTTTTTCCGTAGGAAAAATATTTGTCTCTTTTCAAAGTTTACTAAAGCCATACAAGATTTACCATAACTGAATCATCTAATTGCTTTGTGATAAGGCGAGTCGCAAAACCCAGAATCGACATCTTTAAAAAAGTCTAGAATTATACAATTTCGGCAGAGAGGTGACTTTTAGTATCCAAGTTGCTATTATTGCTACTAGCAATACACCGTTGAACATAATAGTGTAATATATTTAGAAAATTCAAACGTTTTCGGTGCTACATAACGCCCTCATCAGGATCTATACACAAATATTTACAGCATTAAAACTTTCGTTGAAACGAAAACACAAAAAACATAAAATAACTTGAAAATAGTTCTGATAAAAAGATTGTTTTTGATAAAAAGATAAAAAGAAAATAGTTCTGATAAAAAGGCAATTGTTTCTATTATCAGATTCTTTGTTAGCAGTGACCAGACAATTACGAAGATCGTAGAATGAAGCTTTACTGTTTTTTATCAGAACTATTTTCAAGTTATTTTATGTTTTTTGTGTTTTCGTTCAACGAAAGTTTTAATGCTGTAAATATTTGTGTATAGATCCTGATGAGGGCGTTATGTAGCGCCGAAAACGTTTGAATTTTCTAAATATATTATACTATTATGTTCAACGGTGTATTGCTAGTAGCAATAATAGCAACTTAAAGTCTAGAATTGGCGGTGAATTAATGCGTGACTTCGTATCAAGTTCACCTCTGAAACGATTGGTTTCACCACGCAAGAAATATGCAAGTGTTTCGCACAGAGTGCTTGCTGATGTATAATACAGTGCAAAATGACGGCTTTCCTGGGTTGAAGATCTTTTAACTTAGACATGATCTGTCCCGTTAAATCCTTTTTCATTCCACCCATGTTTTTCCTCCGTCAGCTGTAACACACTAAAGTTGGTTCCGATGAAAGTTACAACATTGCAAAGCTATCTCTACTTCAAAAAAATTATCTTCGCCAGTGGTTGTTACACGCATGCTGCAAAGCGATGCCAACACTTCAGTGATATGGGAATCCAAATTAACGCCACGAATGAATATTTGAAGTTGTGACCTTCTCGTGAGATCAATAGACCCATCCAGAGTCAGAGTATATGTCAAGAACATCTCAGCGTTTGTTGTAGATGTGCTGCAATGTTCTCTCCAAGTTCTTCCGTTCTCCGCACAGCTGAACTGGCTGAAGCGTTAATATTTGGAAACAAATCGGAATTGTTACGACACAAATCGTTCACCACTTCCATTAAACACTCAGTGAACGGTTTTCCTTGCTTTATTATTTTCTGCACGAATCTTTAACTTGTACGAATGACCAATTCATTTTCAGTAAATTTTTTCGAGAATAAATTTCTTTGACCCAGCAAACTACGTTTCATTGACTAAAATTTTTCACTGCGAAACTTCCCCAAAAACTTCGAATATTTTAACTGGCGTTTAGCTTCTTGGTGACGCGGAAGATTATACTCTTTCAAAACAGCAACACTTTCGTTGCATATCAGGAAACCGGCAGTATGGTTATCGGTTTCCACAAAAAAATACTTTTCTCCCCATTTTTCATTGAACATTAGACACCACGCATCTTCTTTTCTTTTCTTGGTTGCCATTTGACGAGTATTAAAAGAAGCCAAAAAAACCCTTCGCATTACTATGCTGTAGTAGCTACTGAACTTAGTTTGATACAAATGGCTTAAAAACTTATTTGCAACTGCGCTCTCCTATAAACTAGCTTCATTTGCAACAAATTGGTTTAATTTATTTTCACTATACTATGAACTGGTGTAATCGCTGTAGCTTGACAATCTTGGCTTTGTCTACGGGCGCGGTTAACAACTAACTGAGGGGCTAGTGAAATGAAAATACAATGGTTAGTAGCAACGCAGTTCATCGGCAGACGAAAAATAAAAGGATTGATTGAATGAGTTTGTGAAGTGATAAGAATCGAAAGCAGAACATAAAAATGACCATTGTTTGATTTTTTTGTGACCCAACAACCAAACTTTGGTATTTCCATGTAAATAACTGTGTTTTAATTTCTTTGAGACAACTTAAAGCGGGCCGGAAGAACTAACCACGCGGGCTGGATCCGGCCTGCCGGCTGTTGTTTGGTGATCTCTGGTGTAGAATTAACGTCAGTGGTAAGCAAGTTTGCATTTATTCTAATGAGCAGTTTTTGTCGATCGTCCCGGGAAATTTGGCAATGTGCCACCTAATTTATATTTGGGTGGATTGTCAAAATTTTAGTGAAATCTATTAATGGAAAAGCTGTTTAATTTGGTATTAAATGACTCAAGGCTGAAACAATGGATTAAGTAGCCTGTATCTAAAACCAATTCTTCTCAGGACCGAAGCACATTGGCCCGCTCTTGCAAGCCAATCAGAACCTTTAAAGCAGAAACTTTTTTTCCGCTCTAAGGCAACCTCTCTTGCAAAACTCGTCATGTGACGTAAATACAACGATGGAAAATTGTACTTTCTTGCCCGAGGTCGCACTGCTTTTCATCACTCTACCCTTAAACCACTTCGATCAAAATATCCAAACCAAATTTATGTAAACAAAAGGAATTCGTGTATGGTCTAAAAATCGCACATTATTTTCCACTTCTTCTATCGGTCGCTTTTTTTACCAATCATGATGGAGCCTTTTTTCTTCTTTTTTTTTTCGTCAACTGTGTCTGTATATAAATCACTTACTTCGTATTTTTCACTCTATTTTTAACAAATTCTCTCAAAAAGTGTCAGACAAAAAGCTTCAAAAATATAAATACTTTACTTTCTGCAATATTAAATGACTGCGTGTTTGTCTTAAGCCGGTCGCCATACGTCTCATTTAGTTTCGTTTAGCGTAAACGTCATTGGTAAACAAGTTTATACTTATTCTGGTGAGCGGTTTTTGGTGATTAACTCGAGAAATTTGGCGATGGGTTAGTAAATTTAAATGTGCATGATTGCAAAATACTGTTTTCCCCATCTATTTAATGAAAGAGAGAGTTTTTTTTATGTTGATGAAGCTGTTACTGCGTACTTTTGTAACCGTAAAAACGAATTTTCTTTCCGACAGAATCATGGTGGTGAAAAACTGATGGAAAGTTTGTAATTGCAGTTACGCATTTGGTATGGGGTGCCTTTTGGAAAAAACCTTCAGAAGTTTTGCTCGGAAAAATAGTCGATTATTGTGCACATCTTTTTGCAAGTGCACTATTTAAGTGCCTGTAAAAAAATATCATTTCTTTGCTTAACGTTTTTTTGCGCTCCTAATTTGCTTGTCTGAACAAAACTACGTGCAGATAAAAATGCACTTCAACGCATTTTTGGGTTAATAATTTGCTAGTCTGAACAAAATTATTTGAACATGAAAACATCTCCTGAGCTTTTTTGAGCGCATCTTTTTGCATTGCAACAAAAATTAGCATAGTAATAGCGGATTGAAAGTAATATAATTCCAAGCTTATAGTTTGCAGTGCAAGTACTCTTGTAATGCCCTTGTTTAGAGCCATCCTCCAAATACACTTACTTACCGCACCCTAGTAAAACACTGAAGGCTTTACAGTGATAAGCTATAGGTCAAGTGTAACAGATTGACTTTCAAACGTAAAATGCTATTGTCGGTTCTATAAATACAAAGTTGATGGCTGAATGACTAAAAATAAATACACCTAATTTAGATGTGGCCTATCCTAATCTTGCTGACAGCTCACAGGCCTGTCAAGTTTCCCGATTTGAGACTTTTTCCCAATCTCCCAATTTAAACTGAAATCTTTGAATTTAGCTTAAAATTTTTCATTTTGCGAAAAAAATATTAAGTTTTGAACCTATTTTATATTATCCTAGTGAGTTTTTTCGAATATGTTTTATCTTTCTACATCGTGTTGCCAAAACTACTGATTTCGTTTTTCACCGAACGAGCTAGTGATGGGACGAGTATTCGGAATCGGTATCGGGAATCGAAAATATCGAAACTTTTTCTGGTATTGGAATCGGAGAGTTTTAATCGAATTTCCGATTCGGAAAACGATTCTTTGGACTTTGTATGCTTGCAACTTAAATTACTATCTAGGAATATTGGGACTTGAATATGAATAAATACCTTCAAGGAATTTACTTCAATATTTTTTTCTAGACATCTACCCTTTTCGTTTCATTTTATTATATAAGACACTTTCAATCTTTTTTGTTGTAACAAAACCATTTATGTTCCTTCTGAATCCATAATTAACTCTTTCGCTCCCGCGATCATCGATTGATGATCTCGTGTTTTCAGTGTTTACCTCAAATTTTGTTAAATTGAGTTACAAAATTAGTTTACTAAAAAACCGATTTGTGACTTTATTTTTCATCCGATTTTCATAAAATTTTCAAAAGATCATGCTTATTTACTCACGCATCTGAAGATGTATAATTTGTGCCCTAATTCTTGGACTTTTATTCCCAAATACGGTTAAAAAGACCAACAACCCAGTTGCAGACGACAAAATCGGCCAAATTCTCAGCACGTGCCAACTACGCTAAAATCAAATTGAGATTACATCTTTACCACATAACCAAACCCTTTATCATTGACACAGTCTGAAAACTACTCTTTTGGGGCATCATTTGACAAAATTTCAAGCGATAATAATAAATTTTACGTTTTTGAATTTCCAAATTTTTTAGGGGTCTCAAAACCCCCCCAAACAAATTTGAATGGTAAGTAGATAAAAGTAAATTTAGTGCGTAAAAAATATCATATGTTGCTAAATACCGGTCTCATTTGAAAGCTTAGAAAATTTGCTTTCCAGCAATATATAACTTTAAATAGACTAGACTAAGTGGTATATGATATTTACTGATCAAAAATGAGTACTGTACATCATGTCAGTTCAAAACCCCCAAAATTTTTTGACTTACTCTCACTAAATTATAATTTGTAGAAAAACTACACACTATAAAAAGATAAAATCAATTGCAAGTGTTTCACCACTAAAGTCGTCATTTTGTATCATATTTCCAAGAAGACAAGAAGCGAAATACAAGTTTAAAAGCTACCACAAGTTTGGCTTCTCTAAATCAAAGTTTGCTGTATCCCCCTTGTTTCTCAACAAATGGGAAGGGTGTAAACAAGCTGCTGTTTCATTGTCAGTGACTGCATATTCTATTTAAACTTAATATTTTCTGAACCTTGAAGAAATTCCCTGTTCAAAAATACATAATGTTACATGGTTTAGGCTAACCTCTAGCAGATAATGACTGATCATATTTTAGGCACTGAATTTAACTACCAAAATTTGGTACCGGTCGGTACCGGTCAAAAAAAAGGTCATGTGCCTCAGAAAATTGCAAATTGTAGAAAACCTAGGCTTTTAGGTAAGTTTTGATTGATGTACCTTGAAAGCTTATATCCTTAGCATCCTTTTGCGACCATTTCTAAAAAAATTGGTAGAAAATTAAATCTGTAGTGATCTTTGAGGTGAGGGTACTACTTTAATTTTGAAGACAACTACCCCCCAGTTGGGGGGGTTCATTTGCATAAAATTTTCATATTCAAAAAGAAATGTTTTTTTTTCTATTTAAAATCCTCAAGAAATGTAGATTTCAACGATATATCACACTTAATGTAGAAGTAGACAGCTGAGTAATGATTTACAAACAAACTTGAGGTACATAATTATGATTGATTATGACAGTTTTTCGCGCTGCCACCTTACGGATATTTTTTTCCACCTTACGGATATTTTTTTTCGCTTTTCACGCGGGAGCAAAAGAGTTAATAAAAGTACTTTGTACAAAAAGTATTTGTTTTTTAAACCAGCTTCAGGGTCTGGAAATTATCATGAATTCATTGCATGTATCGGAATCGGGACTGATATCGGAATCGAAATTTTAATGAGGTATCAGGACTCGTATCGGAATCGCTATTAAATTTGGTATCGTCCCATCACTAAAATGAGCATTTATCGTTAACTACTGAGGCGCGAGAGCAGCCTTTACTCTCGGCAACAGCTTCACCACTTCGTTTAATGCATTGCGGTATTTTAAAATGGCTTCTCTCAGCGGAAAGCGTGTTGGAAGTCACCAGCTAAATAAAGCATCAATAAAGCAGTTACCGGTTGCAAAAAAGAAAAAGTACACCAGAAATTCAAACAGGAGTGATTGAAAGATTATCAATTTAACTCCAGAAGTCGTCAAAGTGACAAGTTTATTAAATGCTGTTCTTGTGGTATCGACCCTCTAACGTAGCTAGAGGTAGAAAAACAAGCTATCGAAGCATATTATATCAAAGAATCACAAGGAGAATTATATAGCTGCTTGTGAGTCGGAGAATTATTGTTTTTTTGCAAAAAGGACGAGATAAGATATAGAAGGAGTTTATGCGGAGACTAAGTTTGCAATGTGTGTGGCCAAAAAGAACAAACCATTCAGTAAATGCGATGAATTTTCAAAAGCAATCAGCGACATGTCTCCGAACAGTAGACTAAACTAGCAAAGAAGTATGGAGCTGGTAAGACTAAAACTACACAAATCACAAAACGTAAGGAAAATCAGTTTTCTACATTGAAGAAACCAAAAATGCACAGCGTGTGTTTGAGGAAATAATCTCAAAATGGTTATTTACAATTTTGTTTTTGTTTCTTCGTCTTTATCCTTCTATCACGAAAAAGTAACCGAGGTGCTCCGCTTGTGGCGAATCTAAAAGATTCTTCTCGCTTAGAAGTTACCATTTTTTTTTCGATTAGATTTTCTGTTATTTTGTTCGCTTTACTGTTTGACATCCACGAGCCAGCTGCGATTATAGTGAAACATCTTGTCCAAGGATAGAAAAATGCAGCTTAGATGCAAAGGTGAGAGTTGAACCAAGGTTGTGTGATTGGGAGCGTTGCATTGCAAGAGTGATGCTCTATATTTGCGAAAGCACGAATCAAGCTTGGCAGCATTCGCTTTCTGACAGTCGTGAGAGACAGACGCGTTTTCTTGTTTTCGAAGAGAAAAAGACAAATGACTAAAGGCAAACAAAAGTTTGACAATTGCTACTGTAAGATAAGCAGTTTTACAAAAGAAGATTGTCAACAACTTCAAGAAATTAATTGTTCTTTTAAGAAGTTATTGCAAGAAGTGGGTAATTTGAAAAACGATTTTGCTATTTACAAACAAAAGTTAACTGAAGCTGAAATAGTAAATGAAAGACTAAAGCAGCAGCTCAATTTAAGCCATTGTAAAATTGATGCACTAGAACAGGGGTCACCAACCTTTCTTGGACCTCGGGCTACTTTTTGGATATTGATTGAAGTGGGGGTGCACTTATCCTAAAGTTTGCAACATCCCGGACTTGATGTTCGATCTATTTTGTATTGGCAGGCGGTGTCATTACATATATGTTGCCATTACTTCGGTGGCCGATGTATCGCAACCCTAGGCTACTTTTTTTGTTTTTGAAGCCACCATCGACTTTTGAAAAAATTTTGAGAATATTATAAAACAGGCTGGCGGGCACCTCATATTGCCTGCACGGGCGACATGGTGCCCGCGGGAACACGGGTGGTGACGCCTGCATTAGAACAATATGGCCGACGAGAAAATTTAAGAATTTACAACGTGCCGGAATCGAATAGCAATATTGATGATGGAGAAGAAATGGCATTCCATATTGCAAAAGAAATGAATGTAAATCTGACCGACATGGAAGTACAACGTGCGCACAGATTAGGTCGAAAAAGAAATGGAAAGCCAAGACCCATAATAGTCAAAGTTATGTGCTACAAAAAACGAAGTCAATTTATTTCCTCAAAAAAGAAGCCAAAGGATAGTGTGAGATTCTCAAACGTTTATGTAGCACAAGATTTGACCTCGCTGCAAGGCAAATTGCCGAGATATGTAAAAAACGAATGCAATAATCAATTTGAACAAATTCACACAAAAAATGGTTCAATCTTGATGAAGACATTTGCAGAAACAGATGAATCGCAACCCAATGAAAGAAAGGGCAAATGGATTAAAATGGATTCACCAGATAATCTGTACAGATATAATATTGACATTGATTTCAAAAAACTTGATTATATGCCCCTTCGTCAAATCAACGCAAACTTTTCGCTGCATTAGTTCTGAAATCTAGAAACCTTGGAATTTAGTTCTTATCTTGTCATTTTTATCTGCGAAAAATAGCTTCTCACAATCAATCCACAGTTTGTTGCAATTCCTTTATCAGTAACCCGTGTGTAATATGTAATGTTTGTTGTGAACGCGTGCATTTGTCTTGCTGTGATGCATTGAATGACCTCGGCCTTACTGATAACCTCTGCTGCAAACGTTGTTCTAATAACAAATAAGCTTGCTTGATTCCAGTTGATTTACGCAAAAAGTGTGACTCTGATCATGACATACCTTCTGCAAAACATGCAAGCGCCTTCGAATCAATAAACCAGCAGGTTTACGCAGCAGCACCTGGACATTGATAGTTCTAATCAAAAAAATTCCTCTAATTTTATTTCCCTGAATAATCTAATAAATAGCCTTACAATTAATGATAAAAATTACATTAAACCTTCTATAAATCATGTAGCAAACGTGAGTTATCACACTTCCCAGTCAATTAATTCGCTTTTTCAACCTTTCGATAACAAAACAAAAATTTTTTTATCCATTTCAACTGCATCAGCCTTCAAAAAATGTAGATAAATTGCGATTGTACCTCGATAATCTTGCCTATATATCTGACATAATAATGGTAAGCGAAACTAAGCTCAAGCGGGATTCACTATTAATAAACATAAAAAATAAAAGGTACATTTTTTCATGCCGATAGTACAACCAACGCTGGGGTGTAGGTACTGTATTTATGTTAAGTGTAAATTAAATCCTTGTATTTACGATGATGTCAGCCAAATTCATAGTAGTGAATATACATTTATATAATTACGATTGAAAACATCAGATTATGTTTTTGGTGTAGTGTACCGTCATCCTACCGATTCTTCTGAAAACTTTCAAAAATTTGAAAATTCCTTTAATGACGTTATTGAACACTTAAACTCGAGTGCCTTACCGTATTGTATAGCAGGCGACTTCAACATTGACATCTTAAAATATATGATAGTGTCACGAATAAGGAAATTGGCCTTGTAAGCGTAGTTTTCATATATGTGTAAAGTGCTGTATCATTTGTTCGCTCGGCTACTGAATGAAAAAAAAGATCTTTTTTCTTCGCAATTGGATTTGCTGTAAGTACGACTTTATTACGTCACAATTGTTTATGACATAATAAAATTCCAGATTGATCTAGTGATTCTAGCTTCTTTGAAGAATTTCGATAACCGATTACATAACCTGAAATGCTTTTTTTCTTTTTTCATGTGATTTCGTTCTAGCGTTTTCTGGATTGTTTTTTTCGATTTATATATACACCGACGGAATTTTTTTGTTAGAGTTGTAGAGTAACAGAGAGAAGCGTTGTAGCGAGGAGAGAGAGAGAGGTTGATTGACGGATTAAAGAAGGGCTATTGTTTTTTGTGATAATTTATTGTGGATTCTGTGGACGTGGCGAGTATTAAGCAGTTATTAGTGAAATTAATTTTGGCGGTTTCCTGATTGTGTAGTAAAGTGATTAGTTCTGAAATCGTTGAGCGAAGTAGCTTGAAGTCGTGAAGTATTATTTTTGCGAATACATTATTCTGTTATTAAAGTGGTTTAAGGTGTTATTTTTTGTGGAAGCCAGTCTTTTCCAAGTTTTATTAAGTTGCAGTCAGACCTAATTATCCGAGTGATTATCTTATGTCGCCTCAATTTTAAAAGAAATTTAAGATTGAGATAGAACCGAAAAGTTCTATTATTGTTATATCAAAACGCGACAGATAGACTCCAAAATCAAAGCATACGCCGACATGCTATTGAGCAATTCTTGTAAATTATTAGTTGATAAACCAACTCGCATAACCTCTTCATCAGCTACCCTTATAGATCATATTATAAGTAATAATGTATCTAGTGAAACGATTAGTGGGATCGGTCTGTGTGACATCTCCGGTCACTTAGCTGTATTTGCAATAATATCTGCATCTTACAAGTGTAATAAACCTAACAAACGTATCATTCGTGACATGAGAAACCTTAACCAAGAGCACTTTTTGAATGATTTATGCCAACAGTTTAATGAAAATTTAACCCCAGAACCCCACCTTCGTCTTCAAACCTCTTATCTCTCTTGCGCCCAATTTGTATCTTTTCCCACTGCTCCCTCGCCACCGCCTCACGCTCCTGGATGTCTCTCTACACCTCTTGCTTCCTCTTCCCTCCTGACTCCCTCAGGTTTCTTCAATGAAATGCTGGCCGCCTCTAAGCCAGGAGCACTGAACTGCTACATTTTCTTTGGTCTCATCCGTTGACCTAATTTGTATCCAGGAATCTAACCTTAATTCATCTTCCTTTTTCCGGATCCCTGGATTCTCTGCTCTGCAATCTGATCGCACCCATTCCCGGTCTGACATTCTCTCTCCTCATGCCACGCACACTGGCGGCGGCGTCATTGTTTTCGTCAGGCGGTGCTTATCTTTCTCTGAACTTTCTACCTTCTCTCTTTCTTCGCTTGACCTCTACTCTGATTATGTAGGGGTCAACATCTCCCTAAACAAATCCTCCTCGCTGTCATTCCTTAATGCTTATGCTCCCCTTATTCACTTTTCTTCGACAGATGGTAGAATTGACTTCTTTTCACCTTCCATTCTTTCCTCCTCCAGAAATCTCTTCATTCTGGGGGACTTCAATTGCCATTAGCCCCTCTGGGACTCAAATGATAATTCCGACCCTGGTCGGGAG
Organism: Trididemnum clinides; assembly: GCA_963675345.1. Lineage (NCBI taxonomy): Eukaryota > Metazoa > Chordata > Ascidiacea > Aplousobranchia > Didemnidae > Trididemnum > Trididemnum clinides. The sequence goes on from OY776293.1 coordinate 9,220,305, forward strand.
AAAGTATTCGATTGGGTCATCTCCTCTGACCTCTTTTCCCCCAATGACCATGACATACCTACTCTTCTCCATTGCTCCTCCCCTAGCATTTCCTTTGCTCTCTCCTCTCTCGCCCTATCTTGCTCCTGGGAGGTGCTTCAGATCCTGGGGTTCTAATCAACTACCAATTCTTTTAACTGTTCCTCTTTCTTCGGTCTTTTGCCCCAACAAGCTTCCCCTTCCTTCAACTTTCAGAAAGCTCGCTAGGATGACTTTGCCTCGTACTTTGACTCTCACCGTCCTTCTGCAGAGGAATACCGGTCTCTTTGTTTTTGCTCTGCTGCTGCTCTTTTTACCTCTCTGACACTTAATGCGGCCAAGTCTTCTATTCCTTTCGGCCGCATCAAACGCCATCCTAAAGCCTGGTGGTCTGCTAAGGTGGAAGGTGCGGTTAGTGAAAAACGCAAGGCTTTCGCTGCCGCTCACAAAAGCAATGAAGATCGCCAGGCTTACATCTCCGCTTTTCGACGTGCATTGTCTGTCATCGCCAAGACTGAGGCATGGCAGGCGACTCGCTCTTCCCTCTCGCCCAAACCTAACCATAAATCTGTGTACTCTCTTCTTCGATCTGTCGCTGGATCTTTTTCCTCATGTTCCTCCTCTCCTAACTTCCCCAACTCTTCCTCTTCCTGGGGGTCGGCTTGGGTCTTTGCAGATTACCTGAGATCCCACTTTTGCGTTTCTCAGCCAAAGGCCCTGCATAGCAGAGCCAAAAGCTATCTTTCTTAGCTCCGCCGAGCCACGTGACCTGAGGAGTCTCACTCGTCCTTTTTGCTCTCCTTTCTCTCGCGCTAATTTTCTTGCAGCTGCTTCTAACCTCTCCTCATCCACTGCCACTGGCCCAGACAAAGTCGCCTAACCCATGCTAAAGCACCTTCCTCGCTCTGGCATGGATTTTCTTCTTCACATTTTCAATCTTTCCTGGACTTTGCATTTCTTTCTTTCCATCTGGAAGACATCTTCTTTTATTCCCATCCATAAGATGGGAAACCCTCTTGACTTTCTTGCGTCCTTCCGGCCTATCTCTCTCACCTTCTACGTATCAAAGCTTTTTGAACGCATTATACTAATATCCCGACTACTCTTCTTTCTGGAGTCTAATTCCATTCTCTCTCCTCGCCAGGCCGGTTTTCGCCCTGGACGGCCTACTCTAGATCAATTTCTATTCCTTGCTCAGTCAATCTCGGATGAGTTTAACAAACCCAGGCCGGGCTCTCGGAAGATCTTGTCTACTATTGATTTTTTTAAAGCTTTCAACTTTGTCTGGCACCCCGTCCTTCTCCATAAACTCATTTCGGCTGGCCTCCCTCTTTGCTTTGCTCGTTGGACTCAATCTTTCTGTTCTGATAGGCGTGCTTGCGTGGTTTATCAAAATCACAAAGGTTGTTCCTTTCGAATCCGTCGAGGTATTTCGCAAGGACCTGTTCTTGGCCCTGTACTTTTCTCTCTTTTCATCAATGATCTCGCTGGTTTTCTGCCTTCTAACGTCAGCTGTTCTCTTTCTGCTGACGATCTGGCCATTTGGTCCTCCTCTCCCTCAATTTCCACTGCGGTGGAGGCCACACAAGAAGCTCTGTTTCAATTGGGGCGCTGTTCTGAGTAGGGGAGATGCAGGAGAGTTGAGCCACCCCCATAAATTCCTAATTAAAGGAAAAATATTTATTCAGTAGTACCACATAGTGGTGAGTAATTTCATTTGCACCATTTTTGCACTAGTACTCGAGCGACTGGAAGTATCACACAGATCTTGCCTACAAAAAACTGAAAAAAGCTGCAGAAAGTGAATTTCAAAGTATCAGATATGATGCTTTTTATTACTATTTTTCTAGCAGTTAGGTGGGTAACTGTTTTCGTGTAACTATGGCTATGTAACTGTCTTAACTGAGATAAGTTTTATGTAAGTCTAATTTGCCAGTTTTGAGACAAGCTTGTATATTCTATAATGGCCGTCATAAGGAGAGTTGAGCCATTGCCTTATGGAAGAGTTGAGCCAATTATTGCTTGTAGAAGAGAAAACAATTAATCTAAAGGCAAGTCAAATTTTGATAGTTGTGGTTGGTTCTCATTTAAAAGAAACAAATATTTCTCATTCACTTCTCCACTCTTGACAGCAAGGCAAATCGACTACGTATCCCAGTTTCGCTTGGCTGATTCATGTAAGGTCAGCGAACTCTAGTAACCTATAAAACCCAAAAATAGATTGCTGCTGAAGAGTTTGTAACGTTATAGAAGGCAACTGTAACATTAATTACTAGTGTTGCGCAACGACAGGCATCTGACTCTATTCCAGGTTAAAATGAGTGCACTCCGTGGGGCGACTAGTCACTTCTAGCATGATAGCTACTGAACGTAGATGGCGATCCATATATAAAGCCAAATGTTGTTGGTTACTTTCTGTTTGTGGTTTGTAGTTGAAGTTGCTACACAATTTTCCTCCTCAAGCATGCGCAGCTAGCGGAAACGTGCGAAGGAACGGAGGAAGTTGTTCAGGTTGTAACGTACCTTCCCCGCCAACGTTGAGAGAGTGAGGATTGCGGACAGAAGTAAGTGAGATTCCCGTCAAGACTTCAATTGGAAGGCGATCTTGACGTTAGGGCTCGGCAACTCGACGATGGCTTGTGCTGCTTGACTGAAGACGCTGCCATCCAACTTCATCGGAAAAGATGTAGCTTCTTTGTCGAGGTCACCATTGTAGAGAAACGGCAAGCACCTGACGGTATTCCAAATTAAAATGAGTGCATTCCATGTGGCTACTGAACGTAGATGGCCTTCTATATATAAAGCCAAGTGTTGTTGGTGACTTTCTTCTTGTAGTTTGTAGTTGAAGGTGCTACACAATTCCCCTCCTTAAGCACGCGCAGCTATCGGAGACGTGCAAAGGAACGGAGGAGGTTGCAACATGCCTTCCGCGCCAACGTTGAGAGAGTGAGGATTGCCGGCCGAAGTAAATGAGATTCCCACCAAGATTTCAATGTAAGGCGGTCTTGACGTTAGGGCTCGGCGACTCGACGATGGCTTGTGCTGCTTGTCTGAAGACGCTGCCGTTCAACTACATGGGGGGACATGTAGCTTTTTTGCGGGGTCACCATTGTAGCACAACGATAGGCATCTAACTGTAGCCCGAGTTCAAATGAGTGCATCCCGTGTGGCGACTAGTCACTTCTAGCATGATAGCTACTGAACGTAGGTGGCGATCCATATATGAAGCCAGGTGTTGTTGATTACTTTCTGTTTGTGGTTTGTAATTGAAGTTGCTACACTAGTAAACTAAATACGAAATTTTAAATTTCGACGCGGGCCGTATCAATTTTTTAGAACTAAGTTTAAACCTTTCAGTCCTGAGTTTAAAAAATTCTCCAAAAAAAAGTAGTTTCATTGCTAGATTTTGTTTAATTAGACTACTATAATCACAAAAATACAAAATAATTTTTTGTGCTTTTTAGGGGAGTAGATTTTGGGGAGATGGGATCCTCAGATCCCGTCAGGACCGTAGGAGATAATCTCACTGGTCAAAAAAATAAATTTTGTTTTAAAATTTTTTCACGCTAATCTGATAACAATCTTTAATAAAAACAAATAGGCATTATAAATTTATGCAACAATGTTACACTTCACTTCCAACAATAACTCTCACGAGTGATACTCGACAAAGCAGTTTTTTAAAGCGTTGCAGCAAAGATGGACGTTGCAATTAACACAGATGCAAGAAGGTCTAGCTTCAACTCCTTTTTCCGAACACACTTCACATCTGCCTTTTTTGTGTATGAATTGAGGCAGGTGAACCCCAACGTTACTCAGCCTTACTGAAGGTAAGACACTCTATGATATTTTACACTTTTTTGGAACATCAGAAGATCTGCAGCCTCTAGCAAATGTACGAGTAAGCAGTCCCATTGCTAGGTCTCTTCGAAACTCTAGGAATAAAAGTTGTTGCTTCTTGCTTGCATTGTGAACAACATAAGTATTAACAACTGCCATGTCAAGAGAACCAAAAAGAAGTCTATGCAACCACTTCATGCTTTTCCTGTTTATTTCATAAAGCTGGCGTAGCAGGTCGTGTTTGTCCACCCCACCCATGTTCTGATTGTAGTCTTTTACAACCTGGGGTCAGGTGATAGTTACCTTTGCTCCGTCTTTCTGCTTTCTTTGCACTGTAGCAGTTTCAATTTTGTGTTAATTTGATATCAGGTGCAAGACAGTTTGCTGTCTTTTCATTTATAGAGACTGAGTCCATCTGAAATGCACTTAGGGTCGTATTCACCAAATTGAAAAGTTTGAGCGGCCGCTCAAGCTCAAACGCCGCTCAGTTGAAGCGAGTTTGAGCGAAGCCACGCTTTCGTATTCACCAAACCTGTTTCAACTTAGCGGAGTTTTAACGTAGGTCATGAACTTTGGTCGGCTGTTTTCGTGCTGGTTGAAGGCTGTGATCACCCAAGCGTATATATTTTTGAGGTAAAAAGACGATCAATAAGTGGACATTGAAACGTAGATATTCTACGAAATTTTGGATGAGGATTAATTATCGTTGGAGTTATGGTTGATTAGGGCTAGATTTACGTGAACTGGAAAATACACAATAGTGAGGAGAAAACCATCTACTGACATTAGCTCTGCGCCTCATTATGAGTCATTTTCATTAGTCCGCAGTTCTGTTGAAAAAACAATTAATACAGAGGAAGGCTTGTTTTGGTTATTTATTATGACCAAGATCGACTCGTACTCGGAAAACAAATTATGGATGCTACTTTCTCTTATAACTACGATCGACTCATACTCGGAAAACAAATTATGGATGCTACTTTTCTCTTATGACCACGATCGATTCGTACTCTTGAAAACAAACTGTAGATGCCACTTTCTCCAGTTCGTAGAAACTACCCAAAATCTTTATAAAAAGCCGTCAAAGTAACACTACTTTGGCAATTGTTAAAGAAAGCCCTGGTTATAAAGCTATGCTGCAATCTACGTTGGTTTTGACAAAAAGTTAATGAAGCTTAATGAATGCAGCTTTGTATAAAATGATGCTTCGCATTTGTAGAAGATATTCCAAATTTAACATTTCATTATCTGGTGTTTGGCCTTCGCTCTATTTGCTCTTAAGGTCCATTGAATGAGTACGATAATATATTCCAATTCTGTGACAAATGAATTAATTGCTTGCTTAAGCCTGTTGTTGGGCCATCAATTACTGAGAGGCAAATGAGTGAAGTTCAAATTTGTATCTGAATTTGTTCAAATAGATTCACTTTGGTTTGTAAAGTCATTAGGTAAATCGAAGCTAGCAGGTTGGGGTTAAGGTGAGTTCAAGCTGAAGAATTAATAGCTCATAAGTTCAGTCGAGAAGTTTAATTTATAACTTGTGCCAAATGCAACATGTTTGGATTGCATGTTGGCTTTTAAATTAGGAAGCCCTGTGGCCACTTTGCAATCTCCTAAACTCTTTGTTCCACATGTCTTTGATAAATTGAATAAGTTTTTAACCTTATAATATTTTTTTGTGCAGATTACCCGTATTTTTAACATTTTTACTAAGACAGCATCATTTTACTAAGTGTACTACATTTCCTATCCCAATGAATCGTTCAAAAAATTTTACTGACACTGAAAAAAATTTACTATTAAATTTGGTTGATAAATACAAAAATATTATAGAGTGTAAAAGAACTGATTCCAAAACATTAAAACAAAAAAGTGAAGCCTGGGCAAATTTGTGTGAGGAGTTCAATTCCACTTCAACATATACCAAAAGAGAAGTAAAGAATTTGCAGAGTTTTTGGAAAAATTAAAAACTAGGGCCAAAAGTGATTGTGCTTATGTGAGAAGAGAGCGATTAAAGACTGGTGGAGGACCTGCACCGCAACTACAAGAGGACACAGAACGAGTTGAAAGTAAGTACTGGTTGTAAATTTTTGAAAATAAGTTCTTACTTTACTTGTTAAACAAAAACTGATACAGGAAGCATTGAGTGTTTTAATAGTTTGCCCAAATTTCATGTCAACCAGTGCTCATTGCAAAACTCGATGTGAAAGTTGTCTGCTTTGCAGTCAGTAGACTTGGGTGTGATTTAGATGTTGAGTCTTATCACAGACTTAAAAACGTGTTCACTGCTTACTTGCCTGCCACTAAACAAAAAGGTGGAGACTATTTTGCTGTCAACGGTTTTAGTCTTGCAGGCTATTTTGCTGTGAGACATTTGTGATTGGTAAATTTTAATGACATATTAAACATGTGATTTTTGGTCGTTTCTGCTTGGTCAATTTTAATTATGAATTTTAACAATTTGCACCCCCGGTCTACACTCCCTCCCAGTGTACACTACCCCATGCATTTATATACCAAGCCCCCTCCAATGAACACACTGCTTTTCTCTAAGTGCCCTGCCAGTAAAGATTACAACCTGTAACCAATGTGATGCAAGAAAGCTGTACTATCCATGTGCCACTTCCAGAATTGTAGCAATTATGGTTATATAAACATACATGAATAATTATGGCAAAATAGCCTCCAAGGGTAAAATACCATCAATGCCAAAATAGCCACTTCCTAACAAAAAAGGTACAGTGTGGAGAAATGGTCGGCAAGTTGGCTTATTGTGTGGTAGAGTGAAGCAGTGTACCCATCATTGTAGCCCAGTGTCACAAAAGACCTGCAAGTAGAGCAGAGGCTCATGCATAGAAAAAACCAACTTTCATTGGCTAGTTCTGAATTGAATAAGTTTTATAAAAATTGCTTTAACAAGTGTGACCTTAAATTAGTGTTTACCCTCAAATAGTTAATTGGTCAATATATTTGTAAAAACGTTATGCTATATGTAGGTATTATACCCAGTCAATTGCATTGTATTCCCAATCAATTTGATGATGATGCAGTTTTGGATTTAACCTGTAATGAAGACAGTGCAAAAGAAACAATTACTTTCGAGTATTTACCTACAGGTAATTTGAGATTTGCAACTTTTTTTTTGACATTCAACTATAGTAGAAGCTTTGGATGCTATGCATCATATCTGCAGAAACTGTAGCATTTTATTTGACATTGGCTTTCTGACATATCCTTTTGTATTGCTAAACCATTTGTAAACATCAATGGTGGATTGAGTAATTTCGGGGCCTGAGACATGAGGTCTTAAGGGCTCTCCCTAAATGCTCAAGTTCTCGGTGATGATCTTTTTTTGCAGATCCACACGTCAAAGGGCTAAACTAAACTGTCTTTATTCCAAGTTGGGGTGATAACTTTTTTTTTGGAGAGTGCTACTATTTTGAAAAGCTGAAATAACTTATCTTTACTCCAAATTAGGGAATTTTTCTTTGGAGATCAAAAAGATTTTAACACTGAAATTTTGCAAATGTCTGAAAATAGGGCCCCTAAAAAGAGGTGGTAAAAATAGGCATAGTAGGGATAGTGTGAGGCCACAAAAACTGTGGAAACAATAAAACAAAGCCTTACTTATTTCCTTTTAAAACGATTAAATAATTTTTAGTTTGATGTGTTTACATTAAGCATTGAGTTTGTACAATGAGACTCTTCGCATTAAAAGCTGCATTGCATTTTTCAATAAAATTAAATTTGTTGCTTTGCTAAATGTTGGTAAATTTGAACATGATTTTGCATGGAGAATATTACAAACACCAAAAAGATTATGATAATGAACTACAGTTGCTATTTGAGTTAGTTGACAATGGTACTTGGTCTATTGAAGTTAAATTTGGAAATGAGGTTTCACTAAAAATTTAGGCTTGTATCTCCCTATTCCCAAGCATGCTTACTTTCACTGTAACTCAGCTAACCCTAGACAGTTCACTTTCCTCACTCTTTTTCGTTGACCTCCTAGATCTTTTTTGTGCCCTGCCTCAAACCTCTCCTCCCGAATGTTCTCCTTCTCCCTTTGGTGTAGGTGCTGCTGCAAAGACTGTTCAAGGAGCCCACATTTGACTGAAGCTCTGGTCTTTATCACTGATGCCTACATTGCCTGTACTGTGCCTAATGTACTATGCAATTGCCTAACCCTAGATCCACCTCTGGTAAACATTTAGTGGATGTCTTTGAAGACATTTGAACGTAAAAGCTATTGTATCTTTGATGTTATTTCATTGACAATTAGGTTGATTGTAGCACCTTTGCCTATGCCAGTAGTCTTGCATTTGAATCGGGTGATGCATTTTTGTTTTTCGCTTAACATATATGTTGACATACTTGATTTTTCTTACGTTTATTTTTGTTAAAATTTCAGATGCAAATGCTGATTTAGATGAGAGCGTTGGTGCAGCATCAAATGATCATGAACATTTTACATTGCCAAAGAAACAAAAACTGTCATCAAACACACCTAAACGAAAAAACATTACACAAGATATGGTAAACGAAATGAAAATAAAAGTGATGGAAGAACAATTAAAAATTATGAAAAAAGAGCATGACAAGAAAATGGAGATCTTGGAAATTAAATTGGAAATAAAAAGAACGCATGCAGAAATAATTTATAGACCTATTTATGATTTGTGCAATTAATTGTTTTGTGATCGTCGAATTATCAATATTAACACTTGGTGATTAACACTCCCTGCTTTGCCAGTATGAAAAAATGCAGTCAAAATGCAATTATCAAAATTAAAAAAAGTTGTCAATAATTCGTTGTCTTGCACTGTTTCCTGATAAGGTTCCACTGGAACTGTTCATGATGATAGATTCCACTGCAGCTTCAGGCTCTTCTTCAATAAAATCTCCATTGTTGATAGCAAAATTGTGCAAGCATGCCGTTGACACGATAACCGTTAGAGAATTTTCCAAGTGCATACGAAGAGGAATGCGTAGGCAACGAAACCTTTGTTTCCACACGCCAAACATTCTTTCTACTTTTCCCTCTTGTAGCAATATGCGCTTTGTTGTAATTTTTTTCTTTAGCTGTAACAGGATTGTTCACTGGTGTCATTGAGTAATGACGGCAAGGATAACCACCATCTCCTAGAAGTAGTCCATCAATTAAGTTATTTTCAAACTTACAGCATAGAGCACTATTATCGAAAATGCGGCTATCATGTGTGGAGCCTGGCCAACGGCATACGATGTTTGTGATAAGCATATTAGGGTCACAAACTGCTTGCACATTAATCGAAAAAAAACCTTTTTTGTTTCGGAAAATTTCTGCATTTTCCCCACCAGGCGAAGATACCGGTATGTGTGTGCAGTCAATGCATCCAATCACCCCAGGAAATCCTCTTATGGTCCTAAATTCTTGTTTAACTTGCTGACCAGCAAGACCACATGGAAATGTGATAAAGTGTTTTTTTTTACTGGCAATTGCTTGGGATACCCTTTTAATAATGCGGCACACCGAAGGCTGTGAAAGTCCAAATAAATCACCGTCAGTAATTTGAAAATGTCCTGTGGCATAAAAACGAAGCGTGACAGTAATTTGCAAAATCGGTGGAATAAAATTGTTTCTAGGTACCCCGTGTTCCAAGTCTGCAGAAAGAAGCTGCATAAGTGAGAGCACTGTTTCTTTTCTGAAGCGAAAACGACACTTGAATTCCTCATCAGAAAAGACCTCCAAGGGATTACTTCGGTCGCGAACAACTCGACGTATAGGTGTCTCAAAAATTTCAATTACTTCTATTACTTCCATTTTCAAAGCTTACGTACACAATAGCCTAGGCCCAACCTGAAAAGAAACAGTCTCTGCATAAATTTTCTGGGATCTATTTTTGCCTTTTGTTATTCTGCTTAACTTCCATACCAATTCTTTCAACTTACAGGCTATATTCTTCCTTAACGCGGACAATAGCGACTAGCCTAGGTGACTAGCACGCAGCTGCAAAGATTTGACTGCTGGTTAAACCAGCTAACTCGGCCGCTCAAATCGTCGCTCAAATTCAGCTATTTGAAACGGGTTTGAGCGGCGATTTTGTTTGGTGAATACCACATTACTCTTTGATCGCCGTTTGAGCGGCCATTTGAGCTGAGCGGGGTTGGTGAATACGACCCTTAAAGTCAAAGTCACCTCTTTCGAGTGACTTCATCACCTATAACCGACAATTCTTTCCGATTTGGTCGTATGGTTTCATAAGCCAAAATATTTTTTCTTTTTAGTTCTTTTAACAAAGGAACTGATAAGAACAAAATATCAAAAATGACTTTGTGGTATTTTTCTTGCAAACAGTCGGTTAGCTGATAACAACATTGCTTGTCAAACCAAGATTTTGAGCAGAGCTCTCTTCCGAAATTTACCTGTATACAGTTCAAATTTGTAAACATAACCATCATTGTCTGCAACGCACCACAGTTTATATTCACGCCTAATTGGTTTCATAAGATTGTACTGTTTTAGTGAGGTCCTTCCTTTGAAGCAAATCATCGATTCATCAACACTGACATGTTCTCTTGGTGAATGTTTTTGTACAAAAAGATGATTTAGTCGCTGCACCAGAAGATGAATTTTAAAAATTTTGTCGCGTTGCGATGAATCAATTTTTGCTGTTGTCGTTGAGGTAAAGATTGCTCAATGTGCAAGAAAACAGTCACGAATCATCGCTTCCTAGATGAGATAAATACCCATGTCATTAGCTTTCATTCAATAGCACTTCAGCCTTGGGAGTTTATGATATGCCATCAAAATATTTATCTCAAAAAATGCATAAAGTTCATCTTTTGTGGTGCTTCCCGCTCTGCCTTTTTGAGTGCAATATAGCCTAAGTTTGTTTGAAAATGCAAGCTTTCTATCATCTCCTCATCAAAAAAGATTTGAAATGCATAAATAGGGGTTGCTGTAAAAGTTTCACTTGTGCAATGAGACGTAAAATTAAAAGGATTGATGGTTAACGATTTCTTTCTCCAGCATCGACTTTGTGTATTGGTACTACTAGCCCTTGTAGCATCATTACCATTTTTAGCATCTGTACATAAAGTGACTCTATTGTGGTTTGTAGAGGATTGACTTTCTATTTCATCATCACCTTGTGAACATGAAAGTGGATCTGTTTTTTATGGGATGTCCAAATCTTTATCAAAATTTTCATCAACATCGGTATCAGAGTCATAATCACAATATATCTCATATGGCAAAGCTAGGACATCAGATTTATTCAAACGTAGCTTTGTTTACATTTTTAAAAATTAATGAAAATCAACAACCTGGCGACATGTTAAAATAAATGCATGTATCAAGAGCTTTTCTGCTGCTTGCAATACAATACAGGTGTAGTTAGTGAATTATCGATTCCTTATCAGCTTTGTGGTACCAGTAGACAACCTATACACCAATTGCCGACTTCATAACAAACATCAAGAAAAGAGCAGATCTGACAATTGCCTGCACACTATTTCACGCAAACCTCTCATCTACATCAAAACACATACATGGTAAACTACTACTAGTGAATAGGGACAAGGTTTGCTAAACTTCTATGCAGTGTTCCCTCTAGATTTCAGTCGGTGCCTAGTCGCCGGGATAAGTGCGAAATTGCTAGCAAATGTACAAAAACCGCCGGACAATTTTGGCGGACATTGCTGAACAAACCGCTACACCAACCTAGGTACCGTATTGTAAAGTTGTAAACAAAGTCGCTTTTGGCAGTCTGCTGCTGTTTAGTGTATAGCCTACGCTAAGTTTTTATTTTGCTGTCCATCTTTATCTTCCTATTTCTCATTCTCGAGAAAGCGAATTTTGGACGGGACATTCGCACTCGCTTGGGAGTGGCCATTTCCGAGGCGTCTGGGCCACCTGTCTTCCACATAAAAGCACTAAAGAAGATGTCGTTTTATCCCGATTGACATCTTGGCTCCTTCGTCCAAAATTTCTTCGAACGCAGCTAAGCGTCTGACGTAACGTGACAGCAACGTAACAGCGATTTGCAAGTTTACACGTACTATTTTCACGCATTTATTGCACAGTAGAAATACCGTCTAACCTCGCTAACTCGGACAGCTGAGGGGAAGGGTGTCCGTGTTAGCCGATTGTCCGACTTAACCGACGGCCTATAGGCCATAGCTTATAAACATGCCTAGGGTAACAAAGTTTAGTTAAAAATGCCGTTATTATATAGACTATTTTGTTTTACTACATTTATTTTCATAACATGTAAAAAAGCAGATTTATTAATTTATATATCCATTTATTTTTGTTTATTCAAGTAAATTACCTGACGAAGGCTACGTTGGGCTAGCCTAGCCAGCAAACAAACCTGCACCGATATCGACTGTTATTATCGGCTATTACCAAGGTTGTTTTCTTTTACCTTACCTTGATAAGATGTAAATAATTAATGTACGGTACACTTGTACACTGTAAATGAGATTTATTTGTTTTGTTTTTTTCTCGATCATGGTCCGAGTTAACCGATGTTCGTCTTAACAGGGACCGTGTTAACGAGGTGAAACTGTAGTTCAAAGGCTTTATTTATGACGTCAACTTTCCTATAATAAGGTAACGTTCTCTCAGCCCTTGCAGAATTCCAATATTTCAAATATTTTAAAGTTTGCCTATGACATTGGTTTGCGTATAAACACACTCTTTGTTTTCCCTCAAACGTATTTTTTGATTATGGCATTTTTAACCTAGTTCAGTGCTTTTTAACCATTTTTGGCATGTGGCCCATTTTCAAAACTCGCTGAGGCACATGGCCCGATTACATATTTTTCTAATTTCACAGGCGACCTCAAAAAAGTTATCAGAGTAAATTTCAGGGATGTTGTCCAAAGAAAATGTAAAAACAAATTGTCAAGCAAATTTTCCAATTACACTCGATGTAAAGGGTAAATAAAGTAGTGGCCCCGTAAAGACTGTGGTCCACGTACTAAAAATATCTGATCTAGGCCATCATCATCTCTCACTAATGATCTTTATTTTTTAATTTGATTAAGACGCCAGCTTGCGAGTAGTAGCTTGTTTACTCTGCCACTTCTTTCGCAGCAAGAACTGGAGTCAACTGTGTGTTAAGAACTTTAAAGATGGACTAAAAACAAGTCCGAACAACAAGTGTATGGGCGTAAAGGCAGTTTTCAAAATTTCTGCTGGACAAAAGAGGCAAAACTGTGACAATGCGCTTCGGTGATGCTCGACTAAAAAGCTGCGTTTACCAAACTGGCGCTTATTCAAGTTCATGAATCGGCCCCAAAAAAGGTGATTACATCGGCCCCAAAAAAGGTTTACAACCAATAACCAATCGGTTGCTTGTTTGTGAACCTTTCGGCCGCGGCGAAATACCTGGTTATTATTTCTGTTTAATAAGTTACATTTGGTCACTCAATCTCTGCCACCTGAGAAACAGTAATTCGTAAACATTTCAGAATGTAAATCAGCAGTGCATGTTAATAAAATTAACCTAATTCTATGATTTGATTAACCATTGAATGAATGTGAAAAAAAAGATCGCAAATATTTGATAGATGAAACTCTATTTTTGTGAAAAGCATTTGAAACTTGACCAGAAGTTCTGTTTTTGTTAAAAGCGTTTGAAACCTGACCGAAGCAAAGGAAACAGGAAATTCATGAACTTGAATAAGCGCCAGTTTGGTAAACGCAGCTTTTTAGTCGAGCAAAAAATTGAAAAGCTTATATTTGTAGCTACGCATGAAACTACACGGTCTCATTTGTAGGCACTTTGGGCAAAAAACTATTCTATTCTTCACTTAAAACCACATAGTTTTGCAGCATTTGCAAGGGGGCTGCCCTTGCTGAAAAAATTTTTGTGGCAACAAATCTACTTTAGTTGGTGCCACTGACAACAGGCAGATCTAAAAGACTGCAACAGCCGCGCGCGCGAATTAAAGGAAGGTTTCTTGGAGCGGTGTACAGCAACCTTCTGTAAGTTTTGATTAGTGATTTTTCCTTAGACTGGTAAACGTGATTACATGATACACCCAAATGTTAAATCAAAAAACAGTTTTGGAATGGCCAATTTGGAACGATAAATAATTTTTTTACAATACGCTATAGTTATAGGCAAATTTTACTGTACTACACATTACCTTTCAAGCAATTGACATAAATAGGCTACATTTCAATATAAAAGTTTTCAAAGAGATTGAGACTAGAATCCACTTTTTTTTCTTCATGTTTCAGAGCTTATTTCAATCATGACTGGTAAGCTATCACCGCGCATAGCTGTCAGCTACATTTTATTGAAAAAAACAACATTTTGGGGTGGTATTTAAAATTAAAATTGGTTAGAAGTCGTATTCTTTTTACTTATAATTTTCATAACTGGTAAGCGTGAGAAGGTTATTTATTTATAATTAATAAAAACTGAACCATTCCCTCAAAAAATGATGTTTTTCGCGCCAAACTGAAACCGAGATCTATGTGCTTTATATTATTTTATCAAGCGCGATTAAAATTGGAGTTAAAGGGTAAAGAAAAAATATACATTTTAACCGCTTCCAGTTTCCAACTTTCCTTGAAAAATGATGTCTTGTCTCCTTGTGTGAAGCTAAAGTTCGAGAGCTCTTTTTACTGTAATTATTGCTCTTTAGCTACGATCAAAATTAGCCGGGAAAAGCAAAAACCTTTTTGATTTACTTTATTATAATTGCTTGAGAGACAGTTTGTTATACAAGTGATATTTAAGTCGCTATTGCTGTCTGTTGCGTCACAGCCTTGCTGATTACGTAAGGTGATGCACTGTTCGAAAAAAGTGTTGGTCCAATCTTGGATTCCTATTCACCGTTTCCCATACATTAAACCAGTGGTTCTCAAACTGTGCGTCGCGACGCCTCGGTGCGTCGTTTCAATTTTCCAAAGGCGTCGCGGAATATTTTGTTTTGTGCCATTAAGTCTAGGTTTTATTGCGTCAAAACTATAATCGTAGACTCTTTTTACTTTCTTCTGACATTCATATTCAATTGTATTTTTACAATAGTGTTTTTTGTACACTGTTGTAACGGTTGACTTGTTATTCAAGAATCAAATTGCAGAAGTTTAACTTAATTGACGAAAAATATATAAAGAATAAAGCATTCAGTTGTATGTTGGACGAAAACAGGAAAGATGAGTTACAAACTTAGAAGAGCGTAATTTTACGATTGAAGACGACAGACCAACCCAAAATCTTGGGAGCATAGGGGCAGTTATTTATGTAAATTATGGGTCACATTTATCTCACAGTACGGCAAACTAAACTGTAGGATGCTGTCTGGTGCGTCGCAAAGTCCCGCAAGCTTTTTTAAATGCGTCGCATGGCAAAAAGTTTGAGAACCACTGCATTAAACGGTTGGTTGAAAATTTTGCTAGCAAATTGCAAAAATTTCAACCAATTGAAAAAAATCCATATATACCAAATATCGCCGGATTTTTTCGGGCATCGTTGAATTCAAATTGCGAATCCGCTGGACATGTTTTCCCAAATTCGCACGATTTTCGCGTTTAGAAGCAACATTGCTACTATGACTTGCAAACGTACTAGATTAGCTAGCTTGCTCAGGAGAATAAACCTTGCTTACCATGAACTTTATCTATACCCTAAAAAAAAATGCTACGAGCTGTTGCTTAGACTACAAGTAATATACCCGTGAGTGAAATAAGAGTGAACTGCATGCAAAAGGTAGACTACTTTGGCTAGCTAGGTCTAACAATATTTGGCTTGGAAAACCTATCCTACTTCCCCAGCTTCTCTGCACTAAAGTGTTTTATTTCTTATTGAAAATACAATATTGTAGCCTACTTCAAGTTGGATTTCAAAGTTTAAACTGCAACTCTAAATTAACATCACACCGATTCGCGATTGTATTACCTTTATCAAAAACTTGTCGAAGTTAGTTGCTTTTTGATGCAAGAAAATGGCCAAAATTTTGAAAATTATTTTCTGACAGAGAGTACTACAGTCCTGACGGGAACTATGAGTCCTAGAAAGGTAGCAACTTCCTACTCCTCCCAATGTGAATTTGAATTGGCAAAATACACATCAAAAAATCTTTGTAAAATGCTCTCCAGAAGTCCACGAAAACCTTTGGTCAGCAAACTAAAAGAAAAAAGTTAAGTTAATATGAAAAATAAAATAAAACATGTCAAAATATTACCTGATCTATTATTCAATTATGGATCATGACAATCTAACAAACCGTAAAACCTAAAAAAAAATTACATTGCTAGAGTAAAGGATCTTAATGAGCCAGGTAGGTTTTTGGTTTGATTTTTTTGTTGCGAAAGCGCCATAATGTTAAGTAAGATTTGGTGGGATCTACAGTGCCCGTCAGTACGGAAAGAATTAATATCTTTTTAACACGAAAGTATTTTGTTGTCAAGAAACGGATTTGACGCAATTTACGTAGCACATGCGTGTGACACCATAGAAGGAGCGAAAATTCCTTCGCTTGCTTGAGGTCAACAACATCAAACTGTTATGCTCAGCTATTGCAAATTTCCTCGCTCTCATTTCTTAGTGTGTACGCTCCAACTATTTGCTCTTCTCCGACGAATAGCAGAACCGATTACTTTTCTTCCTCCAAATCTTTAATCCTCCAGAAATTTCTTCATTCTGGGAAAGTCAATTGCCATCACCCCCTCGGGATTCAAAAGGTAGTTCCTATCCCCGTGGGGAGGAAGTATTCGATTGGTTCATCTCTTCTGACCTCCTTCCTCTCAACGACCCTAACATACCTACACTTCCCCGTCGCTTCTCTGGCAATCGTTACTACCCTGATATCTTCTTTGCTCCTTCCTCTCTCGCCCTCTCTTGCTCTTGAGAGGTGCTTCAGGACCTGGGTTCTGATCACCTACCAATTTTACTGACCATCTCTTTTTCTTTGCAGTTCTGCCCCTACGAACGTCACCCATCCTTCAATTTTCAGAAAGCTCGTTGGGATGACTTTTTACTTTGACTCTCAATGTCCTTTTGCAGAAGAATACTCGTCTTTGTCTCTTTGTAATACTTTGTCTCTTTCTTTTTTCTCAGCTGCTGCTCTTTTTACTTCTCTGACACTATATGTGGCCAAATTTTCCATTCCTTTCGGCCGCATCAAACGCATTCCTAAAGCCTGGTGGTGCGCTGAAGTGGAAGATGCGATTAGTGAAAGATGTAAGACAAGGAGCTCTGATTCGATTGGAGCGCTCGTCTGAGTACTAATGCCTTCCTCTCATTCCCAGCAAATATGAGGCCACTTTCTTCTCAGTGGATCCCTACCAAGCTAACCTCCAGCCCAACCTCTCCTTACTCAACTCCCGCCTCCGTTTCAATCCCACTCCAACTTTTCTAGGGATCACATTTGACCGCCTTTCTTTTCTTTTCTAAACATGTATCATGGATAAAGGCCAAGTTTTTCCCTCATCTCAAGGCCTTACGCTGTATCAACGGCTTTATGCTTCCTAATGGCGTATAAAGCTTTTCTTCGGCCCCTTCTCACAAATGCTTCAACCGGATGGTTTCCTTTTCTAAGTGATATCAATATCACTAAATTGGAACGCCTTCACTGAGCGGATAGTCGCGCCATCTCCGGCTGCGCCTCTCGTCTTTCCCTATCCCACTTCTCCTCTCCGAGGCTTCTTTACCTCCCCTACAAGTCACCCTGACTCATTTCGCTCTGTCATCATATGAGCAGGCTTTTGGTCTTCCAACCTCCTTTCCCATCTCAGATTTGGCCAGACTTGAAGTGAAACCAAGACTCTGCAGATCGTCCTGGATAGCTTTTGCGTCTACTCACACAACTCATGGGTCCTTCTACTTCCGCTAGGGAGGTTCTTCTTGTTTGCCGTCAGTCTCCTCCTTGGAACCTGCCTTTTTTCACTCTGGAGTCCACCCTTACCTCTCTATGCTCCCACTCTGATCCCCTCTCTCTCGCCAAGGTGCGGCTCTCGTTTACCTTGAATCTCTTCCACCTCACGATGTGGTGCTTTGGACAGACAGCTTAGTTCCTTTTCGTTTTGGCAAAGGCGGCTCTGGCGTACCTGCCAACTGCTTTCTGGCACTGAAGCGACTCTTTCCTTTTCATCAGGCCCAGTATGCTCAAGTTTTTCCGCTGAAGCCTGCGCCATTCTGCAAGCTCTTTGCTTGTCTCGGCATCACCAACAAGTCTGCCACTTCTCATCTCTTTTCCGTCTTTCCTTTTACCACAATCTCTCCGGCAGGAACTGTCTTCTTTCTCCTCCTGTATTATCAGGCTACAATGGGTCCCGTGACATTCGTTTCTCGTGGGAAACGTTGCGGCTGATAAGCTGGCCATACGGGGAGCGCTACTTGTACCCTCTGCAATTCCTTGTAATCTCTCTCATCTTATCTCTCGTATCCACTCTTCTCCTTTCTCGGGCTATAAGCGTATTGTCTCATCGAATTTCTTTAACATGGCTTTGACTGACGCAATGGCGTAGTGGTTACAGCGTCCGCTTTGTAGTCGGTAGACTTGGGTTCATTCACCTTGTCGAGTCATACCGAAAGACTTTAAAAGTGGTATCTTTAGCTTCCCTGCTTGGCGCTCGGCATTTATTGGAAGTTGTGGAGAACAAGCCGGCAAGTTCGCTTGTTGTGTTCTTGGGCAAGGCACTCAACGGGACGCCCCACCTTTATGTGGAAGACAGGCGACTCGGAAATAGCAACTCCCAAGCGAGTGCGGACTTTCCGTCCAAAACATAGCGATACATCGCTTTCTCGTGAATGAAGGATAAATATGGCAAATAAAAAAAACAAAAAACATACAAGTTCCCTCGATTTCCACAGAGGAACTTGTGCTCCCTCGCCACCATAGGCGTAGCCAGGGGGGCCAAAGAGGCTATGGCGCCCCCTGAATTTTAAGTTAAATTACAAAACAGTATCAAAAATATAAAAACATAAATTTTTTGCAGGTACATTAGAGTTTATTGTTGACTTTTAGCAAGGGGGTGGGTCGGGCGTGACTTTTTAAGTTTTTAAACTTTCAAATGTTATGAAACAAGATGTGTACGTTCTACACACTAAATATCGCCGAAGTTTTTCTTCTGAGTCGCAGTCGAGGGATGAATTGATAATCCAAGCTATGGTAATTGCAAGAAATAAGCGTCTCGCTGAGCGCTTTCTTGTTTTGTTGCGATGCGGACTACTACTACAAAGACGTCACTTCTTTTATCAGAACGTTTAACCTACCAGTGGGAGTGGTTTCCTTGAAATTCCTTAAATAGTGGGTTATACGTCACAATTGAAGTTGAACTATTAAAGCCGTTTTTGATAAAACTACACTAGATCCAGTGAAATCGCATTCGCACTTTCTCAGTTTTATGCAGCAATTTTTATAGTAGCGACGAGCGTAGTTTACGAAAGGCAAAATGCCGTTATAAGTAAATGATCTCACATTAAAAGTTGCAAAAATTTGGCCCCCCCCTCAATTTTTTTCTGGCTACGCCCTTGCGCCACGCTCGCTGTGTTCTCTTTTGTCTTGGCTGCAACGAACACAGCCTATGGTTGAGCTCTTATCTCTCTAGGATTGGCAGACTCTAGAATCTTTCCTGCAGCGCCTGCGGACACCGTCCCAGGACACCTCTCATCTCATTCTGCATTGTCCAGCTATGGACCCTTTGCGCTGCTCGCTCTCTGGCGACTCTCTTTCTCTCTACCACCTCTGGTCCCTGCCTGGGTAGTTGCCCGGCTTCTGGGGCTCCATGGTCTTCCGCCATGGCCCCATCCATCGGAAGGTCTCGGGTAACAACAAGAAGTCTTGTTTAGATAAAAGTGGCCATTTTATTGAGAGAGGAATTCATGCAGTTTTCGAGTCTTTTTAGCACTTATAAATAATACCACATTACGTACAAAAACGAATTAATCTTCCACATGAAGCACAGAAAAGCTATTAGGAGGAACAAAAAGCAAAGAAAACACAGAAAAGCCAGGAAGCTCAGAAAAACTATTAGATTTTTATGTCAAGATACTCCCTGCCTTTGAAAGTTTGTAGAGAACATATCAACAAAAACTTTAGAGCCCCTCTATTACTCTGTACATTATTCTTTGTACCGGTACCTGTATATTCAGAAACATGGCCTCTTGCACTGCTCTACAAACAAATAAGCTAAATGCTTTCAGCGTGAGCGTGATTGTCTCCATTGACTGAAGAATCTCCAATGGTTCATTTGTCTGCAATTCAAATAAATTCATATTTGTACCACCTGCCGAAAAATTGATTTTGGCTATGCTACTGCTTAAGCCTACGTCATAGCTTACCGTTGTTGCAGTGTGGTTATAATAATTAAATGGACTAGTTGATATTTACCTACATGATCGTGTCACTGATCTAGCCATGATGCAGGCCTCCTAGGCAGCATGATTTAAGATACAGCGTATAACAGAAGATTCCCCATATATCATTTCTCCTAGGTTGTAAAGTTAGCAGCTTAATAGAGAGATCACATTGCTGATGAGTGTTTTTATAAGCTTTCGTATTTATGGTGATGTGCATTCATTGGGCTTCAATCTTATTAAAAAGTCACTTTGATGCAATATAAGGTTTTATTGTGTGGGAAAGGAAGTTGAAAACACCATTTAAGACTATCACTGTTAGAGGCATATAAACTACTGGTAATTGTAATGTCTTGGGTACAAATTGAAGAAATAAATGCTGTCTTACCAGCCCAAACTATTGAGTGCAACTGCTGCTAAGTAACTGTTAATGAGGTAAAATTGTGAACACTCGCTACTGCGCTACACTCACCATACATAATTGATTGCAATGAATTAATTTGAAAGCAGAAATCACACAAAAATTGACAAATTGCCACACAAAAAAATTGCTCTATCCATGACAATAAAACTAGATAAAATAGATGGGGTATAGTCACAGGCTTTACCTTGTGAGCAGCATACAATCATTTTTGTTAGTGCTCTACTTTCAAGTAATTTATGTGGGTAAATAATCTATTCTGATTTCAGTATTTGTATTTCATCAGCTATAAAAAGTTTAAAAAATAAAATTCATCATTTTCAATTTGTAAACATGGTTTGTTAATGACTGTGTTATTGGTTTGGAAGTGTAAGCAACAGTTTAAGTTTTATCTTCAATTAGACCCTCTTGGAAAAGATTAAAGCAATCATGGATCGTTTTGTATGGCTTACAGGAGGTCTAGAGTTTAATGAAAACAAATTGTATACACAGTCTGGTGTGAAGATATATGATGGTAATGATAAAGTAAGAGTTGCATATTTAATTACTTTAGTTTTAATCTTATAGTGCTGCTGTTGGTTTTACCAATCAATTACCAGATTACTCTTATCTGAGTATGTGATAACTTTTAGACAAGCTTTGAAGATGGAACTGCTGTTGTAACAACTCATCGAATTATTTGGAGAAATGAAGCAAATTGTCAAATTTCACTTCCACTTGGTTTGATGGTATTTGCTGAGCGAGAGGCTGGAGGCATTGGTAAAAGGTAGATTTTATATGTAATTTGGATACTATTAAAGTTTGACTGCCATTTCTAGGCCAACTTAGAGGTCCTACATGATAGTACATGTCTGCTATGTTGACGATGTCTTGTCAGTTGACTGTAACTCTAGCTCAAAGCATAACCCTAACATCAGCTCCAATTTTGTGGAATGTGCATATTGCAGACATGTACTAATTGAAACTATTGCCACTTAGGGCATCAAGCTGGAAGCACCAGTAACTGCAATGGAACCTCTCACAAATCATCATAATTGTGAGGAGTTAGGGTTGTATTAGGGATGCTGCACTTGCCAGCAACCCAAATCATTGTGAAAAGAATAGGTATCTTGGTCTTATAATGTTTGTGTAAAAAATCAAGATTCTTTAAAGTAAATTTTGCTCAAAAATAAGATAGGACTGTAACTTGTATGTTGTACAAACTATCAAATATATCTCAATGATTATATATTCTACTGCAACCAAAATGCAGGAGAGCAATTTCATTGCTAAATGTGTGCTGTATTGATATAGAGCATGATTGGCACTAAGAACACTCAAAGAGTCAAAACACTGGGAGCTGCAAATACTTTTTGACATCTAACATGAAAATGACCTTGTATACATTGTTTTTCACCTTTATGCTGAGTATAGAACAATTTTAATGCAAAAACAACTATAGTGGGTTGCTTATTAAATTTATGAAGTGCTTCCGAGACAGTAAATTTTATTGATATGACAAACATGTTTGAAACAACTAAATTTTGAAAAATGATGAAAAAACACCCTGAGTAAAAGATTTCATTTAAATGAATTAAAAAACTAAACTTAAATTGTTTGTATAATAAACAAAAGCTGTGAGCACTCATTCTTACATTGCCATTGAGCTTTCAAAGGATGCAGTGGATCCAATTTTACGAAATAAATTGGAAAAAAGGCACTATATCACTAAATTAAAATGCAAATGTTTGCCTTGATATTTGCATAAATACCATATTTATTTCCCTGATCAATGGTACTTTTGGTTCTAAAACTTTGCACACAGCATCTACCAATTGGGGCTTGTTCACAAAACTTTGCAAACCCCCTTATGCCACCCACCCTTGGTCAGTGATCAACCATGCCAAGTTTCATGTTTGTCTAGAAATTTTGAAACTATTGAAGCAATTGCATGTACTTTTGTCCCTGCAGAAAGAACTCTGCTTCATATTAGAGTTTTTCCCAAGCCATGCTAAGCAACAGCATCAGGGTAATAGACTCGCATGCCCCAATAGAGTCAAAAGATGATGATTCTGGGTTACAGACAATGCTAAAACCAGAAATGTAAATTTGTGAAAATGTTAATACAAAAGAAAACCAATTGAATTACAAAAATTGTAGAACTATGGAAATCTAGTGACCAATATTCAGACCAACTTGGTCATTTAATATTGGGATGCACGGTTTAGCTCAATTTATTACATGATTATGCATTTGGTGGTTCTGTTTTCCGTGACTTTTTGACTTCTGTAAATTTCTGAATTTCCCTCAATCAATGATTTTATATTTTAGTACAAATTTTCCTATTTCAGTAAATCAATATTTTAGCTTGCTATAAATTTTTCCATTCTTGTTTGGTTCTATCCCTGGTTTCTAAATGCACATTATTATATATTAAATGCTTTGTTCAATTCATGTTTTAATGTTTTATTTACCATGTTGGCATATACAGATATGCTGGTATTGTTACTGTTGTTCTAAATATACTTTGTTTTTGAGAATTACTGCCAATCTTTAACTCGTACTTTAAATATACAGTCCTAAAGTCACTTTTCACTTACAAGAACCACCTCAAAATAAGCAACCTGGACCAGTTTCAAGAAGTCGTTACAACTTTGTGAAGTTTTCATTCAGAAATGGTGGTGATATAGAGTTTCATAAACAAGTAGAAGCTGCTCTTCAGGTTAATTTCTCTGTTATTGAAATTGTATTGTATTTGTGTAGGCCAGCGGTTCTTAACCTTTTTGGTACCACACCTACCTTGAGCGATGGTTTCCTGCTTTACACCCCCACCCTTAAAAATTAGTACAAAAGTAGTGTTTCAATTGCATTTCATCAATATACTTTCTTTTTTTGCTGCCATTTTTAGTATCTAAAGTTCTTACTTAGCTACACAGGCACTGAGTGCAATATGACAAAAACATAAACTTAGTCAATTGTAAGATTAGGTCTATTCTAGATTGCTTTACGAAGTTTACACATGCCACTCTACTACTTTAACAAACTGACTAGTAGCTCCCCCAATCCATTCAGATTTTTTACTGACTGAATTTAGCATGACTTGGTGGGCTACAGTCTATAATGTAGATTTGAAACTGCTAAATTGTCATAATGAAGTGAACACGATTGATAATTTTTTAAGTGCGATGAACTTGCTGCATATAGGTTGATGTTTTTAGCAGTTTATCTAAATGGAATTTAAATTTTATTTCAAGCTCTAAGTAAAGTCAAAATTGTGAATCGTCAATTTTATACTTTGAATTTTATATCACCGACGTCTGATGAATCTGTTCGCAAACAATTAATTTATGTTACAGCAACAAGCATGGATGCAGTCAAGACAAAACCCAGCCCCCAAGTCACAGCAGGTATGTTTCAACATGGAATTAATGGTGTATTTTCTTTGCAACAATTTTAGTCGAATTATATACACCATGGTTCTAGTGTCAAACGGTGTCGGCAGTTTTCTTGCTTGCTGGAAGTGCATGCGACACAAAAACTGTGAGCTAGTAAGCAATACTGACATCTGGAGCAGAAATGTGCATTAGATTTTAAACAGTGATGAATGTGCTTTCACTGGAGGATAGAAATACATCACTCTTCTATGACGTGTTTTTCTCTTTAACTGATTTGTGCTCAAATAATTTTTTAACGTGAAAATTAACTTCTGTTTTCAGACTAGTTAGTTTTCATCCAAAACAGACCCTTCAGTGAAAAAATTTGAAAAAGTTTTTTTATTCTTTGAATCTTCAATTGTCCTTATTAAACAATGCTGGGCATATGCGGCTAATGTAAATTTGGCAATTTTATCTCAAAAGCGTATTGTAATTTGCAGCGATTTTTATATACGTCATTGAAGCAATAACATTATTTAGAAAGTAATTCGGTTAAATGACTTTCAAGTTATACAGAGACGCATTTTTTAACCACATCCATGTTATCATAGTTTAGTGGTAGTGCAGGGTTATCTCAAGGGGATGTCGCCCACTTCCATCGTAAAAATTCTTCAAAATTTTGCTAATCCATTTTTCCTATTTATGGATAACAAATTGCTTGAGCAATTTTTAATTGACTTCGTATAGGCTAAACTGACCATCTCGTTTATGTAGGAGGCTTAATTTTCCGTAGAGTTTATTGCGTTATAAACAAACACATTTCGATCAGCTGAATATTTCAGCGTGCTGTAACTTCCTTCTGTCAAAACGTGCAACGTCTATGGTTTGGTTGTAGACAATATAGACCGTTTATGAAATCATAGTTCCGAAAGTAGCCCACAGTAAAAATGAACAGGTTGATATTCAATGTTTTAAAGATATTACTGCAGGTTCCTATCCATCACAGGTCAAGTAGCAAGGAACGACTAGCCAGCTTGTTTTAGGTGCGCGTGAACTAAGGCTAGTTGATTTCATTCGACTTTATGAATTGGTGAGCAAAATTTTGTAGGCTTTGATTTCTTAGATTACTTCTGTTCGGTGTTGGATTTTGAAGAAATAACACATTAAAACAACTATTGAGTTCTTTTGTTAGTTTTTTGCTGCCTTTTTTTTGGTTGCTCCAGTGGATTGCAGTTAGGTCGTTCTGCCAGCAGTTACAGTTCAATTGTTTGGTTCACCCAATGTGTTTTTTTCATACAATGAAGACCAGCAGCACTGTTGTCTGCACATCTCATTGCTCTTTTGAAAATGGATGTCTTGTGGCTGAACTTCGTGATTGTCTTTGCCAAAAAGGGATGATAAATAGACTGAATATGCAAATCAACTTTGCAACATGTATTTGTGTTGTTTTTAAGAAATAGTGTTGCTTCGTCGACCGACTACCTAAATATAAGTCATATGTAGAATTTCTATATGTAAAAACTTCAGTGATGCAAAGTGCCCATCGTCCTTTTAAAGAAACAGCAAAATGTAATTCAAAATTACTAACTCAAACCAATCAATGATAAGAGCGCTGCGCGCATAAAACTAAATAGAGAAACTAAAAGAATTTTTCACTGCACGCCTGCAATTTACGCCCAATGGAAACCAGCCTTAAAAGACTGACAGTAAAAAGAATGTTTTTACAAAACTTGATCGCGTACCTCACAAATATAAAAGCTGTGCATAAAATTACTTTGTAGGTGTTAAAAAAGTTATTAAAAAAATGATCTTTTAAAAAGACAATAGGCACAAATGGGTTTAAAACTGAAAATAACCTTGTGTCATGTGCATTTCTATTCACAAGCGGCAATACATCTACCACCGCAACTTTTCCCAAAGTCAATGCCGCGAGTAAAAAATTTATGATACTAATTTTCGTACGCTTGTCAAAAAGTTACTAAGTATTCGTTGTTTTTGGCCTGCAACGAAACTTGAACCATAAATAATATATTAACAAGAAAACAAATCGTCAGAGCTTGTTATAAGCGAAATTCTTCATCACCGTGTAAAAGTGGTGCAAGGTTATGACATAAATATGGTCGCAAGAAACTTACAGTAATTGCTTTTTATTTCAAAACATTTACGCGCTGATGAAAGAATAATTACGTTTCCGAAAAGTTTCTGCAATTTAGGTTTTGAAAATACGCTGTTTTAAATCATGTTTCAAGTTATCTTTAGTGTTTTATTTCACTTGCTTTTATGTTTTAGTCCTACCAAGTCAAAGGTGCCGGAATCGTTGGAATAGAAAGAAAAATTGAGGAAAGTAAGAAGAAGACTGATCAAAACATATCTGTTGTAAGTTTCAATTTTTCCTGATGCGAAAACGTTTTCTATTATGTGATCAACCACCAACTAGTTACAAATAGAATAATAAGTATGCTGCTATTTTATTGCACCACTTCGATCAGATTAAACGCGGCTTTTAGCCACACACCCCCAGTATTTAAAATTTCTGGGAGTTGAAGCTGTGATGCTGCCCTTTGGTGATTTTATAAGTCGCTTAATCAGCTCGTCTTTGCATCAAGTTCACTAATTAGAAGTAGCCTACCGGTTATAAATCGGCGGTGGCGAACGACATGGCTACTTCCATTCATGAATTTAATTACTGATTGCCATTCCACTTAAATTTGTGTTTTAGCGGAAGTGTTGAATAATTATAATGTAAGTTAAATGCCCCCATTCAAAACTGTAAGACGTTTTTGAGAGTCTTTCGTAAGCATTCTAAAAAGTCGGGTAAACAGTGCATGTAAATTTAGAGGCAGCCGTGGGTTGATCATCTGCCGACTTAAGCAGCGGTGATACGACTGTTACAAAATATGGGATAATCTCAGGATTTTGACGCGAGAAAAACTGCTTGCGATTTTTAATTGTTGCCTGATTACTGCAAAGAATTAAACTAATGTCATTCTCTTATCATAGTTACCAAAAAAGATTTTGCAATTTCAAGTAAGCATTTTTTCCTTGCATTCTGCATCTACGTTTCGCTGAACATTGGCCTTAATTCTGCGTTTGCTGTTTGATGAAAGCGTGGGCTTTGCGATGGAATAAAAAGTATGCATGTCTGCAAGAAAAAATGGCGAAGCAATTACTCGTAGTGGTACTAAACAAAGATATTTCGCGTTTTGAAATTAACCTCGATTCTGGCACAGTTAGAACTGATCAAGATCAACTAATACTAGATATATCTCATAACACAACGACAAATGGTGAACATTCTTTTTTATTATTATTATGTTTGTAAAAAACAATTGTAATATCATCGATTTAAATTATCACTCCCTTGAATTTAGTAAAAAATCGGAAACCATTTAATAATCAACCCCACCACCTTAAGGAAAATAAATGTTTTTTGTACAACATAGTAGGTGATCAGCTGCGTTTCCTATCTCAAAAAACAAGGTTATTGAAGTGACAAGCGATAGTGATTTCAAAAGTCTTGAGCGGATAAATTTATTATAAGTTGAAACCTTGTGTGGAGAAAATAGCGGATTAAAATACCGTAATATTGTAGTTGGTGGTTTGAAACGCCTTGAAAGCTCCTTTTGCCGAACCTTCGAAGATTCGATAGCTGGTTATGCTCTCGCTCTTATCAAGTTTTGATTAATGATTTAGTGAATACGTGAAAGATCGCAAACATTTGATACGAAATTTTTCGTGTCTGTAAAACTGAGAGCATACGTGAATTGATTTCGGAAAAAGAATATTCGCGACTTTGGTGAACGTAGCTTTCTAGTCTCGTAGAAATATTTGTAAAGCTAATATTTATAGCTTCATGAAAAACTACAGGGACTCACTTGGAGATGTTTACCTTAAAAAAAGCGAGTCGGTTTTTTAGTTATGTAAACTAAATAAGCTTATTGAATTTAAGGGTGGAAGGGGGGATGCAACTGTTTTTTGGCATCTTCCAGAAAGGCATGCTAGTTACTAGCTAGGGCTAAGGTTAAGTTCTAGCGAAAGCAAATTGTAGTCCACTCAATTTGCCTCCTTTTCATTCAGCAAACTGGACCAGGAGGAATGACTAGGATCTTAAATTCTGATTTTCGTTGAGTTGCGAGAATAGCAATATTTGCGACCAGGATGCTGCCAGAACTGCACCTGCTGATTTTCTGTCTAGATATGCTGCCGTACTGAAAAAGTATCTCTAATTACCTCGAGGTTATGGTGCAGTTTAAGCCTAGCTCTCTTAACTGGTGCTCGCTCCGAAATATACGCAACACAACCTGTTGATATCGGAAAATAGCAAGCACACTGAAGATACCGTAGTGTCTATAATTGAACAATATTGTGCATAATATTGGAGAAATAGCTAGCACACTGAAGAAACTGTTGCATCTATAATCGAACCATATTATATTTTTATCAGTAGGCTTATTTTTTAGATATTTATAAGTTTTATTCATAAATAACCCCTAAACAACTTGTCAAAAGCGTGCTGCAAACGTTTCGGCCCTCAGCTGGTGCCATTTTCAACGCAAGTAATGTACAACAAACAGGTTGATCTCAACTACGCCATACTGACACTAAAAAATGACCACGCAACAAGAAGCGATGGTCACGTGTTGAATAAGCGGAGAGGAAAGGAATTGAAGTTTAATGAGAGCTTTATTAGTTTTAAGCATTTTGAAGTGATGAAATCCATATGAAGAGATCAAAGTTTTGTTTTAATGCAGTTTATGCTTAATTTTTGGTTACCAACTGTCGGTGGTAGGAGGCAAACTTTCGAAAATTTTTGATGTTGGCCCAGTGTATTGTACACCCGAAATTTTCCATGATTGTACGTGATGGGGTATACCAGTTTTCAAGCTAGAATCTCTGTTTTGCAGGCCAACCTCAAAGAGTGTTTTTTTTGAGTAGTGACCTGTTTTGAGATCAGCCGTTGACTGTGTAGTAATCTGCTTTCCAATTGCTGTTCTAACTTAATTCTCTTTGTGCGTTAGAGTGTGATTAGGATATACAAACTTTTACCTCTTCTAAAAAAGTTGACAAACGCAAGTTTAATGCAATTGTTTTTAATTTTTTCTTAAGTTGAATAAAGTGACTGTGGCCAAAGGCGTATTAACGTGGATGCTATTGACGCTGCAACGTTAGGTCCTTCCCGAAATTGGCGGCGGCGGTAACATTAAATACGCGTATCTGCGAGTTGCAGTAAATTTTTGTTGGAAAAAAATAACATCAGCCTGGCTGGTTCCAAATTTTAATTAGTTATGAATTAAGTAGAAATGCCTTTTAGTGATAACAAATTGAGGGAAAGTTGATAAACTCAGAACTCGAAGAAAACATGAAAAAATGTCTGTATGCTTTCGCCTCTTTGCACGGAACATAACATTTTTGTTACTCTACTAGAAAATAGCTTCGTGTTGGGGTCTGGTTGCAGAAAATATGGGACCATAGTTCCTTATGTTCTTTTTGGCTTTGCCTATGCTTATATCGATCCGGGGACTGCAGGCCTGCGGTATTTAGTTTAGCCAGTCTATTATTTTTATACGTTTGTTTTATTTAGGCATTTCAAGATCTAACAAAACTCATTGAAAAAGCGAAGGAAATGGTTTCCTTGTCTGCAAATATTGCTTCTAAGATAAAAGACAAGAAGGGAGATATTACCGACGATGAGGTTAATTGGCTACAATATTTCTAATACTGCGTAAATCCTTGATTATCCTATTGCAAATTAAAGCTAGAAGTTTCTCGATTATGACGGCATTCAAGTCGTATTTACCGTATCGTGAAGGATTAGACCGCCACACATTGCTGTCGTGTATCTACCTCCGATAATTTGCTTTTGCATTAAATTGCGATCAAGAAGTTTATATTGAAAATGGAAATCTCACTTTTTTTTATGTGCTGTACAATCAGAGCTGCTGAAGATTTGCATTGCAAGCTATGTGTAATGAAGGTCAATGTTTGCAGTGACCCATGATCCCATCTGTATTTTCTATGTAAAGTTACCTTGCCAACTTAACAGTTTCGGTTATATTATAGTTTTTCATATTTTGTGTCAATCATGTCATTTTGCAGACTGTAAAATTCAAATCATATTTGTTGAGTCTTGGAATACCAAATCCAGTTACAAAGGAAACGCATGGGTCCGGTACGCATTACCATATGCAGCTCGCACACGAGATATCAAAGTCGTTAAGTAAACAAGTAGAAGAGGACGGTGGCATGATGTTGTTGTCCGATGCTTATTGCCGCATAAACAGGGCTCGTGGTATGGAGGTGCGTATGTGTTGCGTGGAACTTGGTTTTGTAAATGCTGAATGACAATGGACAAAGCTGTGATTTAAGAACGTGTGAAAGTCTTCCATGATTTAAAAGACGTGGTAAAGTGTTGTTTGTTAAGTTTAGAGTTAGAATAATAGCCTTTTCTTTGTGCAAACAAGCAACATTTATCAACAGATTATATTATTGTTAATAACCGACTTTTTTCTCGATTTAGTGGCCTTGTCAAAGGCATGGATCCCGGTAGGTTGAGAAACTTGAGGTACTTTTCACCACGACGCCCTTTGTTATGTGCGATATGCACTTTTTTCACACTGCTATTGTTTTTTTTTTGTGTGTTAATATAGAGGTGGTATGGTGTGAAATTATAAATCTTTGTAGCATGACATAAAACGCTAAGGAAACCAGGAAAATTTGCTATTATCCTAACGATTGTTCGGTTCCGTCCTTTCACAAACGGCCCGGGTCATAGAAATGGATTATCTATTCTCAATCAGTGTTATATTGATATTTTTGATTTAGCTGCTTTCTCCCGAAGACATGCTACACGCTTGCAAAATGTTGGAAAATCTAGATCTTCCGTTAAAGCTACGTGCCTTTGACACTGGCGTGCTAGTATTGCAAGCGAAAAGCCACAGTGATGAAAAAATAATTCAACAAACTAATCAGTTGGTAAGAATTGTAGTGTGTTAATGGTAACTTTACGATGTAATAGCGACCTGCTGTAAATGCAAGTAGTAAGCAGTTAGTAATCTGTGATTTCTCAGTTTAACTCCAAGACAACTTAGCTTGTTGGCCAATAGCTAAAGTTTGCTTGCGCTCGCCTTCAAAATGTTGGCAGTGTTTCCAAAAAAGGCGTAAAGTTTTACTGCTTAATTCAAGGTAGGATTGTGGCTCAGCGCAGCGTTTTTTAATCTGGAGCATCCTTAGTCCGAGGTGATTTCGAAAGCTCATTTTTATTCCCTTCAATGATTTGATAATGACTCATCATTTGCGTTATAAGCAAATTTGCTAATACTTGTGTGCTTTGGGGTAACTAATCAATTAAATTGTTAAAGGAGTAAAAATTAGAGAAAAAAATTAGAAAGTGTGCCTGCTTTTGTGAAAGCATGTGCCTTGGCAATAGGTTTGCATTTGCCACAAATAATAATTGTCAATTTGGCAAAAAAAATGACTAAAAAGAAATAAGACCTCATAAATTAAACGTAAAACTAAACTTTCGGTGTGACTTGTTTTCATTATATGAGTTAATTGAGAATATAACTTACAGTTTGTTGTTAAATGGCATGCTACTAATGTTTTGAAGTTAATATTAAAGTAGGTTTAGAATTTGATGTTATTAATACTGATCTTATGTCAGGTTGGAGAAAGTACTTCTTTAAGTTCCCAAGAACTTGCTAGCTTACTAAATATCTCCGTCTTGCTGGCAAAAGAACGTTTGCTATTGGCGGAGGAAGTTGGAACTTTGTGCAGAGACGACTCAGACGAGGGACTGAGGTTTTATCCTAATTTATTACTCGCTAAATGATTGTGTAAACCTAGCATTTTAAAACAAACACTCTTCTCATTCTCAAAAATGAACAAGAGAAAAAACTTGTAACATTAAGCATGGTGTCAAACACATGGCATTGTTAGCGAGACGTTATGAGCTCGACCGGAGAAGTTTTCAAAAAATAGCCATAAATCAGAAACATAGCAAATCATTAAAATTCCCGAACAGTCTTTTTCTTTTTTACATGGTGTATTTCGAAAATAACTCGAGTGATTCTTGAAATGTTAAGAATGTAAATCAAGAGCATTATTTCGTTTTTATTTTGTTTTCATTCAACTAGTAGATTCGTCCCTATTGTGCAAAACTGTCGTATGTTCAAAATTGTATTTTTGCAGTGAGAACAGTTTTGCATAATAGCGACGAATTATGTATTTTACGGAAGTTTTGTTTTGTATTGCGTAAGATGAAATCAAAGCAATTATCCCCAGGGCCTCCATGCCGTCCTTATTTCTTAGAGCTGTCCTAATTTTTGTGCGACTACGTCTTATAAAATAATGTCCCTATTTTCGACTTACAGAACGTCATTATTTTGTTTTATTTTCAGTAACATAAAATAATTACAAATGTAAACTTTTTTATCTCATTCTAAATGGAGATTTAGGATTTGAATTTAAATTTCCCCTTTGACCGGGTGCCCTGAGAAAAAGAGAGGGATTTAATCTTTGAAATTTAGGTTTGCCTTCGTTATCAGAGGTAGTCGGATGCTCCAAAATTTTTGGAAAATTATTTGGAGGCCTTCAAACAGGTCTTGACTTCAATACGTATTCATAAACGCCTACATATGGCTGAAAACTCTAAGTGACATTTAGAATAGTTAAAAAAAGTTTTCCCAGTTGTCTTTATTTTCGGTTGTAGGTTGACGAAAGCCCTGATCGTGACATATAACTATGACCCTATGTTGAATGCTCAGCTGAGACGATTGTAATTGAGATCAAGCGTACATATTACTTATTTTCGGCTGTTTTGGCTGTCATAACGTAGCTTATGTCTTGTCTGGCCCCAAAATGACCGTGGGTAATAAAAAGTGGGGCATATATAAATGTATTTTCTTATAAAAAAAGAACTGTTTTACACTTTTTATTTGTATATCTTGCGTTTGATATGAAGTTGTACTGTTTTGTGAAATTCGGATGCTCCCCGCATCCGTTATCAGTAAACGCCTACACTATAACAAGATTCTTAATATTCTAGCTAATTTTACAATGGAGTTAGTTCATTATTCAAAAGTACGGATGTATAGACCGCAGCAACTTTTATTTCAGATGGCCCTATTTGCCTGCTACACCTAGCAACCATCGCGTTGCAGAAGTGATATCAGCACAATGTTGTGCGCAGATGCAAGCTCTTGCGAAAGCGTTACTAGAACAGCCGCACCATTGAGAGCAGTTTACCAAATTATATGCGACTCTTAACTGCAATGCAATAGTCTCCAGTATCGCTCAAGCTCCAAAACAGAGATATTTCGCGATGCATTGAGATAGAGCTGCCTTCATATTCATGACTGACATACTACGTGCGTAAAGGTGTAGCAACACTTTAGTGCCATTGGCGCCAGAAGGTAGAGCTACTGCTCCAATTAATTGTAGCTGGAGGAGATTTTATGCAGCACCATTCGAGTGTGATCAGCACTTAATTTTTACCATACTACACAAACCAATTGGTAAACCGAAAAGATGCCGCACGAAGTAACTACGATGGGTACAAAATGCGCGCGACGTCTTGGAAGAGGTGTGGTGGTGATCAAGCCCGCACGGGACATTTAAGCGCGACATAACGGAGTGATAGCACAAATGTAGCGCCATTTGCACAGGTTATATAGGATTTTATCATGCTATAAGACTACACAAGAGTAGCTACACCGCTTTGATACACATCAGCGCGGGTTCAATCGCAAGATCTTGCGGTGCGGCTAATAGAGCTGCAAGACTACTCACGTGACAGCTGCAGCCTTAGGTTAAAAGAAGATGGGTAGCCATCGGCACATATCACGAGAAAGACCTAGTGGTGGCACTCAAAACCAATAGCATCACTCAGAGCAGAGTTTCTCAAACGGGGCCCTCAACCCCCCTTGGGGGCTACAAGCAAGGGTCTTTTTTCACTAGATAGCTTTGCAGATGGCTTCACTAGTACTCCAAAACCCAAGTGTCACGATATTAAGTATTCGCCAATTAAACTTAAATTTGTAGTTTTCATTATTACGTCGTAGAACTCCCTTGTGACGTTCGGTGAAGCATTTTTCTGGAATTACGGTACATGGTACGGAATTACGGTATTTTCTGGAATTACGGTACGTTCTTGAATTATCCGGTACATGGTAGCTTTGTTTTTAATCTGTTGCATTACATAACGTACCGGTACATAAATAAGTCTATAAATAGTAATGGAATCTTGTGATAGCAAGATGCAGATTGTAGCGTAATCCTGTTTACAACTTTAAAAACGTCTGAATTTGCTAACTCCCTTTGTTATGTAATAGTGCGTCTGGTAATTTCAATTTTGATCGCTTTATATGCATACAACCAAAATTTCGCACTTAACACTTTCACTGCGTCGAGCCTTGGGCGCTGCTTGACGCCTGTGCGCGGCGCTGTTTCCGCTGTCTGGTTTTATTGCGACGAGCATCGCAAATACTGTTCAGTTTTACTTCATATCATTTGTTATTCATATTTAATTCGTATTCATATCAATCTCTAGACATGCACTGACCAAAAAAAGGTGTTTGTAAGAGCGGGTTTCTTGACCAATACGAATTGAGCGGACCTTTTTTTCAATAATTCCGGTTAACAAAACTAGATCTAGAAAGTTCTCCATCTCTTTCAATATAACTGGAGTCCATTTTTTGAATCTTGATTTTGGTGAAAGTGTTGTTTTCGCCAAATACCGCGAAGCATAGCGATTAGTTTCCGTTACCAAAAGATTCCAAAGGCTGACCGCAAAAAGGATTTGAAAAATTCGTAAGGACAGCCTACATCATTTACCACCACATTGCATGTGGGCCTTGTATCCCAGCAAACGGAAACAGTTGCGGTTCTTGGATGACCGACTGCCACACATAGCTTCTCCTCAAATCTCTAAGCCGCGAAGGACCAGGATGGTAAACAGTGACTTGTGCAGTGACGAGATCGTTACCTTCAGTATTATTTGTACTATCTTCATTATCACTACTGCTATCAGATCCTCCTACATCCATTGTAGTATCATCTTCATCTACGGCCATACAATCATTTTCTACATCACCATCATAATTGATGTCGGACATATCAGAGTCCTCCGTCATTGCTAATTCGCAAATCTTACCCCCATCCATTTTCTGCATAAAAAATAACTTTAACAAATGATCACGCTTTTAACTTTAATCACACTTAATTTTAACGAAAGAAAACTAATGCCCTAAACTGATATTATGAGAGATGTACCGATACTTTAGTATCGGTATCGGTGGTATCGGCCTATTTTTATGGTATCGGGTAGTAGTATCGGTATTGGTTAAATATAGCCGATACC
This sequence comes from Trididemnum clinides, assembly GCA_963675345.1. Lineage (NCBI taxonomy): Eukaryota > Metazoa > Chordata > Ascidiacea > Aplousobranchia > Didemnidae > Trididemnum > Trididemnum clinides. The sequence goes on from OY776293.1 coordinate 9,255,597, forward strand.
TACCGATACTTTTTAAGCACAAAATAAATATAAAAACTTTTTGTTAAATTTTTTCATAGTATAAACATTAAAAATTTTTGTTCCCCCCTGGAACAGGATTAAATTTGTAACATAATTAACGATTTGTAATGTATCAATAATGACCAGGGGGAGGGGGTCTTCCAAACAGGTTTCAAACACCGTGCAGTCCTCAATATTTTGCTTATATAAATAGACGTATTAAAAGTATTTTATAAATTTCAGTTTCTCTTTTAGCTTCAGAGGCAGTGGTTAATAGAAATCACTTTTAAAAAAAGCATTGAATGGAAATTTTTTAATATTAATGCTACTGATGCCAAAAAAGTTATCTGCAATTTAGGTAGCAATGAATTTTTGAGAGGAGGGAGTGATGAGAAAGTTTTTAGTTTCGACTTTAATATGAAGGGCACTTTGTTTGATAAAAAGAGTGTGCAGTTTGTGAATGATGTTGATTCTTTTGAGTATGGCATACACATTTTTCAGTTTTGACTTACCAAGCTGCTTTTTTTGCTAGAAAAGCTGCAGTTTAGTAGTATATATTTTTAGTTTTGACTTGTAAGTGCTGTTTGTTTGAAAATAGCTCCAACTGGCTAATACTTTTTTATTAATACGTCTATGGGAAATTTTCACTTGCCGAGGTGTTTTCAATATGTTGTCAAGCTTATTTTTTTCTTCAGTTGCGGCATTGTTGCTTTCTCATTTTATTTCATTTTTTTAATCTTTTATGGTTGTAAGGTAAGCCTATTTTCTTTGTATGATGATATTCACTCTATTGCTTTAGTATATTGCTATAAGAAGTACTGCTTGATTTGTTCAACTTTCTGTTTCAGATTTGCTATAATTTTGTGAGGAATAATGATAGATAAGTACCAAGAAAAAATTCAAAATGCAATAAAAAGCTAGATTTACTAAATACAATCTTTGATACTGCTTACAAAGTCTTTATTGTTGGTGCTCAATAGATAAAAAAGTATCGGTATCGGCTCTAAATGTTGGTATCGGTAGTAGTATCGATATCGGCTTAAAATGTATCGGTACATCTCTAGATAATATAGTAAAATAGCAAAACATATCTTCCTCCCACCCGCATTCTTGGTAGCATAGCAATTGAGAGAAAAGTTCAGAAGTCCAACACAAAATTGATTTGTGACGTCAAAGCGTCTGGAATGTGTGTGCGAATGATTGTGCCGTGTGCAAAGTCCTGTAGATACAGTGAACGTAGACAGTTTTCTGAATCACGTTAATTCACGTGACACCGCAGCCTGCGCAATATCTCATATCACGTGCTAACGCAGCGAAAGTGCTAACTATATTTCGAAATTTTACAATTATCTATATACGAACAAAATTTCGCACTTATACGTTCCAGAAAAATGCTTCACCTCTTATTCCCCATCTACCCATTTTATATCTTCTCCCTCTGCCCCTCACCACCGTCTCCTGTTCCTGGTTGTTCTTCTACGCCTCCTGCCTCCTCTCCCCCCCTGACTCTTTCAGGGTTCTTCAATGGAATGCTGGTGGTCTTCGAGCCAGGAGCACTACACTACTTCACTTTCTTTCGTCCCATCCTGTCGATCTTATCTGCATCTAGGAATCCAATCTTAACTCATCTTCCTCTTTCCGGATTCCTGGATTCTCTACTTTGCGTTCTGATCGCACCCACTCCCGTTCTGGCATTCTCTCTCGTGATGCCATGCACGCTATCGGCGGCGTCATTATTTTCGTCATGCAGGGCTTATCCTTTTCTGAACTTTCAATCTGCTCTCTTTCTTCGCTTGATCCCTACTCTGATTGTCTAGGGGTCAACATCTGTCTTAACAACTCCTCGCTGTCATTTCTTAATGTGTACGCCCCCCCCCCCCCCCTATTCCCTCTTTCCCGACGGATGGCAGAACCGACTTCTTTTTACCTTCCATTCCTTCCTCCTCCAGAAATCTCTTCATTCTCTCCTCCAGAAATCTCTTTATTTCGGGGGACTTCAATTGCCATCCTCCCCTCTGGGAGAGGCATCTCTTTTGACCTCCCCCTCAATGACCCTGACACACCCACCCTTCTACATCGCTCCTCTCCTGACATGTCCTTTGCTCCCTCCTTTCTTGCCCTTTCTTGCTCCTGGGAGATACTTTAGGACCTGGGCTCTGATCACCAACCAATTCTTGTATCTGTCTCTCTCTCTTCGGTCTTTTGCCCCAACGAGCGCCTTCCTTCCTTCAACTTTCAGAAAGCTCGCTGGGATGATTTTGTCTCCTACTTTGACTCCCACTCTCCTTCTGCAGAAGAATATTCGTCTCTTTGTTTTTCCTCTGCTGCTGCTCTTTTTACTTCTCTGGCACTGAATGCGGCCAAATCTTCAATTCCTTTCGGCCGCATCAAACGCCATCCTAAAGCCTGATGGTCTGCTGAGGTGGAAAGAGCGGTTAGTGAAAGACGCAAGGCTTTCGCTGCCGCTCACAAAAGTGGTGAAGATCGCCAGGCTTACATCTCCGCTTTTCGACGCGCCTCGTCAGTCATCACCAAGGCTGAGGCATGGCAGACAACTTGCTCTTCTCTTTCCCCAAATCAAACTCTAAATCTGTACACTCTCTTCTTCGATCTATCGGCGGTTCTCCTTCCTCCTCCCCCAATTTCCCCAACTGTTCTACCCCCAGGGAATCGGCTTTGGTCTATGCCGCTTACCTGAGATCTTACTTTTCCGTTTCTCAATCAAAGACCTTGGGTAGCAGAGCCAGAGGCTACCTCTCTGAGCTCCGTTGAGCCACGTGCCCTGAGGAGTTTCACTCGTCCTTCTGCTCTCTTTTCTTTCCCGCTGATTTTCTTGCGGCGCCTCCAACCTTTCCTCCTCCACTGCCACTGGCTCAGACAAAGTTGCTTATCCCATGCTAAAGCATCTCCCTCTCTCTGGCATGGATTATCTTCACATTTTCAATCTTTATGCTGTTATTCTGGCTACCAGGTATTTTTGATAAATTCATTTTATTTAGCTCTTCTGGTAATGATAACGTTTATTTAAGTTGATACAAGTTCTTACCGAGCTAGCAAAAAAATTCGATATCCGTCAACGTTTCGAACAGCTATACAGCTGTTTTTCATCAGGACTAAGCATGGAAAAAACTTCAATATCCGTCAACGTTATTAAAGAATGAATACACTATTCAACGCTATTGAAATGAATAAACTATTCAACGTTATTGAATAGTCCTGATGAAAAACAGCTGTATAGCTGTTCGAAACGTTGACGGATATCGAAGTTTTTTGCATGCTCCGTAAGAACTTGTATCAACTTAAATAAACGTTATCATTACCAGAAGAGCTAAATAAAATGAATTTTCAATCTTTCCTGGACTTTGCATTTCTTTCCTTCCATCTGAAAGACATCTTCTATTATTCCCATCCACAAGATGGGAATGCCTCTAGACTCTCCTGCTTCCTTCCGGCCAATCTCTCTCGCCTCCTGCATATCAAAGCTTTTTGGACACATCATTCTATCCCGTCTATTCTTCTTTCTGGAATCTAATTCCATTTTCTCTCCCCGCCAAGCCGGTTTCCGCCCTGGACGATCTACTCTAGATCAAATTCTGTTCCTTTCTCAGTCTATTTCGAATGGGTTTAACAAACCCAGGCCGGGCTCTCGGAAGATTCTGTCTACCATTGATTTCTCCAAAGCTTTTAACTCTGTCTGGCATCCCGCCCTTTTCCACAAACTTATTTCGGCTGGCCTCCCTCCTTGCTTTGCCCGTTGGATTCAATCCTTCTGTTCTGACAAGCGCGCTTGCGTGGTTTATAAAAATCACAAAAGTCGTTCCTTTCAAGTCCGTCGAGGTGTTCCGCAAGGATCCGTTTTTGGCCCTATACTTTTTTATCTTTTCATTAATGACCTCCCGGCCTCTCTGCCTTCTACGGCAGCTGCTCTCTTTACGCTGAAGATCTGGCCATTTGGTCCTCCTCCCCCTCGTTCCCACTACGGTGGAGGCCACACAAGGAACTCTGTTTCGATTGGAGAGCTAGTACTGGTGTCTTCCTCTCAATCCGAGAAAATATGAGGCCTCCTTTTTCTCAATGGATCCTCACCAAGCTAACCTCCAACCCCATCTCCTCCTACTCGGCTCCCGCTTCGGTTTCATTCCCACTCCAACTTTTCTTGGGGTCACCTTCGACCGCACTCATTCCTTTTCTAAACATGTATCTTTGCTGAATACCAAGTTTTTCCTCGTCTCAAGGCCTTACGCTGTATCACTGCTTCCTCATGGAGCCCCTCTAGGGAGTCCTTCTCTCCTTTCTACAAAGCTTTTCTTCGGCCTCTTTTCACTTACGCTTCACCCGGATGGTTTCCTTTCCTAAGCGTTACCAATCTCATCAAATTGAAACGCCTCCACCGAGCGGCCAATCGTATCATTACCGGCTGCATCTCGTCTTCCCCTATCCCACTTCTTCCCTCCGAAGCTTCTTTATCTTCCCTACGAGTCACCCTGATTCATATCACTTTTTTTATCTTATGAGTGGGTTCTTCGCCTTCCAACCTCTTTTCCTATTTCAGGTTTGGCCAGATGTGGAGTGCAACCAAGACTCTGCAAATCGTTCTGTAGAGCTTTTGCGTCCACTCACCCGCTAATGGTTCCTTCTACTTCATCTAGGGAGGCTCTTCTTGCTTGCCCTCCCTCACCTCTTTGGAGCCTGTCTTCCTTCACTGTGGAATCCACTCTTTCCTCTCCATGCTCCCACTCTGATCCTCCTCTCTTTCGCCAAGGTGCGGCTCTCTCTCACCTTGACTCTCTTCCACCTCACGATCTGGTGCTCTGCACAGACGGCTCAGTTCCTTTTCCTTTTGGCAAAGGCGGCTCCGGGGTACTTACCAGCTGCTCTCTTTGTGGCACTGAGGCCACTCTTTCCTTTTCAGCAGGCCCAGTATACTCAAGCTTTCTGCTGAAGCCTGCGCCATTCTGCGAGTTCTTTGCTTGTCTCGGCAGCACCAACAAGTTTGCCACTTCTCATCTCTTCTCCTCCTATCTGACTCTCGTTCTGTTCTCGCTGCCCTTTCCTCTCCTCCATGTTTCCTCTTATCTCAAACTCTGTGGCAGATCTGGCAGGAACTGTCTTCTCTTTCCTCCTGTTGTATCAGGCTACAATGGGTCCTCGGACACTTGTTTCTCCCGGGGAACGACGCTGCTGATGAGCTGGCCAGACGGGAAGCGCTACTTGCGCTCTCTGGAATCCCTTGTAGTCTCTCTCCTCTTATCTCTCGTATCCACTCTTCTTTTTTCTCGGACTGAAGGCGTACTGTCTCATCGAAAGTTTTTGACACACAGGTTCCCTCGATTTCCACAGAGGAACTTGTGCTCCCTCGTCATGCTCGCTGTGCCCTCTCTCGTTTACGCAGCAACGGACACAACTTTCTGTTAGGTTCTTATCTCTTTAGGATTGGCAGAATCGAGAATCCTTCCTGCAGCGCCTGCGGACATTGTCCCAGGACATCTCTCATCTCATTCTGCATTGTCCAGCTATGGAATCTTTGCGGCACTCGCTCTCTGGTGACTCTTTGTCTCTGTACGATTTCTGTTCCAGGCCTTGGGTAGTTGCCCGGCTTCTGAGGTTCTATGGTCATCCGCCATGGCACCATCCCTCGGAAGGGGTCCGGTAATCAACAACAACAACAATAACAACACTTAACTATTCAAAAGGATTAAAGTCAAAACTTGTGGAGACGAACGGAATGTCCGTATTGATAATTAGAGTTAACTTAAGGTAAGAGTTAGTTACGGATAGAGACGGAATATCCGTGCTATATTGTTGTAATTTGTTGTTATTACGAAGATAGTGGTTGTAAGTAGTGGAAGGAGTTTGGTGCTTGCGGCCCAAGAAAATATTAAGTTGGTGAATTACAAAGATTGAGTAATTGTTACTATTGTATTTACAGAAATTTAACTACTACTTTGTTTGTATTCAGTTTGGATCTTAAGTTTTACGCATATTTAGCTTAAACAAGATTTTTTTTGTTATTAAATACAAAAATTTGCAAGTGGAGCGAAAGCTACGTTTTTTTGGGTTCACAAAAGTTACTCGGAACGGTCGTAATTGTGCGCAGTGTCTTCACTGCTCGGTCGTGATTGTGCGCGTTGTCTTCACTGCTCGGTCGTGATGTCAAATGCGTCATTACGATCTTCCAAACTAAAAAACCATTGCGATAAAAAGTATCTCCAAAGGAAAGATGATGACATCGATGCTCTGTCTGCCAAAAGAGTACAATACTACCTGGAAGCGACGCTATTTCATTTAGGATTTATATATTCTTTAGTGCAGCCACGAGGTGGCATATCAAATCGCGAAGTGTAAGAAACCGCATATTATCGCTGAAAAACTTATCAAGCCATGCGCAGAAAAAATGGTTAAAATAATGATCGGATCGGGAGCGAAAAAGAAAGCCAAGCAAGTTTTGCTCTATAATGACACCATTTTCCGACAAATTGACGACATGGCTGCTAATGTGTGGCAGCAAGTTTGCTCTAAAATCAAGCAAAGTACGCTCCAGGCTAGCCTTCAACTTGACGAGTCTTCCGATAGCGCTTTAGAAAGCCACTTGATCGTCTTCGCCCGATACGAGAAAGATGAAAGAAGAGTTCTTATTTAGCCATACACTGTCAGCCACAACAACTGCTGCTGATGTCAAAGCTCTTGTGGACTCATTTTTTTGAAGCCAACGAGCTCAGCTGGCAGAATTTCAAGCACATCTGTTCTGACGGTGCCCCAGCGATGATTGTCGTCAAATCAGGGTTTGTCACTCTGATGAAGAACGAATGGCCTCATGTGACCCCCTCGCGCTGTCCACTACACCGATACACTCTTGCATCAAATACTCTACCTCTACATTTGATGGAAGTTGTGGACGTTGCGGTCAAAGTGATCAACTTCATTCATTCGAAGACAAAAAAATCACCGACTCTTCCGACTTTTGGCCAAAGAAATGGGAGTGCAACACGAGGGACTTTTGTTTCATACCAATGTCAGTTGGCTGTCGAGAGGCAAATGCCTTCTTGGTTGTGTGAATTTAAAGATAAAGGTTGAAGTCTTTCTTCGGGAAACAAAAACAATCTCCATGTCCCATTTCACCATGAAGAGTTTGTTGTAATGCTTGCGCACCTGGACGATGGTTTCGGCCACCTCAACGATATGAACTTTGCAAAGGCTATGATGACGTTTAAGACAAGCTGACTGTGCTAACTGCTCGAATGGGAGTCTGGCAAGCACGAATCAAGGTAGGATCTACTACCTTGTTTCCTTTGTTGCCTTAAATTAAATAGGATTGATTGCCAGATAACATCAAAACTTGCATCACAAAGCATCTTGAACTCGACTCTGTTGAGTTTTGATCATACTTCAACGATAACACTTTGCATGTTTCAAAGTACAGAGACACTGAAATTAACCCTGATGCCGAAGAAGCAGAGGAGTTGGTAGAGTTCAAAATTTCAAATGCGGTAAGGCTGGCATATAATAACAAAACTGACAACTCCAGCTTTTGGTTGTCTTTTTATGATCCATATCCACTACTCACCAAGAAAACATCCGTAAATTCTCGTTTAATGCGCAACTACATACCGTTCTTTTGACAATGCACAGTGTACTGTTTGGCCGACTAAGGCCTGCAACTAGTAACAAATCAATTACAATGGGTACAAGTAGTTTGCCACCACATATATCTTGAATTCAAAGCACACCGAATCAAATAGGACACGATTTATTGAAGACATGAATTTTGTTTATAAAAGACACAAAAGTAGTAAAAAGCTCTAAAAGCATACAGTCAACCGCTGTACAGTACGCCAAACAACGGCAATAACAGCAGTAAAAGTAATATAATTACGCATCATGTCTCATCGCTGAGAAAGCACTTTATGAAAATTTTATTGCCTGACGGCGACGTCAAAATATGTGAAGCTCAATTCCAACACCAGCCCGAAATTTAAGGTAAAACAGCTTATCTTTTCAAAAACTTGGTTTCTCACCAAAATTTCTGGCAGATATCAAGAATAAATATGACAAAAAGCAATTTCAAAAACTTGCTTTCGACAATAACAGTGTGCGTGGTTTTATCCATGGCTTAGTACAAGGTGATTCATATACATCTCCATGGTTTCGACGATTCACCATTTTACAATTGTAACAGATACGGCAACAACGAAGCATATCCATAGATTTTTAAATTCTCCAAGTTCGCATTTGTACTAAGTGTACTTATAAAATATTATTTTGCAGATTTAAAATCAAATATCATTAACAATGAGTTCAGTTTATAATTTAATATTTTCGTTGCATTTAGACGTTAGGTTGCTCTAGTAGTGAAAGATGGCGTTCGATGGTGAATAGAAAGGTTTTTGGTTCTTACAGTTTGCTAAATGTGAGTGGGTTGCGACGGTACAACAAAGATTTTGTACGAAATATCAAAAAAAGCGCCTACAGACAATTTATGCGTGATACAACAAATTCGAGGCAAGTGGTTGCCAGTGTCATGCAAGACAAACAGGTCGATCGGGTCGATTGGCTGAGTCTGTTAACAGTGTGCGAGAAACACTTGCCGGAGCCCTAGGAAATCGTCGCGCAAGCCATGGGTTGCAGATGTCGCAGCCAATTGTCTGCGTATTCTGCACAAACGTCTTGATACGAAACCATACGAGTTAAAGCTGCGGCAGGCGTTGAGACCCCAGGATCACAATCTTCGAACCTAATCATGTGTAAATTTTCAAGAAAAGCTAAAAGAAGATTGATTTGGTGAAAAAGTTACTCTTTTTGATGAGGCCGCCTTTTATGTTACTGGAAAAAAACTGTCACAATGTACGCGTAGTGGGCACAGAAAATGAGCATGAATTCGTAGAGCACGTTCGTGATTTCCCTACAGCATATATCTGGAGCTGTTTCTGCGTCAAAATTTTATTTGCCATTTTTCTTAGATGAGCGAACTGTTGCGGAAGTAGTGTGCCTAGCTAGACAAGCTACAACAGTAGCTATTGACACATTTACAGGAAGATAAAGCAGACTTGATTTTACAGATGGGCCTCGGGCTCGTTTTTCTTGGAAACGTCGATGATTACCTAACCTAAGTGTTGAACTTGCTTGTCGTTGGATTGGATGTGCTTCTGGAGCTGACAATCCTCTTCTTTTTTGTCGCCTCCGCGCTCACCCGAACTAACCCTATGCAACTTTTTTCAAATGGAGTTAGATGAAAGATCGTGTCAATGCACCTCCTTTGCCACGTGATTTGACACAAGTGCAAGAAGGATCGAACGTGCAGTCCCTGCTATCGACTCTGACATGTTGCAACGAGAGTGGCAAGAACTTGATCTCAGAATTGAGGTCTGCCGCATCACCAAGACTGAACATATCGAGCACCTGTAATGACTTGGCGAGTTTATTAATCGACTAATATGCTTTTGTTTTGCTGTATCTGTTATATTTGTGAATCAACAAACTTTTGAAACCACGGAGATACATATAAATCACACTAACTTGACCTTAGCCCAGTAATTTCGGCCTGGGAGGAGTTGTAGGAGGCACACCTAACTCTTCTGCCACATCATCATAATCTCGCTCATTGTCGGAAAGAGCCACTTCCTCGTAATCATCACACCCACGCTAAAAATAAATTGCTCATTAAACTTGATCATTAAAATAGAGTAAGCCAGCAGTAATTTAGATTTCCAAACCTACGAAGGGTGTATTTACCCCCATACCGCCAAAACAAGTATACATGCCTAGTATATCGGAATTTTATCATTACTATTACGTTTGACAACTTGTACGATTGTGTGGAAGAAAGCGCAGAGTAACACATATCTTTCTGGTACAAAATCACACATTTGGGTAAAAGATTTGTCACCGATTTGCTTCTCTGACCTCCAGCACTACCTTCAACCCAAAGGTTGTGTGGGTTTAATATTAGACAAACGCCAGCTGTGCTGGCTGACATTTTCTCCTTCAAAAGCAAGAGCTCGGCCAAATAAAGCACGAAGATTAAACAAATACGCAACAGTTTTACCTGAATAATGCGTTTCGCTTCTCTTTTACTTTTCAATTCTAATTTGACTTCAGTATAAGCCGGAAAAGTAGAAGTTTTCTTAGATGCATTGAGCGGTTCTGATTTCAACTCTCGGGCGGCAATGCCATTGTGCTGGGATTTTTCTGAATTTGAATGGACTTCACCGACATTTGAGTTGGCTTTTTCAAGATCGTTCGAAGAAAATTCTGGTACAGAAAAAGTTTTAGTTCGAGGTTTGGGCTTTGGCTTGTGATTCACCGAGTCTGTGCTGATGTTGTTGACATGTTTATAGTTATTGCTTGGTTGATTTTTAATTTCCGTTTCCGTTTTTCCGTTCTCTAAAAAAATTGAATAAGTAGGTCTATCATGAAGTTTATTAGTGATTTCTAACTGCGACAGTTTTGCTCTAAGGCTGAATAAAAGTAAGCAAAGCCTGGTTTTATACATAAAAAACTCTGAAACTACGTCATGCAATATCATATCACATAGATCAGTCGCTTGTAACTTCAGCACGGAAGATAATTTTTCAGAAGATGCAAGTGTCCACTATTTTTCTAGAAAATAGTTTTCCATTGTACAAACAGTTGACCTGGATTTGGTGCAAAGCATCAGTTATAAGATTTTCGAATTTCGGGCAAAAAAAAACATTTAACAAGATATTAATTTAATTAATTGATTTTAAGGCATATAGGCTAACTGCAATCAGTTGAAATAATTGCATTTAACAAGAGTTTTGGATCATAAGATAGGGTACAATATTTTATTGAGTTATCTTTGGAGGAAAAAATGTGCTTCTTGAATGCGAAAAGGCGGAGGGAAAAATTATGAGCGGCTATCAAAATTAAGTATGAATAAAATTTTCTGTTTCAACGTGGAATGTTCATTTAGTTGTGTGCAAGCCAAGTAAAAGTCAAACTACCAAACGGTTTGGGCTAACAATGGGAGACCAAAATGGGCCGAACTTCCGATTTCACAAAGTTAGTCTCCTCAAAAAATGGGCTTCATGTTTATTTGCAGACTAAACTGGGTGAACTTCCCAGTTTTATAAAAGTTGGCTTCCAAAAACGATCAAATCAAAACCTATTTCCCTCTTCCAAAAAACTGTTTCTAAATACGCCTGTAGAGCCAAGTACGCTTACATATGCTTTTTTCCAATTGGTCTACGCCAAGTAGTCATCGCAACGAAATTTCACTTACCAAACAGCAGTTTCTATAATTGACGTGAAAAACAATATGAAAATAAGATACCGGTGGGCATATGTGATATATAAACCGTCTAAACATATGTGATATATAAACTTTTTATTTGCTCGTGCTATGTGTTGAATGTTCGTTCTATAGCCAAGGCTTAATTAATTGGTAGTTTAGTTGTCAATATTGAATGACAAGAAGCAGTAAATTTTTAACGAAACGAGTGTCAAGTAATTCCAGCGGAATATGTAAACTTTAAAACAGGTTGGTGCTTCTTAAGCTGTGCTGCAAATTTGGTGATGAAACGCTATAGATAAAAATGAAATAAGCAGTTTATAAGATTTGACAATCAACCTTGAATTGCTGCGAAGAGGTTGTCTGTGCTTTTACTTCTTCGTCCACTTAACTTGGTTTTGTTCACAGAAAAGTCATGCTTTAAACTTTCTTTTGGTTTTTCAGGCGACAACCAGCTAGTAGAATCAGCTCGAGTGTCAGAGGTCAGTTGATCGGTATCTTTCTAAAAATTATAAAACAATTTTCAACAAGAACAGCCAATACAAGATATTGGAACTTTTGATCGTAGCATCTGGCAGCGAATCCATTTGACGTAAGAGTGAATCTTTCTACTGTAGATGCGTTAAGTTTTTCTATTGGTCAGTTTTTGTAAAAGATTTTGTAACATTTTGTTATATATTATTATATTTTGTAAAAATATTTTTCAATATATTTATTTTGTAATATTTTGAAAAAATATTTTTGTAATTGTTAATATTTTGTAAAAACGTTGGTTGTCACACTTCGCTATAGTTTTCTACAGAGGTCCCTCGTAATTTTCTCGATGATTCACATTTCCTTATAAAATTAAAAGCGATAGATACAACCGATGGCGTACTGTATTAAATGCGTGATGCAGCCACATAAGTGATTAGTTATGATACCATCAGATCTGTAGTTTATAAAAGCTGAAACAAGCACTTGATTACTAAAAACTAAAGAAACTTTTATTTCATTACGCGGAAAAACGGTGCATTATGAGATGATTATTGGCCACAATTATTTGCGTCAATTTCTCGGTTGTTCGTTGTCTCTCTAGTTGTATTTAAAGGACATTATAGGGTAGGCAATCATATTTTCAACATCTTAAAGAAGGACAACGAGTTGGTATAGCAATCCGAGCACTTTTGCGTGTATTTCTTACCTAAGTAGACTAGCTTTGTTGAAAATCAAGTTGAAAGCGTTTTTTGTTCCATTTTGCCAAGCAAATCTCTTCATTTTAGTCTCCCAAATTGAAGGATTTTTTAAATAATTTTTTTGACATCACTTATCTAAAAGCCCTTTTTTCAACAATCTTAATTTTACAACCATTGCCTGAACTTAAAATAAGCATTTGTTTGCGAAAGAAAGGGCATTTCAACATGGTAACCGTGTTTTGTAATTTAGGAAGGCATATTGGGTGAAATGACGTAAAAAAAATCCTATTTTTTATGTAGAATTGGCAAGCATGCATTTCAATAATCTTTTTGATTTCATGACTATCAATCTTGTTGTTGTTACCCAATCCCTTCCGAAGGATGGGGGAGTGGCAGATGACCATGGAGGCCCAGAAGCCGCCTAACTTCCCAGGGTTTGGACCAGATGTCTTAGAGACAGAAAACGGCCAAAAAGCGAGCGGTGCAAAGATTCCATAGCTGGACAGAGCAGAATGAGATGAAAGGTGTTCTGGGATGAGTGTCCGCAGGAGGGATTCTAGATTCTGCCAATCCTAGAGAGATAAGAGTTTAACAGTAGGCTGTGTCCGTTGCAGCGAAGACAAAAGAAAGCACAGCGAGCGTGACCAAGGAGCACAAGTTCCTCAGTGGAAATCGAGGGAACCTGTGTGTCAAAAACTTTCGACGAGACAGTATGCCTCCAGTCGAAAAAACAAAAGAGTGGATACGAGAGATGAGACGAGGGAGACAAAAGGGATTCCAGAGGGCACGAGTAGCGCTCCCCGTCTGGCCAGCTCATCAGCCGCGTCGTTCAGCGCGAGAAACAAGTGTCCGGGGACCCATTGTAGCCAGATAGAACAGGAGGAGAAAGATGACAGTTCCTGCCAGAGAGATTGAGATAAAAGATGGAGGAGAGGACAGGGTGGTGAAGACAGAACAAGAGTCAGGTAGAACGAGAAGAGGCAGACTTGTTGGTGATGCCGAGACAAGCAAAGAACTAGCAGAATGGCGCAGGCTTCAGCAGAAAGCTTGAGCATACTGGGCCTCGGTGCCACAAAAAGAGCAGTTGCAAAGTACGCCGGAGCCGCCCTTGCCAAAAGGAAAAGGAACTGAGCCGTCTGTACAGAGCACCAGATCGTGAGGTGGAAGAGAGTCAAGGTGAGCGAGAGACGCACCTTGGCGAGAGAGAGGGGGATCAGAGCGGGAGCATGGAGAGGAAAGAGTGGACTCCACAGTGAAGGAAGACAGGCTCCAAAGAGGTGAGGGAGGGCAAGCGAGAAGAGCCTCCCTAGGTGAAGTAGAGGCAACCATGAGAGGGTGAGTGGACGCGAAAGCCCTCCAGGAGAATCTACAGTCTTGGTTTCACTCCACATCTGGCCAATCCTGAAATGGAAAAGGAGGTTGGAAGTCGAAGAGCTCGCTCATAAAATGAAACTGTAAAATGGATCAGGGTGAATCGTAGGGAAGATAGAGTCGCCTTAGAGAGGAGCAGTGAGATAGGGAGGACGAGATGCAGCCAGTGATGGCGCGACTAGCCGCCCGGTGGAGGCGTTCCGATTTGGTAATATTGGAAACGCTTAAGAAAGGAAACCATTCGGGTGAAGCATATGTGAGAAGGGGCCGAAGAAAAGCTTTATACAGCACAGAGAGGGACTCCCTAGAGGGGCTCCATGAGGAAGCAGTGATACAGCGTAAGGGCTTGAGACGAGGAAAAACTTGGCCTTTAGCAAAAAACATGTTTAGAAAAGGAATGAGTGCGGTCGAAGGTGACCCCAGAAAAAGTTGGAGCGGGATTGTAGCGCAGACGGAAGTTGAGTAGGAGGTGGTGGGGCTGGAGGTTAGCTTGGTGAGGATCCACTGAGAAGGTCTCACATTTGCTCGGATTGAGAGGAAGACAACAGTACTGAGACCAGCTCTCCAATCGAAACAGAGCTCCTTGTGTGGCCTCCACGCAGTAGGGACAGAAGGGGAGGAGGAACAAATGGCCAGATCTTCAGCGTAAAAAGAGCAATTGACGGAAGAAAGCAGAGAAGCAGGGAGGTCATTGATGAAAAGAGAGAAAAGTACAGGGCCAAAAACGGTACCTTGCGGAACACCTCGACAGCCTTAAAAGGAACGACTTTTGTGATTTTTATAAAAATAATTTTATAAACTACGCAATCGCGTCTATCAGAACAGAAAGATTGAGTCCAACGAGCAAAGAAAAGAGGGAGGTCAGCCAAAATGAGTGTGTGGGTTACTAATCTTCGACTTAACTTTCTCCGACCTGTGCAGCAAATTGTCAAAAATGAAGAAGTTTTGTAATTGTGGCTTTAGGTAGTATTGGAACATAACTTACCTCGATTGATAACGAAAACGACGATGAAGTTGACATGAGATTACGGGCTTCTTGCAGTTCCGAAACATCACATTCAGCCAACTGAAAAAATTATGATTTTATAGCAGTCTACCGTCGTTCATTAGTATTAGCGGTGCTAAGATATCAGCAGAAACAAGCAGTTTTAGCAATAAACGCCGTGAAAGCTAATGATTTGGATGTTTGGATAAAAAGTGAAGTTAATTACCAACTGAAATAGAAAAGTATCTAAATTGGCTTCCGACGTCACTTAGGGTATGTATACCATTTCTACGCAGGGAAGCTTCTGCAATCCCTTGAAGTCTTTTCGCAGTAAATACGGCTCAATCCCATGGACCGAATCTTCGGACTTGGATAGAATTTCACGAAGGTACAGGGAGCATCGGCTAACTGGAATCTCGATCAACTTTCCGCTTCCTTTAACAATATCTTCCACTTTCTTTAATCTTTCAATAACCACTGATATTTCTGTAAAGAAATGAAATACGTTTGAGCTTAAGACTTTAGTTATGAAGACCTTCTTTGCAGAATGTAAAAAAATGTTTTTATCACAGATTCGAATTTTCTTAAGTATTAGAAGATCGTTTAGAGGACATTTTTATAGCGGATAAAACTCTCTGATTTTTTGCATGCCCAAGTTTTGCCTACCTGAAACTTTTTTAAGGACATGGAAGCTTTGTTTCTTTATTAAAGGATCGAATCCTATGCTGGGATCTGGTTTTTCAACTTTGACGCAAATCGGAAGCTTTTTGCGAAACAACCTTTGCGTGTTGATTGGGGTGGATGGATCCTCGTCAATTCTTTCAAATCTTCCTCTCAGATTCAACGGATAAGTGACTTCCTGCCTTTCTCCGTCGATACTGTTTGACACCAGGCACATCACAACCTAGACACAAGATAATCGTAAACTCATGAAACATGCGTGACAGAATATGAAAGAATGAAAGACAGATAAACTCTCTTCTTTTCGTTCATCATAACGATTTCCGAAGCCTTTGGCTGGCCCTCTCTAGTTACGAAAAACTAACTCCAGTTAGACCCAGGAGCACTTTCATAGAGCACGAATTGCATTAAGTGCCTTAATTTTTCTTAACTCTTGCGGTGTAATCCAACGCAAAGAGGTCGTTTCGATGTCACGCAGTTTTTTTCGGCATGAACCCTTAAACAGCTTCATCACGTCTTGCACCAAAAATCGAGGTTAATGTTTTTGTTAATTCATTTCACCTAAATCTTCTAACGAAAAGTAATGGAAAGAAACGCAAGACCCGAGTAAACTAGATAGAGATCGTGCGATTTAAAACCATACTTATGCACTTCTTCCTTCAATTGGAATTCAAAAGCATACTCAACCCTACGGCAACCTAGACAGCCTACGCACATTGTCAACGTCATCTTTGCATCATTTTAGCACGAACGCTGAAAATTGTCATAAGCATTTGGCAAACATTGACGTGTATTTGCAAAGATCAAGAAAGCAGACACTTTTATTTGTATGTTGATTTTTCTCCAACACAACAAAAGCTTAACAAAAACTATCGTCTTTACCGAATACAACTAGTTAGCCAATCGAACATCAGCAAATTTTTCGCTTGATCAGTTCTACTGTAATATAGATGCAACTTTTTCAGGCCATCTCACCTTCATAATCACATTATTAACAACTGCTTCTGATCGTTGTTTAAACCAAACATATTGGCCTTCTTGGCAAGAATCAAGTTGTTTAGAAGCAGGGTAAGCCGTGCATCTTGTAACGTAAGGAACATCATCGTCATCAATAGGGACGTCAGCAGCGCTGTCAAAGATCAAAGGGAGCCTAAAACAAACAGAAGCTACTTTTTGAAATTGCCACTTTCCTGGCACTCAGAAACTTTTTATTAAAAACTGTATCCGCCGTTGACCTAATTTGCTTTCAAAGTCAATCTTTGAAATGTCCTAAACTACCTTTTACAACCAATTTTTGGCTTACTTTTGAACAATAAAAACGCTTTAGCCTATTTGTCCTATCCATAAAAACTTGTATATGAGGGTTAATAAAAAATAAAAGTTAAGCTGAATTGGTGGTACGAATACGATGTTGTCAGCCCATTTTTTTCATCTGTAACAAACCTCATTAGTAATGCATTCCATTGTATTAAATTAGTGATGCACAAAATAGAATTATAGGCCTACTGACGAAAACTAAACACAGGGTAATCATGCAGAAAAAAGCAACAAAATACTCTCGGCGAAAATGGGTGGGCTAAGGCTAATAATAAAACAACTCAGTCTGGCTGCCATACCTTTTAAACTCTCCAGAATAATGCGCCGATACAAGAAAATATTGAGCATCATGGGATTTGAACAACATCTTTCGAACCTTCCGTGTGCGGTGTAATGCTATTACAGTGCCGTAAGCCAACGAGCTCTGAAATAAAAAAATGTTAAAAAAGCATTCAATGCGTATGAGTGCAGTCAGCTGAATAGTACTTAGACCGGGCCACCACTACAGGTAGATTGCTTGACCCCACCACCAGTTTGCTACGTAAAGGTGGAGATATTATGTTTAAGCGTCTTTACAAAATCACAACAAACTTTCCAGCTTTTTTCAACATAACTAACTTTGTACAAAGCACCAAAAAGGGAAGAAAATATAATGGTAGTGTTGGATTGCCAAAGCCAGGAAGTATCTTCACTTAGTGTGATGTGATGTCATATAATGGGGCATATGACAAAGCCAAGTCAAAATATTTTCTTTACAATAACGTTTGATTTTTTTCACGTTTTCAAATTTGAACAAGATAAACCCAGGAAGGCAAAACCATAGTTTTGCGTTAGTTGCGTAAGAATGACTTTAATGAATTGAATTGCAAAGTTTATGAGTTAATAAAAAAAGGTTAGTCTCTACAGAATCAATGAAGTATGTATGCAACTTGCTTTTGATTGTCTACTCTAAATTAGGGACGTCCAACCTTTTTTTTCTCATGGGCCAAATTGCAAATTTATGTATTTTGTCATGCCACACAACCACTTTTTAGTAAGAATTTTTTGTGTAAGCGTTCGGAGCCGTGGGCGTCGGTAAAAACACCGATGACCAAAATAAAAACGGCCCTGATACAAAAACCAATAAAATTTTGCTCGGAAAAAGCCGACACACAAAAAAGTGAAGAACTTTTTTTGGATATCAGCTTTTTCCGAGCAAAACAAAATACAAAAAACTCTTCACTTTTTTTTGGATTTGACAATCCAACCATCCAATACTTTCAAGCTAACTTTTGAAAGCAATTTAACAATGCATGGGCCGTAGGTCGGACATCTTTGGTCTAAACAATCACTTTTTAAATTATTGACGACATCATCACCACTAACCGGTTGTCTCGACCCTGTGGTTAGACTGCTTGTTACCATGGCAACGATTGCGCTTTTTCTCTCTCTGACGTTAAACAATGACATAATGTCTAGCTGTTGTAGAGGGGTAGAATTTTCGGAACTTGTACGAATTCTGCCAGATTGGTCCGATTTATCCAATTCCAACGATTTCGGTCGATCCACAGATTTCTGATCGTTCGGGTCAGGAATGATCACCTGCATGAATAAAGCATTAAATCATCAACTTTCCTACAAAAATTTTATGATCAAAAACATTTATGCAACGTTTTACAATAAACGAATGCCATCAATGTCTTCTCAAGGTAAAATTTTACTTACTTTAAAAGGGGTATGAACAGGAGTGTAACGGTGCGCTAACGCGCATGGTAACGGTGCTTACCCACTATTCTACACTAACCTATCTGGAAGGTGCATACGTATTTGTGCTCTGTGCCTTCCCACACATACTTTTTTCGCACTACACTCATAGGTATGAAACCTTTTTCTCCAGATAAGTATTATGTAAATAAATCAAACGACAGAGTCGTCAGACGAAAAAACGACTAATGACTTTACAATCTCCAAACAAAATTGCGAGCCTCGTCTAGCATTGCTGCCAACCACGGTTTAAATAGCTAGATCAGATACGTGTGATAGCTAGATCAGATACGTGTGATTTGTTGAAAATGCTCATTGCTATGTAGACCTGTAGAGTTTGGTGAATAAAAAGAGCAAAGCTTGCAAAAGCAATTTCCTCTAATTGACTCCTTCATGTACGTACTTTAAGTTTTATGTCACTGTGAAACGTAGCTTTTTCCGACTTATTTTGCGACACTGTGACAGTATGAATTGGTTCAATTACTAATTTCTTCGTTCTCCAGGTTTCGGGAATCATCCAGCAGTCTTCATTACTTTTTTTTGGCGACGTTTCGGCTCTTTAACAAAAAAAATACAGATCAAATCTAGTTTGTGCAATAAATCAAGATGAGCAGTTACATGAAAACCAACCACGACAAAAACTCGTGCACATCACAAGATTAGAAAACAAAGAAGTTGCTCGCCCAGCCTGCAGCAAGGGATGACTTTTTGGCATTCAGTCCGCCTTTGTGATGGTGGAGGATGAGATTAGATTTACAAAGAAAACCTGGATGGTATGTTTTATTGAACCTCAAGTCCCGAGGGAGAACAGACGTCAGCAGCAACAACAGGACAAAAGGTCCTTACACTCCAACATAAGCATGATTTGATTAATATCATTTTTATAGCTTTTTAGGTGTTACTGCAGTTTTGCTTTGAGGTCCTATGATCAACAACTTTTGGCTTACGTTTTTGCTTTATCTTTCTTTTTGCGGAACTGAAAAAGCTTTCTCGTAGGACTTTTGACAGCTACGTGGTCAGATTTTGGATGCTCCCAGCGAGAATCCGTGGTTGTTACTCTGAAAATATAAAATCGTTTCTATAAATTACGACGAGTTACTTCGTCATGACAAGCACGCAACCAACGCTACGGCAAATGGGGCTGATGAAAAGTGTTGGGCTTTTCGAAAGTAACTGTTCAAATTTGATTTGAGCTGGGGAAAATGATTTTATTTTGACATTTTGTTGTGGATTGAAAAATCGATAGGTTCAAGAAGGTTTCAGATTCTCTGCCCCCCTACCTCGTCTAGTTACCTCCTGTTGCAACTTACTTATTGGTAACGAAAATTGTTTAAAAAAAGTTATCGAAGAGGCCATTAATGTAAGAAAAAAGAGCAATCTGTCTTTGTGCAGGAATGGTCAACAAATTTTTGTTTAGGGGCGAGGGAAGCATTTTAGAGATCAATTTATACCTAAACTAGCCGGCTCCGCCAGCGTCTTCCGACAGCGCTACCACTCGGTTACGTCCGGTTAGTGACATCGGCTGCGCCGGTTTCAGCCAAATAATATTTTTAAGACCATAAATGATAAGTTTGGACAAATGGGGGTATCGCCCCTATGCTCCACATCCCGATCGTAGCACAAATGTTTTTGAACTAAAAAAGGTCTTACAAACTCTCTATCATTTCACGAACTCCATTCGTTCCTTCAAATTAACTGTAAGAAAACAAACGAAAAGTTAGGAAAGGGAGCCGTAATGGCTTTTGTTTTACGATTACGGAAATCAGTTATTAGGTGGCATGCATATCTAACGACTTGGTACAACCCCCTCATGAAAATAGTAAACAATAAAGAAACAAAGAAATCATTAGGATAAATGATGTCCCGAGTTCTGAGCTTTCTATTGCTTCTTACGCGACACGCTTCCGAAGGAATTGCTAGTGGTAAGTGTATTGAGTTATCCTTCTCACAGCAGAAAATAGAGGGGACGCAGTCAAACACTTGATATTGGGTCAAGTAGCAATGCAGAAAGTCGGTATATAAAGGCAATCGAACTAACAATACGAATAATCTTTTTATGCCAAAGTGTAGCTGTCCTTCTGAATCAATTACGTATGTAAAGCTGAGACACTTAGTATTAATTAATTATTCCTCACAAATGCGGACGATAAATGGAGGCTAATAATATTGAGCAAGAAGTAAATAATACATCAATTGTTTTGCTTTAAATCATTTCATACTTTTTGATGGAAGGTGGCGAAATTTACAAACAGCCTATTATTTCGTCTCTCAACAAAGGTTTCAACCGCGTATCTACGGTCAGCATTTTTTTGAGGAAATGACGAAAACATATTTTACATCAATCGTCAATTGCGATGTCATCTCAAAAAACAAAGAAATGGAAATTATGAAATTCGGGGGAATCGGTTGCTGCCACTTTTAAGCACATAAGCGCTTTTCTCCGTCAAGAAAAGCAAATTTAAAAACAATTATTTTCTATGGTGACATCATGGTAATGTCACAAACCTCTTTTATAACACTCATCACCAGAGAGGTGATCAATCTTGCCGAGTCCTATTGATGCCTTGGGCAATCAGGGAAAAATAAAAGGCAAAGGCCAACAAACGATATGACCGGACATTCAAAATCTTGATCAATAAGAAAAAAAGTGATCATGTACGAGGGCCATTCAATATATAAGGTGAATTTTTCTACAAAAATTTTTCTAGTGGAGATAAAAGTTTACTTTCTTTTATTTTCGTTTTTCGGTATTAGATGTAAACTTCATGCAGTTTGTGTTTTGATAGCTTATTGTTTTGCTTTCGATTTTTCAATTTTACAAAATATTTCACCTGGAAAGTTGCTCAAGGATTGAACAAAGATCAGTGATCAAATTTTTTGTAGCAGAACAGTGCAAAACAAGTGAAATATTCGGAGGAATGTCTGATGCGTATGAAGAAGCATGTTTCAGTCAAAAAAATGTCTACAAATGGGCTAAATTATTCAAAGAAGGACGGAAAATTGTTTTCAATAAAGACAGGTTAGGAAGACCTACAGGAGGAAGAATTCCAACAATGATCAAATCAGTTGATAACACCATTTAGTTGGACGGAAGGCTGAAGGTGGAAGATATTGCACACATTTTGAATATCTCCGTTGGAATAGCACATGAAATCATTCATAAAAATCTTGGTTACTCCAAGGTCAGCTGCCGCTGGGTTCCCAAAATGCTTACTCAAGAACTCGAACAGAAAAAGAGTGGAGTTGTCCCAGCAGTGTCGCTGCCGCTTTGAAAAAGAGGGTGACGATTTCCTTAAGAGAGTAATCACTTGTGACGAGACATGGGTTTGGCACTATGAGCCAGAGCCCAAAAGACAATCTTGGGAATGGAAGCACAGTGATTCCCCCGTCAGGAAGTTTACCAGTGATGAGGAGATAAAAAACACTGTGAGCGATTGGCTTAAAAGTCAATCAAAAGAATTCTATAAAGAAGACAAACAAAAACTCGTATACTGATGGCAGAAATGTGTGGCAGTTCAGGGGTAGAAAAAGGAATAAAAAAAGTAAACTTTCATCTCACCCAGAAAACTTTTTATGGCAAAATTTACCTTATATATTGAATGGCCCTGGTATACTTGGACATAAATGTGAGCAACTTTCTTATTTCTAAAACGTTGGCCTCCAAAAAAAGGTATACATGCTTATTTGGAGATTGAAATTGGCAAGATTTTCATTTTTACGTTTATCTCGCTTGCTGCTCTGCCCTACCATCCCCCAAAATAAGATAGTGCTCACTTACGTTATAAGATTGCTTGATGATAGGATTAAGTTTACTTGAAGGTTCACCCCCTTCCTTCACAAAAAAGGAAATTGTTTTTACATAAGTCACTGATTGTAACCACCATGCTCTTGAAAATAGTTAACGTTTGTAGATATACGTAGACCAGAGGTGGTCAATAAAATAAAGAAATATGTTTACATTGTAGTGTCCTTGGATACATGTTGCTTGCCCAGTTTTCAACACAGGCGCACCTATGGACTGAATTCCCTCTCAATTGAAACAGCCAAAGATTTAAAACGTTTTATTCTCTCATTTCATGAAGGCGGAAGAGGGAGGCTCCAAAGTGATTAATATGTTTCTCGAAAACAACTTATTAAATGTTTGGACCACCACTTACGACTTTTTCATAATGATACGCCTATCTGTACATGCCGGCACCAAACAATATGCGGAGCCCGTGGATGCGCGCATATTGTTTGGTCTCGGCATAAACGCAGCCAAGAAATAGCAAACTAACTCAAAGTGAAGCACCCACATTTGAATTGTTACAATTGCAGAGCCACCATCAGTAACGTCGACGTAAAGAATATCGTTTTTAAGCCGGCTTTACTCAATGAGCAGTTGTGGGAACAATAACAACAAGTAAAGATTTTTTGACATAGCTAATTCTGGTTTCTAAATCAAAAGTACAGCACCGTGTTCTACATAAGAATCGAATAGAAAAATACGAGAAGTTGCGTATACCCGTTATGTTTTTCTTCAGTTTTCGAAGTCCCTAGCATCGTCTTATTTGCCTCGTTTACCGCATGTACCTCGAGAATGGACTTGCTCGCTGATAGAGGAGCCAATAACATCACAAATTGTTATTCGTTTATTATACCAATTGCATGTAAGCATAAATGTAAAGCTGTGAAGAAAAGAGGTGCCAAAGTAATTGCTGCGTAATTCCCGAAAAATGCTATTAAATATCTGGCATATTATTTACGACTTTTTGTAATTGTATACTATTGTGCAGACCTAAAATCTCTGGGTGAGCGCATAAGGCTGGGCCCTGGCATAAACATAACTAGGGCAAGTGCAAACAAACCCAAAGTCAAGCAATTACAGCTTAGTTATTAGAGTAGGTTAGGTTATAGTTGAAGAGTAAAATTCATCGACCAGGTTTTTGAGCGAATATCGCTGAAAATTGTAATTCCTGTAAGATTTCACATGAAAAAGTCAACTTGTTAAATTCTGCTGCATTTTGTTAATATGTGTTAGAGGTTAAGATTGGTCAGGCTTACGACACGATTGTACAGAAGTATTGTGAGTGGCCATTACATTACTAAAAGACAGGTTTTTGGACCAAACGCTATGCTGATACTGTAAGGTTCCATTCTTCTTTGACATTCACCATGCAACTTGTTTGCTTTTGTAATAATAGTGAATAAAAACCATACCCCTAGCTTGCTGTCTGGTGAGCTTTTTTCTTAACTCGAATTGCACCCCGTATAATGGCATCATAGAGTGAGTTGAAGCACAGGAAAAAAGCGAAGAAGCATGTTTCAGAATGCTTAAAAAACAATATGCTGTTGCGCAGTCAAATCAACTTTGATCGTTGCAAATTTTTTTTCATCAAAAGCACTTCATTAATATCTCCTGAAAAAGCTTTTAATCGCATTTGTACAATCAGTACTTTCTAAGAAAATACAAAAATTCATTTTAAACCCAAAAGTAATGAAATTTTTGCAAGTTGGTAAGTTGGGAGCTAGCTTTGGTTTGAGAAAAAAACGTTTTTTTCTGTCAAGAAATGCAAATTAAAAAATTACCTTTGATTTTGACGTCTCATCACGTCATAAACCCCCTAATGACACTCACCCCGAGGAGGTGATCAATCGTGCCAAGTTTGATGTTCATACTCCCAGTAGCTGCGAAGGAGTTAAAATAGACAGAATTGTGCTTCATATACTAGAACTAGATAATTAAGTGTTTAACAAATAATTATTATGTTTGGTGAAATATCTGTTAAGAATGATCACCGTTTTATGTAAATGAATAGGCTGCACAGCTGCTAATGACGTATTCTTATATAAAAGTAAGAATATGTAACGTACGTCTCCTCACGCAAGAATCTACTTAGATATAGGTTTTCAGAGTTGACATTGCTTTTGATAATTTAACCACGTGACCTAGCAATCCAACTTCTTAAAAAAAAAACTACTTCAATTTCCAAATCTCAAGTAATTATTACATGCTTCATCCAAAATCTAAGTACGGCAAGGCTGCAATGATTCTGACGAAGCTGTTGTATAAAATATAATCGTATAAAACTTGTTATTGTTTTGTTTACAGCGTTTGAGTTATAGGACTTGAGATGTGCAATTAGGATTAATCAATTTTATGTCTTTGATAACAGTGCTCAATTGATTTTGCGATTGCAAATAGGGTATTTCTGTTTCAAAACATTGTATGATATATTGTCGGATTTTTAAAAGTCAACCAACTTTGCTAATATTAACGAAGAATTTCGAAAATTGGAATTCTTTTTGGCTTCCTCACAACAACAACTAGTCCTGCATAACTTACATCATAAAAATAAGATTACGCGGCATTTTCTTCGAAAGGTCACAGGTCTGGTAAATGACAAATTCTATTTACACAATGGTAAACAGCAACTGACGATTTTTATTTTTAATACCGGGGTTGCATTAGAGATATGTCAAAAGTGCAATGCGAGTAGCGTAAACTATTCTTGTGTTGAAAGCAAATTGTGCAGAAACTCTTGGGATATTTCTCCTTAAATATAGTTATTATTTCAATATTACAGTAAATATTTTGTACTGAAAAGCCTGTAACAAAAGACTACAATATAGAAAATTCCAGGTATCAGAAAAAGTGAGTAACACGCTGAACTAAATCATTAAATTAGCAAACAGAGCAACGTCTGATATGCTGCGCCCAAAAATATTTTAACTCACGTCATTGGATGTAATTTTGGGCTCCAAAATCCGCACAATTCTTGAAGAGCAAACACCCGGGAATCCTGTTGGTTAAAGAAAGCAGCGTCTGCAATTATGAGATGATGTAACTTGGACTTGCAATCTTAATGCTTTGTTTTCAAGACTTGAAAAAAGACAGTCATTTTTATCATGGCTACTTTACCTATGCTCAAAGTCAAAGACATCCAGTTCGGGTAAATTGTATCGTGCATGGTTAGTAAGTATAATACATATGAAAACTATGTTCTTGAGACTTAACACTATCATTAGCTAAATTTGAATACCAAAACCTATCTTTCACTAGAAAAGCTGTCGGAAGAAATGTTTGTACTGTACATTGGCTTATTGTTCTTTTTGTTACATACATGTAACAATTAATTTCAAAAAATTTAAAGGCAATATCACAATGTCTTTTCAACCTACTGGCAGTCAAAGCCCTGCGAGCCAATTCAAGATTTATGCGGCATGATATGCATGAAATTGGCAATGTTTAAAACGAATTTAGAAGACTCCTTTGATTTCGTCAAATGGGTTGGTGTAAAAAAAATTAATTTCGACTTAAGTTGTTCCGGTGTTGATTGATTAAAGGTAGACCTCAAAAAGAGCGAAGCTGCAGTTATACGCAGTTTTCCCGATCGAACATTACCAATACCCTGCTGTCTAATAGCACCCCAAGTTCGTAAATGCTTACTCCTTTTACCTTCCAAACTCCGATTTGTGTTCAATTGGACGAACTTGACTTGAAGATTGCTAGGCAACAGTACATGTCTGTTCCTTTTTACAATTTTTACTTCAAGTGATTCTTCAGAAGATGATTCTTGCACCTGGAAAGAAAATATAAATGTTAACATTTTCATATCCGAAGCATTTATTTTGTGAAAGAGAAAGAGACGCCAACAAGTCAATTAGACCAGTAATTCTCAAACTAAGGCACACGAACTGCTAGCGGTACGTCAGCTCTTTCAAAGTGGTAGACAAGCAGCTTTTAAGTCGAATGCAAAGTCAACTGAACATGTTTTAGAAGCGTATTTTATAAAGTACTTCCAAACGCAGCTTAGCTTTTTGTTCTCTATTTATGCAGCAGTGCCAGGTGAGCAATGCACGAACTGCTACAACCGGCACATTGTTTAGACCTTAGGCTGGCCAATTACAACTTGCACTGCTAAACAAAGAAGACAAACAGCAACACAAAATACAAATAGTGGGACGAGAAGACGGTCCAGCATAAAACTAACCGACCAATGAACCAAACTGTTACAGAAACGGCTGCGGAAAGAAAAAAAAATTTATTTTGGATTTCCGTGGCTGAACTGAACTGGCGCCCTTTTGTTCTCACACGTCTTATTTTCTGTTTGGCGTTTGGCAGCTTGAGATTGGAATGCGACTCTCGGGCGTTTTATGCCTGAAAGGCGGGCGAGACTTGCATTCTAATTAGCTGGCCTCTCGTTCCAAACAGTAATGTAAATAGTAACGTTTTGCTTTTAGAAGTTAGTAGCTCAGTTTGGTTGCTGCACAAAGTTACTTTGTTTATCTGCATTCCGTTATCTGAAGAAGCCCCCAGTGATATTTTGCTATTTCTTTTTATCAATTTGGAATTTAATTTAACTGCGTTTCTTGGATTTTAATTTTCTTGTTACTGAGTTCTTGGAATAAAGAAGTTTTTATTTACTCTTGTGTTTTGAAGAAGGAGCGAAGGCCTTGTAGTTCCTCCCGGGCACTTGTGCGCAAATCTTCGTTGTTTGAGGATTTGCAACACAAACCCAGAACACCACCATGTAGGATTAAACTCGCAAATCCCGATCCTCATAGAACAGTCGACTACAAGCAGACCTACAAAACCCACGAATCCCACGTGTTCTCGCAAAGGATTAAACTCGCAAATTCCGCGCTCTACGCCATCAATTGACATTAAGTACAAAACGCATAATCTCAGTGTTTCCATAATGGATTAGAATTCCTATTCCGTCAGTCAACATCAAACACAGAAAACACGAATTCGAAGCGTTCAAGTCCCGGGCGAAACCTGTGAACTCAAAATCCCGAACCACCAGTCGACAATATGCACAAAGCACGCGAAAGACGATTCCCGTCAGGCAGAAAACGCACGACTTTGCAATCTCCGGTCCACCGTATTACCCATTAGTCGCCTTTTATGAGGGGTTGAAGCACGTGTTAGCAGATGTTTATTAAACTTTATAGGAAAGTAGAAAGACATATGGCTGTTAAAATAGCTTTCTGGTGTTGCTTAGATCTGGAGTTCTTAAACTAAACTGCGCACCTCCTGGGGGATTGCGAGTCATCCGTGAGATAACTACTCTTTAAATGCTAAAAAATTAGAGATTTCGGCACTCTAACATCGTTGATTTTGAAAAAAAGTTTTTATGTGGATTGTGAAAGCAAATGCAGGATAATGGGCAGAAATCTTCTAACAAAAAATAAACGGTTGCCATAAATAAGGAGAATGAAAGGGCGCAGAGTTTTTGTTGACCTTACCAAGAGCGGGGTGTCTCAAAAAGTTTAGAAGCGGCTGACTTAGACCGTATAGACTAGAAAATATCTTTTACTCAAGCATAGCAATGTCTGCATTGTTGTAGTGCAATAATTCCCAGATACACAACATAAATGTGACTCTATGGCAAATGCATTAATCAATTTTTTGAACAACTAGTAACACATAAAACTTCAATTTAATGATTTCTATAGTCAATTTCCGTTTTAATGGAATGCACATCATATACTTAATGATCCGTGAATCAATATTTCCGATGAAGTCAACGAACTCAGTAATTACAAATGAAATTACTAATAGGTATCACAACTGTATGGAAATTGATTCATAGAAATAACTTTTCAAAAGTTATATTTATAGATATCGATATCACAAACATTAACATGGCTCCTGCACTAAGAGAGGAACCGTAAATGAGTTTTTGGCTAAGGTGCTTTTATGGTACTTTTTTATTATGTGGTTAGGTCGAAATAAGTAACACTGGATTAAAATCAATGGCTATCACACCTAGGATCAATTGCACCACTAAGAATCTATAGTAACATTCGGAATCACGTCACACTTAGATTCCACTATACCTCGGTAAACCTATATTGTACTTTTAATAAATTGTCTTACTAGATCAATGTGACTCCAAAAGAGAATGAATGCAGCCGATTGATTAGTTTTTTACCAGTTTAGAAAAACAAAAGGAAGTATTACCATGTTGACAATTTGTAGGGCTTCCCAAGCAGGAACGTCTACTCCTTCCACTGTAAAAGCTTCTTGAGGTAAGATCATATTGCTAATGAAAGGATAAACCGCCATTAGTTCCTTGACAGAGCCAAATTCATGTGTGAGTGAATAATGAGGGCATGGTTCATATTTTCCACTTGCATTTGCAGGAACAACAATCCCTTCTTTATCAATTTTATCTGCAAGTATGCCAAGTAGAATTGTAAATATGAATAAATAAATATTAAAATAAATATTAGCAATTGTAAATGGTGATTATCATGTACAGAAACGACAGCATAGTCATGTTTACATACTGCGTAGTGTCGTCCTTTCCTGAACAAAACTACACCAATAAACTTTTGTTGAGGAAAATGTGGTTAGATTAATGCCATCAAAAAACAATTTCTAAAAATGTAGTCTTCAGCCACTACATATACAGTGGTACCTCGGGATACGATTGTTTCTGGCAACGAATATTTCGCCTTACGAACCGAGTCTCAAAGAAATATTTGTTCCATGATACAATGAAAAGTCCGAGCTACGAATGAGCAATTTTTTAAAAATGCGCGCCTATTACCGTAGGTTTCCATGATTGCCCGTTCGCAACACGTGAGAGCTTGTTTTGATCGTGAATACAGTACAGTGACTTACCACCAGAATAGATGCCCTCTCATCGGTTGGTTGTATTGAATGTAGC
The DNA here is from genome assembly GCA_963675345.1 of Trididemnum clinides. Taxonomy (NCBI): domain Eukaryota; kingdom Metazoa; phylum Chordata; class Ascidiacea; order Aplousobranchia; family Didemnidae; genus Trididemnum; species Trididemnum clinides. Next base: position 9,284,778 of record OY776293.1, read on the forward strand.
GCCATACAAGCTGTTCTCCCATTGGCTACCTCCCAACATTATTAATAACAACAATGTGCATTATTGTAGTGGTTTTATTGTTTTTATTAAAGTCTCATTGTTTGTTTGGATGTTTATCATTGAATATGTGCTTATGTCTAATTTTTGCATTGGGGTACAATATTCAGTCTTTATAAGATTGGGTTTGAGTGGGTTGGAACGGATTAGGCCATTCACATGTAAATCTTTCTTCTGCATACGAATAAATCACCTTACGAACGCCGTCCCAGAACGAATTAAATTCGTATCCTGAAGTACCACTGTACCTAGAAGTGCCAAATCTTTTAAACAAAATAACATTTGGCCTGTTCAAACAGACGAAACGAAGGGAGAAGATTAAGCGTTTGACGAAAGTGTGCAAGTCAAACTATTCAAATGAAGATTGCCAAGTGTTAAGAAACGTCAAAGGTTAGAACATTTTTTGTTTTTGAGAATCAAGTTTGAAATATTTTAACTTTGCTCTTGAGGCTTGGCCCTTTAAAAATAAAAGAAAACTGTAGTTGTAAGGCCATAATGCGATGTAACGTAATTAGATAATAGCTTATATATTCGAAATTCTATTTGTTTAATTGCTTACAAGTTTTGAGAAACCAAGCAAAAATTCAAACTAATACTTTATTGAACACAATTAAATTAGCATAAGAAAAATTAACATAACAGAAATCTCCGAGGATTTTCGTCCCCTTTCGGGGACTTCTTCAGGGCTAAACAAATAAATCTTCAAGTCCAAAATTAAATCTAGAATGATATTAAGATACTGGACACTATTGATTAAATTAGTAACGTTTTAGCACTGCACCTCCCTATGAAACACGCGCAGAGACGACTTCGCTCCTTGTGAATGCCGAGTTTTATCTTTAATGATGGTTTGAGGCGCTTGGTTAGCAGCGCCTCCAATTAGCTCGGTTTCAGTGTTAAAAGGGGACTTTTTTAATAACGTGAAGTCTTGCTCTGTAGGCATTGTTTCTCTGCAGGTTTTGCACTGATCGCGATGAGATTTGGTAGCAGAGTTAGATAAACTTAAATTATTGAAAAGATGGTTTTCAATTCTGACAAATAGTCTTGTCGTCATACCGATGTATGACGTGCTCTTGTCACAAAGAACAGATATATTTATAGACAACATTTGAACAGAAAAGAGCGTGTAGAAGAAATTTAAGGTTAAAATACGAGATTATTTTAAAAGTTTGATAAGCTATTTTTATATCAGTGCCCAGTCTGTCGCGAAACAATGCAACAATGCGTTTGCCAAATTTGATAGATGGGATACCAATATGCCGGAGGGTTAAATAAGAATTGAAGTTTGGAGTATTGTTGGGAGAGTCAGCATGGAATTGTCGATTGTGATTGTTGAATTTATTCTTAAAACTGTCAATCATATTTAGGATGAGGGATATTGGGTAGCCGTTCCGTTTAAATAAAGAGATAACGAATTACTTGAAGAATACAAATAAGCACGATGCAATAAGCAAGGAATAAGGCCTCGTTTCCAGAACAAAGATGCTATGCTGTTAAAATGTACGAGTACACCGGTAAAAGTTGGTTTGCGGTAAACTCTGATATTGAATGCTCCGTCACAAATTGTTAATTCGACATCAAGAAATGGTAGTGAGGGGCCAGAGATTTACAAGTGATAAAAACAATTTCAAAATCAATTATTAGGCTACGTGGCTAGATTATAAATGACTAGAACAAGTCATTTATGATAACAACAACCGTTCATGGGTTAAAAGTCAAAAACCTATGCCCAAAGAAAATAATGATTAATTGTAAATATCTTTTCTTGGGGGGCTTCAGGAGAAGGGCTTGAATTCACTTCCTCCCTATTAATAAGGTTTGTCTTGAGGTTCATCCCCAAATGCAGTTCCCAAGTACGGCCCTGGATACATTGTATTATCTCGGGACATAAACGAGTGATAAGTTTAAACGTTCACAATATTAAAGTTTGAATTGTAATGCAAATTTACCAGTGCACCCGTATACATGCCAACATACGCAAGACATTAACATACACACACAAACAACCTGGGTTTTCAAAATTTTCTTTCAAAGTTATTCTTGCTTTGTCGATGCTGACATTTTCAAGGACCAGTTCGCTGCCGATCTTCACGTCGATGTCGTCACGGTCAATAACGTCATTGATGTCGGACACGAGCACTCGAAGCGGTTCGTTTAGCTCCAGTCGCTTCCAGACCTTAAAAGCAAAATTGATGTTTAAATAGTTAAAGCGATGGCTCGAACACAGTTCGAGTCCGCGCTCTGCAAGGAACAGTGAAGCTGTTCTCCCTGTTTGTCACCAGAGGCGACCGCACAATTGCAATCTTTGATGGAGGTGGTGGTGCTACCAGTTAGCAATTCTTTTCGTAAATGGTTGAAAATGATAGTCGTTTTCCCTAGCCTGATCTTGATTAGATTTGGGATGTGGACGAATTAAGTAAGTCATGCAGTTCTTCCGTCTCAAGTAAAAAGAAGGCTACCATAACAACAGTCACAACACAATTCGAGCTCGTCTGTTAGAAGGGACCTGAAGACTTTTAACAAACATGCAACCTTTTGAGCCCATATTGGTGTGCTTTGGCAAAGAAGCACTTGTAACGCAGTAGTGGTTTGGAGTGGAAAGAAGCCCCATCGCTCATTCCCTTCTAAATTTTAGACCTGTAATAATACTATTATGTAATAACTGCGTGATAAAAACGAAATAATAAATATTTCGCCCCCGACCCCACTTTTCTTTTGGCCGTGCGTGCTCCGCATATGGCATGTATCCAGGTTTACACAAGGACAATGGGAAAACACAGAGCGCTATTTCATTAAGAGATAATTTTCTGGCAAATTTCTTAAACAGGAGTAATTAAATCAAATTTGTGTAAAGATTTTTATCAAAGAGTTATCTAGCTTCCTAAATAGTAGCGTGCTTTTGAGTTAGGTACAAAGAAATATACCCCATAAACGAGTCGATTATAAACCAGTGAAATCGTATCAACTTTTTGCTTTATTGTGATGAAAAGCTGACAACGCAAGTGACTAAAAGCGGTTGTGCTATTCTAAACTTGTAATTAACGAATTTTTTAACTGTTTCTTGCCAAGTTAAATGTAAAGTAACGTTTCCGACATTTCAACTAGGCGACTAAAATCCATTACTAAGCAGCAGCAGTAGCAGCAGCTTACATTACTATAGTGACGTCAAACAAAATAGAATGACTAATTGTCCATTTTATAACTTGAAAAAGTCCTAACGTCAGCCTAACCAGAGATTTAAACGGGAAAATGCCAAAGCAATTACACGTAAGAAGTTTTCTAGGTGCTAATTCTTCTACTTATGCTCTCTGTTCTAAGCACTAAAAAAGCAAGATGTATATTTTTCAACATTTTATTATTCATTGCAAGTTATGAAAGGAACGACCATAGGTCTAGGCTAAGGAAAAATAGTGACCAATGACCACCTCTCAAAAAGTTTCCCTTTTAATTTCAGTTGAGGTTGGCACTTTGCCCAAATCTTTAAATTTGTTTACCCGCTCCCTCAATACAATGAGCTGTAAAACATTTGTTATGAAAAATTGACAATAATTTTTAAACTTTATTAAACATGCAATTACAGACTGAAGCTGATGATAAAGCTCGAAGTAAAACAGCCGACCACAGCTTCATCAAAACGACACAGATTTCTAAGAAATTCTATTTGCTACTAAATGGAAATTCTGTAAATCTTGGCCAGAAGAACCAACTTTACAGTACATTCAAAGCATTTCACATCTTATTAGCCAACTATAACTAATGTTCAAATAAAACATGAGACAAAAAAGTGACCATTTTTTTACTTATTCTTAAACCAAGTTGAGCCCCTGAAATTCAAAACCCTATTAACAATTCGATTGAAAGCCAAAACATATGAGCTCATACTCATCACATGAGTTACATGCCCCAGACAGTGGCGTCGTAAAAGTCAGTAACACCTAAAGCGATCCCAATGATATTGAGATGACTATCCGAACTGAGTGTCATCCGAAGTGGTTCAGCTCCCGTCTTCAGTGACGTCACTGCCCCTTACAGAACAACTGCAACGGCAAATTCAAGCGAAGTGTATCTAATGAGACGTCTGCATTCGGCCGCGCAGTCAACAAATTTTATCACGCATGTGATGTCGTGTGATTTAATTGCACAAAGTCCACATTGACAAAACCATACGTTTAACGCATGGCGTAACAGCGTTGTGAACAAAAGATGAACATGGCTTTTCAATTGAAAACCGTTGGCAATTTAGTCTTCAGTAGTGGAACGCAACGCATACGCAAAACTCGCGACAAGGCGTATTTTTGTAGAGCCATTCCGAAGATAATGGAAGTGCAACACTGTGTAGGAAATATTCACCGACAAAAGATCGATCAGTTTTGATCGATTTAAGCGTAAAATTTCTAAAGGTCATCAAATGTAAATCTTAGAAAAAAGCAAAAATTTATCTACTTGGTAGTGTGACAGAAGATTAATTTTCTTTTTCCTAAAATCGACTTTGATTTTCGCTTAAGTATAAAGTATAAAAAATAAAATTTACCCAAGTCAACGATAACTTCGGTAAAAATTGGTTTTAAAACCTGCATAACGTTCTTAATTTAACTTCTTAAGCGCCTTTTGCAAAACACAGCTAATTAACTTTTTTCTCAATGCCACGTTTCCCAACCTATGTTTGCAAGCACAGCTCTTCCAAGCACTGGGAAAATAGACAAGGCAGTAAAAGGGCTAGTTGGCTGCAGTCCCCCATATATATTCAAAAAAGGCCTAGAAAGGCAATATGTAAAAGGTGGCTCTTCACCTCTGTGTTTGAGCCATAAATCAGAAAAGATTTACAACCAATAATTTAAATTACAAAAGAAAAAGAAAAAAATAATAAATGCCCTTGCCTTTATTTAGAGACAAAAATGCCGTCACCTCCCATACAAAAGGAAGTAATAAGCTTGTATCTGAAAATTTTTTGACCCAACTAAAAGCGCAGTTGTAGAAGAGACCGCAAAAAGACTTTTTATAACAATATGCCGCAATTATTTGGCTCAATTCATGTTTTAATTAGTCCAACATAATTTATTAAATGCTTTAGTCTTGATTAGGTTTGCAGATTTAATAACAAAATACTCAACCTTGCTCATGTCACACAGGGTTTTCTACGCAAAAAAACCAAAATCACGCAATGGAACTTTATATCAAATAGCTTATGTTCAGAGAATTCCTGACTATTATCCCGGCACAAAAACAATCCAGTTCTTATCCTCTTTTGTCTTCAAATAATTATTCTAGTCTATAGGTAAAAGGATAACGGAAGAATAAAGCTCCATCAGTGAGCACTGCTATTATCCAAACCAAGAAAGAGAATCTGAAGTCATTTTGACAAAAAAGAGAAAGCCTTTTTTTGCAAAAATGTCCGACAACTTTTCCACTTCCTTCTTCTTTGCAAAAATCCTAGTTACTCGCCCAAAGTCAACCGTCGTTGAGTAGCTGCAAATGCCTTTCCAGCTATTGATCAATAGTGCTCAACAGGCATAGTAGGCCCGACAGTTACAGGCATAGTACAAGCATTGAAGGTTGAACCCACAACATAAGGCTTGAGGATTTCAGGCCCATAAAAGAGTAACTAACCTCTTTATATTCGTTTCAGCAATCAAAGATTAAACTAGAAGTATGATTAAAATGCAAAAAAAAGTTGTTTGTGAGCACGTGGCATTGTGAATCGTGTAAACAAAAACTAGCTTGCAGAATCAAGATTTGATGTAACAGCAACTTTAAAATATAAACCAGTATAACGTCAGAAGCGCAACCAAGATTTTTGAGGAAGGGGGAATGGGAGAGGAAGCCAATAAAATTTCGTGGCAAAGTTCTATGCCAAACGAAAAAACCCAGGACTTTTTTTCAGACAATGTGACGTAGCTAAGTGGGCTTGAACTCCTGGTTACGCTCTTGCTAAAGACCTACGTTTCGACCTGTTCGTTTTACCTAGCGTGCAGTAGGAATATTCTCTGAAACACGCGCAATTTACAATTTTAAAAGGCTGAAACACTTCCCTACTCAGCAATCTCTAACGTTGATAAAGGTCAAGATTGTAATTTACTTACAGCTTGTTTCCAGTCTAATTCTAAATCTTTCGATTGCGGTGCATTTACAGGGGTTGACGAATGAAAAACATCACAAGACATTTTAAAAACCAAAACTTTATACAATTAAATGCATGCTTTCTTAGTTCAATATTATTGTCAATGGTATTCTATGCCTGCAAAAATATATATGTGACAAATTGATGACCTTACAACAAAATTTTGTTCATGGGTGCCTCTTAAAATTGTTACAGCTGTTGCCTCTTTTCAACCTCTACGCCAGTAGCTTAAATGAAATGTCATACAGGTTTTGGGCTTTTTTGACGTGAAGTGCTTTTTAGCGCCAGGAAATATATCGTTTACGACTTAGAAGGTTCAGTTTCATATTTCATTCTTTACATTACTCTGACTGCTCGTCAATTAATTGCATTTTTACTTTCATCTGTATTATCGCTGTAACTAAAACACATAGAGCGATTGCACCAAATGATTCGGATCCATTTAAAATTGCCTCAAATCGCCCCATTCCCTTTTCCTAATACAGTAACTGAAATCTTGCTTTCTTAATACAGCCTATTTTGCTATTTCTCTTTCACATTCTGCTTTGAGCGAATTAAACAATAACCAAGAACTGAATTCTATTAATCATGATTAAAGTAGGTAAGACACAAACAAATATATGAATTCCTTGAAAGCTGGAAAAAGAGTTTTCCCTTTTTCGAAACCCACTTTTACGGTTTGGCATGACAGCATTTTGTTCCTGTTCCCTTGGTGATGAAGCAATCATTCATTACAACGCAAATTGCCTACGTGTAGTGACCCAAAAATATCTAAACTGGCGCATTTGTTCAAAGCAATGTTGCCAAATTGCTTTTATCTTAGCTATTCTCTGTTGTCTCAACATAAGATCAAACGTTTTCACTCGTTGGTTGCTGCTATGAGCGAGATCAAAATTGATAACGTCTTTCTCAATTGGCTTTTCTTTTTGTAAAACGCTTTACCATTTCAATAGCCACCAGATTGTTGCATTTGAGCAAGGGATATGGCCAAAACGTTTGTGGGCATTTCACTAATTGACTCACAGAAATTTTCATATCAATTCGAAATATGTTATCGCAAAATGAAGGCATTATTGCCAGATTTCACGGGTAGAAGAAACAAAACTTGAAACTTGAAAAATACGGTAGACGCCGCTTATCAAGCTCGCCTCGGGACCGGACGATTTTGGGCTTGTTGAGCGGGTGGGCTTGTTAACCAACGGACGACTTTTTCAAAATATTTTGACAGTGGGTCTTCTCTCTGATCACTTCCATTATACTGATTGACCGTAGTTTGTGTATTGTGACGTTGTTTCATTATTTCACTGAGTTCCCTTTTTCTCACATTATCGTGCAGGTGTAGCCTGCTTCAAGTAAAACATAATCAGTTTTTAGACATGAAGAATTTGTGACAAAACAAAAAAATTTTAGACAGTAACCAAAATGCTTTATTTTTATCCATACAGAGAAAAAAATCAAGAATACGTAATGAAATTTGTTAGTTATGAAGCTTTTTAAACAAATTTAAAAGAATTGCGTAAAAAATTTGGGCTTATTCAACGGGTTTTTGGGCGTATAAAGTGAGTTTTGTTAATACACAGTCAAATGGAAGAATTCCGGGCCGAACGAATTTGGGTTCAATACGCGGGTGGGCTCATAAACCGTGGGCTTAAAAACGGTGTCTACTGCATATGTTCAAATCATCAAGCGTAATGTTGGTCGATGCCCAATAAGCCTACGATTTTTGGGCTGCTAACGGTGCAAGTTCAAAGCAAATTATTCATGTTGTTGTGGCCAGCTCAAGCCATCCAAAATTTGAGGAAAGAAGGGAATTGCATTTTTGGAGACGATCTTGTCTTAAACTCCCAGAAAATGTTAGAATAAAATCAAGGGTATTAAACAAATTTCAAGGACAAATCTGAAGAGATCAACTTTTTTGAACATGAATTTAATATTCAGACAAAAACCAGGGAATTTACTTAATTACAAAAACTTTGATAAGCATAAGTTGGGAGAAATAATTTTCACCTTGGCTACGTGCACAGCACATGCCGTAGCAAACGCAGTGAGCCAAACGACAGTTCCATTCAGCCGTGTCACAATCAACGTAACTCTATAAGACAGTCTCAGTGCTGAACTTCCTCACTTTGGATTAAAAGTTTTAACTTCACTCCATTGCGTCATGCTGTTGAAAATATAACCAGCTCAGATCTTGTATGCAAAATAGACCACTCCCTGCTTCTTTTGTGTTTGTTGTCTATTTCAATACAAGTTTGCAACCAATAGGCTTACCCGTAATGAATAGCAATCGGCCAATAAAGCTAAATCTTTGCTATTTTGGCAAAAAACAGCAATCTTTTTGATATCATCACTGAATCTTACCTCCCTAAATATCTCAACAGGCTTCAGTATTTATCTGCAGGAATTACAACTTCCATTGTACACGCTGATGTCGCCTACGTGCTTCAAGAATAATACAATTACGCTGCTAATCGCTGTATTTTAGCTTCCGCTAAAAAGGGCAGTGTAGTGTAAGCCATATGACTGTAATAAACAAAGCAAAACGTGCAATGCTTTCGCAGTCGAAGTGCTCATTGTCTACACTACACGCGTGATTGCGTGTTTTAAAAGTCTTAGATGACGTTAAGTGCAAGTCAGTTATTACTGTACAAGCTAATCAGTAAAAAATTTCAACACAAGGCTGGCACAACCAGCAAACACTGAAAATTGTTCAAAATTACGTAGAATGACCAGTAGAAGGCTAAGTTTTTAAATTAGTGATTTGGATTACCAGAATCAGAACATAAGTTATGAATTGTGAAGTCAATTTCTACTTTCGCGAGTGTCTCTAATCCCTAAAGCAATTGGTGATGCTTTTGTAAATTCAACACTTCAGATTCTTCCTCAACACAGCCTTGTCACAAAAAGTCGGACAATCCTTAGGCCTACTTGCGGGCAGAGGCGTCATTAGATGGGGGTACGCCATTTGGCTCTATCTTAAAAACACCCTTGAGGCTGCAGTGAAGATTGCTTACAGGCTACAACTTTCTTCGAGAGACTTTACGATGACATCAATATACAATTTTGGAATGAAATTTCGGAAATTTTTTCGAGTGTCACCAATCGAAGTAGCCTGCCGCTCCTCGCGTGGCTTTCTTAGCTGCAAAAATTTGATAATCACTAATAGCGATAAGCTAGTATAGACAAAGACTTTTACTAATCTTAAAACACTAAGGTGCATTTTAAAAAAGAAATATTATCTCTGGCGTCGTTACAAACGGAACTGAAATAAGGGAGATAAACCCGTATCGAATTTTGACATACAAGTACGTTTATGGGGGAAATCGAAAAGGCTGACAGCAACCGTTTACAACCAGCTAATAATTACTAGCTTTTCCGTAAGTTTGGAGAGTCGATTAGGATGTCACGACAACAAAGAATTCATCTAATTGGATTTTGAATATTTTGTCCATCATGACGACTTATCTTTTCGATACGCAAACGAGTCGACTCGCCAGTGGAAAAAGGCTAGGCGAAAACCGCTCTTTCTTGCAATACGTTCACGATCAGATGATGTGAAGACTAAAATTGGAGACGATCCTTCAATACACACACACATACAACTTCGTAAGTTAAACAAAAAGTTACAACTTTTGCTTCTTCTGAGGTGCTTCGTCCCTCAAACTAACTCTGAGGTATTTATAGCAGGCATTCCTCGTATGTCGAGTGTAACGATATTTCAATCAGATCACTTCGTTCTTTCGACAAATTTTTTTGGTCACATTTTGGGTCACATTATTAACATCTACCGTGTTCTGAAGAAGCTCCCCGGTAACTAAGGGGAGCGAAACGTTAAATTTGAATAGAAAATTTGTCGAAAGAACGAAGTGAACTGATTGAAATATCTGAGGTATTTGCCCATCCCTTAGACCACGGGTGGGCAAACTACGGCCCGCCAGAGCATTTTGTGCAGCCCTCCCACACTTGTAGAAACTTCCATTTATCTAATTTAATATGACTGGGTGGCCACACCTGCCGTACTAAAGAGAAAAACCGATAGAAGTCTTTATTGAATTAGTCGCTATACAATTCTTAGTTTGAATTGCCGCATTTTCCGTCCAAATAAAGGGAGACGACTTTTTTTAGAGTCTATCATTTTCAAAGTCCGAAATTATGCATTTGCACCCTTCCACCGGCCACCGGCATTATATACAGCTATTGCGAGATTTTAAGCACTGGCTCTTGGCGAACTTTTGAAAGGTCAATGAGTCCCTCCGGCTAAAACGTTTGCCCACCCCTGCCTTAGACTACCAACACATATCCCTTTGCAGTATTGTAACTCACACAATACTCTAATAAGACTAAACTCACTGCACCGTACCAAAAAGATAAGTGGTATTTCTGCAGCCAATTAGAAAATGATTTTTTCTAAGCGTTTCACTCCCGTTGAACCACAAGCAAAACAACATATTTTTTCTCTGAACTGTTCAGCGTAAATCTACTTCATTCAGCTATAACCCACAAAAGCATTCTACCAATTGAATTAACTTTTCATGAAACTAAGTAGCTAACAGCAATTTTTCACAGTCTTTATTACTGTTTGACTTTTGTTACACAGCATGAATCGGCAACTCAATAAACTGCCACAAAGCGGTCAGCGAGCAAACACCAAATCTTTTTCTCACATTTTTGAAGTCACGTGATCTGCCGAAAGTGCTCATTTCGTGAAACTCAGTGCTGGGCACCCACTAGTGACAAAATAATGGCGCTATTGCTGACGATGGTTGGCAAAAATCTTATCGGCGCTACCGCTACCACGCTGAACCAGTGTTTCTCAAACTGTGTGCCGTGGAAGATTTGCAGATGTGTCGTGAGTCTTTCTTAAAATATTTAAAACTAGATGGCTTTGCCGGCGTCGCTCAGCAGGGCTTCCATGAGTGTCGAGGTTAACGATATCAGTTCAGCTGGCCAAGCCTGCTTCACCCAATGGACAGTTGCGAAAACAGTAATAAAAGCTTTGTTTTTTCACGTAGCCAGATCTCGTTCGAAAACAAAACTATCAATTTTGAAACGCAATTGATAGAAAAAAACATTTGCGTGGGATTGCGTATAGCTACTGCGTGTCTCCGAGTTTCTGGAACTTCTGGCAACGTCTTATTTGCACTGTTTTCGCCATAAGCGGTCTCAAACCCAACAATCATTTATTTGTTAAATTGAGCTAATGCTTCAATTGAAAGCATATCAAAATTTCAGAAGGGCGCTAAAATAATTGATATGCATTTTCGGGATTGAGCTTTATCGTAGCTGTTTTGGTATTTGTATGAGCTAACGCCTCTGGCTGGTCTTATGTTGCGTGGTCGTAGCATAAACGCAGCCAGGCAAAAAGCAAACTAACCCGAAATTAAGCACTCGCGATTAAGTTGTAAAAATAGCAACGCTCTAACCAGCATTGTCGAGTATAAGAATAATAATTCAGATGGCTTCACCAAATTAATATTTGTGATAACAGCAACAAAAAGTTAATGCGCTGTTGACGCAGCCAACTGTCGTTCCAAAGTCAAAAGTATCATTTTTTAAAGAAAATATATAAACCATTACGGGGGTTGCGTACAGCCGCCATTGCTTTCTAAAAGTTTCTGTAGTTCCTGGCTACCTCTTACTTGGCTTGTTTTCTACGTAGGAACTAAACTTGCTCTCAATGAAAACAGCCAGCGAGCTCAAAAAGTTTTATTTGTTCAATTTTATGAAGTGCATCGAAGCAAAATTTCAAGGTCGTAAGTAGGAAAAACGCCAAAGTTACTTGACCTTAAGTACTTTCCGGAATAGTCTATTAAATATTAGGACCATTTTTATCGAGTTTTTCGTAGCTGAATGCCTATTTGTGCGACCTAAAGCCTCTGGTTGCGGGCATGTTGCTTGGTTTTGGCATATACGCAGTTGAACAGAACAAAGTAACCCAAAGCACCTTCAGTTAAACCTTATCTCTCATGGCTAGGGATTTAATATTTAACTCTCAATACAGAAACAACTGGTTGGATGATCATATGCTTCTCCAGAGGCGTTGGTTGCATCATTATCACCAGAATTATCTTAGCTACTGCCGTCAGTTTTCAACTACTTCTTTAATGCTTTTGTCTAAGCTTACATAACTGTATTCTTGATACAAGAATGACCACTACATAGCTTTGCCTACCCTACTAATTTTTAAATCTGGAAGCGACAAACGTCAGTCTTTCTTTTGCAAAATGTTGAAACAGGTGTAGCAGTGGAATTGTTTTTCTTGCTCTGGTCTATTGAGTCATAATATGCTGCAAAAAATTAAAAACGACGGCCTCTGGCATCAGACTAAAAGAAATAATTTGTTCACCACAAAAACGAGGTGATACTGCGTACGTTTGACTAAAGGTAGCATGTTACTGTAAAACCACAGTTATTATTAGTCGAAGTGGTGGTCGTTGTTGTTTGTGCATTTGAGGGTTGAAAGAATAGTTTGGCATTCCTTCTGGGGAACCCCAGATTTTTCACTGAGGGCTTCCGCTATGCTGTAAGATCAGTATAGCTTAAACTATGTGATCAGTGCATCGCTAGCCTCTTGCATTGCTATAAAAGCTTGTGACCACTGGGCTGTGACAGCATTATTGTTCTAGCAGTTGTTAGACTTAGTGCAACTGCGCAACCGCCACTCATTCATGAGTAATACGGTTTCGCAGAGTAGCCTACTGACAGACCATCCACCACAGTGGACCTAGTATAGGTCCCACAAGTGTGGCGGTCCAAGCTATGCGTTATTTAAAAGCCTCTAACTTCTCGTCGGTCACCAACTACACTGAAGAGACCTGATAGGTCGAAACAGTATCACAGGTCTGCAGCTTAAACTTATTTTACTAAACAGACTTGAGTGGGGGTAGCGTACCGGTTACGTCATGATTATGTCACTGTTGAAATGAATACGTCACAATTGCAGCCTTAAATATATTAATACTTGAAATAAATTAGACCAAAGGTTCCCAAACTTTTTTTGCTTCGCGGACCCCTTCTTTGCGAATCTGCTGCTTCTCGGTCCCCTTTTTGCAAATCTTCTATTTTGCGAGCCCCGATCATATGCGACACAACTATTGTCGTCAGACTCGTTTCCAACAACAATCGATACAAAACGGATATGAAGGATAGTTAAGCGGTCCCCCAAAAAGAAAAAAAAGGTCAGCACCTGTACTACTGCCGCGATTGCATCGCTCTCGCAACACTTCATCGTCAGTAGAGGGTTACTGTCAAAATTTCGCTTGAGAGGATTTTGCTACCTAGATCAAGCGTTGACTCATTGACTGACTGGGACGAAGCCACGGACCCAGTTTGGGAACCTCTGAATTAGATGGTTAAATATAAATTAAAATTATTGATGAAATGTGACATTTAATAATAAATTTACTTGAGCTTTTAATGAAAATATTTTACAAAAAGATGTAGCAATGCGAAGCCCGGTGCATTGCACCGACGGTAGTTACGGCCCTGGGTTAATTCCTTCTTTACAAAAGTCATTGTTACGAGCCTGGCTAAGGGTGTCTATCACAATCAATGCAACTACGCAAGAAAAGCTACCGCAAGTGCTCCACTCACGAAATCCATCAGAAATTGAACTCTGTTGCCAAACTAGAGTCTGAATTTGCAGCGCTACATGCGTAAACAGAAGAAAAAAGGTTCAGTATGTCCACGTCGTTTGCTAAGCGTACGTTATAAAAAAAGCCATTAAATAAGCTTATCCTTACCGGCAGGTGGTGTAATGGTTGACCAGTGGTTCTCACCTTTTTATACTTTTATCAACTCAGTTTACAGAATATACTCCAAAACACCTGTACTAATTAAGTGCTGATTTCCAAACAAGGTCTACGCCAACTAATTGAGCAATACTGTTGCTTTCCAACGGAAAACTGTCAATCAAGCAAGTTTTTCAACTGAAAAACTATCAGACGCTGGTGCCAAACACCATCAAATTGATAGTCATAGATCTATCTTGGCGCTAAGAAATAGAAGTGTGTAATGATGAACTATTTCTGCAGTCTCAGTAGTTTGGATATTTTAAGATAGCATTTTGCATTTCTTGCTGGAAATATAAGTTGCATTCTGAGCTTTCCCAATTGGGTAGGTGTTCTACCATTAGCTTTTTTGATCTTGAAATTTTCAAAAATTGAAGCAGCTGTAGCAGTCACTTAGAGATGCAAATAAACATTACAAGGCAGTTAAACGTGTTTTAAGCAAAATTAGGCTCTGCTTTTCCCCTTTTACAGAGCGGTAGCTGAAGTTGCTCAGGATACATCTTGAAGTAACGTCAGCAGTACTGCGTAAGATAGAGCCCAGGGTTTCGTGTTGCGCATAGTTGTCTTTGCTGTTATAGTTTATCGGCTTCATGAAGTTGTGTGAATTCCATCCGTTTATCTTCATGATGAAGTTGAATTGCTTTAGGTCCTTTGCGGCGATAGACAGTGAATTTCGAGCTGCAAGGTCTGTTTTGTTTCTTAATTAACTTCGGCGGTGCGACCAAACCGCATGTAAACACCACCACGGATGATCCGGCTCACTGTAAGGATCAAACACTTGTATTGAAATTTCACACTTGGTAAGTTACGTGGAGGACAAAATATGGAAGTGACTTTACTCGTTCATGATTCAAAAGTGCAATCAACTAAGCACAGAGCTGCTGTTGGCACAAGCTCATCAGCTCAACCTCAGCAAATACTTCCATGCAGATTCCTGCCAAACATCCTGGGAATTTCTATAAAAGGTTATCAGCAAAAATGACTCATCGTAAGAAATTCAGAGTCCCTCCCTACCTTTTGGGCTCACTGCACCGAGGTACTAAGCTACCACTGACGAGAACGTAAAAAATGAGATAATAAAAAACGATTTTCTTGACATACAAATAGAAAAAACATAATCGCTTCGCTACATTGACACACATACATTCAGCTCAAAAACCAACGAACACTCGGACGCATGCAATACGCTATTACGCTCTAGAACTTATTCGTCGGCGTCTTTATCCCAATCGCCGCTCTGTTTAGGGGGTTTAGGTCCTCCTGCAGCTTTAGCCATAATAATTTGGTCCACGCGAAGTACAGTGACCGCTGCATTGGTAGCCAGCCTTAACGCCCAGTATTTGACCAGATAAGAATCAAGAATACCTTCTTCGACTGCATCAAGAATATCGCCAGTTTCAACATCAACACCTTTACTGCTTCCTCCATCCTCCTGTAAAGAATGAAAACAAGTTTACCGTTTAGAGAGATTGCAGCTGAGGTGTGGAACCTGTGGATCAAACTGCGCTTCATGACCGAATGCTTTTGAATTGACTACCAGCAATGCGATTTGCGGTAACTTAACACTACGTTTAAAATAGGCCATTTTGATGAAACAGAAACAAAGTTAAAGAGCGATTTGGACATTTCCAACACAGTTATAGTACCAAATGAGTCCAATTCAAAATTAATCTAGCAAACAATAGACCTTTCTAGTAGTCATCACTGACAGTTGATATATGGTAACAGTCGGATATTTCATGTGGCCAAAAATGCAGCTATTTATGAATTTTACTAATGGTAGGAATGTATTGGTAGCACGAGTGCAATCTGGTGTTAAAATCAAGTGAGAATATTAAACCTGGTGCAAGTTTTAGCCTACAGTAAGAAGTTGCACGTTTGGAGCGCCTACGCCAGCAACTAAACAGACTTCCGCTTGCACAGTATGCAGAGGAAAGTTAATCTGAAATTCTTTTATGATGAACAACTTCCAATACAAAACGTAAATTTTTTTCGGTCAAAAAGCAATAAAAGTTTTAACAATCGGTACACCTGAGGTTCATTCCCCTTGTCGAGTCATACCAAGACTTTAAAAAAAGGTATTCACAGCTTCCCTGCTTAGCGCTCGGTATTTGGGGGAGGTTGTGGAGAACAAGCCGGCAAGCTCGCTTGTTGCCCTTTGGCAAGGCACTTAACGGGACGCATCCACCTTTATTTAAAAGACAGGTGGCCCAGTTTTCCCTCAGAAGAGGTTGGTGGCAGAAAGGGGATTCGACCATAACACAAATGCCATGTTATAAAAATGCAGATATCTGCTGCGGCGATCCCTAATCGGGAATA
The DNA here is from genome assembly GCA_963675345.1 of Trididemnum clinides. NCBI lineage: Eukaryota > Metazoa > Chordata > Ascidiacea > Aplousobranchia > Didemnidae > Trididemnum > Trididemnum clinides. The sequence goes on from OY776293.1 coordinate 9,301,062, forward strand.
AGCCAAAAGACAAAGAAGGATAACGGGCATTCTAGCAATAACAATACAAACTATAAGTTGGGATGGTGAAAATAAAGGTGTTCACCGAACACGTCTTAACAAGAGCCTGCTGGGCATTCACCTAGCTAGTGATGGGAATACCGCAGAGCAGTTTGAATTTTATAACTGAATTGAATTCGAAGACCGCTTCCTCTTGCCTACTTTTGATTGGGTTTAGGGTGTGAATCCGTTACATGTTGCGCTTCCATTCCAGGAGAGTAGAAAAGTACACAAAAAGACAAACAATGAGTGAGCAACTTCTTTTTACACAAAGCTCAATAAAAGATCATTTTTCCTACTGTAGTAACTAAGGCAAGGGTGTCAAACATCCGGCCCGCGACGTATAAATTTGTGGCGCGCGTAAAAATTTTGTGGCACAGTGCGAATGCCCGGTATCTGAATGTGGTCTTCGGAAAGTTGTTCTCAAAAAGAAAAAGATGTTGTAAGTTGAAATTTCGTGAAAACTTAGCCATGAAGTAATGGTCGTCGACAACTGATATAATTCGCGGGAGGCACTACAGGTGATGGTAAAAGAGATAATGACCTTTGCAGATCAGCACCATTTCGAGCTTTTTCATGTTCGTTCCCCGCAGAGGCAGTGATCTCCAGATAATGCCGCAACTGTGGGCCGCCAAATTTGATCACGTGGTTTCCTGTGCCGGCAGTCAATAAAATTCGGGGACCACTGATATGCAACCTTGCCTACTTAAAATCTTTTTTCAACGGAGTCTGCCCCGTATAAAATCTAGGCGTGCAAAGGTGGCCCACAGCACTAAATGAGTTTGACACCCCTCAACAAAGGTCATAAAGAAGAAGCTGCCGAACGAAACACAGTACCATTAAATTTACTATATTAAAAATTAGCCACTAACACTAGAACAGAAGCGGTCAATTGAACTGTTTTGCATTTTCAAAAAAATCCTACGATTTTTGCGCCCTGGTGTCTGCAGCACCAGGTCAGTCCGCTTGCAAACCGACAACTTTGCCTTAGTTTCAGATGTGTAGAATAGGTTTGTGGACAACTGCATATCTTGCTAAATACCTTGGTCATATATAACAATAGATGAACAACTCTTTCCAACAAAAGCTCGTTGCAGGTTTACGCAGTATATGCGCAAATAAAGCCGGATAAATTTGGTACCAAGTTCTGGTTGGCTGTAGACGTTGAAACAAAATATATAGGGTGTCCCAAAAAATGCGTACACTCTTTGAATCATTTTAACTTAATCAAGTTATTAATTTAGAATTGTAAATAAATTGATACAAGAAAAAAAAATACACATTTAAAGAATTTGAGACAAAAAATATACAAAACATTAATATGTGATAGATATAACACTTGGGGCAATTAAAAGTGTTCACATATTGACGAGTTTACATAAGTACTCAAACTGGTTGCCGTACTGTTCAATACGCTTTTTATATTTTGAAGTAATGGACCTAAAAACGTCCAGCAACATTTTCTCCGGCATTTGACCACATTCTTTTTCAATTGCTACTCTCATTTTAGCAATTGTTTGAGATTTCCTGCTGCAAACTTTGTCATTTGGAAACCGTCACACTACAAGAAATCCACAGATGTCAAATTTGGTGAACTAGATGAATATCTAACTGTACATCTTCTTTCAAACCATCTGTTTCGTATACTTTTATTCAGACAAGTTCTCACATCGCGATGAAAGGGGGAGGTGCACCACCTTTCTAACAGTAAAACCCGGCATCTCGAAATCATTCTTGCTGGCGCGGTATAACAAATTCTTGTAACAAATGGATATAGTGTGTGTACATTTCTTTGGGACACCCTGTTACAACTGACAACTTCTTCACCTCGTACGGCCTGGCCAAGCAATTGCGACAGAAGAAGACGAGCACAATGGGAACGATCAACAAAGTCAGAAAAGAGCTCTCTTCATCAGCAAATACAACATAAGCAACACGGTATTCAGGTGTGCTTATGAAGACAAATAATGTAGCCACGCCATCTGCCAATGCAAGCCAAAAAAATGCGTGTGTTCATAGATCTCTCCATATGCCTGTTGGTGTCGACTCGTCAAAAAAACGAAAGCCAAAGACGATTGAGTTTTACAATGAAACTAAATGTGGAGCAGATCAAATGGCTCGTCAATATTCAGTAAAAACGGGTATACGCCGGTGGCCAGTTGCTGTTATTTTATATCTTTGATTTGGCTTCTATCAATGCGTTAGTTTTACATAAAGAAAGAACGGGGGACTCTATATCACGGCGAGATTTTATTTTCAAACTGGCGACTGAACTCAGATAAGATTATCTAGCAGAAAGAAGACCCAGAACAAGTGCATCCGAACAAGATCAAGCAGAACCAATAAGAAATTTCTGAAACCGAAACAGTGTCAAGTCGCTGCGAACTGTAAACAAAACAAAGCTATGAAATGCTGTCATAAATGCGACAGCATTGTGTTTGGCAAGTGCATAGCCTACAATTTGATCCAATGTGTCACATGAGTAAAAGAAATGAATTTGCTAATGCAAAGTGGCAAAATGGGATGTAAGTTTCAAACTAAAAGTAAATAAAACAAATTTTCTTAGGAAATAGTTATTACCAAGAAAGTGTCACAGGTAAACTTGATTCAATAAATTACGCAGTTTGACCTCTTTGATCGAAAATTAAACCCCAGAAGACGTACGGTCAAAATGATCGCTGTTGGCTGTTCGCGACAATCGAAAACCTTGGCTGTTCTAGCATTATAACAATTTTGAATCGCAACGATAAAGCTGAGAAACGTTGACACAAACCGTGTTTGAAGCATTGGTTGTTCTAGTACATTAAGTTTTGGATAACATCTCCCAACTTTCGTTGTTGCTGCTACTCGACCCCTTCCGAAGAATGGGGGCATGGCGAAAGACCATGGAGCCCCAGACGCCGGGCAACTCCCCAGGGCCTGGACCAGAGGTCGTAGAGACAGAAAATCGCCAAAGAGCAAGTGGCGCAAAAAGTCCGTAGCTGGACAGTGCAGAATGAGATGTGAGGTGTCCTGGGACGGATGTCTGCAGGCGCTGCAAGATGGATTCTCGATTCTGCCAATCATAGAGAGATAAAGAGTTTAACAGTAGGCTGTGTCCGTCGCAGCGAAGACGAGAAAGCACACAGCGAGCATGACGAGGGAGCAAAAGTTCCTCAGTGGAAATCGAGGGAACCTGTGTGTCGAAAAATTTAGATGAGACAATACGCATCCGGTCCGAGAAACGAAGAGTGGATACGTGCAATAAAATAGAGACAACGGATTCCAGAAGGCATCAGTAGCGCTCTCCGTCTAGCCAGCTCATCAGCCGCGTCGTTCTCTGTGAGAAACGAATGTTCGGGGACCCATTGTAGCCTGATAGAAAAGAAGGATAGAGAAGACAGTTCCTGCAGATCTAAAAACGTCCAGCAACATTTTCGAAGACCGCTTCCTCTAGCCTAGTTTTGATTGGGTTTACGGTGTGAATCCGTTTCGTGTTGCGCTTCCATTTCAAGAGTAAAAAAGTACAAACAACAGCACGCGATGAGTGACACGCAACTTCTTTTTACACAAAGCAATTCCTCTGCGCGGGACAAGAGTTCGTTTTGGCTGGCAAAGGTTTAGTCAAACTAACGGCAGTTAAATGATCATTTATCATACTGTAATAACTAAGGTCATAAACAAGCTGTCGAACAAAGCCCAGAGCCATTAAATTTACCTTATTAAACAACAGCCATTAACGCTGGAACAGCCGAAGCGGTCAATTGAACTGTTTTGCATTTTCAAAGTAACATATTTTCGCTTATGCGTAAAATGAGTTGTCATAAAACTTTGTGACTTTTCCTAAATACTGCTTCTGCGTAATCCACGGAAATTGTAAGTCGAAATCCCCACTCACTTAATCTCTTCGGAGAGGATTGTCCCGAATAGCCAAATGCAGTCATGTTGACCGCTACAAAAAAGCATAACAAAAATCTCTTTGTGACTGTAGAGTTGTGAAAATGCGCAAAGACGGCAGGATATCTCTAATTCACAAAATCATCTGCAGCTTGGTCTCGTGTTGCGTACAAATGTGAAACGCAACTTTCAATGAGAACAATACGATGTTAATTTTGGTGGGAAAGTAAGCTGCCAAAATCAGCACATTGTCCGCGGAAAAAAGACTGGCGCAAACGAGCAGAAGTTTACCAATGCACATTTGTTATTTTATGTCTGTTTCAGTAGTAACTATAGCTGATAATTATTTCAAAAATAATGTCTGGTCAGCGGACAAAAAGATTAAGAAGAGAGCAAGTGCTAGTTACGCTAAAATTGCTCGTTGAGGAAGATTCAGGGAAATGCTTCTGACTGGGAGTTATCTGTTTCGAAAGAGCTGAGCAGTGAAGATGAGATAAAAAATGCTCCAGATCTTTGTCACAAGTGATGCTACTACTTTTCCTGTAACGTTTAACAGCAATTAACCTCCGGTGAGTTCGAATCCAAACATAGATAATAGAACCGCAAACGACGGAACCAAATGGGCGTTTATAGGTTTTGGTTCTCAAAAAAAAGGAGACAAGCTACACACAATGTACTCACAGAACAATCGAGTCTATCCAGGCGGAGCCGACAAATGTCAGATTTACCTTTGGGTGCCTTACGATCACTGCTGGATCGTCACATAATTTCTCATATACAAAACTGTACAAATATGGAACCTCGAAAAATAATCTGTAATGAAGACAGAAGCGTGTCGTGTTTTGAGCTTCTGGCTTTTGTAGCATTGGTTTGTGTGCGGGGAGCATACGGAGTGAAGAATATTCCTTTATACTGCTTCTCGAATAAACAGTGGAGGTGTCATTTTTTCCAGAGACTATGACTAGAAATCCCTTATAAAGAGATCCTACGATTTTTGCGCCCTGGTGTCTGCAGCACCAGGTCAGTCCGCTTGCAAACCGACAACTTTGCCTTAGTTTCAGATGTGTAGAATAGGTTTGTGGACAACTGCATATCTTGCTAAAAACTCGGGGCAAACATTGCAATAGATCAGGGGTGGGCAATTGTTTTGGCTTGCGGGCCGCATCGCGGTCACGAATGCTAGCTGAGGGCCGCACTGTTTAACGAACGCATTGGGAGGGCCGCATTGAAGATTCAAGAAGTGGTCGAGGACTGCATTCACCATTCATAAGTGGGCGAGGGTCAGTGCTTAAAATCTTGCAATAGCTGTACGCAAAGCAAAAGCTTGCGTTCACTTGAAATTTTGCGTGATCACCTAACGATGTCTCATTTCCACTAGTGAAAATGATGGTGTCTCTAAACAAAAAAAAAGAAAAAAAGGTCATTACCCCTGGATTTGATGGAAAATGCGTCAGTGCAAACCAACGGTTGCTTTTTTAATGTTAGCTCCTAAAGTCTTTGGCTCTGTAATACGGCAAGTGTTCCTCCCCTTGTTATCTTAACTCATACATATGCAAGTTTCAAAACGTGTTCGCAGGCCGCACAAAATGCTCTCGGGGGCCGCATGCGGCCCGCGGGCCGCTCTTTGCCCACCCCTGCAATAGATGAACAACTCTTTCCAACAAAAGCTCGTTGCAGGTTTACGCAGTATATGCGCAAATAAAGCCGGATAAATTTGGTACCAAGTTCTGGTTGGCTGTAGACGTTGAAACAAAATATATAGGGTGTCCCAAAAAATGCGTACACTCTTTGAATCATTTTAACTTAATCAAGTTATTAATTTAGAATTGTAAATAAATTGATACAAGAAAAAAAAATACACATTTAAAGAATTTGAGACAAAAAATATACAAAACATTAATATGTGATAGATATAACACTTGGGGCAATTAAAAGTGTTCACACATTGACGAGTTCATATAAGTACTCAAACTGGTTGCGGTACTTTTCAATACGCCTTTTATATTTTGAAGTAATGGACCTAAAAACGTCCAGCAACATTTTCTCCGGCATTTGACCACATTCTTTTTCAATTGCTACTCTCATTTTAGCAATTGTTTGAGATTTCCTGCTGCAAACTTTGTCATTTGGAAACCGTCACACTACAAGAAATCCACAGATGTCAAATTTGGTGAACTAGATGAATATCTAACTGTACATCTTCTTTCAAACCATCTGTTTCGTATATTTTTATTCAGACAAGTTCTCACATCGCGATGAAAGGGGGAGGTGCACCACCTTTCTAACAGTAAAACCCGGCATCTCGAAATCATTCTTGCTGGTGCGGTATAACAAATTCTTGTAACAAATGGATACAGTGTGTGTACATTTCTTTGGGACACCCTTTTCACACCTATAGTAGTATTTTAGAATAAATTTTCTTTCTTCGAAGTTAAGTCTGACTATCATTTTTTACACATTTAAAACAATAAAATTCTAATAAAAAACTACGTTTGCAATTATTTTTAATGTGTACACATCTTTTTGGGACACCCTCCAATGTGTCACACGAGTAAAAGAAATGAATTTGCTAATGCAAAGTGGCAAAATGGGGTGTAAGTTTCAAACTAAAAGTAAACAAAACAAATTTTTTTAGGAAATAGTTATTACCAAGAAAGTGTTACAGGTAAACTTGATTCAATAAATCACGCAGTTTGACCTCTTTGATCGAAAATTAAACCCCAGAAGACGTACGGTCAAAATGATCGCTGTTGGCTGTTCGCGACAATCGAAAACCTTGGCTGTTCTAGCATTATAACAATTTTGAATCGCAACGATAAAGCTGAGAAACGTTGACACAAACCATGTTTGAAGCATTGGTTGTTCTAGTACATTAAGTTTTGGATAACATCTCCCAACTTTCGTTGTTGCTGCTACTCGACCCCTTCCGAAGAATGGGGGCATGGCGAAAGACCATGGAGCCCCAGACGCCGGGCAACTCCCCAGGGCCTGGACCAGAGGTCGTAGAGACAGAAAATCGCCAAAGAGCGAGTGTCGCAAAAAGTCCGTAGCTGGACAGTGCAGAATGAGATGAGAGGTGTCCTGGGACGGATGTCTGCAGGCGCTGCAAGATGGATTCTCGATTCTGCCAATCATAGAGAGATAAAGAGTTTAACAGTAGGCTGTGTCCGTCGCAGCGAAGACGAGAAAGCACACAGCGAGCATGACGAGGGAGCACAAGTTCCTCAGTGGAAATCGAGGGAACCTGTGTGTCGAAAAATTTAGATGAGACAGTACGTATCCGGTCCGAGAAACTTAAAGATTGGATTCGAGAAATAAGAGAGACTACAAGGGATTCCGGAGGGCACGAGTAGCGCTCTCCGTTTGGCCAGCTCATCAGCCGCGTCGTTCTCTGTGAGAAACGAGTGTTCGGGGACTCGTTGTAGCCTGAGAGAACAAGATAGAGAAGACAGTTCTTGCAGATCTGCCAAAGAGATTAAGGTAAACCGAAAGATGGAGAGACAAGGTGGCGAAAACAGCGAAAGTCAGAGGCAATGAGAAGTGACAGACTTGTTGGTGCTGCCAAAACCAGCAAAGAGCTTGCAGAATGGGGCAGGCTTTAGCGGAAAATCTTGAGCATACTGGGCCTGCCGAAAAGGAAAGAGTGGCCTCAGTGCCACAAAGAGAGCAATTGGCAAGTACGCCAGAACTGCCTTTGCCAAAAGGAAAAGGAACAGAGCGTCTGTCGAGAGCAGCAAATCGTGAGGGGAGAGAGAGAGTCAAGGTGAACGAGAGCCGCATCTTAGCGAGAGAGGTGAGGATCAGAGCGGGAGCATGGAGAGAAAAGAATTGACTCCACAGTGAAGGAAGGTAGATACCAAGGAAAAGTGGGAGGGCAAACAAAGAGAACTTCCCCAGGTGAAGTAGAAGGAAGCACGAGCGGGTGAGTGGACGCAAAAACTCTCAAGGATGATCTGCAGAGTCTTGGTTTTACTTCACATCTGGCCAAACCTGAAATGGGAAAGGAGATTGTGAGACGAAGGGCCCGCTCATAAGATGATAGAGCGAAATTGGGTCAAAGCGACTCGCAGGGGAGGTAGAGAACCCTCAGAGAGAAGTGGAATAGGAAAGGACGAGAGGCAGCTGGAGATGGCGTAACTAGCCGTGCGGTAGAGGCATCCAATTTGGTAATATTGGTAGTGCTTGGGAAAGAAAATCATCCGGGTGAAGTATAAATGAGAAGGGCCGCAGAAAAGCTTTATACATAAGAGAAAGGGACTCCTTAGAGAGGCCCCTTAGGAAGTAGAGATACAGCGAAAGGCCTTCAGACGAGGAAAAAACTTGGTCTTCCGCAAAGGTACACGTTTGAAAAAGGAAAGAGTGTGGTCGAAGGTGACCCCAAAAAAAGTTGGAATATGTTGAAACGAAGGAGGGAGTTGAATAAGAGGAGGTGGGGCTAGAGGCTAGCTTGGTGGGAATCTACTGAGAGGAAGTAGGCCTTACATTTGCTCGGATTGAGAGGAAAACACTAGTACTCAAGACCAGCGCTCCAGTCAAATCAGAGCTCCTTGTGTGGCCTCCACCGCAGTGGGAATCGAGGGGGAAGAGGACCAGATGGCCAGATCGTCAGCGTAAAGAGAGCAGCTGACGGAAGAAGGCAGAAAACCAGTGAGATCATTGAAGAGAGAAAACAGTACGCGGCCAAGAACGAATCCTTGCGGAACACTTTGACGGACTCGAAAAGAACGACCTTTATGATTTTGATAAACCACGCAAGCACACCCATCAAAAAGGAAAGACTGAGTCCAACGAGCAAAGCAAGCAGGGAGGCCAGCCGAGATAAGTTTGTGGAGAAGAGCGGGAAGCCAGACAAAATCGAAAGCTTTAGAGAAATCAATAGTGTCGAGGATTGTCCGAGAGCCTGGCCTGGGTTTGTTACACCGATCCAAAATAAACTGAGAAAGATGAAGAATTTGATGGAGAGTAGACCATCCAGGGCAGAAACCGGCCTGGCGGGGAGAGAGAATGGCATTAGACTCCAGAAAGAAGAGTACAAGAGATAGAATGATGCGTTGAAAAGCTTTGAGACGCAGGAGGTGAGAGAAATAGGTTGGGTGGAAGCAGGGGAGTCGAGAGGCTTTCCCATCTTATGGATGGAAAAGATAGATGTCATCCAGATGGAAGGAAAGGAATGCAAAGTCCAGGAGAGATTGAAAATGTGAAGAAATCCATGCCAGAGCGAGGAAGTGCTTTAGTATGGGATAGGCAACTTTGTCTGAGCCATTGGCAGTGGACGAGGAAAGGTTTATGGCAGCCGCAAGAAATTCAGCGGGGGAGAAAGGGGAGCAAAAGGACGACTGAGACTCCTCAGGACACGTGGCTCGGCGGAGCTCGGAAAGGTGACCCCTGGCTCTGCGTAGCAGAGCCTTTGGCTGGAAGACAGAAAACTGGGATCACAGGTAATCGGCGAAGACCAAAGCCGACTCTTTGGCAGAGGAACAGTTGAGAAAGCTAGAAGAGGAAGATGAGAAGAGCCAGCGACAGAACCAAGGGGAGAGTGCACAGATTCAGGATTAGATTTAGGTGAGAGAGAAGAGCAAGTCACCTGCCATGCCTCAGCCTTGGCGATGACAGACGAGGCATGACGGGAAGCGAAGATGTAAGCCTGACAATCTTCATCGCTTCTGTGAGCAGCAGCGAAAGCCCTACGTCTTTCACTAACCGCTTCTTCCATTGCAGCGGACCACCAGGCTTTGGGTTGGCGTTTGATGCGGCCGAAAAGAATGGAAGACCAGGCCGCATTCAGTGCCAGAGAAGTAGAGAGCAGGAGCAGAAGCAAAGTCATCCCAACGACCTTTCTGAAAGTTGAAGAAAGGGGGACGTTTGTTGGGGCAAGAGACCGGAGAAAGAGGGACAGTTAGTAGAATTGATAGGTGATCAGAACCCAGGTCCTAAAGCCCCTCCCAGGAGCAAGAAAGGGCAAGAGAGGAGGGAGCAAAGGAGATGTCAAGGGAGGAGCGATGGAGAAGAGTAGGTTATGTCAAGGTCATTGAGGGGAAGGTCAGAGGAGATGACCCAATCGAATACTTCCTTGCTACGGGGGTCAGAAGTAACTTTGAAGTTTGAGAGGAGGTGATGGCAATTGAATTCCCCTGAAATGAAGAGATTCTTGGAGGAGGAAAAAATAAAGGCAAAAAGGTGTCGGTTCTGCTATCCGTCAGAGAAAAGCAAATAGGGGGAGCATAAACATTAAAGAATAAGAGCAAGGAGAAGTTGTTTAGTGAGATGTGAACCCCTACATAATCAGGGTAGGCGTCAAGTGAAGAAAGAGTGGAGGTGGAGAGCTTTAGAGAAGGATAAGCCCTGCCTGACGAAAATGATGATACTTTCGCTAGCGTGCGTGGTATCGGGAGAGAGAATGCCAGACCGGGAGTGGGTGCAATCAAATGGCAGGACAGAGAATTCAGGAATGCGGAAAGAAGACGAATTAAGGTTAGATTCGTGGATACAGATAAGATCAACAGGATAAGACAAAATAAAACATAATTGTTCAGTGCTCCTAGATCGAAGACCTCCAGCATTTCATTGAAAAACTCTGAGGGAGTCAGGAGGGGGGAAGAGAAAGCAGGAGGTATCAAAAAACAGCCAGGAATATGAGGCGGTGCTGAGGATACACAGGGAGAAAATACCAAGTGGGCAGAAAAGGGATAGGTTTGAAGGTGAGAGTGGGGCAGGAGTGCTGCATTAGCAGAGAGGGAGAGCCAGATGGGCCAAATAGCACAGTGGAGATATAGAAGCTGAAGGAGTTCGAAAAGGAAGTCACAGTGTTTGTAGGTGTGGGATCTGCAGAAGCACCAATCAACTGCCTCAACGTGGTAGTGTGGTCTCCGACCCCGTTTGGGATGGGTCGAAATGGCTGTTCGCCTTTCCGAGGGTCCCAGCTACCCAGGGCACTCCGCTCCTATCTCGTACCTGATGACTGGCGTATAGCTTGGAGATCACTTCAGTCGGTTTGAAACCAGCGTTTTCGGCCAAGGCACGCGGAACAACTTCAAGAGCTTGAGCGTATTTCTTGATCGCGTACTGCTCTAAGCCTGGACAAGATTCTCCGTACTTGGCAATCCGAATTCCGAGTTCAATCTCACAAGCTCCAGCTCCTGGAACTTGCCGAGCATCCTATAGATAAATGGATTTGTACTGTAAGTCACGTACTGCCTACTTACAGATATAAAAGCACCATTGGTATTCATCAGAAAGTGCATCCGGGATTTAAAGAGCTGCGATGCTCCAACACAACATCTTAGCTGAAAGGGAGGAAGTAGTGGTAGATATACAGCCAGTACAGCATTTAAACAACATTGATATGTTATTCTTAACCGTTTAGCAAATACGAAGCAAAACAGAAGACTGTTAGAAATCCATAAATATACGTCTAATGGCAACAAACGCACAACAAAGCAAGATAGAAACGAAAAAATAGTTGCAAAGCGTTGTTACGAAGAGATTCAATGATCCTTCTTCACACTAACAACTAGCAAGTGCATGTAAAAGTCAAAATACAGGGTGTTTCACAATAGCTGGAACAAAGCGGCAGCTTCTAAAATCTTTCCAAATGACTTCATTCTTTCTCAGTTTTCAGATTGTCGTAGGGAAACAAATAACATTGTTATAAGTTAAATGAAAACTAATCTAATCATGCTTTTGGTCAATGGAGCAAAAAATCTTTTGGGTGAAGACAAAGTACAAAACCAAGTCTTTCAAGCTTGTTCCAGTAAGGTACAGAAAAAAGTTTAACCTCAACACATTTCCAAAAAAGTCAGAATTTCAAGTTGGTCAACAACTTGTGGAGATCATAGAGTGACGGGCTTCTCAAGATGGTGCTCCTCTTCACACTGCTAATGTCACCATGGCCTGACCCCATGGCTTTTTGGGAGCGTCTAATCTTCCACAGGCTTAAGTGCAATGGGAACCTCGCTCGTCTGACCTAAATCTCCAGATTTCTTCATGTGGAAGTTTTTCAACCACAACATCTATGAGAATAACCAACGCACCACTGTTGCTTTGGTAGCTGCCATTACTGCGAAGATCCAGGCAATACACAGAAGGAATGTAAGCGTGGTATCAACAACTTTGCACGAGGCTTTCAAGAATGCTTTTGACTGAACGAGGATATCTGAAACACGTACTTGGGACTCTTCTTTACATATTACTTCAAATTTGAGAATAAACGTTTTCAGATTCTAAAATTTTATTCTTATATCTTTCAATAAATATAATCATCATTATGGTATCACTTAAGATCCTTGATTTGTACCCGATCGTTTTGTTTCAATAATTGTGAAAAACCCTGTATTGTACGACGTGACATAAATTGTATGAGCATACTGCCTATGTTCATTCCAACCAGTTTTGAAACATCACGCAAAACCGAAAATCTGCACTGAAGTGAACGGACATCTACTGACCAAAACAAGAGAGGTATTTATCAATTATCGCAGACTTCACACACGTATCTGTAAAACTTACTCTCGTTAAAACTTTGAAGTTATTAACTCCATCATCAACAGCACGTTCCAGATCGTCCATAATGTTTTCAGTAGCAGCGCGTAAAGCTAAAGTACAGATCTTGCTGTTGCCTCCTTCAGGCGCGTGTTCGAAAATAACAACGTTTTTGTCACCGATTTCATCTTGTCGCACCGCAGCACAATGGCCAATTTCTTCAGCAGTTGGAGGAGTCTGCAACACATAAAAAATAACTCCTTTCTTAAATAGTTTTTGACGACTCCCTGCTACGAACTTCACAATCTGCACTGTTCAATCTGCGGTCAACGAGCAGAAATTTCGCGGCGACTTTACAAGGACTAGTTGATTTCGTTGATTTAGGGTGCAATAAGCAATTTTCAAGTCAAATCAAAAACGTTTTTATCTATGGATACACTAAGCGTTTTTCGATTTTCTTTTGAAAATTCAATTTTATTACTTTTGCACTGAATTACTATCATCTATGAACGAACAATTTATTTGCATAAAAGTTGCAGTCAAAGCCGTTTCAAGCAACCTAAGATGCGAAAATCCGCCCGTCTAAAATGCTTAATGGAGATTAAATTTTTATAATTTTGGCTAAACGTAATTCGTGACGTAGTAAAGTGGCTTTCCGCAACAGAAACATAATTCGCGGCAAACATAAAACTTAATCAAACCTACCAGTCTGGGTAGCACTGTCCCGTTTACAGTTTTGCTTAGACGACGAAGATCCCACTTTGAATTGAGTCGGACAACCATGATTTTGTATTTGTTGGCAAAGTGAAGAGCGAGATCAGACACCTTTCCTCCAGAAACGATCACATTTACACCAGTTTCGACTATCTTTTTTACTTGCTGTAAAAGTAGAGTATTAGTCAAATGCATATTTAGAATAGAATAAAACGCTTATAATGAAGCAGTGCTGAAAGAAATAGGTAGTCAATTCTTTTGAGACTGATTACACCCGTTTAACTGATAAGTGCTAATTTTGCCGAGTTGTAATTCTCCCACTTCTCTAGCCACGGCCATTACAGTAAACACAGGACAGAAATATGAAAAAAGCAAATGGGCGAACATAAAAAAACATTGCTTATTGTACACCAAGCAGGTGCAGTTAACGAACGTGAGATCGGAATGAATATCAATAGCTTTCACCTCATCCATTAAATTTTCCTCTCCCGTACTGAAGTCAAGAAGTTCTTTTGCATTGTTGATTAAAACTGTACCCTTCGTTTCAGTGTTGAGCATATCAAATGGACAAGAATAAAGAGCAATTTTTGCATCCTTTACACATTTCAGATCACCTATACCCAAACAATTACGATATAAATTCACAAACATAGCAAATAAACGTTGCACATTGTATTACTGGCAACTTTAACGTACTTCCCTTGCGATTAATTTTATCGCAAAGCACATATTCAGTAGGAGCAGGAGCAGGAGCAGGAGCAACCTTTAAAGCATAGCAACGTGTTTGAAGCTTCTGCTACTAGAAACACAAGACCTTGGAAATCGGACAAGTGACAGTCCTTCCATTTGGGAGAAATTTGCTAGAATCACAGTTTGGGGTTGATCGTAGCCATCCATTTAGAGCAAAGGTCAGGTCGGCGAAAACTTACACAAAACAGTTCTAATCGGTCTCCGAAAGTCCACGCTAATCTTTCGCTTATAGAATTAATTATGTTGCCGTTATTATACCGTACATAATCTATTGGCAAAAATATGTTCGATTTTCATGTGACCACTGAACAAGTCGTTAATTCTTTACCATTTGGCTGGGTAGCTATCACCTTCCTAAATTCAAATCGTTGGCTACTGCTGTAGAATGTTGAGTACTTGTCGATTTTACAGCAAATTGCCACAAGCCTTACTTTCACACTCGCGCATAAAGAGCATTCCATTGACAACTGATGACGACATGACTCCTGAACCAATCAGCTTCGCCACTCGAACATTGTCAACATTGAAGGCGATACGCTCAGAAGGAAGAATCGATACTGAGAGAAAAAGTAAATGTTGGTCACTTTGTCATAAGCAATTGCACTCTAGTATGTTCAGTCAGCTTCTTACTGCAAGCTTTCGAAATCAATTTGGAGAGAAAATCTTCATAGCCGTATTGCTTGCTAGCCAGAGAAGTACGTAGAGCCTTTGATATTGCATCAGGATCTCTTAGATTTTCAACGGTCGAGCAAATTAGATCTGTATATAAAACACTAACAATAACACGTTTCTATGCACCTTGCAAACTTATATTGAGCAGCTTAAAAGCTATCTAAAACTATTCACAAGTGTCTTATCCACACATATAATGTATACAAAAGTTGTGTGCCATTAAAGTTTTTTCTCTTGTCCGCTTCTGTTATTTGTGTGTACTGAAAAGCACTGGCAATCGAAAAAAAGATCAATCAAGTTACCTGGTAAAAATTCTATTGCTTTCTCACAAGCTTGCTCGTAGCCTTCGATAACTTCAGTAACGGAAAGACCCATGCGAAGTAGCTCTTCAGCTAATTGAAGCATCATTCCTGGAAAAAAATGATGGTACAAATATCTGAATATAACCTGGGTCAATTTTACATTATAAGGTAAAAAACAGGGCTGCGAAGTCGGACTTGTAGAGAGTCGGGAAGTTTTAGCTGGGAGTTGGAGTCGGAATTTTGTATCCGACTCCGACTCCTTAATGACCAGTTTCAGAGGCCAGATAGGAATGACATTAGAGCATATGTCACAGCATTTGGTGATGACTGAAAAGGGGAGGAACAACAGCAGCTATGAACAGTAAGCACAGGGGAAGGTTGTCTTTCTCTTTCCTAAACTGATTCCTGGTTTTTATGATAACATGGTGAAATTAATTCTGCAGTAAGTACTAGGTAGGGTATCATCCATTAACCTTTCCTCACGATGATTTGTCACATTTTTTCCTAAAATTGTGATAGGAGGTTAATGAGAATGGACAAATGAAATAACAGACGATATTTTTTTGAGGGGAGGGGAGGAGCACAAAGGAAAAAGAAAATATATAGCTTGAAGTGGCAACTCTACCATGACAGATTTAAAAGTGCTCATACGCTGGTAGATGATCATGAGCACAAATAATACCATTATATATTTAATATATATATATATATATATTTATACGTGTTTGTGTGCATATATACATAAAACTGGGTGAGTGTATGTGTGAGTATATTTATCATACAAGTGAATGTTTCATATCGAAAATAATATACATGATAAATGCTTGCTGAATAGGTGTGGGAGGCTGGTATATGGATCTGCAGAATAGATTTCACATAGAGGTTAAGGGGTCGGGAGTTGGGAGTCGGAGGAATCAAAGAAGTCGAAGTCGGCATCCTAGAATTCTAGGATTCGGAGTAGTACCCTATACCATCCGACTTCGCAGCCCTGGTAAAAATGTCAACAATGTAAAGCAGAAACCTAGTTTAAATTCTTCAACAATAAGCAAGTTTTTTTCACCAAGTGCTGACGTAACCCAAAAACAGTCTACTTTGAGATGAATTCCAATTCGTCAACTTGTTGATAAATCTCTTTATTAGGATTGAGGCAAAATGTAAAGCCAAACGATCTAGATTCACACTACGAATTCTTTTAAAATGATGCTCGAGAAAAGCAGGATGCTCACCATCAATGGTAATTTCAACTGGAATGTACCTAAAACGTGCCTCTTACGATACCTTAGCAGTTAGAAGCTGTTTTACTATTCTAACCTAGCGAAGCAAGTTGCGATAGGCATCACAAATTCATTCTTGATTTGATTCCCATACATGTTAAATCTGGCTGTTATGAGAGAAAACAATAAGTTGCAAGTAAATCAACATAAGTACAAGTATACCTGCAAATATCAAAACAAAATTTGTTCCGTCGCCCACTTCTTGCTCACACATTTGAGAAGCAATTACGATCATTTTAGCGGCTGGATGTTGAACCTGTTCGCACAAAGTGAAATAGATTAAAACTGCACGAGATCAATTTCAAGCATAACCAACTTCAATGCAACTTGAACACTCATACATAGCAGCATCACAACTAATTAGCAAAACATTTGAGTAGCGACTGCAATTGACACTCGATAGTCATTAATATTCTCTTGTTCTAAAAGTAGTTCTACCACTGAAAAAGGTTTGGCTTAGTTTAAGCATAAGATGGGGAACCGTAATGGCCAGGTGAGCTGTTTTCAGACTGCAGAGACGTCACAAGATTGCATCCACCTGCACTATCAACACCTTACCACTTTAAAATCCGCAATACAGCACTTGGAAGTGAGTCTACAAGAGACTGAATGCGTTTTGTGCCGTGACGTAAGAACAGCGAAACTGACCTCAGCATTTAGGCGATAGTAACTTTTAGCGAAAAATTCATCTTAAGACAAGCGAGCTTTTCAAGACAAGTTTTAGCGTAAAATTCTACTTAAAAAAAGCGAGCTTAAATCAATGGTTGACAATTGATCAGGGTAATTCTGTGACTAAGATTAAATAACATGTATGAATATCTTCATGCAGTGAGTCGTTTGATTTTTACGCATAACATTAATGCTTCAGGAGTTCACACACAAGTTGGAAAACCACTGGTTAAAGCAATAAATTCTGTTACTACTAGCATGATGAAGTTGCCACAATGATTTCTTAAATCTTTTTTTATTAACAATTCTGAAAATGCAATCAATGATAAAGAAAATTGTTTTTATTCTTAAATTTATGATAATTTGGCGTAATCTACAGTTGGTTATTATTCGCTTTTAAACTTTTTGTTTTGCCTTTTTCTTTCCATTGCGTAGCACACTACCTATATTGCTTCACTCGTGCTTTCGTTTATTATTAGTCCTGATGAAGAACAACTGTATAGCTGTTCGAAACGTTGAGGAATATTGAAATTTTTTGCATGCTCGGTAACAACTTGTATTAACTTGAATAAACGTTATCATTACCAGAAGAGCTAAATAACATGAATTTATCAAAAATACCTGGTAGCCAGAATAACAGTACGTTGCCAGAAAGGTGAACTTATGTTGAAAAACAAATAACTTGGCTGAAATGGCTACTTGTTTGAAGACGAACAGCATACAGCTAAATATTTTATTTCTGCTACACGTATAAAACTACTTATTGGCAAAGCTGTTTGTTCAATTTACTATTACTAACCGCAAATCTAATCGGGAACTTAATGCAATAGTGAGTGATGTAGGAAACTGTATAAATTAAGTGAAGCAACAATTGATTCTACTCTGCAAGAAAATAAACCAGGGGTTAGCAATCTTTTACACAGATGGGCCAATTTTGAAGTAGTAAAAGATATCGCGAGCCTGTCAAAGTTTCTAAAATCATCACTGGCATAAGACTGTGTATTGTATCTGGGGTTGGCAAACAGGTAACTGTCCACACATTTAAGCACTGGCGAATCCCACTTCTATTCTTGTTATAGGTAAAGACTCCTTTTTCGGGGATTAATTGCATTAACACCAAAACTTCAAGCAATTTCTATTCAAAGCAAAGGTGTTGAGCTTTTTTCTTTTGGTGGGGGGTAGGTTCAAAATTTTCAGTCTCGATTTAGATAAATCGTGGGCTACAAAATTTGACATCGCAAAAGCCGCAAGTTTACTCCCCCCTCCTGTAATAAACTATGAAACTACTCATAAAGCAAATATCCTTGGCAACAGCAATGTAAAGTTACACAAACCTCCAATTCCTTTAGAATAGTAGCAGCGTCATTCGTAACAAAAAGTTTTTCAATGTGATTGATTACCATTTTGTTCATACCTAAAAGGATAATTTGGTGTTATAGCTACAAATTTTTAATAACCACTGGTTGTACTCAATGCAAAAAACAAAATACTAACGTATTCATGATTTACATACAACCGTATTTTTCCGGAAATAATCCGCACTCCGTTTAGACATGAAAAAATAATGGGCTTTATCTCCGGAAAAATGCGATAAGCTAACCAACAAACAACAGAATAAAAGTGTATCTCATTAGCTTCGATCAGAGGTCAGGAAAGTGAAGTAAATTGCCCAGAAAAATTGAAAAAGCTGGGAATAAAAGGCGTAGTGATTAAAAATGTCCGAAAAATAGGTCCTTATTCTGAATTGAAAATAAGAAAACAGCAACTTCAAAAAAATTAAGTTTCCACAAAAAAAAAGGTCTTTGCCATCAAATTTGAATTGAAAATATGGACTGGGTATAAATCTTTTTCGGTGGTTAAATATTTGTGAGATATTTACATGGTTCTTAAAATAATTTTTCGGCAACCTTCAAAACAGTTTCTTGACCTCCGCCTCAGATCAATTTATTTCAATTTATTCAGTTAGCTTAACCCTTTATCTACCGGTGCGCGCCAACTGGAAGCGCGCATAAAGGTGCCAGAAAAGAGACAAACTAGATGTCGCGCCAATCTTAACCTCAAAATATTAATTGCTCTATCCCACTAAAAATTCTATGCGCTAAGAAATGTGCGGAAGTTGTTACAAAGTGAATTAAGAAAAATCACGAAAGTATGACTTGAAGTGTAGTAGACAAATCGTTCAGAATGCAGTTGATTAAAAGTTTTCACAATGTAAGCAATGAAATATGCAAAAATATTAACTGAAGCTAATGCAAAAAATGATTGACGTGGAAATTTGTCTGATACCTAAAACTTTTACAAGCAAACAATGGTATGTGGTACAATATCTCAAATATATTCTTTTGGGCTATGGAGCCAGCAAAAATCAAATTTTTGCTTTTTACCACTTCCATTATTCAAAATAAAACCTATCTTGACTGCATTTATTGAAAAATTCCAAGCCGTATACTGTCCAGAAAAGCATATTTCCGTAGATGAACTTATGCTAAAGTTTCATGGCAGATTAAAATTCAAGCAAGTTAATCCATCTAAAAGAGCAAGATTCGGACTGAAATTGTACCGATTATGTGCATCAAGTGGAGATATGTGTGGATACACTTGGAATTTCAAGGTTTATAGTGGCCAGGATCGAAATGACAGCTTACCTGCAAGTACCAAAGTGGTGTTGGATTTATGCAAAGATTTGCTGGGCCGCAGTTATCACCTTTACCTTGATAACTGGTACAGCAATCCTCAACTATTCTACATTTTGTTGTAGAATAAA
Source organism: Trididemnum clinides (assembly GCA_963675345.1). Taxonomy (NCBI): domain Eukaryota; kingdom Metazoa; phylum Chordata; class Ascidiacea; order Aplousobranchia; family Didemnidae; genus Trididemnum; species Trididemnum clinides. Next base: position 9,320,600 of record OY776293.1, read on the forward strand.
ACACACACCATAGGTACTGTTAGATTGAACCGCAAACACATGCCAAGCAATATCCCTGGCACAAAGATGAAAAATGGAGACCATGTGTTCAAGACAGCAAATGATGTGGTGGCACTGATTTGGAAAGATGTTTAAAAATGCTTTCAACTTGGCAAACATCACAAATGGTTCCAACTGGAAAACACAATGCAAGTGGAAATTCTACAACCAAACCAGCTTGTGTAATTTCTTACAATAAAGGAATGGGAGGAATTGACCGTTTAGATCAGATTTCAGCAACCTGTCGCTCAGTAAGAAAGCATACAAAATGGTATTAAAAGTTATTTTTTTATATGACAGACATTGCTTTGGAACTCGTTTCTGATCTTCAAAAAACTTCATCAAGACCAAAAACGATTGACTTTACCCATGTTCAAAATTATGCTAGCACGTGAGTTGCTACAGTCAGCTCAAATTCCTGATTACTCAAAAGCTGGTCCTAAAAGATCTCTTCCTCTTCCAGACCGTTTGAGAGCCAAAGATGGGCATTTTTTGGAACTAAACCTTCCAACAAGTTTGAAAAAAGGCCGAAGAAAAGAAACAAAATATCAATACTACAAGTAGGGATGGGCAATTCAGAATACCGAATCCGAAGGATTCGAATCCCAAACTATCCGAATCCAACAGGATTCGGTTAATATCCTGCTTGCAAGCTTTATCACGTTGCTTGTTCACAGATATTCTTTTTGTAAAAGTATCAATTACATGCAATGATTCAAAAACTAACTCGCACACACAAACGTTGATCGAATGCGTCCGTTTTCTCATGACGCACACACGTGCAGACATAATTTGATTGCACTGCAATAAACTCGTTCTCTGATTGTGCTTTTGTTGTTGTAAACTTGTAATAAATGCTTTCATGTTGATTGTGCTAATCGCCAAAAAGGATTCGGATTCTGTCTAACTATTCTAGAATATTCTAGAATAGTATATTATTCTGTATTGCCCATCCCTAACTACAAGTGTGAAATATCTTTTTGCCCTTCGCCATGCTTCAAAGATTATCACATAAAAAAGAAATTTTAGTCTTGTTTGCTACTGTGCTTTTAAGTTTTCTATAAATAATGTGTGTTTATATTGAACTCGCTTGATTATTCGAAGGAAAAACGCAAAAAACTGGAAAAAATTATGCATGATTTAACTTTATGTGACCGCATCGCATCGCATTGCGAAAACTAAGTGAAAAAATGCCGTTTCTACGTACGCAACCGCGTCACGCTAATACCGCAAGGAAGTGGTTAAAAATTAGATTTGTGTTGGTGGTAAAAATTTTTGCATTTTCAAATTTAGATTTGTATTGATCGTAAACTTTTCCAATGCATTAAAAAGTTGTGAAGGATTCGCTATAGATTTTAGATTGAATGGTGCCAGTATATTGAAAGTGATAAAACATAAATATAGATAAGTATCCAAGCTAAACACTAGCGTAAGTTGCTGCTTTTCCTAAAACAGACACTCTATTACTATAGCTAGTGATGGGACGAGTACTCGGAATCGAGAATATCGGAACTATTTCTGGTATTGGAATCGGAGAATTTTCATCAACTTTCCGATCCTGAAAACGATTCTTTGGAATTCATATGTTTGCAACTTAAAAATGAATAAATACCTCCCAAGAATTTTCTTGAATAAATTTTTTTTCTAAACATTTACTTTTTTCATTTTATTTTATTGCATAAGAAACTTTCAATCTTTTTTGTTGTAAACTTGAAACAAAACCATTTATGTTACTTCTGAATGCATAATCAATAAAGATACTTTGTCCCAAAAGCATTTGCTTCTTAAGCCAGCTTCAGGTTCTGAAAATTATCATGAATTCATTGCATGTATCGGAATCGTCATAAAATTTGTTATCGTCCCATCACTATTAATAACCCTAGCACTTAAGCAGTCTTTATGGCGTTGCAGCCAATGCGGCTGGCAACTTAAAAAAAAACAAGGGTATCCACTAGTTTTAAGTTGGACATTCCGAATGCTTAGTTTATCATAACGATTACGGCTCAAAATCATTTCTGTTGCACTCGTGTCACCGAAAAGCAGTGCGTATGGAAATCAGAGCTGCAATCAAAATGACAGCGAAGACGTTGCTGCCCAAATAGCATCGCTGTTGCACTCGCTGGCAGCTGTACATGCTAAAGTCAGAGCCATAATCAAAATGACATCAAAGATTTCGCCTTCCGAATAAAATCGCAAGCCTCAAAAGATATTGTCTACCATCGATCAAGTAGTGTAACAAGGGGCTTTCGTAGCCTCATGGTTTCTGTAAAAAGTCAGTCAGTGGCAATCTAGTGAACACCAACAAATTTATTTTTGTTGTCGCTCTTCCAATCAAAACTGAGGCGAGTGCAATGTTCACATTTTTGCGGATTTTCGGTGCAGTAGTAAAAGAATTGAGATCTGGATGGTGTTACGAAATAAAATTTTGGTTTCATCTCAGTCATAAAATTTAAAAATTGAGGCAAAGAAATGTATTGCTCTAACAAGACGCCATAATTGTCATTTGATTGTTTGAACATCCTAAATCTTATGTGTTTATTGGTAACCCGTCGAAGACTGAAACGGCACGCTTGGCAGATTTTTTTGAAGATTAAAGTTTGCAAATTTTAAAGCTATTGGCGCCTAGTTTGTCTAGTGTCCAGTTTGTTCCGCACCAAGTTGGTCTAGCGTCTAGCTTGTCTGGGGCCTAGATGCACACTTTTGGTTTGACAAGTTTGTTCGCGTCCAGCTGTGTGTGTGTGTGTGTGTGTTTACCCCTCCTCTTCCTTGGGATGGAGGTACGGCATGAACGGTAATTCAGGTTCATGCCGTCAACCAAATTGATATTAGGCTAGGGGAAGATGGCAGCCCATTTCGAACCAGTCTTGAGTGACTGGTAGCCCCATCACCAACAAGGCGGACTGCCACTGGTGGGTACCCAAGAGTCGTCTGACATGCTGGGTTAGCAACTTCACAATTATAATCCGGTGAAGTACGGGTGGGGCCACCTGTCTGCCACATAAAGGTGGAGGCGTCCCGTTAAGTGCCTTGCCCAAGGACACAACAAGCAAGCTTGCCGGCTTGTTCTTCACACTATCCCTTTTATATGCTGAGCGCCAAGCAGGGAAGCTGTGAATACCATTTTTTAAAGTCTTTTGGTATGACTCGACTTAGGGAATGAACCCCAGGTCTACCGACTACAATGTGGACGCTCTAACCACTGCACCATCGCGCCATCGCACCATCCAGCTGCGTGTGCTAGTTGTCATGGATTGTTATGTACTGCATAACATTGACACAATTTTATCGATGGGAATCAATAAAAAAAGCATTGCAAATCAAAAGTATTTATTACAGTTACTTGAACATTCATACAAGAGGTCTGCAACTCACTTTAAGTAAAACTGCAGACGGTGTTTATTGTTTCAACCTATCATGTTTGGTTAGAACAGGGGTCTCCAAAGTTTTCCAACAAAGGGCCACATTGCTGAACTTTTAAAGCTTCGGGGGCCCAGATTCTAAACTATTTATTTTAATTTGGAGTAAAGATAGGCTATTTTTAACCCTTTGAAATTGTAGTAGTCTCCAAAACAAAGGTCATCACCCCAATTTGGAATAAAGACAGAATAAATCAGCCCTTTGACATGGTGAACAATATTTTCACGCTACACGATTGAGCACGCACTTACTGCTAAAACACAGTGTATTTGTTTTACAATGATGGAGAGCTCGGTGAGTTGGGTTAAAGCCTTGTCGAGTCTGCGAGCCTGCAGGCTGTACTCTGGAAACTCTAGCCTTAGAAAATATGATGAGCGACAATTGTATAGTCACTGCAAAATATGCAATTAGCCTTGCTTTAGGGTCCTACACATGTGAAGTTCTAGGCAATGCTTCATTTTAAAGCCTCTAGCCCATTTGTCAATCACCAACAACCCTGGTAAGGCTAGCTGCATCGAAACAGAAGGCACTCTCTGGAGTTACGCTTAATTAAAGCAGGTCGTGAAACATCTTGCAGCTAACAAACTACAAAATTACCCAAAAATTCAAAGCGAGGTACGTCATTAAAAAAGCCACCAACATAGAATAGCTATTTTGGCCATAACAAACACATACCAATCACAGTTCAACAAAAGTATACCTCTTACAGTGGTGTAAGCAGAAGCAAATTTTAAAGAGAACAAAAATAAAAAACTTGTTGAAGATACCCATTTTTGACTCAAAACAAAGGTAACAAAGATTATATTCTTAAGATGGCGATAGTAAACTATTGATGAATTGTGTTTATGTTATAAAAGATAAAAAAAAACGTTCAATGTAGTTGAATAGTGTTTGACATAAATAAAAAGATAAAAGCTTATTTGGCAATTGAGGGTGATGAGGTTGATACATGAATTTAGATGATCATAATTCAAGGAAATAAATGTCTTCCAATTTCAATCATACAGGATGTCTCAAAAGTATACACTTCAAAAATTTAAAGGCTCATTCAAATTTGTTAAAAGTTTACGAAAATATTCTATAAACAACTAAAAAAATTTTATAATCCTAATATCTTGTTGAATTTACTTATTCATGGAATATCAGACCTAAATGTAAAAACCACCAATTTCGACACATTTTAACTATTTTTTGACACATTCTTGTCCGACACTTTGCAATAAATCTTGTGTGATTAGTTAACATGATGTTCTAATCGGTTGTTCCAATTGTTCATTTTGTAGTCTTGTGGAGTTAAACTTTGCTATTAAGGAAACCCCAGAGAAAAAAGTCACATGGTTTATGGATGATCAGCTGATGTCCAGCTCTACCACTGCACGATTTATGAATTTCCTTTAATTCAATTCATATCCCTCCTATAACTCATAAATGTTTTCCTCTGAGTGTCTGCTCCTTGATCTCCCAGATGTTGTTGATTACTCAACCCCTTCCAAGGGATGAGGGGCATGGCGGAAGGCAATGGAGCCCCAGATGCTGGGAAACTTTCCAGATTCTGGACCGGAGGTCGTAGAGAGACAGAGAATTGCCAAAGAGTGAGCAGCGCAAAGAGTTCATAGCTGGACAATGCAGAATGAGATGAGTGGTGTCCTAGGATGAATGTTCACAGGCACTGCATGAAGAATTCTTGATTCTGCCAGTCATAGATAAGAACTTAAAAGAAGGCTGTGTCCATGGCAGCACAGACGAGAGAGGACACAGCAAGCATGACGAGGGAGCACAAGTTCCTTGGTAGAAATCGAGGGAGCCTGAGTGTCACAAAATTTAGATGAGACAGTATGTCTCCAGTTCAAGAAAAGAAAAGAGTGAAAACGAGAGATAAGAGGAGAGAGACTGCAAGGGATTGCAGAGGGCACAAGTAGCGCTCCCCGTCTGGCAAGCTTGTCAGCTGTGTTGCTCCCCAAGAGAAACGAGTGTCTGGGGACCTGTTGTAGCCTGATAGAACAGGAGGAGACAGAAGACAGTTTCTGCCAGATCTGCCACAGAGTTTGAGATAAGAGAAAAGATGGAGAAGAGGACAGGGTAGCGACGACAGAACGAGTCAGATAATAGGAGAAGAGAAATGGCAGACTTGTTGGTGCTGCCGATACCAGCAAAGAGCGTGCAGAATGGCGCAGGCTTTAGCGGAAAAAACTTGAACATACTGGGCCTGCCGAAAAGGAAGGAGTGGCCTCAGTGCCACAGAGAGCAGTTGGCAAGAATGACAAAGCCACCTTTGCCAAAAGGAAAAGGAACAGAGCCGTCTGTCCAGAGCACCAGATCATGAGGGGAGAAAGAGTCAAGGTGGGCGAGAGCTGCACCTTGGTGAGAGAAAAGAGGATCAGAGCAGGAGCATCGAGTGGAAAGGGTGGACTCCACAGAAAAGAGGGCAGATTCCAAGGAGAGGAGGAAAGGGAGGGCAAGCAAGAAGATGCTCCCTAGGAGAAGTAAAAGAAAGCATGAGCAGGTGAGTGGACGCAAAAGCTCTCCAGGGCAATCTGCAGAGTTTTAGTTTCACTCCAAGTCTGGCCAAACCTGAAATAGGAAAAGAAGTTGGGAGACAAAGAGTTTGCTCATAAGATAAAAGAGTGAAATGAGTCCAGGTGACTTCTAGGAGAGGTAAAGAAGCCTCGAAGAAAAGAAGAGAGATGGGGGAGGACAACAGGCAGCTGGTGATGGCGCGACTAGCCACTTGATGGAGGCGTTCCAGTTTGGTAAAATTGGTAATGCTTAGGAAAGGAAATCATCCGGGTGAAGCATGAGCAAAGAAAAGCTTTATACAGAACAGAGAGGGACTCCTTAGAGGGGCCCCATGAGGAAGCAGAGATACAGCGTAAGGCCTTGAGACGTGAAAAGAACTTGGCCTTCAGCAAAGATACATGTTTAGAAAAGGAAAAAGTGTGGTTGAATGTGACCCCAAGAAAAGTTGGAGTGGGATTAAAACGGAGGTGGGAAAAAGTAAAAGGAGGTTGGGCTGGAGATAAGCTCGGTAGGGATCCACTGAGAAAATGGAGGCCTCGCATTTGCTTGGATTTTGCATTTGCTTGGAGAGGAAGACACCAGTACTCAGACCAGCTCTCCAATGGAAATAGAGCTCCTTGTGTGGCTTTTACCGCAGTGGGGACCAAAGGGGAAGAGGACCAAATGGCCAGATCGTCAGTGTAAAGAGAGCAGCTGACAGAAGAAGGCAAAGAAGCCAGAAGATCATTGATAAAGAGAGAGAAAAGTACAAGGCCAAGGACGAATCCTTGCAGAACACCTCGACGGACTCGAAAGGAACGACTTTTGTAATTTTGATAAACCACACAAGCACACCTATCAGAACAGAAAGATTGAGTCCAAGGAGCAAAGCAAGCAAGGAGGCCAGTCGAAGTAAGTTTGTGGAAAAGGGCAGGATGCCAGACAGAGTCAAAAGCTTTCAAGAAATCAATAGTAGACAGGATTGTTCTAGAGCCTGGCCTGGGTTTGTTAAACCCATCCGAAATGGACTGAGAAAGGTACAGAATTTGATCGAGTGTAGACCGTCCAGGGCAGAAAGCAGCCTGGTGGGGAGAGAGAATGGCATTAAACTCCAGAAAGAAGAGTAGACAAGATAGAATGATGCATTCAAAAAGCTTTGAGATGCAGGATGTGAGAGAGATAGGCTGGAAGGAAGCAGGAGAGCCGAGAGGTTTTCCCATCTTGTGTATGGGAATAATAGAAGATGTCTTTCAGATGGAAGGAAAGAAATGCAAAGAAGAAAATCCATGCCAGAGCAAACAAGATGCCTTAGCATACGATAAGCAACTTTGTCTGGGCCAGTGGCAGTGGACAAGGAAAGGTTGGAGGCAGCTGCAAAAAATTCAGTGGGGGAGAAAGGAGAGTAGAAGGACAAGTGAGATTCCTCAAAGCACGTGGCTCAGCGGAGCTCAGAAGGGTAGCTGAGAAATGGAAAAGTGGGATCTCAGGTAAGCGGCATAGATCGAAGTCAATTCTCTAGGAGAAGAACTGTTTAGGTAGTTAGGAGAGGAGGAAGGAGAGCCATGCGATAGAGCAAAGAAGAGAGTATACAGTTTTGGGGTTTGATTTAGATGAAAGAGAAAAGAAAGTCGTCTGCCATGCCTCCGCCTTGGCAATGACCAACGAGGCACGTTGAGAAGCAGAAATGTAAGCCTGGCGATCTTCATCACTTCTGTTAGCAGCAGCGAAAGCCTTGCACCTTTCACTAACTGCACCTTCCACCTCAGCAGACCACCAGACTTTAGGATGGTGTTTCATGCGGCTGAAAAGAATGCAAGATTTGGCCACATTTAGTGCTAGAGAGGTAAAGAGAGCAGCAGTACATAAAAGAGTCGAGTAATTCTTCTGCAGAAGGACAGTGGGAGTCAAAATCAGCCCAGCAAGCTTTCTGAAAGTTGAAAGGGGGATGCTTGTTGGGGTGAAAGACTGAAGAAAGAGGGACAGAATTGGTGAGTGGTCAGAACCCAGGTCCTGAAGCACCTCCCAGGAGCAAGAAAGGGTGAAAGAGGAGGGAGCAAAGGAAATGTCAGGGGAGGAGTGACAGAGAAGAGTGGGTGTGTCAGGGTCATTGAGGGAGAAGAGGTCAGAAGAGATAACCCAATTGAATACTTTCTCTCCACAGGGGTTGGAAGTACCTCTTGAGTTCCAGAGGGGGTGATGGCAATTGAAGTCCCCCAGAATGAAGAGATTTCTGGAGAATGGAAGAATGGAGGGAGAATAGGAGTCGGTTCTGCCATCTGTCAAAGAGGAGCAAAAAGGGGGTGCATACACATTAAGAAATGAGAGCAAGGAGGAGTTGTTAAGAGAAATGTTGATCCCTACATAATTAGAGTAAAGATCAAGCAAAAAAAGAGAGGAGGTAGAATGTTCAGAGAAGGATAGGCCCTGCCTGACGAAAATGATGACGTCGCTGAAGCATGTGTGGCATCATGAGAGAGAATGCCAGACCGAGAGTGAGTGCGATTAGAATGTAGAGCAGAGAATCCAGGAATTCGAAAAGAGGAAGATGAGTTAAGATTGGATTCCTGGATGCAGATAAGGTTGACAGTTGAATTAATTAATTCCAATTCCCTGTTAGAGAGGCATTGCGTTTGCCTTACCGATCCATACACTTGTAGCCAAAAAGCAATTTTGCATCTCATTTCTTGAATTAATCTTACTGCCATTACGTGGGTTATAAGAAAATACATACTATACCTATAATTCAGTAGTTATCTACGCTATGTTCTCTGAAAAAAATGAGTGCCTTATGACCAGTACTGGAAAAGAAAATTAAATTTGAAATGTATACTTACTTTTGAGGCACCTGTACAAAGTTCTTTATACAATTTTGAAATTAACAAGACAATATTTATCTCAAAATTTTATTTAGTGAACCCAAATTATTATTTGTGAAGTTTTTATTTGCCCACACAATAATGTTGTGAAATATACTGGGATTATTTGCAACAAATTACTACTTTTCAACTTCTATCTAGTGCTTTAGTACTTGCGACTTTTGATCTAACCACTTTTTTTGAACATTTGCACACTTATGTACTACTTGGAAAAATCGAATGTTTCAGCAATTTTTGGATACAGAATTAAAGATTTGTCAGCTGATCTGCTGTCATAAATTATCCCGTGTAATTCAAGACAAAGTTAAAAGTTTTTAAAATGTTGACATGGTTGAAGATGCTGGTTTGATAACATTGTGGCTTGATTTGCAAATTGATTCAAGCCAAATCAAATTTTAATTTATAACCTGATTTACAGCCACATTAATTAGTTACATTTCACATGATGTGAAAGTGTCACAAGGTTGGTGCACGTCATTGTGTTGCACCTATATCAGCCAAGCATCACTACATGTGTGATGAAGTAAATTTAGCTTAGTTGAAGCTGCAAAAAATTATTCAGAATTCCAAAATGTGTAAGTCAATGTGCTTATTTAAATTATGTAAGCATGACTTGATTTATAATAACTCATGTCAAATTACTTTAGTATTCCACATTGAATTTTGCTGTCAACTAAGAGTGAACTACAGCAGGGGTGGGCAAACCTGTGACGAACTTTTGTGCAGCCTGCAAAAGCCTCAAGCAAATAATTAATGTAGAACAAAATTTGGTGCATTTTTCTCATTGATAGACTTTGAACATTAAATAAGCTTGCATTTTCAATTGAATAAAACTATTTTGATTCATTTGTCTAATAATTGTTGGTTTTTAATGTTATAACAAATTTAAAATGCAAATCAATTACAATAATATACCAAGGTGTTCGTCAAAGAGTGCAGCCCTCAGCTAGCTTCTGTGACCACGATGCAGCCCGTGAGCCAAAACAATTGCCCACCCCTGTACTAGAGCATGCAAAAAGATTGTTTCATTACAATAGGCTAAGGTTGGCTAACACCTCAAAAAATGCTCCTACTCAGTGCTAATTGGTTGAAAAATGGAGCAACAATCCCACTGTGAGTAACTTCTCATGTTGCTGTCCCCTTAATGGAGCATTAATCTCCAGTGCAAAATACAATCTACTAACTATGGTACTGTAAAAACTTTGTAAAGCTAAGCCCATAAATAGATTAGCTCTTCCATAAAAATATTCAATAACTGTAGTAACAGGCATAACATAGATCACTTTTTTTAATGTTTTAATAGAACAACTGTTTATGGCATGAAAAATTCAAACCCATGATCAAAACAGCCCATTAGCAAAGCGAATCAAAGACGAAAGAACCAACATAAAGGAGCAGAAGCATAAGAGAATATCTTGATATTGCTACTTCATAAAAAGAGTTAAAGTTTTCACTCAACATTTCTTAGAACAAAAAACAGTGGAATTCTATCCACTCCTCTTGCCCACCTTTGATTAATATCAGTTTAGTAGTACAATAGATCTAAGCTTACCATGAGGACCAAATGCAGACTGTGTTGTTTTGGTAAGTTCCTTACAAGCTTTAATGTTACGATAAACAGCCTCTTCTAAACCATGGAAGTGCTGGAAAAAACAAGAGTATTATAAAATGTGCTTCAATTCAAAATAACAGCATGTCTGCACTACCTTTGCTCCATCTTTTAACATTTGAGTAAATCCTGGTGCCTTAGGAACGTGAAAAGCCATTATTTAAATTAATACAAATAATTACCAGTTGTACAAATTATTTTTATCTTAGGCCACAACTGCTCCGATAAAATTTTAATATTTTGCTATAAAGAATATCTCATTGTTTTTAGCTATAAAGTTATTTTCACAGCTTAAGTTGTTGGCAGCATCTTCATAGACTAAGTGAAAGAGTTGTGGGCAGTACTAAAATATGAAAATAAGGAACAAGCAATAGGCCTAACATGCTAACTAAATCACAGAAATTGCAGAAATACAAAAATTTACAAAGGTGCTTAGTTTAACTGTTTAAGTGAATTCAGCAAACCAATTTTACCCCATCAGGTACATATCTTTTGCATTAATTCCACGGCAGTGGCTATTTTGCCGTCGACGGCAATTTACCCTCAGAGACTATTTTGCCTTGAGTTATTTGTGATTGGTCAATCTTAATGACGTACTAAACATGTGACTTTTCGTCGTCTGTGATTGGTCAATTTTAAAAACAAAAAAAAAAATTTTGCACCCCCAGGTCTTTATCCCCCACCCTGTACACTCCCTTCCAGTGTACACTGCCCCATACATTTACATACCGGGCCTGCCCCTTCAGTGTACACTGCCTTTCTTTTAAAGCCCTGGCCAGCTGAGATTCAAACCCGCAACCATGGTATCTCAAGACCAGCGCTCTATCCACTACACCACAGTGTCACTAGTGTTATTATAGCAAATTTGGCTATATAAACACACGTGAATGATCACGGCAAAATAGATTCCAAGGGCAAATTGCCGTCGACGGCGAAATAGCCACTGCCTAATTCCACATTTACCTCATTCCACTTGTAAAATGAATTTTCCTATATTTGTGATTCAATTAGTTCTATATTTCAATATCAATTATTTTAATTTAGTGTGGTCAAGATTTGCAATTGAAAAACTAGGAGTTAAACACCTCAAGTACTAGCCCACCATAGTATGCAAGATGCTAAGATGGCCAAGCAATTCTGGCATTACATGCTCTCGCAGTTGAAACGTAGGACTTGTATCAGCTACAACAACACGCATTGGTAACTGCTGACTTGAAGACTGTGAGGTCAATTTCTAGTCTTTTACAGTATATGATCTATTTGCGCACAATGAGTTGAACTCATTTCAATTTTTAGCTTTACTATGTCAGTAGATACAAGCCTAGGTAACTACCGGTCAATCAACTAAAAGATGCTGGCGCGATGGTGCAGTGGTTAGAGCATCCGCTTCGCGGTCAGTAGACTAGGGGTTCATTCCCCTTGTCGAGTCATACCAAAAGACTTTTAAAAATGGTATCCACAGCTTTCCTGCTTGGCGCTCGGCATTTATGTGAGGTTGCAGAAAACAAGCCGGCAAGTTTGCTTGTTGTGTCCTTGGGCAAGGCACTTAATGGGACGCCTCCGCCTTTATGTGGAAAACAGGTGGCCCAGACATCTCGGAAATGGCAACTCCCAAGCGAGTGCAGACGTCCCGTCCAAAATATAGCGATACAATTCGCTTTCTCGTGAATGGAGGATAAATATGAACAATACATACACATAAACAACTTAAGTACTAGCCCACCATAGTGTGCAAGATGCTAAGATGGCCAAGCAATTCTGGTATTACATGCTCTCGCAGTTGAAACGTAGGACTTGCATCAACTACAACAACACGCATTGGTAACTGCTGACTTGAAGACCGCAAGGTCAATTTCTAGTCTGTTACAATATATGATCTATATGCGCACAATGAGTTAAACTTGTTTTTATTTTTAGCTTGACTAGGTCAGTAGATACAAGCCTACGTAACAACCGGTCAATCAATTAAAAGATGCTGGTTAAGTTTGAAGGAAGCACATGCAAATAACCCAATATCGGTGAGCCTGAACTAAAACATTTGCTAGCAATACCACGATCACTTCCAGCATGTTATTTTTTGTTTAAAACCTAACCTATCCCAAATTCGGTTGAAACTACTATTTCGGAAAGCATGATCCATAATTTTACGCATGACAAATTTAATTTATCTTTGGAAGGTTTCGTTCTGCATAACCTATTTTTTTGGAAAACATGCGGTATTATTGCCTTCAGGAAATAAGCTAGAGATTTCAAGTTAGGTAATACACGCAAAACTAAATACTTAATTTACATTATAGGAGAAAGAGAATCACAATAAATACTTGTTTAAAGTTTGAAAAAGCAACCGATTACCGATACTCAATAGAGCTTGTTGCAACTCCAGTGTCAGAGGTGAGGCGTGCTGTACGGTGAGCCTACTGACCTACATTTAATTACTTAAGTTCACGTGAGTTCTTTGACATCGAATTATATCCTTAAGTTTTCGGTTGACACGAATTTTTTCTGTTTTGTTTATTAAACCTTTTACCAAAAATTATCATACACTTTCAAAATTTAGCAGCATCTTCAGTCCAAAAGTTAATTCTGTTTTCTATCCAAAGACTAAGAGATATTTACATCTCAAAAAAATGAAAAAAGAGGCACAAGGAATAATGTTTCATGGGATGAAGACGAAGCAATGCATGAGTCACGTTTCTACGAAAAATAAAACGAAGCACGAGGGAGTAATATTCGGAAACACGAAGGAATGCATGACTCACATTTCTACGAAAACATAACGAAACGCGAGACAACAATATTTGAAACAGATGCGCATTGGTGAGGGCAAAGGTTACATACCGTAAACTGGGGTTACTTTGTACACCGGGGTAACTTTGAACAACATGGGGTAACTTTGAACGCTTTTTCTAAACACATAACCATATTTTCAAAACACATATTTTTGTTGTTGTTGTTGTTGGTTACCCGACCCCTTCCGAGGGATGGGGCCATGGCAGAAGACCATGGAGCCCCAGAAGCCGGGAAACTCCCCAGGACCTGGACCAGAGGTCGTACACAGACAGAGAGTCGCCAAAAAGTGAGCGGTGCAAAGAGTCCGTAGCTGGACAGTGCAGAATGAGATGAAGGTGTCCTGGGACAAGTGTCCACAGTGGCTGCAGGAAGGATTCCCGATTCTCCCAATCCTAGAGGGATAAGAACCTAAAAGAAGGCTGTGTCCATTGCAGTGAAGACGAGAGAGGACACAGCGAGCATGACGATGGAGCATATGCTTAAGGCAGTGGCTATTTTGCCGTCAATGGCAATTTACCCTCAGAGACTATTTTGTCATGAGTTATTTGTGATTGGTCAGTCTTAATGACGTACTAAACATGTGACTTTTCGTCGTTTCTGATTGGTCAATTTTAAAAAACAATTAAAGAAATTTTGCACCCCCAGGTCTTTATCCCCCATTCTGTACACTCCCTTCCAGTGTACACTGCCCCGTACATTTACATACCGGGCCTACCCCTTCAGTGTGCATTGCCTTTCTTGCAATGCTCTGCCAGCTGAGATTCAAACCCGCAACCATGGTATCTCAAGCTGAGCGCACTATTCACTACACCACAGTGCCACTGGTGTAATGATAGCAAATACGGCTATATAAACACACGTGAATAATTACTGCAAAATAGATTCCAAGGGCAAATTGCCGTCGACGGCGAAATAGCCACTGCCTATGTTTAAACAACTAACTTGCTAAGTCGCATTTCCAGACACAAAAACATGTTTAAGTTTGATCGTACTTCCATTTCAGGTCAATTAAATCTGGAGATAATTTTTATTTCGCAAAATCTGACCATTCGTGAGGACAACCTATCTCCCTATCAATGCCTTCTGAAATCTACCCACTGTTTTACTGTTTTTTTAATTTGGGAACTCTTTTTCTATATTGAAATAAAGTGTACAATATAGCCCCTTTTAAAAAGGAAGTTTGTTTACTTTAGTGTTGAAAATACATTGCTAATCGAGATTAAAGAAATGTACAAAGTTGCCCCAATATTGGGGTAACTTTGTACGCATCAAAATATAATCTTCCAGGCCATCCTTGAAGTTAGTGTTAAAAAATAAATTCAAGTTTAGGAAGCACGTTTCTGAGGTGGCAAGTTCAGCTAAAAAAAATCTCGTCAAGAGGTTGCGTTAGAGAGCTAAGTTTCAGCAAAGGCAAAAAGTGTACAAAGTAACCCCGGTTTACAGTAATCATTATAGAAAGACGAATGAATGCATGACTCGCGTCTTTACGAAAATGAAAAGAAGCACGAGGTAGCAATATTCTAAAACAAACACGCGCGGGGTAGGCCTAAGGGCAAAGGTTTCACAATCGCCACACAACCTTAGCAAGTTTGATGCATACTTGCGCAGCCATCGCGGTGACGTAATCTAACTGATAAGTGTCGTATAAGTACGAAGAAACTACCAACCACAAAAGGGAAGTCACCAATAGCAACGTCAAGTTATATATGGAAGCACATCTTTAGCCATTAGATATCAAAATATAAGTGACCAGTCGACATACGAAAAGCATATTTTTCATACCAGTCTAGAGTCATATGCCTGCTAAAGCGCCACAAGCAATTCTTTGCTTTTCATCATCGATAGGCGCAAATCTTCTTCCTTTTATATTAAACTAGCCGGCTTCAACGGCGTCACCCGGCAAGGCATTCAGTCGGTTGTGTCAGATTTCTCACGCAGGTTCAGCCAGCTACTCTAACTTCAACCAAACTAGGTGAAATATCGGAACACAACGTTTTTGTAAGTGCATGCCTATTTGTACAACCTAAAGCCTCTGGCTGGGCCCATGTTGCTTGGTGTTGACATAAACGATCCCAAGCAAAGAGCACTCTAACCCGAAATCAAACACTTGTAGTTAAGTTATGACAATGATAGGGCTCCCATTAAAATGATCGAGTTTAAGAATATCGGTTCAGCCAGCACCATTGAATTGGTATTTGCGAAAATAGTAATAAAAAGTTAACGTGTTGATGAAACATCCAATTGTCCTTACAAAATCAAAAGTACCCTTTTTTAAAAGCAAATCGATTAATCCTTTGAGAGATAATGTAACACTTCTGTTAAGTGATTGTTAATTGTATGTTACTATGACCTAAATATTTCTCTGAAATTCATTGTAATTTTGGTGTTGCCAAACAACTAAGAAATTGCCTCAGAGTTTATGAATTAATATCCTATGATTCTAAAAGGGTTATCTCCAAAGTTACCAACGTGTATGAATTTCTGACGCAATAATCTAATCCAATGGTTCCCAAACTTTTTCATGTTGCGGCGCACTAAAAAACAAAAAACAAACTCGGAGCATACTAACTGAAAAGAACAAATTTACTTTAAAAACTTTATTCTGCAAACTTTAATACGATGTATGTGCCTATTTTTGAAAACAAATAAGATCGAAACAAAGTTCCGTCATTGTCAAACACACCCGCATTTCATCGTCGATTCCAAGAAATCTTTCTAGTTTTTTGCTTTTAATTTCTGTCAAAGCGGAAAATCCATCTTCGCAGAGCCATGAAGATGCAAATGGGAGCATTATTTTGATGGCTTTGACACCGATCATTGGATAAGATTTGTAAACAGATAGCCAAAACCCGTCCAAGTTTTTTTGGGAAACAATGCTTGAAAAAACGGGTCATTTCGTAAATTTATAAGCTGCTCTTCTTCTTCTGTAAAAAGTTTATTTGTTTCGTTGATTCCAAATGGATTAACAGCCCATACAAAGTTGTTTACAGCTGCACCTGTAATTCAAAGTTACCGGGAATTTCCGGTAATTATACAATCACTGGTATCGATTTTACCGGGATTTTTTTTTTGTGAGGGTTTTTTGTAGCCAGCTTCTGATAGGGTTTCATATTCAATTAATCAGCGTATTTAGGAATACTGAGTTTAAGTTAATTGTTGTGTGCAACTTACGCAGCATATTAAGTTCCATAAGCAGTCCCGTAGCACTCCAACTTCGGGCCCCCCCCAAAGTAAGCGCAAGAGCCCCTGCGCACAGGTCATATCACTTTAGAGGTGTAAAATTGAAAAGCTGCATTAAGAAAATACACCACAATTTGTACATAAGTAAACAGGCTAATGTCAGAATAAAGCATGCCGATACCGAAGGTGCAAGTCATAAAAAATTCGGCACCGATGCCAGAGTTCAGTAGGACATTTATGTAGACACTGCGAAACGAAAGCAATGACACTGAAAAACATGAAAAAGTTATAAAAACACAGTATCATTTAAATAGTCTGGAGCGAACCTTTTTGTTCGCAAATGCTGTTATGACATTATCATAATCAAGAGATCGGGCGCAGTCATTTTCGATTGACAACATGGCTAATGAAGATAGTCTACTGTCTGTCATAGACGTTCTATTAAAAGTTTTGATCAGTTTCAATTTGCTGAAGCTTCTTTCAGCGCTGGCAACAGTCACGGGGCAAGTTAGTAAGATTCGAAGTGCGATGTACACATTCTGATACAATTCAAATAAATGAGTCTTTAGAAGATAGTTCAGAAAGTCTTGAGCCGTATTGAGATTGCGTTTTTTTTGTAAAATTAAAACAAACCGCTGTAGCTCAGCGCTCATTTCATCAGAATCAATGTCACCGAACTTTTTTTGGAACTCTTTACAGCAAGTAAGAAGAGTATTTTCTTGTTGCACAAGCAAAAGTTTGTCTCGTGTGTACAAAAACGAAAAGGCGGAAGAAACCTCACGTAACAAATTAAAGCGCTCCTTTATTGACATAATAGCCTGGTCTACTAATGGATAGAAAAAGTTGCTTTTAAATTTCAGTTCAGGAGTAGCTCGTTGTTCCTCTTCACCTTGGTAATCAAACAATCTTCTTTTCTTTCCACTTCTTGACGGAGGAAAAGAAGAATCAATATCCAATTCCTGTGCTATTTCAACAGCAGATGTTGCGGCACTGTCATAACCCGTTGTGCGATAGTTTTGCAAAAACTTTTCAGTTGCCTGGATTTCCGTTTCCATTGTATGAAGGAAGACTCCATACGATTGAAGAATCTTGCTTGCTTTATTGACTTGGAATAGGATATCATAACAAATAAACACCGACAAAAGAAAACTCCATTTTGATAAATGAGCTATCAACGATTTTGTTTCTGAGGCAGCTCTTCCATCTTTTCTTTCTATGGAAATGGCTTCCAAGTCTTTCAGTGCCAGCAACACCTCTTTTAAATTGTATCGAAGAGGTTTGATGCATTTAATTGTGCTTTCCCAACGAGTATCAGATTGTGACTTTATGGACAGCTCCACATGTTTCTTCAAAATTTCCCAACGCTGAGCAGAGGAAGAAAACAGCACATACAACCTTGTAAGTACTCCAAAAAATGTCAATGCTTCCGTCGATGAATTAGCACTGTCAACAACAACTAAGTTAAGGGTATGGTTTGCACAGGGCACGTAAACAGCTTTGGGATTGATGTCTAGCATTCTTGCTTGGACCCCAGAATGTTTTCCTTTCATGTTAGCACCATTATCATATGACTGACCTCGACAATCAGACAATTCGAGTTGCAGTTCGGTCGCTTTTTCTAAGAAAGCGTCCAACAAGCCTTTCCCAGTACTGTCACTTATTCTCAAGTAGCCAAAAAATGTTTCTTTAACAACAGCAGCTTCTTCATTACATAGTACATAACGGAGAATGACAGACATTTGTTCATGATGTGACATATCTGGAGTGCAGTCCAAAATTATAGAAAAATATTTTGCCAATTTCAATTGCTGTAAATTTTCTTTTTCAACTTCTGTCGCTAGCAATTCAATTAGTTCATTTTGTATGGTAGGACTCAAATAGTGATCTTTAGTGTTTTTATTCTTGATTCTGTCTTGAAGCTCTTTTAGGATCGGATCTCTTCTTGCCAAAAGCTCAAATATACCCAGAAAATTTCCATTGTGAGGAGATCCTAAGACTTCTTCAGATCCTCTAAAAGCAAGATTCCTTTCCGATAGAAACAAGGCAATGTCGATAAGTCTCTCTAAAACATTTCTCCAAAAACGTCTTTCATTGAAAAAAATATTCATCTCGCGTTTGTCGATAATGGATGAATTTCTTATCCCTTCAGCTAGCAACATCCATTGACTGCAGCATTCTTGGTGGGAAATGCCGTTTTCATGGTCTTTCAGTTTTTTCGAAAAACCCTCCCATGTATTTATACCACTACAAAAGGGGCTTAGTGTTTTTCCAAATAGCTTACAACAAAAGCAAAAAACTTGATCTGATTTCCCAGAATAAACTAGCCACGACCGTGAAACACTTTCACCATTAGGTAACACACGTTTATAATGGTTGGAGGAAAAACGTCGCCTTGGAGTTGTGTTATTATATGGAAAATTCATTATTAGTTCATGTGGTCCACGCTTTACTATATCACATCGTTGAGCATCAGAAATACTTTCAGGCTATTTACATGGGTCATCAGGGATAGGGGTAAATTGAGATTCAGTTATTTTTGATATTGAAGGTTGCGTATTGGCAGGTAAATCACAACTTACATTTTCTGGAAATTCACAATCACTTTGATGCTGATCGTCATAGTCTTCTTTTTCTTGTACACTATAGTTTTCTTCATCCCTCTCGGTACTAGTGCCAGGTCTACTCTGCTCAGTAATCTTGAAAAAATATGTCATCTTGGGCAATTTCGCTACAGCATCTCGAGCAGTGGCTGCTTCTTTTCTCTTTTGGGCACCACTTTTTGAACGTTTCATTCTATACAATGTCAATAAAATACTTTACCTGAACTCTGCAGTGTATATATATTGTCCCGGTATTTATAGCCAAACAGAATTCCAGACCATTCTATGATTGTTGCGTAACAACGGCATTGTTACGCCAATCGAATATTCAAGATTCTACCAGAAAATCAATCGAAATATTCTAGATTCTGCGAGATAAAATGACGTCGCATTCACTTATGATGTCGCAAGCCAATTTCTTCCTACAGTTTAAATCGGTTGTAAACAAGTCTGCTGAACTGAAAATAGTCACGTAGCCAAAAAGCAATTTCAGACTAACTTGGGCCCCCAAAGTTGGCCTGGGCCCCCCCAATTGGGGGGTTTGGGGGGCGGCTGCTACATCTCTGTCCATAAGCATACTGAAAAGTTGTAAACCTAAATTTTATTGTGGCCTAAATGACTGGGCAGACTTCTGTATCGTTTGCCCTATATTGGATATTTATTGATAAAATTGGTTATTCTTCGAAATTTTTCATCAATAATGCTTGGAGGCCAGTTAAATTGATATATTAGCTGCAATGTTTTGACCTTAACTGTTCCTTAAACAATTTTTTGGGTTATTGCTAAGCTACTGGACCAACTAGGCTGAGGGTAATTAAAAAACTTACGGTACCGATAGTAATGATTAGATTATAGTTGATTTTGCTACTGTACCTACGGGTGTCTAAATGGCGTGGAGTTATTTTTAACAGAGGAATGAATAATATTTAGATGATAATTCTCTTGAGTCCAGTTTTTTGATATATTGGCACACAATACTAAGCTTAGACTCGCCAGTTAAAAAACCTAATCTCAAAAAAATTGCCTTTGATTAAATTTATTTGTTTCCGAGTACTAGAATTTACTCCAATGTTTATAAAATTTCTCATTAGTTTTGAAATTAACCGCAAAAGTTGGTGTTCGCCCCATACCATTCCAACATAAATTACATCTTTTGGTCAGCTACTTTTTTCGCGTCAAATGTGTGACGTCATGTGAAACCTTCCTTTGTAGGTTGGTAATATAAAAAGGACTGAATAGCAATTGCAAGTCGGTGGCTAGGTTGGAATGATATAATAGAATATTTGAGAAAGCGTTCGCTTTCTTTGATAAAGGTATTTTGTTACAAATTGGAATGCAATAAAGAGCGAGTACGATTCATCTCTTGGTAACGAACGTCGATTGTGACGCCGTTTCTTATGTCCTATACTGTAAAGTCTTTTCTTCGTTGCTAAGATTCTGTTTGTTGTTAATCTCGGTCTCAGATTAGATTACACCAGTTGGTTACAGTTTGATTGTTGTGCTTTCACACAGAGGTTGATAGCTAGTGTTTTTGTGAGTCTGTGGCTTACCCTAATTTAACTGAATTACTCGAATTTAACTAACTTTATTAGACAGTTGTTATTAGGTAGCGATAAACAAGGTTGTGCAAAAATCACAGCTTTAAATGAAATAAGTTTAAATTAATTCATAGCATTAAATAAAGTGCGAAGACGATTGATATAGTCTTAAAAGTACGTTGTCGAGGTTGAACCTAAATAACAGAATTTTTTGAGCGAATGTTGGTTGTGTTCATGACAGGGCATTAATACTTTTAGAAGAAAGTCGATACCGGGGTCAAATAACAAATTGAGGATGAGACATGACTTTTTGGCTTCCTTAGTGACGTCTATGTAGAAAGCAAGGCTTAGAAGACGAAACTAATACACAAAAAAATTTGTAGATAGAATCTAATAAAATCACTACCCAAGCTCGAAATTGCACGGTATGCGGGAAAGTATTTTTGTTATTTTTGTTGAAAATTGCTCCCTTGTGCAGGCCTACTTACCTAAGGGTAAAAGCTGATACGAGGCATGGCTTCTTTAAATCCCTTGGCTACGTTAAAGCAGGGAACACAGAACGTAAGACGTAGCCACGAACTTGAGGTCAGCGCCCCAAATAGTGCAACAGGCTAAACACTTAATATTGGTGGTAATATTCTACTCTGCAAAAATAATATCAAGCACTTGCTTCGTTTAGTTTACCATATGTCTTGGTTCATCGCAGAGATGCTCGGAGGAATAGTTTTTTGCTCTCACTCTCCAGAAAATAAAACCAATTGGTTAAGATGCAACAAGGTATACACCAGAAGCAGTATTATTTCAGTGACAATTTTTCAAAATTTTTCAACAGCTTGATGAAGAGCGAGGTGCGACACGCTACACAACTCCCCCCCTCAAGCACGCGCAGCCAGCGGAGACGTGCGAAAGGACAGAGGAAGATATCGTTGTCGATCTCGGGCTTGTCTTCCAGACGTCCAAAAGGTGAAAAGGATCAGAGAGCAGCAGCACAGGATCAGTGTACGAGAAGCTAGAAAATAAAATATAAACACGCATCAATACAACACAAATTAGCGAGGCGTGGCAGCGATCAGGCGAATTTTAAAGTCCTAATCAGGCCTAATAATAAAAACAATAAGATCCCCACAAGAAATGAAGTATGAAACATAGCTGCAAGGCTAAATCAAAAAAAAAGGGGGGTAAGGCCAAACCTAATCGCCTAGTGATCTCCTGTAACGGACCGGGAGCCTTATAGTTCTACCTCGGCGCGAACGAAGTTCGGGTGCCGGCTCCTCGTCAGCGTGTGCAGAAAAGCCGACGTTAGTGGCGATGGAAGGGATTTCAATGGCAGCCGACCCATCGTGGACTTCGTAGTCTTCCTGACAGTTCAGGTGTTGGGGCATATACATGTGTGCGGCCTTAAGTCTATCGATTGAGACCGAATCAGTCCGGTCTCCAAGATCTAAAATAAAGTATTTGTATTCCTTATCAAGAACGGGGAAAGGTCCTGTGTACGCTGGTTGCAATGACGTAGCAGAACCATTGTCTCGCACAAAGACATGCGTGCAAGTGCGTAGAGCCTTCTCCAAATAGGAACTACGACGAAATGGCTCTCGAGGCAGGGAAGGTTTGAGTGATTTCATAAAAGTTAGAAGTGTTCGACGATATGCTGTGTGCGAAACAGTTTCGTCACTGTGTGAAAAAAATTGTCCTGGCAAGCGCAGCGTGGTGCCAAGGGTGAGCTCAGAAGAGCTGCACAGCCTGCGTGTCCTACCAAACAGACCCCACAAAAGGGCGATTGGCCACAGTTATCTTGGTACCAAAACCTGGCAAAGTAGCTAATGACTGAAAGAGCTTCCAGCACATATGGCTTTTGAGCGTTTCTTACAAGCTTTTCCAGCGGTTGCTCTTAAGGCGTCTAGAACCTGCTTTTTACCCCTAACTTCCTGACAAGCTGGCTTTAGGCATTGTCAATGCATAACCGATCAAGTGTTTAAATCAATCTATGACGTTGAACACCGCTTCAAAGAAAACAATAAATCAAGCATTGTATTGACGGATCTTACTGCCGCACACGATAGTGAACTACAATACCATGGCCAAACACCCCACCACCGCCTTTGAATTGCTGTAACTTCCATAGACCATGTTTTGAGAACTAACAAAAAATAAGAAATGCGCTTTTTTCACAAAATTGGTAGAATAAAGTACAATAATTTCCCTTATTTTTGATTTTGATGATTAGCGTGGAGTGTGTGAACTCAGAGATAATCCAAATATTTTGCTGTATTTACTGATAATGATAGTTTCATTTTTGTCATTTTTTTTTACTGGACCAATAGTTTTACTGGACCTCTGGAAATACTAAACGTATCCAACTGGACCTTTGTTAAAAATAATAGAGTAGCTCTGCTTTAGGCCAACCAACATTTCCCTAATCTACTTTTCCACTTAAACGATGGTCGCAGGGAAGCAGTTTCTGGGAGAAAGCCAATTTGCTTATGTACAGCATAATTCAGATCGTTCTATAAAAAAAATTAGGAGCATCGTAGGTTTTCTTGATATCAACACACAAGATGTAGGCTACCTGATATTTATACAAATTATAGATTTCGGCCATGCTGCGCCTACGGTTAAACCATATACTTCAATTTATAACTCTCCGATAATTGCAAAAAGTGGTGTTTATAACAGCAGCCAGCTTTAACTATGCTATTCAAGCTAAAACTTTATTTTCTTCGTTGTTACAAATACAAAATATTCGGTTTTAACATTTTCATTTTATCTGCCTGTTGTTTGCCACAATGTACATGTTGCTGGCATTACTTCACATTGCACTTGGCTTTTGTAATGTGGAAACTTGATGCAATTTGCCATTTGGGACCAAAAATGGCGCCTTTGCCGCGCTACTGTTAAACTAATGCGCTTTATAGCTATTGCTTTTGAGTGACGTTGGGTGCTACTGCAGATAGGAGTCCTGTAGATGTTGCCAAAAGAGCCGACTAGTTTGGATAAGGCTGTAGTGTTCAACGATAAGTAGTAAGCAAAATTTGGTTGTGATGTCATATAGCCTGCTGTAGTTGCACAATAATGTTTTTGTAATGAGTAACGAAAATTAAAATTGCAGCATATAGCATCACAGGTTTTCTAATTGCATACATCTTTTGAAATAAGATTTCATAAAAAATTTTAATTGTTTTGGAGAACATTTAATTTACTCTTAGAGTTTTTGGTAAATGAATTTTTTGGGAAGTACAATGGAGGGGACAAAACTTCAAATTATTAAAAGTCGATTTTTTGAATTTTTATTGCTATTTAGTGTCTTTTTGTGGTAAAGGAAAATTTTGCGCGTAAAGGTAGTTTATTTGTTGCACCCTCTTGGGCTCCAAAGTTACAAAATAAACTTCAAGGTGTCATAAAACAGCCAAGCTCATGATGAAAAAAGATTGTCTGTGACACTTTTCTTTAAAATTTTGCTCTTCACTTTTCTATTAATTTTGTAAGTAGACCTATAGTTTAAAAATTGCTTTACTGTGTATTTTGACTTTTTATTAGCATTTTGTTTCATCATCCTGAATATAATTCTATGTACAACTCTAAAATACGGAAATTTGCAGCATTACAGAAATATGTAAATTCTTACTAAAACATCAATTAAATTACAAAAATCGCAGAAATGATAAAATTTGCGAAAGTGCTTAGCGTAACTCAATTCGATTATCCAATTTTACCCAATTGGGTTGTTATACTTTTAGTTTTTATCAAATCCTGTTATTTTCAGTATTTATGCAATTTCTTTACCTCTTAATTAGTACGGGTAGTTTTTCTATATTTCCTTAAGTCAGTAATTCCTTTTCTTTAAACAAATTTGTGTATTTCAGTATTTTCATGTTTAACACAAATTTCTGTATTTGTGAAAATTTAAATAATTCCATAATTGATTATAAATTACTGTATTTCCATAAATTTCTGCATTTTAGCGCTGTCTTAATTTTATTTCTCAAGAAATTTTTTTCTATCCACTAAGTTTTGATGGTTGATTTCAGCAAATTCAAAGTTATTGCAAATCGGTTTTCTTGAAAGTGAAAATAGCCAGGGCCACTTAGATAATTCAAGTTTCAAATTGAAAAAAATGGAAAATTGCAAAACTGACAACCTTACAGAAGAAGAAACAACACTTCTGGAAGACTTGAAAACAAAATGCGAAGATGGCCGAGAAAAATATCATTGGGACGAAACTTGTGCCCAAATTTTTCACAAATTGGGAGTATTATATTTTCGACGCAGTAAAACTTGTCTTACATTGATTGAAAGTATGTTTTGTTTGATAAGATGTGCTGTCCTGTTAAACGCTGCATTGGTAAGATCATTTCATGAAACAAAGGATATTACATTAGATTTGAAACAACTTCACAAGCAGTTACTTAAATCAGCAAATGCAAAACAAAAAGATGTAGATTTATGTGAAAAGACAGACATGGTTAAACTCGCAGTTGAAAACATGAGAAGACATGTTCATCAAGAACTGGATGAAATAGAAGAAGTTACTACTCAGCAATCTGAAATAGATATGTGCGAACAAGAACTAAACAAAGTAAAAGCAATTGAATCTCTACAAAACAAAATCACTTCTGAGTACATTAAAATTATGGCAGATTTAGCTCAAGAATGTGAGCAAATAATGGGTAAAGCCCCTTGCAAATTTGCAATTATAGGAATGGGCTCCCTAGCACGAAAGGAAATCACACCTTTTTCAGATTTCGAGCATGTTATAGTATTAGACTCCAATTTTGATGGTTACAATGAAAAGGCCTTAAATTATTTTCGATGGTATTCGGTCATTTTTCAAATCATTGTGATAAATTTGGGCGAGACATTAATTCCTAGCGTATTAAATGAAACAAATTCTGAACTGTGGTCATGGTTTTATGATAAGGTTACAAAATCCGGAGTGTCATTTGATGGGACTTTTCCATGGGCTTGTAAATATCCTTTGGGAAGACAACAATCAACATCTAACAAAGAGTGGAAAACAGAACTCATTAAATCCGTTCCGGATATGTTGAGATATCTAAACAGTAAAGAAATGCTAAAAAATGGTTACCATTTAGGTGACATTCTCACAAAGATTTGTTATGTATATGGTGATTCAAGTGTGTACATGGAATTTGAATGTGGTATGAATAATGTTTTAGTAAACGAAAACAAAATTTCTCGTACTGAAATTCTAAATCAAATTAAAGACGATCTAGAAAACTTTGCTATCAGATCAGTGCTTTCAAAAATTACTTTTCAAGGAAAATACAATGTAAAAAAAGATGTTTACAGGGTCACCACGCTATTTATCTCAGCATTAGGTAGACTCTACAAAATTAAAGCAACATCAAGTTTTGATATCATTCAACAGCTTGCTGAAAGCAAAAAAATTAGTCAGAACGCAAGACACAACTTGAGGTATGCGATTGCAGTAGCATGCGAAATACGACTAAGATGGTACATGCTCAACAACAAGCAAAAGGATGAGATCACTGACGAAAATGCAACCTCAAAGTTTTTAAAAATTGTTGGGGAAACAAGTGCAATCAACTATTTTCAAATTGCTTATGCATTGCAATGTGACATATCGAAAAGGTTTGATTTAAAAAAACAACACTATTATTCCCAACCACTTTTGTTAAACATTAGCATTTACTCAAGTTTTGAAAAAAGAGTTGAACTGGAACATTACATTTATATGTTTGATTATAATTGTTCCCAACAACGATTACTTGAATTTGATAACTGCTTGGAAATGTTAAAGATAAAACCAAAACAACTCACACACGTTCAATTGGAAACGGCAGCTAAAACTGAAAGAAAAAAAAATATATCAGACAAAATTTTCTCTATTGGGCAAGATTTACTTCAAACAAATAAACTTACTGATGCAAAAGAGTATCTGGAAAAAGCTCTACAACTCAAAAAACAATCATCAAGCAATGTTGCTACTGACAGCAACGTGGCTGAAACATTGCATGAAATTGGTTGGTGTTTAATTCAAATGAATAAGCTCACTGATGCAAAAGAGTATTTGGAAACAGCACTGCAAATTCATCGACGCGTATCAAGTGATGTTGCTACAGACAAACTAGTGGCTACTACATTGCATTCACTTGGTCAATGTTTTTTGTACATGAAGAAGCTTAGCAATGCAAAAGAGTGTTTGGAAAAAACGCTGCAAATCCATCAACAAATATCAACCGACATTGCTACTGACAGCAACGTGGCTATTACTTTGCATTCAATTGGTAAATGTTTGATTCAAATGAACGAACTTACTGATGCAAGAGAGTATTTGGAAAAAGCGCTCCACATTCATCTACGAGTATCAACCGACATTGCTACTGACAGCAACGTGGCTACTGCATTGCATTCAATTGGTGAGTGCTTAATTGACATGAACAAAGTTACTGATGCAAAAGAGTATTTGGAAAAAGCACTGCAAATTCAACAACAAATATCAAAACAAATTGATGACGGAAAAATAGCTAGCATTTACCTTGCTACATGTCGATGTTTAATTCAAATGAATGAACTTAGTGATGCAGAGTATTATGCTAGACGGGCGATGAGATATTTTGGAGCAGATAAAAGTCATACTCTTGTTGATAGAATGGCGGCTTTCACTTTGTGTGAAATCGGTGACTGTTTGTTTAGGATGAAAAAACGTGCTGATGCAAAAGAGTACTTTAAAAAAGCGCTGCGAATTCAGGAACGAATATCAAGCAAAATAAATGTTGACAGAAATGTGGCTGATACTTTTCATAAAATTGGTCAATGCTTATTTGAAATGAAACGACCAATTGATGCAGTGCTGTATTTGGAATCCGCACTAGACATTTATCAACAAGTATCAAGCAACATTGCTGCAGACAGACAGATGGCCAATACTTCAGATGAAATTAATCAATGTTTAATCCAAATCAATCAACTTACTGAAGCTCGATACGAAGAAGAAAAAGAACTTACTGAAGCAAAGGAGAAGAGCGGATAATTTTGTTGTCATTACTAAAGCGTAAAATTTTTTCAAAAGTTATGCTTAGTGCAACTTCAGCAATTAATATTTTAAATAACTAAAGCACTGTTCAACTTCCGCATGTAGACTTTTGAATGGTGGAAGCACAGCTTATTCTTGTGCAACCAAATTTTTTTAAGACTACACTGCAACACCAATCCATAATCGCACTTCATTTATACAGTTACACTGTTGCATAATTGTGTTCTCTTTATCTGGTAAAATGAAGCGTAATTGTTTAGCAAAACTGGGTAATGCGCTACGATAGGGCATGTGTTGCAGTTCCACATTGGTGCTACTTGCGTCGCTTTTTAAAGCTTATTTTTTGATGAGTAATTTTTATTGCGCTTTCAGCAATCTTTTTTGATTGCGAAAATTGCTTTTGTGAAACTCTGTTTTTTGTTTTTTTGTTTGTGCTTTATTTGCGCTTAAACCCTTGTCTACACTGAGGCCGAGTCAAGCGAAGCTAAGCTGAGCAAAGCTACTTGTGGTGTATTGGAGCTGAAGAGCCAAGCCAAGCCAAGTTGATTCTGACACAAAAAAGTGTTGCCGTTTGTTTGTTGAACATTTTAGCATTAAAACATTGCTAAGTTTTGCCGGGAGTCATTTTAAAGAAAAAAAGAACAGAAAAATGTGAAGGGTGGTTAAAAATAACTGCTGTTGGCTAAATGGTAAACTTATTGATATAATCCTAGAAAAGCCAATAAAATATAATAAAATGAAATATATTTGAGCTAAAAACATTGCAACAGTCTGTTTTACCTAAAGCAGCTTATTAGGAGATAATTCTTATTCAGATAGAATTTTATTTTATTTTATTGCACTGGCTCGATCATTGAGCTCTCTACTCTCAAATTGATTAACTACGTAATCCTAGGAAGGGATATTTTCTAGATAACTGTTGTTCGGTAAAAAAGTTAAATATTAAATGTAGGCTTTGTAGATAAAAACTGAGGCAAAATGAACTTTACTTTAAATTTGTAAACTATTTAAAAATTCGATGAGCGACTTTAGAGTTAAATTGTCTGTATTGGTCATATGCTAGTAGAATATAATTAACGTTCATACGTTAAAAAACAGTTTGCAGAGCAAATATTTATTGCTACTATTATTATAGTAACAATGCACAAAACTAAAACATGCTTCTCGATCTAGAAAATTTTGGGTTCATCCATTAATAAAGAAGCGAGAGTCTGTTTTGGAAGGCAAGCATCAATCAAAGGTGCATTTAGGGAAGACAAAGTGCGGGGTGTATTTAATGCAGATAAAAGCGATGCCGCCAAACGACATGACTGAAGCAAAATCTGTTAAAATACTCTTTGAAGAGGTTGATTCCAAAAATAAAAAGATTGTTGACTTCATCAAGATCCAAGTGGGAGAAGCAATCGTTTTGAAAATGTTGATCTTCATCAACTGGCAATGTAATAAAATTTTGCGGCTATTGGTCTTCATTTCGTATAGATCCCACGCTCAGTTGTATTCCGCCTCTCCTCCAAATAAGTCTTCTAAATAAATCCGTAGTGGCAAATTAAGTTTACAGTTGGTTTTAACTAGTCCACAGCCATCTTGATTTGTTATGAGGAAACAGGCTTATTTGGTTGCAACTTATTTTAGGGGTAAACAGGAGTATGGGATGAGGAACTACAAAATATGCTATTGTAACCTACAGTTGTTCATGTTCGAAAAAGTTTGATCCAACGTAGAGTCGTAGATCATAGTCAAAGAGCAGTCCCAGATTTTAGGGCCCTGCATTCTCAAACGCTTTACAAACATGTCTTCAAGAGACTGTGACGACAAACAACTTTCAACTTTCGGCACAAAAGAAGTTGATACCGGATACACACGAGGGAGTGACCTCTGCTGTTTTCTATATGTGCTAGAGAATGCAAAAAAGAAAGACAAAAGAAGGTAGCGGATTGCAAGAACAGAATAAGAGTTTGAAAGAAGTGGCAGGCTTGTGAGTTCTGCCAAACCGGTGGAGGGGTCTTAGAGTGGCGAAAGATTTTGCAAAAAGGTTTTATCTGGGCCTGCTGAATAGGAAAGTGTGGCTTTAGTGAGCAAATGGTACAACGAATGGATTTGCCTGCCCTAAAAATGGTACGTGCTCGGGGTCGGTTCTTCTCGCAGCTCTCCGGGAACGAGGGTTTATCATTTACCATCCCGGAGAAGGTTGCTGTCTCTGGGTATTTACATTCGCTCTACAAACTTGCACATTACCAGAACTCCCTACTTGGAGGTTGTCAACATGAGCCCCGAAAAAAAGGGTCTTCCACAAATACAAACGTATTAATTTGCTGTGCTTTTATTAGAAGGGCGGGGGCTTTGCAATCGCACTTTCAAGTTTACATACATGCGTTGCAAATTAGATGCCAAAACTGCCGCTAACAACAATGACGTCACAAAAAAACGCCCTAGCAAATGACGTTACAACAAAAATGTATTTGAGACATCATTACTTAAAACCCTCTATGAAAAATTTCTACGTACGCTACTGCAGGAACCGCAATAGTAGTAGAAAATATTTTGCAAGGGAGTAATGTCAATATTTACCTCATTTTGTTTTTTTAAACGAGTAGAATTTTTTTACGTGAACTTTAAGAAAATGTCACTGCAATCGATCAACCGTTTCTAAAAAGATGGAAAAACTTATTTAACATGCGCCAATGATGCGGAAGATATGAAAATATACAAAATGCGTGGATAAATCTCCGTGCTTGGCAGAGCTTAAGTAAGTGAGAACAAAACATTCTTGATTTAAGGACAATTTCCAATGCTTGGCCGATCTGAAACAAGCAGGGTGAAAGCAAGCATGATCCACGGTTAATTACGAATGCCCGGCCAAGTTGGGATAAAACGAGAATAATTTATAGATAGTTACATGTGCTTGGCCGAAAAAAATAGGGGATATGATAAACATGGAACAAAGATGGTCAAGGATAAATCGAAAATATTTTCCGATTGAGATGGGGTTTGAATTTGAACCATCAGGTACAGGATTGTTCCCACCGCAAATGACAGCGTTGAGTAGTCTATCAAATTGATTACAAGCAACCAAGTCTTGTTACGTATTTGTGTCCAAATATAAGGAGTATACTGTGCTCGTCAAAAATCTAATAAAACATAGTCCACGAAACAGCAGGTTTAAAATTAGTTACGACAACATTAACATTTTGTATGCTTGGCAAAATATATTAAGTAATCCCATACATGCTTTCATTTACAAAACCTCTTAACTGAGAATTTTCTTCCCCTTCTGATTGACTATGGAGGAGCTCCATTCAGCAAAAGTTTCGTAAACGTAGCTTTGGAAAAATATAGTAAGGAAAAATAGGATTCCTCATAGTATTGATTTATCCAAATAGTCTGACAAAAGTGCTCCTTCTCGTCGATGTTGCTAAGCCCACCAGCTTCACAGTTTTGTTGCAACACTTCTACCATGATATTGTGCCGTGGTGCAGTAAATTTAGCAATACTGCAAGTAGCTTCAGAAGCAAAGTTAAACCAAATCATAACCTCAATGAGATCATTTAAAAGAGCTAAATGTTTGAAAAATACAACAATATCTTGGCATTTATTTAAACCAGTTTTCCTTACAGACGACAATGACATCATGAGACAGGTTAGATTTTTGTAGTGTAGGAAATAAGCTGCGAAATGATTTTTCATAGTATTCAGTATGTGTTAAAAATACGCAGTTTCGAACTCACTGTTCTTGTTTTTATGCTTCTCAATTGTAGGGTAATTTTACATCGGAAAGTTTTAGAAGATTGCGAGTAGCTTATAATTGCTCTTGTCGTATGTTGCGTAAGATTTCTCGCTTTTACAGTGCTCGTCCGTTCCAAATTCAGGTTAACATTGAAACATTTAATGCTTTAATTTGTAAACTGATGCATCGTTTTGTTTAATGCTGTCGCCAATCTGAAAACGCACTTGTTGCTGAGTTGATACCATCTGCTAGTTATTTTCCTTCTAAATATTATGCTGATTACTGTGATTTTCTTACCGTGGACAATAGACAACAAAGTGCTATTTTTTTTGTAAACAACCTTCCTCAGTAGGTTTGCTTGTACATAGATAATATAGGTTTAGTGTTTTGTGTGTTTTTATGTCATGCTAATGTTTTTGTGTCCCTGCGCTATGCATATTTGATTTTGTTTAATATGGACCAAACTCATTCGGTCTGAAATAATAAATAAATGAATGAAATAAAATAAATACTGACCGTTCCGAAGACGTGACTCAGGAATTTTAAAAGACAGATTGTGGCGTTGGACAAAATTTATATTCCGTTGTCAAACAGCTTTTTTGTTTTCTAACCAGTTTCGCAGCATCTTTGTCTTTTCACAACGTTTAAGATCAAGTTTGGTTTAATTTCTGATTGCTACTTAATGAAAAACAGTTAGTGTACTAGCCAATTAACGTGTTATTCATGACTCCATCTAGTCCACAATGCATCATGAATACAAAATAGTAGCTGGTTTTGCTGTAGAAAAAAATGATCTCTTGATCTATCCATACAACTTACTTTAGGTTGTACTCTGATTAGAAATTAACTTTTTTTACTGAAAAGATCTGAAACAGCTCTAAAAACAAAAAATATCTTACATGCTGAAAATAACTTTTTGTCAGCAAAATTTAGTGCGTTGTGGTAATTCACTTTTTTGCGCCACTGCCACCGCCTTCCTTATTAATATTAGAAACCAGCATGTTATACCAATGAGCAAATATATTCGCAAATGCTGGGCAGCAAGAATTACGCAATAAATGGGGTGCGCCAACTAACCAGCCTTGCCAAGTATGCAGTTTTCTTCGGAGTTATTGCTGTAATATATCACCGTAATTTTGCCAGGCAACAGCATTAATAGAGTTTACTATTAAAGTTCTTTTTCAAAATGACAGTAAATAATAAGCAGAATTTCCAGCTTAAAATTTTCAAAAATCCCAACAAAGGCACCAAATAATCTAAAAAAAGGGAATTTTAGTGTAAAAATTTCCAGGATTCTAAAATGTTTAAAAGCATAAAATATTTCAGATTAATCTTCAAACAAAAATAGGTCTTCGTTTTAATACTTACATCAACTTCCTTTTCGCTTCCCCCGAATAAGATATTTTGTCATAAACATTAAACAAATTTCCTGATTTTATTGCCCAAAAAACTAACAATAAATTTCTTGATTTCGGATTGATCATCAATCACAGGTTTTTGTTTTTGTACTTCTTATGAAGACAGAGTTTCTTGAAATTGGTAAATCGGGTGCTGGCTTCATTTGAACCAAAACCGTTTTCCTCCACTAAGAAATGCGAATTAAAAAATTGCCTTTAATTGTGATTTGATGATGACGTCGAAAAACCCATAAAACATTTACCCTGGGGTGTTGATTAATCTTTGTAAATTTCATGCTTGTGCGTTTAGTAGTTTTAGAGGAGTCCAAACACGCCGATACAGAGAATTATGCTTTATAGCAGGGAATTCTAAACTTTACAAGACGCGACCCCCTTGACGTGATCTACAAAAACTCACGCCCCCTTTAGTTCGTAAAAATCTTTCATTGTTTTAGATGACTGCCAGATTTTTGATCATTTTTACACATTTTTTCTTGAAGCCAACGTGAAGATCTTTTTTGTTGGAAATCAATTACTTTATTGCGCCATTTTCTCCATTAATTATATTTGAAGAATGGCTATGGAGCTGTGGCCCCGCCATCCCAGTTTGAGAACCTGTGCTTAATAGTATAGATTTAAATCAAACTCATGATGGTTCATAGAACACAACAAAAAAGTTATAAGGCATATGTGATAAAAAGTGATAAAACCACAACAGAATGCAAACACATTTAATCAAATTTCATGTATGAAACATGCACAAAAAAAATCGCTTCGTAGCGTGAAATATGGTTGGATGACTTGCACAATCATGTATCAACTAAGCGAATATTCCAGCAGGATGCAAATAAAAAGATTATGAAGTTGTTGAATTTCAAGGATTTACACCTTAAAACAATATAAAACGTTTTGTTGTCTGCGCTTTGATGCATTGAGTGTCAACTATTTGTCGTCAAAAAATCTTTTTCGCGACATTTTTAAGAATATGGTCTCATTTAAAACTATCCACCACAATGAAATCAATTACAAGCCAAAGGTGTTAACTTAGTAGTCGATATCTTTCATAGCTCAGTATGTCTGGACCATGTAAGCTAATGATCATTTTAGTGCAATTGAAATATGGATTGAATGTTTCTTACGAGGAGCAATGAAACTCCATTTTGATGTAGAGTAACCGCAGCATGGCCGACCTCGATGGACACGAGTAGTCCATGGAGGAGCTTTGAGGCTTGCCACATGCAGTTCTTCACTGATGCTTTTTTCTGGCTGGAAAGGTGTTCCAACTTGTGCACCAT
Organism: Trididemnum clinides; assembly: GCA_963675345.1. Lineage (NCBI taxonomy): Eukaryota > Metazoa > Chordata > Ascidiacea > Aplousobranchia > Didemnidae > Trididemnum > Trididemnum clinides. The sequence goes on from OY776293.1 coordinate 9,354,576, forward strand.
ACAAAACCGCCTCCGTATGCCAACCTAGACATAGGCAAAAGGTTATTGAAACCAATATTTAGCCTAAGGCTGCTTTGTTAACTTACTTCACATTTTTACCTGGAACTTGAGAATAAAGTTACGGGATGCTGCGGCCCATCCACCGCAAAATTGTAAACTCCCACAATAATGTTAAAAAAATTAATAAAAAATCTTCAACTTTGTTTTGTGAGGAAAACGGGAAAGCAATCACTTTCAAAAATTAATCTCCAAGAAAAGGATCTTCTTTCGTCAGCACTTTTTCTTTATCCATGGAAAACAAAGTGTTACATCAATAATTTCGGGTGACATTATTTAAAGAAGCGACACTCCACCAGATTTGTGATTAAAACAAGTTTATGTTTATCTAGTTAGTGGATAAATATAGTATTCTTAAAACTTGGGGCGACATATTTCGAGAACACCCCGAGCTTTACGGAATAGTACCACCATTTAGCTAAGTAGCACTGTAATAACAATAAACTTACGTCGGTTGCACGGATATCTTGACACGATGGTAATAGTTCGAACTCTCCAGCAGGACTTGCAGAAGTAAATTGGCATTGTAAAGTTTCCCGTTGGCCTGTAGAGACAAATCGAAAGCATTCTCGACTTTAAATCAAAGGCTATGCTATTGCCACTTGTTGTTATAATGACAATAAAAGCTAATTAAACCTAATTTTTGACGAAAACCGACATGAGGAGAATTAACTACAGACTTAGTTTTATCATTTTCCCTGTGGATTAATCCCAAAACAAGATATGAATAAACTTTGCTTCACAAAATTTCAGCTGGTTGATGTTTTTGCATGAATCATATAATTAAACAAGAGGAGTACGCCTTGATGCTATTTCACGTTCACAGAATGTTTTTGTGGACCTCTGTGCCGTATATTGAGGAGGACAATCTGAAACACTCTTCACTCAAACCATAGAAAGACATCTCTATGAATGAGTAATTGCTTGCTAATGCTCTGTTTAAGGTCGGGTCTGTTATGCCACTCTGCCATGGTAGAGGGAAATTCCTCAAAACACAACACTTCCAACATAATAAATGTGATAGTTTTTTCAATCATCAATTTTACTGGAGGCATAAGCAAAACTTTTTTAAAGAAAATGCACCTCTTAAAGTATGGTTACATTAAGCGAATAGCCATTTATAGCAACATCACCGCATCTTAACGAAGCTACACATTTGTAATATTGTAGAAAATTTAGAAGAGGATAAAGGACAATAGCTTTCCCCATACCGTATCACAGAAGCATAAAATGTAAAAAAATACGAAATTGGGAGCATAATTCTAGGTTTCAAAATTTCAACCTCAAAAAAAGTCTTTATGTTGTTTTCGACTCGAAAATGGGCAAAGCTTTCACTTTTAACAAATTACTTTTTCTTATAGCTCTGCCACTCCCCCCCAAAAAAAGAACAAAGATTGAGTTCACTTATTTTATAAAATTGCTGGATAATATAATCGAGCTTATTAGATGTTTTGGACCTCTCCCAATGAACTTACTTCTAAATACGCCACTGAGAATATATAACATGGCATTTAATTAGATACTTACATTGCGTATAACCAGAAGTGATCAACCTCACCCACTTTTTGAGAGAAACTAACTGGCACCCATGGAAACTCCAAACTTAGACCAGCGGCATAACTGTAAATATACCAACCAGTGGGAAAAATTCGATCAGTGTCGTAATATCCCCGAATTTTTACAACTTCTGCAAAGAAACAACTAAATCAAAATTGCGAGAATGCAGTATTTGAATGAGCCCTCAGAAATTTTTTAATGTTGAAAAGCCTTTAGAATAAATTAAGTTGTTAAAGAGATAACTCAAGAGGAAGTGCACGAGACTATGCAGCATTGTGGCGAAAATAAGTCTTCTTAAAACATGTTTGGTGAAAATTAAATGTTGCAAAAGTTATCCATATTTCTATTCTGCTCAAAATATTTTATTTAACCTTTGCTATATTACATAAGCCTACTTTAATGAATTGTAGTAAATTGAAATATGTAGTCAAAAATTAAAGTTTGAATTATTTCATTTCCTTTTTTTTGTGAGCCTATAGCAGTGCTTATCAACTTTTTTTGTAATGGTAGACCCTATTTCAGTCTCCCTGATATCTGTCCACCATAATTATCTTTAAAATAAATAACAACGTAAAATAAAATTTGAACGCTTGATGCGCTATGCTGCCGTGATGTGGCAAAACTTCAACTGCATCTCAAACATTACAAACAACCTTGATTTCTATTCGTCCTGAGCAAACGCGAAGAAATAATTAATGTTTGTACAGTTAACAGCTTCAAGACAAAGCTAAAAAAATTTAGTTCAGTTGTTCCCTTGTTAAACAATAGCAAATAACAGGGACAACATTCTCAAAAACATGATTTTTATGGTTGTTTGGTGTTACCATAAGTATCACGGCAGTATGGTTGCTGGTCATTTTGAATTTGACCTCAACTTTTACTCAAAAACTGTATCCGTTTAGATCAATCTCCACAAGAGTTTTTCACTTCAAAAGCTCCGTTCCTTTAAAGTTATTCTTTGAGAAATAGCGTCCACTTTAAATCTGCCGTTTTTTCATGTTTAGTCACCAAAAAAGGTTCCTTTTTCAAAAATGGCACACCCCATCATCTTTGTACACCTTTACAAAATTCTGGTTCACAGTGAGGTATGCTACACACCCGCTGTATACGCATTGTCCAATAACCTACTTAAATCTACACAAAGGTTCAAACATTCCGAAGATTTCGGCCAGTCGATAAATTTTCCGCCCATAAAGAGCCCCCGAACTGCTATTTCTAATGGCGCAACCATCTAGCAACAATGTGATTTGATCTTAATTGGCACAAAAACACCGCCATAGTCCACTGGATGCGGTTGCTTAACGTACTCAAGTACTTGCTTACCAGTGTTGTAAGGAAATTCTCCGCACCATCCACATGTTTCCGAGCAGTGACGAATCATAAAACTAAATACAACGTTAAGTTCTGCTTCTCAATTATAAGCAAAAACGTGCTGTTCTAAAAAGCTGTTACGCAATCCTTAGCAAGCAAATATGGAAATAACTAATTTTTTTGGGAAAGTAAATAAAGAGGAGGACGCTAAAAATCCTATTCGGTTTCTAAAACATTTCTTCCTACCAAAGATTCTAAATCACACATTTAATTGAGAAAGCCGAGGCTTACTTCCTAAGCTGAGAGTCATTTTTGCAACCTTGTCGAAAAACCCGAAAAGTTGGACATTGTAAAAGATCGTCTCCACATGCTGTGAAAAACAAATTTAGGATATAACGTAAAAATGATGAGTATTCTAGATTGCTTTTATTTCAAAACTACTACAATAAATGGGCTAATTTCATCAAATTCAATGGGCTATTTTAAGAACCAGTTTTGAGACAAATTTAACGTCGCCATGCTTCAACAGAATGCCAGCAGCAATTATGGTCACCCCGTGTCGTAAGAAGTGGCGTTTGGGCACCGAAATTTGGCGTATTTAAAAAGTTTTTTTAAGCAAGTCCAAGCATTAACTCATTTCAATATTATAGATAAGTAGGAAATACATACAAATTTGTGACCAACAACCAAGAATTTTTTACGGATCGCTTGTTCATATTGATACATTTGCCTTTTTTTCAAAACCAACACCTTATTTTTATGAAGATCATATTATTGAAAGTGATATTTGTACATTTTTTGCTCCAATTACATTGTTTGGGGGGGAATCGATTTTTCTTCTCTCTCTTAAATATGGCACCGGCATTCAACACGTGCAATTCTCTTTATAGCTGTTGAATCAGCTGGAGTAATTTGTACTTTGGTTTGATTGAAACTGGATATTCATTTTGTGTTGTTTCTTCATCCTTAGGAAAAGAGGTACACCTAACAAGTATTACACTCACATCTTAGCTCAGGCTTTATTTTGATTAACAGGTTTTGCGACTCGGTAATTTACTGCAAAAATTTTTCGATTTTCAGATGAACTGCTGTTAGATTTAGGTTAACGCGATTCGAAAAGAATCAAAACATGAATAGTCAAATAAGAAGATTTTTGTTTTTACAGGAAGATTCAGTGGAACAGCCAACTTTGCCAACAAATTTTGACGCTTAAACCAATATCAGATAGCTTGATAGTTAATTTTTTTTTGAGAACCAGCTGAACACAAAGAAATAACTCTTCATTTTTGGCGGTTAATAACTCTTCATTTTTGGCGGTTTCTTTAGACGTTGAGATATGCAATAATTGGGTTACATTTTATCCAAAATATTCTGATTCGGCGCTTGCTGTCAAGTATATCTGGAAGCACAGTGCTGAGGTATCACTTATGAGCGATATCGCCGTTGTGTTGTTGTGATTTACGGTCAGAGCGTCCACTTTGCTCTCGGAAGACAGGCTCCTTTCTTCTTTTGAGTCCAATCAAAGACTTAAAAATTTGTATTCACTGATGTCCTGCTAAACTTCCAGCTATAAAATAACGTGGAGAAATATAATAAGTGAATAAATCAATTTTTCTACTAACAAGCAAGCCAATGAAGCAACCGTAGCCAATTGTCCATTCAAAATATCCATCCATTCAAAACTTACAATAATATAAAAAAAACTTTGAGCTTAGTGTTTCTTTTGTTTACAAAATGTTCAAAAATGGGTTATGGTCTTTGGTTGTAAACATTGACTTGCTTATGTGAAGAACGGAATATGAATCCGATTTTACATAGCTGTGAAAAAAATTGCTTTGGCGATAAATTTCTTGCAGTTGAACCGCTCCGAAAATTAACTAAAATTTTATTTATTTTCACATTAATAATCTCCCGGGACTTGGTCAAGGTTTATTGTTATTTATAGAACATTGATGCTCAGCCTGGCTTCGGAGATGTCTATATACTGCTAGCATAGTGTATTTCTTGTACAAAACGTGCAACCTTGCACAAAGAACTGCCATTGACAAATTAGATTATGATTACAACAATAAATCGTCTTACTCGTGCAATAACTCGAGTTGCATTTTCTTGCATCAACATAAAAATACGACCATTCTCTGGTTTGAATGTTCAGATGACGTCTGAAACATTGTAAACCTAAAAACTTGTGATTCTGCCTGAAATTTTCTTGGTCTCTGCAATGGCAAAGCCATAGTTACAAAAAAATTGGAGAGTAGAATAGAATAAAGTCTTACCCAAATGTTAACGTTTTTGAATAAATATTTTTTTGAAAATCGATACACTACGTCTCCACTGCAATTGAGACAGCATCATTAAAATTTGTTTTCAGGTGAGGTTTGATTAACCATCTGCGGCAGCTACCTCAGAGATTGAACCCAGAACTTTGGTAACAGAAAGTTCTAAGGTCGAATTTCGCTTTAGGTCTCTGAACCGCTCAAGTAAGCTGACTGGAGACTTAAATTTCAAACCGATGTAGCGTTGCCTTAATCATCTTTTGCAACTAAGGTCTATGACCCCTTAACTAATTCGCTTGATTAGCCAGTAAAAACGAGTAATTTAACAGAAGCGGATCGAGGTAGGCTACTTCAATTATAGCTGAGAATATTTGATTGTTGTTTGAAGCTAATGGTTAAATATAAACTTGCTGTTAAAACCAGCATACGGTACATGGTGTCAGCTGCAGAGAGAATATATGGTATGTAGCCTATTCTCAAATCTTTTTTTAAAACTTACGTTGAAATTACCTGCAACAGCTGTAGCAGTTTGACAGCCAAAACCCAGACTTCTTCCTCTCTGTAATTGTTGCTTGTGACGTTGCTGAATTTCCATATTTGATGGAGCTTAAAACTGAGCTGTAGTTTATTGAGCTGTTATGTTTTTCCTGCAGAAAACAAGAGCCTGACAATGAAGACTGAAGCCACTCTATAGCCATTTGATTAGTAACAAACAAGCCTTACCAAGTCAGAGGAAGAATGGTGAATTGTTGACCTCTACTCAAAATGTTACCAAACAACTACCGGATTAGCAAAATTTCTGCTTCAATAATTCTATTAGTATAAGTAAAACGTCGTCATTAAAACTTCAGACACTCACTTGCAGCATGGCCATGCTCGTCATCGTAAAAAGAAGTATGCTTGCAGAAGTCAATAGCTTAAAATTATCGCAGGAAGCTACACACAAAATATTGAATCGAAGTTTCATCGTAGCCTATGATGCAGAGCAAAGCGATTCTTCAAAAAAGCATTAGCTGTGGTAGGCCAAATCTTTGGTTTTCACTCTTTCTTTGCTTATATCTGCAATCTTTGATTTGAGTTAAACTTCACCTATTGACAGGCTGCTTTAAAGCCAAAGCCCGTTAGTCTATTGATCTTTCAACAAACCAACTAATTAACAATCTTATGTCACGAAGCGAGCTTGAAAAAGTTAAAAGCCTACCAAACATTGGTTTTGGTTTCGTAAAATATCTCGCAGTTTTTGGCGCTTTCCAATTCCAAAGGCTTATTAGCGTCAAGACAATATTTTAATGATGACTGAGTAAATTTAATGTCATAATTCATTCTCCGTTTTATTGGTAGTGCTACTCGCCAAGCAGAAAATCTGTGAATATCATTTTTTTAACGTTTAGTAGGCTATGGCTAGACGAAATAATCAAACCAAACCTTACAAATTCTGAAGCTGCTACTTTACCTTAACGGAAAAAGCAAATAAAAAGGTGAAACAATAAACGTGAAACTGCTACGAGAATATCGGAAGGTTGTAAAATAACTGATTTAAATCAATACTGTTTTAGCAGCAAGAAGTTTCCGTACTTATGAAGATGCGAGTGTCAAGCTTCTGTCAAACTCTTGATTTTTGTGATAATTAGAAGGCAACCAAGTCAAGAGGAATGAAAAGCAGTTTTATAGCCCCCATAATTGTATAGTCGTGGGTTCAAGCCTCACAATAATCTTGAGAACTTTACGGCAATTACCCTGCTTAATTGACTGTTTCTGATTAAAGTGCAATGTCAGCAATAATGATAATCGCGAAGCACATCTGAATCCTGAGATGTTTTGTTTGACTAAAATTCTGCAACATTCATTACATTAAACGGCTTTCAAATAAGGCAGCAAATTCGTAAAGGTGCTGACTAATTGGTTGAACTCTTTGTCGCATTTTAACAATACCTCCAGTCCAAGCGTGCAAGAGGGATGTTTTAAAAATGGCTGAACCAGAAACCTCTTGGGTGCTTCGTGAAGAAAAGAATACTACTCGATTTGCTGGCGTATTTCATTGGTGGCTCAAAAAATAGATCTTTGCTCATTAATTAAGACATAGTTTTTGGTTGGTTCCAAACATATCTCAGTGGTTTAATAAATATGGCTAATGGTGGTGGTATGAGCCCCGTTGGCCCTTCGCTCAAATCGACATGCAAAAAAAATAGGTGTTATTTTTAGTCAAAATTTCTTCTAGCAACAATGTACGAGGACAGTGCAACGTTACGGTGCGATCCAGTTGTGACATTTTTTGCCGAAATTCATTTCACGGCAGTTTTCTGTGCTGCACTTGAGATGCTCTTCGCTAGCAGTAGCTCGGTTCAGGCCTACATGAAAATCCGAAATGGGTGTGAGCATAAGTTCCTTCAATATATTATCTGTTTTTCTGAGAGTAAGGGATGTCAAAATAGCCAAAACCATTATCTCGTGAGTCGAGTGTTTCACGTAAATAGTCCTATTTGCTTCAAAAATGTAGCCTAACTAGCAAGCATAGTTGACAGTATTCAGATTTTTATGTATTTATTTGGCTACATCTCGGTAATTTGGTTTGTTTTCAGCTTTTACTTTTCTGCAAATTCATAAACGCCTTCTGCTTCTTCGTTAACGATACAATCATCTGAAATGCAATAAAAGACGAATTTTGTGAATCAGAAAAGACACAGTTTAAATGAAGTACTACCCGTATGAAGAAATACGTCTAATCCTAAAGTGGACAATAAATGGTCGGAATGATATTTTCCACTATTACATTTTCTTACCAAAAGTCAGTGTTTGCCAATCGACATAGCTGGTGTGGATCACAAGTTGAATTCTATCCGCGGTAGCAACGAATAATTGGACTTCATTGTGACCAAAATTCGATTTTGAATTGATTTTGGTTTTACCTGTTATTATCTTTTCGCACTTTTTACTCCACGTATTTGGATGTTTTTAATTATAATACTTTCTTATCAAAAAATAGACGTGACTAGATTTTCACAAAATTGTTATGCTTAAATTAAAAAGCAATCTTACCAGGAACAGGATACAAACTCCAAGTGTCATCAATATACCCGCAGCAAGGTGACCCTCTGTACACTCGTGTCGTCCAAGGGGCACGGTTAAGGCGGGACACTTCAACAGGTCTGGTTGTAGTGCTGGATGACGCAAACAAAACTGAATCCATTAGCCACACTGAAAAAGCAAATCCCTTTAACTATAACAGAATAAGACTCTTAAAACGCCATATTAAGCGACACCCACATTATTCGCTCACAGGTCAACAAAGAGCTTGGTGAACCAGAGCATTTAGGGAAGAGAAGACATTGTGGGATGTTGATCTTTTCGGGTTGATAGCGAAAGGAAAAGGCAATAAAACGAAGAAAGGAGTCGAAAGAGCTCCCCTAGAAGTTGATAATCAAAAGTAAACTAAGAAAGTCATTTTCTCAACAAATAAGACCAGGGAATCCCTATAATTTTTTTCCAAAAAAATTGTTATTCTCTCATCAAACTGAAAATCAAGCGCTGACCCTCACCTCCTTACAAAAACTTTCAGCACGCTACTGGCTTTGTGAGCCTTAGTATTTATGCGTATGAACTAATGAGGACCTAAACTTATCTACAAACAAAAAGATTGGAGAGTATTGGCAACTTCAAAATGAACTTACGTTCTTCCAATCAGTTGTCACCTCTACATTTCGTTCCGGTAGGAGCAAAAGTTCAATTAAATATAATCAATTTCCGACACTCGATTTTGTTTAGGGACCAAACTAATGTTTGAAGCATGCAGAAAAGAAATAAGCAATCTTTCTTTCTCATTTGATAGATTTCACCGATGTTGCTTTACGGTAGAAACGCAATTTAACGCTTGCAGCCACTAAAATTGTCGTCATTTGGGTTTGGTTACGTTGTGCTTGCATCTGCACCAAGATGGAATTCTCCATTTTAATTTTTCAACAAATAACTTTTGACTTAACACAGGGGTGGTAGAACTCTTCGCAAACTAAGCGTCTTTCCATAGCCTAAACCTTACATATGGCCAGAAAATATAAAATTCTGCATTTCAAACCTGCAACTTGATCTTTCCGCTTATCTACGTTGCAGCCTTTGCTTTTGCACCGGTGCCTAATATTAAAATTTCTCTTGACTTTCAAAAGCATGGAAATGTTGTTGGTGTCATTGCGCAACAAACGCAAAGCTTTGTTGTCGTTTTGTTGCAAAAAATTATTAGTTAATGTGGCGTTGAAGGCACAAGACACAACATTGAGGTATTAACACCGAGACTGCTGGCCGCTGTGCGCAGGCATTCGCTTTTAAATATGACAAATTTGCAGCACGCTATTATTATTGCAAAAATTAAAATCGAATTTGAATGGACTAAACTCTGCGTTAAGTAGTACAGTTTGCTTTCAGATTTAGACACTTCTACTCAATTTCACACAATTATCACCAAAACTAGATGAACACAAATAACCTATACGCTTTTCTACGTTGCGTCCATTTTTTGTACGTTTTTTTATACGTAAATTTTCAACCGCTCGGCTGTGTATGATGTTTCATAATATACATTTTTGTCTGAACATACAATTTTTGTGCTCGAAGTACGCATCAAAAGCGTATATGTTTTTACGCTTGAAAACTTTCAACATCCTGTTACTACGCACTGTGCTGACAAAACCGTGAGTTGAATCCTTTCCATGTTGCCTCGTCACTTAAGGGTTCACATAGGCTACGCGTTTTGCTGACTCCAATAATAAGAAAATGAAGTTGCCATTTTATTCGGTTTTACTAAAGAATTTTCTCCAACAGGCAGTTGATAACGTTAAACATAGGCTAGCAACCAACTTGTCAACTTCAAGAAGTTCCATGTGTTTAGGAACTGAGATGAGGCCATAGCCTAATTAAACAGTGATTTTAAAATTTGTTTTCTTCATTTTCCCAAACACACCATAGAAATACGGTTGAAAGCATTTTTGGAAGATATTAACAAGGTGCTTAAACTAAAAGTAATTCACTAACATCTTATGCTGTATCAAGATGCAAACAAACAATTAGTTATTCATTAAAGTGTTTTGTGAGCATGCTTTTTTATCGGTATTTAAATCCATTCAAAAAGCACTGTTTTGTCATAATCTTCTATATCACAATGCTTTCCACTATATAGTGAAAACAGCAGGCAGAAAAATTATCTATTGTCATTTTTGTTAGTAATGATTTTGATGTTAACAAGGACTGCATATTTCTGGCTGGATTTATCGCAAGTCCTTCTGTTGGAACTCCTTGGGAAGCTCCATATACGTGCGGTGTCTACCAAATGTCTTGTTAACCTAATAAACGTAGAATTAAATTCTGCCTCTCTTACTTTGTTCTGCTGGTAAAATACGTCTCGTAACTTGCATTTTCAGCTCCAACGGCTATTCTGATCGTCTCATTGACTTGGGAATACAAAAGAAGTTCCGATCATTTAAACTGTTACCAAAAGAAGGCCCACAAAAATGCCCGGTCTTCCTAAAACTACCTTAGATTGGCAATATTTCACTCAAACTTGATGAGCAATGCAAGAGAACCATCAGATTGTGCTGTGGTGGAGTAAAACCTCGAGTCACTTCATCTACTAAGAAAAAGCTTTCCGCAATTTAAAAGATGCTGTGCCTAACATTCAACAAAGCATAGTTGTTTACCAATGCGTGTGTCGCTGTGATTGCCGATACGTAGATCGCACATCTCAAAGGTTGCAGGACCGAATCACACAACATGCACGAAAATAGATAAGAAGCAAACTGCAACCAGAGTGACTCTCCATCAAACGCAAGCAAAAGTCAGCATCTCAACTTTTACCAGCTAGCTACTTTGCAATCAGACAACATCTCTTAGAAAAAGACTGCACAAGTCACTGCGATGACAAGCATTCTTAATATTAGCTGAAGGAAAATCGTATTTGCATCTCTCTATACTTTAGAACCAAGTTATATCAAAACCCTAAAACCTGAACTTTGTCGTCAAAATATTTCGTTTATACTTTGAAATTAGGTCATCTATAGTTAAGACTTCTCGAAACGTTCTCGTTGGTCCAACAATCAGAACGCATTTTATTACATCCAATCAGAAATCGCCCTGTACAGTATAAATTCTTCGCCGAAATGTTAGGCGGCCAATCTAGCAAGAATTCTTAAAAAGAGCTAGACAAAACGTTCGAGTTTGTACTATTTGTAAAAGAGCATGGTGAAATGGTCATTTATAAAAGCATTGCTAAAACAATAATAGCATCAAATTGTATAATTGGATACAGAGAGAACGTTTTTGCTTAAAAATAGCAAAATAGGCTCCTAATAGAATAAGATCTATGACTTTAGAGGAAGGTATGATCTTATTTCTTGCTATGGCCGAATTAAAGCAAATAGCACAGCCAAAAAACATGATATCACAAATATAAATACGAAAGGGGCACATCAATACGTAAAATAGCCCTACCATAAACAGCTTATTTCTTTAATATCAAAACGATCGCCATTTGGGCACCGCCATTATCATTGATTATGCTTCCCCTCATCCCTTACAGTTTTTAAAAAATATGAATGATAGTTTGTAACATCATTCTTCTCTGTGAGTATCACCAGTCTTGGATAACTAGACTAAGATGATCGCCATTAGATGAACAGGAACTGCGGTTTATATTTACTAAAACTTTTCGTTGCTGCTTTCACAAATGTTTGTGGGGTGGAACCGGGGCAGCTGCCTAAATCGATATGTTCTAACTCAGACAGGTGATGGCATGCTCTGCCGGAATAAAATCGCACCATACTTAGAAAAATATTTTTTCTATTTTGGTTGATAATAACTCTGCAAAGCTACCGGATCAAAACCAAAAATTTGGGGAAAAGCAAGGATTCTGTTACATCCGCAGAGCACGCCTATGCAGTGAGAAAAAACATGCAACATAATGCGCAGCCAGCAGTGACTTGAGAAAGTTTAAGAGAAAATCAAAAGAAAATATTAATCCTGTGTGAAATCGCACCACATGGAAAACATTTTTCCTGTTTTGCTTCAAAATAGCTTGATATCAAAAATGTGTTGCCTACTTCCAAACTAAGGGAAAACCAAGGCTACTTTGGCTTTGCGTAATCAATGAAAAGCGCTTATAGATCTACAGCGTAGCCAGGACCTTGAAATTACAAATTTTATCACAAAAAGGAGCGTATTAAGTCGTGGAAATTGGATGTGCAGAAAATACTAATTTTTCCTTACTGGTTACCAAACTGCCTGATCGGTGAAGCAGGCTTTGCTGGCCGAACCGATACTCCTAACCTCGACGTTACTGATAAGGGCCCTGCGAGCAACGCCACCAAAACCGTCTAGTTTTCTTATCTCACAAAAGTACATGAGAAAATAAAAAGTACAAAACCGAACATAAACATGTACTGAGTATATCTACCCTAAAACTGTATACAACTGCAATGAGGTAATTTTTTCCTGTTTTCAGTGCTGTTGGGCTTCACATACTAAGAATGAAAAACAATAAGATTCTGCGAAACTGTCCCAATAAACCCGCTGCAATGCCTTCGAATAAACATAGGTTAGAATTGTTTGATAGACATAGATTATTGTTACGTCGCACTTGCGCTACAAACGAAATTCCGAGAAGTTGAAAAACGAAAATGCAAATGAATAACAAATATAAAAATACTACGCATATCGCCAGATACACTGATTAAGTAGCTATTGCTGATAGCTTAGGTTACAACAAGCTAGATGCACCGTTTTAAGGAAAAAAGTTCTTTTGTTATGGCGCCTGAGATAAAGCATTACAGCTCTCATAAGCGTGCAAACAGGCCGGATGCTGCAATAAGCAACCACAAAGCTTTCAAAAATTGGTATGTGGTACAAAATTTGAAGATAGCAGAAATCAGTAGATTCATTCCGTAAGCGTTTTGTCTGACTTTTTTGAAGACAACGCGTCAGATTGAAGCCAAATTGAAGCTGCAGACGAATTTTTTTGTTTGCATAAATCAGGCCTAGTTTTTTTTATGTAATTGGCTTCAGGAGTGGATAGATGAAAAGTAGTTCATCCTGGAGCAAGGATTGAGAATTTGCCTTCTGTGTCAATGATTACTTGGACCACGTGGTCAACAGTAGTTGACCAAGAAGATCCAACACTTTAAAAAACCACCGCATTTTGGTCAAAAGAAATGCCCTATGTACGTACATTTACCATGCCTTGAAAATGGTTGAATGTGGTTTGAAACGCAGATCAAGGCAGCCGTAAAACAATGGGTTTTTCGCTGTTTGAATCCCGCACTATCTTCAGCTCCAGACAGCTTCTGTCTGCAACCAAGAAGGATGCACTGCCTGCTTCTCATCAAAGTAACCTCGTTTACCAATTCTGGTGCCACTTTAATAGTCGGTACGTAGGTCGCACTTCCAAAGGTTACAATAGAGGACCAAACAGCATATTCCCAAATCTATCCTGGTGAGACAAGCTCCACACGACCGTAGCCACCCTTCTCACTTCTGTAAATTAAATGGAAGTCAACCTGAAACTTTATGCTCAGCAATAGGACAATATCTTTTGCAAAATCAGTCTTGTGTGCATAAATGCATGGAATGCAAATTCTCGATCTTTGACCAAGGAGGCATTACTTTTCATCTATTCACTCTTGAAGCCATTTACGTAAAAACATCTTGCCCTGATTTATACAAACAAAAAAATTCGTCTGCAGCCTCAAACTCTCACATTAGGAGTTTGTTATCCATTGGTGACTTTTTTGACCAATCGTTTGCAAGCGCCTTGCTATTTGCTTTTTTGCGTTTCCGCTATAAAAGCTCTTACACTGCAAATTTGCTTTATTCTGACGTGTTCTCTTCAAAAAGTCAGACAAAAAGCCAACGGAAGAATGTTCTTAGGCCAGAATAAAACACTAGACCGCATGCAGTCTGAAGGTCGCACTTGGACAATTTATAGGTTAAAAACAAATGATAAAAACAGCACAATAAACAGGTAATTAGAAGTTCAAGCTAGTGGATGGCCGGATCCAACCAATAGCACTTTTGGACTCACAATCAAAACTTGAAAGTGCCTTGGCATGCTCTGAGGAAAAACAAGTCTTTACTTATCAGATATTATTGTTTAGACATGTTCTAAAACCTACCTCCAGTGCATGGTTCAAGTGATATTAACCCTATTTCGTAAATATCCCAAGTCATCTTGCAAAAGTAGATAGATACTACATACGGCTCCGTGGGTCTGGAAAATTATTAAACTGTATTAATTGCTGCCCATCATCTCTTGCTGTTTTGCAAAAAGTTTTATAGTGATGCAGCGTACCTGCATTGTCCCTCACTGTTGTAAAATACAGCGGATTAATTTATTATCCAATTTCAAGAAGCTTGTTTGCAATCCACAAAAGTTAAAGAACAGTTTTCTAACTTACTGCAAGGGGATGAAAAAAAGTTGATTGACTTGGTGACCAAGATGGTCTTTGAACTGCCTTAACGAAATGTAGTTGATTATCTTACTTAAACTAGATTGGGTAATATTATGCTATCCTCAAGTCAGGTGAAAACCTTTTTGGTTTACACTAGAACAGCTTCTTGTTCAGACTCTCTTTGAAGTTATCAATAATACTGGCACAGTCAATTCTAAGCTATACTTACTGTGTATACAAGAAAAAACTGGATACTTCTCCTCTATTGTAAGAAAAACTAACTGGAAACCATGGTGTTTGAAAAGCTCTTGTTGCTGAGTAGATGTAGATGTTAGAACCATCTTCACCGGTATAAAATGGATTAAAATATCCACGAATTTTTCGTAGACCTTAATTAAAAATTTTCCACCGCATCATACTCAGCTTAAAAAATGTTTGTTTGTAGTTTCTAAATCTATGGTTGAATAGCAAAACTTTTCTTAACTTTCATATGCAGCTTAATTGTAATTGGTAAATGAGCATACAAATTTACCAGCTTGTCCAGTACAGAGTAATCACTCACCTGGTTTGCTTGGCAGCACACCACACCAGTTACAAGTAGCAGGACAGTATCGTACCATGAAGCTGACAAATAAATATGAACCATAAATTGTTATATTCTAAACATCATTTAAAATTACACATTAGTAGAATCTTGTCTTATGTATTTTTCAAATCAAGTCATTTGAAAACAACGCACATGCGTCCATAGCAGAAGAATGAAATTGGTTATCCAGATCTTTCATGATGATATCATTTAACTCAAATAAAAAGTTCTAAAATCTCTTGACGCAAAGACAGGTATGAGGATTGCTTCGTTAAAAAAGATTTAATGAGTTTGTTGCGAGCTGTTTTTTTCTTCCATATTCGCGATTCTACGGTAATAGCCCTAAACGTAGCAGAATCGTTTGAGCTTGATTCGAAGTTGTCGAGCTTTAAATTTTCTTTTTGATAGTTTGATTGGCTGCTCATTAAAATTATTCTTAATTGTTTATATTCTTTTTATCCCCCAGACTCGAAGGACACCGAAAAAAGCACTAATCGTAGAATAATTGTTTGAACCTGCTTCCGAGTTTCCAATTTTTAGAGATATGTTTAAATCACCTAGTATTGCTTTCGATAAATTTACTGTTTCTGGAATCCGTCACTCAAAAGAAATCACTGCAAAATCTCTTTCTCAAGGCAACAACAACAAGGCCATTGATAGGCTTGAACTTACGATCATTTAATCATTGTCGCCGTTATATGGCGACAAAGTTAAATGGCGATTTAACGCTCGCGACCACCCTATCGACCAAATCACACCACCCACAAGGAATTAACTTCAAGTTCCTTTTCCATGCGCACACCACTACCGTCGTCATGATTTTGCATAAACGCCCTAAAATGACGCCCCAGCCCACTCGACCACGTTGCCAAGTTACAAGATTTATTGACCTCGCATGAAGAGAATCGGTCTCGCATGCTCGTCGGCTTCTTTTTAATCCGCTGCATGCATCTGTTTCATCCTTGCATTCTAAAACAGTATTTGTTAACCGCATTTTTCAAAATCTGTTTTGATAGAAGAATAATAGGTTTAACTCCCTGTGAAAGGTATCAATACTTTTTCTTTTAGTGATTTACTCTCCACAAGTTTCGAAAACAATTGCTTCGTTAGCTTAAAGAAAACCCTGTTTATCTAACTTTCAAAAAGCATATAAAATATGGCAGTAAGAGCCATGCAGAATTGTGACTTATCCCTAAATCATGATATATATCTCAATAATCATCAGATATACGTAATCTAGGAATCTAGATCCTATTCCATGCTATATGATAAGTACCTTATATCAAGGATGTGCAAGCTGGAGCAGCAAAATGATGAGAATTTTGACCCGTTATAGGGTCCCAAATAGGCCACTATCATTATAGTGGCCATGAGTTTTTAGTTGATTTCCAAAAAGGAAACTCACCATTACAAAAAGGATCCGACCTGTGGGCTTTATCCAGCAACCCAAAATAAGTAGATTGGCGCAATTTGCTCGACTGTGCTAAAAGTTGTTCCTGATACATTTGGGACTAGATACCAGATTATGTTGTTCTCTTTGATGTCTGACTGGTTTATTAAACATAAAATCATTTAATTTTTTCTCACCTAAACAGTATTCAGAGTCGCAATCTCGAACTTCAACTTGGTAATGATACAATTCTCTCGATTGCTTGCTTATTGATGGACTGCAACATTTGATGAATAACGAGTTACATCTGTCACCCCTAAACAATTCAGGCAACTTACATGCAGCAACTGAAATCTCCCCAAAACCCATGAGAAAACCAATGAGATCTTTGTTCCAGTACTATCATTTTATTTCCAGAACTGGATTTTAATCTAATTCTTCTTCGGGAAACAATGTTTTTCTGTAAAATCAATGAGATTATTAGTTTTAGTCATTTTTACTTGTTAACTTTCAAAAATTGTAACACATTAAAGTTGCAACCAGCGCGATGGCGTTATGGTTAGAGCTTCCGCTTCGCAGTCGGTTGACCTAGAGTTCATTTCCTCAAGTCGAGTCATACCAAAAAAATTACAGCTTCCCTGCTTGGCGCTCAGAACAAAAGAGATAGTGTGGAGAACAAGGAGGCAAGCTTGCTTGTTGCGTCCTTGCGCAAGGCGCTAAAATAGATGCTTCCATCTTTATGTGGCAGACAGGTGGCGGGGCCAAGCAGTCTACCCGTCGTGGTGGCCCAATGTAACTGAAAACTCGCAAACAGAGCATGAGCTCTTACGCAGTGTATGTACATCTTCCAGCATAATGCTCTGTACGATAGCTTAAAGACGACGACTTAGGTAGCAAAGCATATGCGTAATTACTATAAGAGGAGTAAGGGAACAAAAGTATCGACCTCGTAACCACTCTACAAAACTAGGCCTTCAAATTATATAGGCTACTAAATTCTTCATATTATCTTACCCAGCATTAGTTTTGCTGTGATGTCCAAAACATTTCAATAGATAAATTTACTTCAAAGTTAAGTTTCCCTTAACTGTGCCGATGGTCACAGGGAATAACTTGTTTGCCGGCAAACTTTTAAAACTAGACTACTGTATATAAAGTACGGCAGTAAAGAATTTGTTTCTTAATAAAGAGCCATACTTACTTGACAACAGACGTTGATTTGCAACAAGACTATCGCAGAAATGAAAAATAGCGCGGTTGCATCTTTAGACGTGATCATTTCTTTATATACAAAAATTTTCTGGAATGGTAGCATGCCCTGCCAGGGTTAGAGACATTGGAGTGTAATGGAGGCTAGGTATCCTATACTTTTACAAGTGGTGGGCTTATCCCCCCCAAAACTAGCTCAGTATTTTTTTATAGGTAATACTAAAGTTATAGTATTTTATATATTCTCATTTGTGTGTTCTTCTGAGTCCCCACTTTTGTGTTGATGTTTCTGTTCCTGCCTTTGCAACACATCACTTTTTAATTTTTTTAAGTCGCATCAACACAAATAGCATCAACATGTTGATGAATTAGCTTACAAAAACAAACATTCAATCAACAAAAAAATTATTTGCTGGCTATTTTAATGTAAGAAAACTCCTGTACAACTTCTTTGAATGAGTTTGCCACAGCTTGTTGCACAAATCTTTCACTGCTTGAAAATTGTTCTGACTGTTGTAACATAATTAAGACGCGATTGAAATCAAATGGGCGAGCACTTCTGCTACTATTATACTCAATGACAAGCATCACCCTCTGCTATGAAATTGTTAGACCGACGGTAGTGTGATAAAGCTTAACCCAATAACGACAGTGACTCCAAAACGGGATCGGGCACTTATTGCCCCATATTCCCTAACTGCAAGAGCGTGTATATAAGTTTGTGTATATAACAGTTATGTGGAAGGTTTGTGTATATAACAGTTATGTGTACCATGATAGTGCTTTTTCATCTGTGGGAGCTACAGAAGTATTTTCAAATAATGGCAGCTTTAATGAGAAAAAGTCTGACATGGTCGCGATTTTTTAGAGCATCTTCTGATCACTAATTTCTAAGTGCATTTTCTTCATAATTCTTTTTGTCATTTTTTTTAGATTTAGAGTTGCGAACTAACTCTGAAAAAGAATTGACAAAAAGGATTATGAAGAAAATGCACCTAAAAATCAGTGATCAAAAGGTGCTCCTAAAAATCGCGACCGTGTCAGACTTTTTCTCATAAAAGCTGCCATTACTTGAAAATGCTTCTGTAGAAGAAAGTAAACGAACAAGAAAGAAAGAAAGTAAGTAAACGTTTTCTTCCATAGAAGAAAAGCAAACGTTTCACCTTTTGTCAATTCTTTTTCAGAGTTGTTTGCATCAAGAAAAGCAAACGTTCCACCTTTACCCAAAACACTAAGTATGAAAAAAATACAAGAGCACAGCTACAGTCTTGTGTTTTGTGACGATCCCCACTTAAAGTTCATGGTCATAAATGGTATTTAAAACTGATAATTCAGTGTTTTTGAATGTTTTCTTTTGCATCCATTTCTTGAACCAATGAGAACGGAGGCTGAAAAGAGTGCAACAAATTCGTCTACTAAGCTTTATCCTAAGCTAAATAAAAACTGATCGCTCAGTTTTTCACCCTTAAGCGATTCGGCCCAGAAAAGTGCCCGATGTACTTGAGGGTCCCTTGGATAGGTAAGCTCTCCACAAATTTCGAAAAAGAAGTCAAAACAGCCGTGGAAAGCTGCTATGGTTCCGTCAGCACCTGCTTGGTCTTTACGTCAAAGCGTATGCTGCCTGTGGCCCGCAAGGTTGTTCTACCTGCCATTCAGAAAAGTTTTGTCATATATGAATATAAGTGCCACTGTGATAGTCCGTACGTAGGGCGAACATCTCAACGACTACTGGATCGCATCAAGCAACATGTTCCGCAATGGTTAAGACAACAATTGGCCCACCCACGCCGATCTCAACCACACAGATCGTGCAAACGAAACGACACCAAACTGGATTGCGACTCTGCCATTGGTCAACATCTTTTAGAAAATGATCAATCTGCATTAAACTATGATAACAAGCGGTTTTCAATCCTCGCCACAGCACGCAGCTCTTTCCACCTTAATCTCTTAGAGGCTGCTTATATCAGGACTCAGCGCCCGGTTTTGTGCAGACAGAAAGAGTTTGTTTACGCTCTCAAACTTTTTTGATACTCGTGGCATTTGGCCTCCTGCTGCACTTTCTTTAACTTTCGCTATTGCGAAATCTTTCTTTGGCGCGTTTTACAATATTAGCGCTATCATTGGCTTGTCTTGATTGCCTAACGTCCAAATTAACCGCATAAAACACTTATCCACTCTAGATCTTCCCTTTTGACGCGAAACCGCCACTGATGAGAGCGTCACAAAAAGCTTTTTTTAAAGCTATATAAACAATTGTAGGGAAATTAAAACACAAAGGAATAAAAATGAGTTATTTGGCCACCCGAGTGATCGGATGCAAAAAATCTGAAGGAGTTATAGCGCCATTTGCTCTTTTGGGGACAAATTTAATTCCGGATTACATTAGCACGAGGCCCACGGCAATTTTATAATTGAGAGGTCGATTTGATGCAAGTGTTTTCTTGCTTTTGGATTTGCCTAGGTCAAGCGAAATAAAACTTTTACATGAAAGTTGCACCACTTCAATGGGCTGTCAACTTGCCGACTAGCATTTTACCAAACACACAAAATATCAACTTTGTTCTGTTTCATTCATGTACTGATCTACGGACTGTTTTCTCCGTCAATACCGACGGTGGCAGATACGTAACTCTCATACGCTAACGTACATTAGGGACGCCAAAATCTAATTCTAAATTATTACTTTCATGATCAACATTGCATCATCACTACCCTGTCAGCAATCAGCATGCACGAAATACATTCTTGAATTCAAAAAATGTTTTACTGAGTTGTGTGATTGTGACAACCACCATGTAAGTATTTCATCACTTAAATGTCTTCATCTCAAGTTGTTTGCGTCGGAAAAAAGTTTCGAGATGATATTCGCGGCGTCACACTTTTTTTCACGATAAATCGTTTATGATGCATCTAGCTCCGTTTGCGGAAGAGGCGCGTGCTCCATGTTTATCAGAGTTTGCATGATTAGTTTTGATTGACCATTAGAGCTTTGACAATCATTTTAAAATTTTGCCCAGCTTTGAAAACGAGCGTTCTCCAGTGCAGTTGGAAATCAATTTTACTGAATTGCCTAAACGTCAAACAAAATAGAGCACAAATCCTGTCATTTTCAGAAAAAATTTATAGCCCTTAATCAAGCTGCAAAAGCGAGGGGCCTTGGGCATTCTCCTGATATTTAATTTGGCACTGGTCAACTTTAGCTTGGTGCCCCTATACTTACTTGAAGAAAAGAACAAAATCTGTGAAATGATAAGGAGTTAATGATCAAGCCTAGTCGTAATTTTTAGTGCAATAACCTAGATAGCGATGCATGGGCGATAACTGGTGCGATAATGTAGTGGTTAGAGCGTCTGCTTCGTAGTCGGTAGACCTGGGGTTCATTCCCTAAGTCGAGTCATATCAAAAGACTTTAAAAAATGGTATTCACAGCTTCTCTACTTGGCGCTCAGCATAAAAAAGGGATAGTGTTGAGAACAAGCCGGCAAGCTTGCTTGTTGTGTCCTTGGGCAAGACACTTAACGGGACGCCTCGACCTTTACGTGGCAAACAGGTGGCCGACCCGTATTTCATCGGGTTACAATTGTGAAGTTGCTAACCAAGTATGTCGTAAAAGGCGACTCTTGGGTACCCACCAGTGGCAGTCCGCCTTGTCGGTGGTGGGGCTATTAGTCATTCGTGGCTGGTTCGAAATGAACTTCCATCTTTCCCCTAGCCTAATTTCAATTAGGTTGACGGCACGAACGTGAATTTCCGTTCGTGCCGTACCTCCATCCCGAGGAAGAGGAGAGGTAATCACAAACAACAACAACATGCATGGACAATGCTCATATTTATACTAGCTTTTTGATACTGCTCTCAAAAATGCTATTGGAGTGAAGCCAGCGCAGTTGATATTTCAAATCAGACATAACTGGCTGCTATCCGGTTTGGAAAAACCGGCAGAGCCGGCTGGTACGGCATATAAACTTGGTTTAATATCGAAAGCCATCGACAAAGACAACAGTTTGTACGTATGACTATAAGTTATAATCACTAACGTTCCCAGATTCAAACTTTGTAGAGTAAAAAAACACATTTTCGGTCTTTTTTGGGTTCCACAATTTGTTAGACAACTCTTTTGATTTCGCTAATCTAAACTTAGATCTATCATGCTTACTCCGCTTTAAGGTTTTCTTCTTCATTTTAAAAATAATGACTGTCCTAATGATCCCAAAAAACTTTTTTTTCCCTCTATTTTGAAACTATTTACAAAATCAAAGGAAAGTCGACAAAATGGTCGTCAAAGTAGGATTGCAAAGACAAATGGGTAAAGAAATAGCTTGAGATAAATTGATCTGCAAGAAATAGATCTTCACTTCGTAATTGGGTTGCAAATGGAAGGAATTTTAGTATGAATTAGTTGATTTTCAATAATAGCCTTCTAGTTCATAAACAAACGTAATTGATCTCGGATTGCCTTTTTAAAGTGTTTTCCTTCATCATAAATTCAAAGAATGTTAGCCCTAGCTATATTCCATACTTGCTTCATAACCTTTTTTGGCAATTATTTTTTGACCCTCATTAATTCCTAACTCTAAGAGATGATTTGCAAACTACCTGTACGAGAATTGGCTCAATGACTCAGTGAAAAGCTGCCAGCCAGCCTGACTATGCATGCAAGTGAAAAAATATTACAGCAATTACCCTTACAAAAAACTAACTATTGGTGCTAGTGAATTTAGTTCCATTCAGCCAACCGTTGGAGTAGCAAAATACGGCTTTGGTAAAATGTCCCCGAAATCGGGACATCGGACAGAAAAGGCAAAACCTGATTGATCTCAACTAGTACCCATCGGATAGGAAAAGGTCAAACTCTTTTAATCTATTATTAAAAAATACCTTACGAGAGGGGGTATATATACCAGTAGACTAATTTATTCCCAAAAGACAAACCTTCTTCAGCCAAGCATCAGCTATCCACATTCTTCTTTCAAAATCTCGACGTCCTTTTGTAAGAGCAGTTGTACCACAGTAGATACCCATAAACGAGATAAGAGCGCTAACTAGTGGATTCTCCGACGTTGAGGAAAGAATGGGTGCCAGTGCTATATCGTTCCCCCAAATCCCCAAACCCATAGCAGACAATACTATCCAAAACTCGGTTGCAGCGTTTGCATGCCTACAAGCAGGCTACCTACCCATTTTCGTTTTTGGAACTGACACCGATTGGGCATGTTGGACAATTCAAAATTGTCACGTAATTCTGATGAACACTAGACGGCCTCCACGTTCTTTAACAACAATGCAAAATGTTAAAGTCACCTTGTCAACTACCTGACCTCGCTGTGCACCACCAACATTAAGCAAATGACTTGTACAAAACTAGTCCATGCAAACGCTTTACATTAGAATTTCTAATCCTGTGCTCACTGTCGTAATGCAATACAAAAGCAAATTTTGCTAGGGTTCTTAATTTTCAGGCCACTAAAGTTTGTAACGTCTCAAGGCTTCCGCCCTTGCCACACCCCTTTAATCGGCTATTGAATCGCAGACTATATGACGGCTTTGGAAGATTCCAAAGTAAGTAATTTTCAAACAGAGTTTTTGTAAGTCTTGATTTTCTTTTTTCAGATCAACTTGTTCTAGTTGAATCTCATTTCCATTTGTGAATAAATAACTTTTTTATGGAGACCGACGTGCATTGTGAGCTTCTTCATTTTTATTTCTATCACTAATGAACTTTTTTTCTACTAGTTAACTTCTGCTAGTGGTAAGCACGACGACAACATGCGTTTGTGTTCCAATCAGTTACCAGTGGGAAGATACTGTTCTTTAGAAGTTACGAAACACAATATCACAAAAGTACGGAAAGCAATGGAGGAAGCAAAAATCATTGTCAAAAATAAAAATCGTGCTTAAAGGCTGGTTTCCATTAGGCGTAGATGGCAGGTGTAGTGCGAAAAATTCCTTGTTTCTCTATTTAGCTTTATGCGCAAAGCGAGCGCGTTCCGCGCATAAAACTAAATAGAGAAAGAAAAATGTTTCACGCTACGCCTGCAATCTAAGCCTAATGGAAACCAGTCTTAAAAGAGTATGAAGCTGGATCTCGAAAGACTGAACGCTCGTGATATTTTCGATAAAGCTTTCAGACATAAAAAATGCGCACCTTGCTTGTAGCATACATAGCAGGTTTGGAAGAACATAAAAGTATATAGACGTTCTTATTTATAGCCATATTTTAATGCTAAAAGAGCATCCAAAATTACATCCTTGATAATTTTTTCTTTCAGGGATCAACCAAAGTTGTTAACCTTTTCGCCCACATTTTAAATATTAAGTGAACATTTTTTGGATATCAATAGATTTTTGAGGGAGTAAACTTTTTTTTATCAGTCAAATCGTATGGAGTGCATTTTGGTCTCCAAGTTGAGTGGATTAACTATTTTGAAGAGAGATCAACTGGCATGGGCGTATGACCTCAAACCCATTTGGGGGGGCACCAAATTTTTGCCCGAAAAGTTTGTCATAGCCATGACATCCCCCCCCAAAAAAAAAGGTTATCGCTTGTTTCGCTGCACCTTTTCCATCACTTTTGGCCTAAATATGCCACCAAACGTGTGTCCAAACAAGTGATGACCTTTTTTTTTTTTTTTTTTTTTTGAGATGCTATTGCAGTGACAAATTTTTCGGCCAAAATATAGCCACACTTACTCAAATTGCCCGAAAAATCAAAAATTGCCCGAAATTTTTCCAAGCAGAGGGGGCCAGTGCCCCCCCAGACCCCCCACTTCGTACGCCTATGTCAACTGGTGTAATGGGCCTCTAGATTTTGCATAGCAAAGTAGAGGTGGCATAAAATTTAGAAACCGCTGTTTTAAACTAATTCAAGGCAGCAATTTTCTAAAGTACTTGACGGATTGATTAGTTTTACATCATTCAACGTTTTATAAACAGCAAAATGACTCGTGCAAATTGTGTTCATGTATTTTCTTCTGTGCGAAATAGCGATTGTGCTTGGGCAAAACAAAAAACAATGAATCGATTGACACATAAATAAAGAAAAACAAATTGAAACTGTTCTGTCACACATAACCTTTGTGATTAAGCTCTCTGTGCATCTGGCATAATACTAAATGTCTGAGCGCACACATACAAATGCAGTCGTCGCACACAGAACCCTAAAAAAAAATTGTATTATTACTATAGAATGTGACATTAGAAAATTTGAGTTCTTCTCAACTACTAGGTCATAAAAAACATGTAGCCTGTGCATTAAATTTTGAAAAAACTTGAAAAAATCTTCTAACGAAGCAAAGTACACCATAATTAGCCTTCACTTGAAAGGATGTACTAATTTTCAACTGCATCTAGAAGATGAACGTGTATTCGGGCAAGCCTGCTGATAAAACTCAAAAGTTAATTTAATCATGATAATCAAGCTCTTACTTGAATTTTGTGATCGGCTCTTATTTTTGTTCGTAACGCCGTTAAAGTGGCCAAATCCCAACAACCAACGCAGCAAGATTCGTTATAACGTGAAGCGATCCAACAACCTAAAATGGAAGGACAGAAAAATCCGAGAATGCCTGTAAAATCTTATTGTTAATTAATGCAGCCTCAAAAAACAAAGTATCTGTGATTTTTCTGATTAGAATAGTGAAACTGCCTTCCCAGCATGTCGTAACAGACGACAACAGAGCACTCATCGATGGCAGCCCAACTTGGGAATGGGGGGTTTACCAATTTTAACTTATATTCACCAATTGGAGCTCTTATTCTTTTGCCTGTTGACTATAGAGTTTGGTGCCTTAGATGACAGACACATGTCGGGCCATCTAGCGGACTGCCCTCTATACATCTCCAATCGAAAAAGAATATTTATTTTCACGAATGGTTCAAAAAAATGTGGTTTTCTTCTAGCCTGACATGGATTGAGTTTTCGTTGTGAACCTGAATACCAATTTCCGTGTCGTGCATCCGCCACAAGGAATCGGAGGCGGAAACACACATAGACGCACCAGTATCATACTGATAATAGCCACTTTGATTAAAAACCAAAACAGATTTAACAAATTTCTTTTTCTTCAACTACAGTCATGTTTAATGCCCCACTAGGTCTCAGCCACAAATCATTGACAAACACCTAGGTAATTCAAAGGGAAGGACTTTTAAATTTTGAATTCTTGATTGGACTCGAAAACAATAAAATTAGCTCCATTATCAAGATGATTCTCTTTTTAATAAAAAGCCATCCACGTGGACACAATATGGATATCATTGCAAAGTAGTAAAAAATTAAAACTCATCGAATATAAAATGAACAGAAGTTTCGAGTCTAAGTGAAAGCAGTAACCTTTCACTCATTACACAGCAGCCACATGCATATACCGTTACGGCCGGTGTAAGCCATAATTTAAACTCGAAAAGTTTTCTTGAAAGCAAAAGACGATTACGCTAAACCTTTCCGCTTAATCCCCATCGCGATGAACTCCTAGAATGCTGTATTAGAAAGTGACAGACGAGTTGAAGTCTGCAAGCATAGGCATCACCGGAGTTATTTTATCCCCGTATTGGCTGCATAAAGTGCTACCCTTTAGATATTTGTTTCATAACGAAAAAAGTTTTTTGTCTAAATGTATCCGAATTTTACCCGAGCGTTTACTAAAAATGAAAAAGATTCACAAAAATCTTCCACCCATATAGTGAACCAGCAGCCTGTTAAGTCCTTTCGAGTTTCTTCTCAATTCTGCATTCATTTTGTTTAATGAGTTTATTTTATTTCTCATTATTGCTCCCAGCATTAATGATTAAGCAACTCAACAGAATACTTACAACTCGGTATATCTTGGAAGCAATCGACCAATGAAGTGGACCACATTTGATTTGCTACGGTTACTCTCGCAGTTTGATCTTGCACTACGACTGTATTTGTCATACTCGGAGGCTGCGACAACGGCTGGTTAATCACCACGTGTGGAATGTAGCCCAGTACCTCTACAAGAAAACAGAAAACAATATGAACATGCAGATGACAGTTTTATTCAATTTTTGCTGCTTGGCTTGGTTCTGGTACGTTGTTGTTTAGCTTTATTTTTTTGGAAAAAATAATCAAGTGGTGGGGCCAAGCAGTTATCCGTCGCGGCAGCCCTGTTTAACTAACGTAGTACGAGCTGATACGCGTGAGCAAATGATGTCCTAATAAGACCAATCGAGATCGCAAAACACTTTAATATCAACTTTAAAGATGTCATAAATAATAAATATAAAAACAACTAAAAGCACAAAACAAGACATCTTGCCTCGAGGTTGCTGGGCTTGATATGTAACTTGCGGTTGCTGCATGTTCAAGAAAATAAACAAGAAAATCAAATGTCTTTCCTGTTCTTTGCAAGTCGTTGTTGCT
The DNA here is from genome assembly GCA_963675345.1 of Trididemnum clinides. Taxonomy (NCBI): domain Eukaryota; kingdom Metazoa; phylum Chordata; class Ascidiacea; order Aplousobranchia; family Didemnidae; genus Trididemnum; species Trididemnum clinides. The sequence continues at coordinate 9,381,769 of OY776293.1, forward strand.
GCTGTACTGGCTCGTGTATATAATAGTTCGCAAAAAAAAATATTAAAAAATAACAATCAAATTCCAGACAAAAAAAAAACAAAAATTATAACAAAAATCAACAAATGTATCTGCACAAAAATAAAACAATTCTTAAAAACGTATAAATAAATAACTCTGGATTAAAACCAGGTTGCAACGTTTTTCATCCTATACATTGAAAAATTGTTCTAATCTTTTTCTAAATTCTAGAAGTTTTGTCTGAAATTATCATGTCACCTTAAAAAAGAACAACTGTTGCAAACAGTCATTTAAAAAGACAGCAAATGTAAACTATTAAAATGACACTTAAGTGTTAAAGATCAGGATTTACTGTAGTGTTTAACACCAGAACAAGTTTTAGCTTCTAGCATTTACGAAGACAAGTTTCAACAGTCTGCCTTGATAACAACAGCACACACATTTAAGCACAGGCATCTATTACGCACCGGCAAGTTAATTGCTCGAGGCACGAAGATAATCAGCGTTACATTACACTACATGCCCCTTAACAAATAGGTTAAAACTTTAGACTTTAAGGAGGCTAAACAGCTCAATTAGATTACAAAGAGGCAAATCACAAAAATTTTCATCTCCAAAAAAGAACACCAAAGATTAGTATTTTAAAGTGAATACCCATTAGAAAATCCCAAAAATATTTTGCAAGCTCAAGTTAAAAGTCAAACTCTCTCTTTCAATTTGGGAGAACCTAAGTCAAGAGAGCGTAATGTAATAATATTGACTTTGCCATTTCGTTTTGACAGTGGAAATATACCTGAACATCATGGAGTTGGTTGAGTAAACCGAGAGATAACTTTATTGGCACCCATGTCTTTCAACTCAACAATTAGCCTATTGCATTTTGCAACAGAATAGAAATGCACATGGGTGTTGTCTAATAAAGTCCTTCAGCGTTTGGCTTTAATTTATTTTGATGAAAGAAAATTTTTTTTGCCAAATTAGTGGCTGAAAGTATATTAAGAGCTTTAATTGTGGGTCAGCCTAGAAGAAGCTGATTAAGGTTCCTAACGACATAGAACTATTGAACTGATGTTAATTTATCAAAGATTTGGCCCGAAACTTTCCGACCGCATGCAACGGTTTATGTTGAGGGCCCGTTAAAACTTGCTTGGTTGCAATTAGTTCCAAAGTCTTGTACGGCAGATAAATTTCTTTGCGGAAGAACATATACATTAGTTCCGGTGTCAACTCTAAATTACACTAGAATTTCGTTCACTTTAATGATTGTCATTGGCTTAATAGCTGTGTCAGTGGCGCTTTCATTCTACTCACCCAAGAATAAAGCATCATCACTCCTGTTCAGAACATTAGCTTTTGCACAGAGCTTTTACATGCTTTCCCACAATGCACGTATTTGCCACATTTCAAAATTATTTTCTTCTAGCAGCACACTGAAATGTAGGTTGCAACTTATTACTACCGCATCAATTACAAAGCTAGAACTTTCCTGCGCGTGGGTCTTCTATTGATGAACATGCACATGTTCCACGAAGATGGGATCGCTTTTGCGGAGACTGACTTGTTACTTTTTCAGTTGTTCACTGGATATAGCGAGATTGACTATCTTTTGCAGCGTTAGATCAGGATCCATTTGCAGAGACGCTGAAAGAGAAAGATTGGAGGGCCCACTACAAGACAATCTCGTACCGCTTCCTCTTTTATTTCTCTGTAGTTAGTCCATTCTATTTAAGAATGTAAAGCATTTATAAAGTCGTCCACCAATTGGTTTGGTTGCTGGACCCCGGCGCATAAATCGTGCTCGTTTATAAATCACATTTTTAGCGGCATTAAAAAATAATCAAACTTGGCTTGGACAATATCATGTTTTGCCACGTCGAATGCGCTAAGTTAAATATGGCAAAAATTTCGTCAGCTTTCCTGCCTACAATCGATTCACCTGAGAGTTTTAAGATTTTTCATTTGGTTTCGATGCCATAGGAAAGCGTTTCAATTGGTTTTCCAAAAACTCCTAGTTTCTGATTTAGTGAAATTAAATTGTTCTGGTGGTTGCAGCACAAACGAAGACGTTCTGAACAGTTTACCGTGGCTGATTCTAGGTAATAAGTTTCTGCTAACTAATTTGCTATCAACAACGGCTTTCTTTTTTCCAAAATTTTCCTTGACGCATTTCTCACATTATGTGCTGTTTAAACACCAGAACAAGTTTCAGCTTCTTTTATTTACAAAGATAAGTTTCAACACCGTTTGCTATGATAGAAGTAACAAACGCATTTAAGCACACACGCTGATTACACACCGGTAAGCTAATTGCTTGAGGCAGAGACAACCAGCGTTAAATTACACTACACTCTGCACGCAATAATATCATTGCGAAGTGATCTGTTTGCAAAACTCACCAGAACAAACTGGGCCACATTAGCACAAACAGTACAAACAAGTATTTTTGCCCTGATATATTTCACGGCTTAGCACCAGTGCGGTCGCTCTTAAGATATAGGACCCCACCGTCATTAGTTTCCTTTCCACAATTATTGAGCGCCTATAGCCCACCTCAGTAATCAACCCGTCAATGCAGGCACGCATTGCCCTTTCCCACTTGCGATGAAACTTCCATCTTTTATCTTGAAAAGAATGCACCAATGCGGACCATTATCTACATCATCTCCTGGATTTTAATACGACCAAACGTTTGAAGTGACCACCACTGTTCGCTGTAGCAGCTGCCTCAATGGTGGATGCCCTCAAATAAGATGGAGAGTATCAACGCATCAATCCTCCGACATTGGTCAATAAGATTGAGAGTCAGTGGCACTTTAAAAAATTTGTTTTTGTTATTCCACAATCTTCCCAACTTCATTTGCGGTACCTCGGTGACTTTAAACAGACTCCATGTACCTGTTAGCCGTTTCCGAAGGAAAATACTACATCAACGAGACATTACTTACAATCCAAAACGTTAATACATCGTCAATGAACACCAGAAGGCCAGAGCAATGCAAATCGTAAAAGCCACTTAGTCGACTACCTGACCTAGCAAATCGATCACAAGGATTATGAAAATGGCTCAATGAACATGCTTGAAACCTTAATGAAGGCCACATGCAAGAAGACAATTGTGGACTTTTGATTTTCTGTTGTAGTACGACAATGCTAAACTGGCAGTACCACTGTTTTGCCTTGAGCAATACAAAAAGTATATTTTGCTGCTGCCTGACATTCGCTCTTACAGCCTGGTTTTCATTTTGTATTCCGGAATACAAATGAAAAATGTTATCGAACTGTTTAATTTGTCAATTTAAATTTTTGATTAAGTTCTCAAAAATTGCAAAATAGAATTACTTGTCTGAATAGAAATATGATAGCTAGTAAACATTTTATTTCAAAACGTTTTGCTTTATCCTGAAAGCATCATTAGTTGTAATTAAAATGTCACCTACTAAGTTAAATTTTTGTTAAAAGAACTAGTTATGGCTCGGTAAAGCCGAATTCCGCATTGTCATAAAGCAGCATTTACTTCGCAACATAAACGCATCATAGTACAGATAGTTTTCCGCCTTCTGTTTTCCGACAAGATCAAGTCCTAACGACAAGATCATGATCAAGTCCGTACATAGAAAAGACTTTGAAAGATGATGCTTTCGTTCAATAGACGTTGATACAACAGAGCATTTTTTACTGTTATCAAAAGTTCTATTTTTGGAACTTAAAAGTCTTGAAGAAATTACAGATTTTCTTGCCAAAATGATTTTTGCCAAATATATATTTTGAAGTACTTCAATCTTGAAACAACTTCAGTTAAATACAGTTAGCTCCGATTATCGAGGAGGAATGCTGAGGAGAGAGCAAGCATTCACATCTTGTGTGGCCTTCGCAGACTTCTCTCCACGTGGCTAAAGCAATTTTGGGATACCTTTGGGTGATTCGAGGACGCTTGCATCGAGCCAAACAGCCATCTGTTCCGACGCACAACGGTCTTCCACTGCAAAAAGACAAATTTTTAAACTATTGATTACACTGTGCAACAAAATTTTTGTGGCTGATAACCTGAAGAGCGTTTTAGGGTAACCTTCGAACGCTAAATTCAAATCTGCAAAAAAACTTTTTTCTATCACGTCTGAGATATTGAATTTATGATGAAATCTGACTCAATGCATTTTTATAGCAGTGTTCAGGATGTTGGTGCAGCATCTCTAAAAGTATGAACAATAGCTGCTACCAACAATAAGAATCTTTATTAAAACAAAGCCTTTGAAAGTGATGATATAGTTGGTCCTAAAGCTGTCATCGCAGTAAAATCAACAAAAGGCATAGACGCCAGGAAGTTAATATCTGAAATTAGTGAGAAGCAAATTTATGGTGTAAGATAGTCTCTTATAACCCACTCCACGCTTAACAAAACCGATTGAATCACCGTACCCTAGCAAGCAGTATTCATTGCTGAATATACCCCTGCCTTCAAAATACAAAAATGTTAAGGATATATCATTGTACAGATGTGTGAACGCAAAGGCAAGTTTAAGAAAAATGTTATGTTGACTTCATTCGTTGAAAACGCGATAGGATTAACGTAAAATAACTGAATTCGAGGTATAGATGGAGAAGTAAGAGGATTGGATTAAGCTTTATTTTTCATTTAATATAAATGCGTGATGGGATTTTTTTACAAACTTTTGTTACAGGTATATTATAGTATGGAATGTCAAATAATAGAATAAAGTATAAGAATAGTTCCAACAGTTTTTGTTGTATTGGAGGAAAGTAAACCACCACTACATTTTCTCGTAGTATTTCTTTAAAGGAAAGATTGCTTGCAAGTGTTGCTTCGTCTGTGAAGTTGATGATCAAGACAAATCGTGGGATTCTCATATTTGCTACAGTTCATGAAGAACAGATTTGTTTTGGTGGATAAACAGGAAGCATAGGAAGATACCTTTTCCTGTACCAATGGCATGGTGTGAGCAGACAGACCATGCAAGTGGACTGCTAATTTTCCCGGAAAACAAATTAAAAATTGTAAATCCCATTTTTCCCTTAGGCCTTTTGTTCCATTGCAGTGATGTTTCTGGCTTGCTATTGATCGACTCGTGCAAAACCAGTTTGAAACCAGTTTTATTACATAATGAAACATTAAATGATCTATACCTTTAGCTCATGTTGTAAACATGAAAGAGACATACGAAGCCATAAAACTTGTTTAAACTAATCTAAACGTGAAAGATTTGCGCAGACTTGAAGTTAAGTCGTTACTTGTTGGGTCGAAGTAAGGCTATACTAAACAAAAGTATTTCTCATGTCTGTGAGATATCCACGATGACAGCAACGGCTTTAAAAAACAAATTTAAAAATCTCATCAAATCCGGCAATTGGAAGGTTTGACATAAAACGCACACGTTTAGTAAATTCAGAAAATGTTCTTTCAAATTAGACTGAGGCTAATAAAAACCTTGACTAAAGAATTAAATTACGACCGCGCTGAATTCATGTGTTTAGAAAAGAATATAAATCATAATGATTTTAGGAGAATCTCCACACAAGTGAAATTAATAAATGACGATTCCATTAAGAATATCAATAGACTGAAACTTTATAGAGTAAAGTTGTGACTGGAATCAGTCAATATTCGAACTCACACTTTATTTAACAAATCGATTTCACTAAATTAGCATCATCAGTGTTCTTATTCAAATAGAATCTATTTGATTAAATAGAATCTATTTGAATAAGAACACTGATGATGCTAATTTAGTGAAATCGATTTGTTAAATAAAGTGTGAGTTCGAATATTGACTGATTCCAGTCACAACTTTACTCTATAAAGTTTCAGTTTAGAAAAGAAATTTGATTATTTTAAAAGCGAATCCAAACTAAAGAAAAGAGTGTTTATTCGGCCGGAAATTCAAAAATTGTTTCTTGATAACCAGTTTTGCAGAAGAACTTACTCATATAGACTTGGATGCTCTTAAATCATTTAAGCAAATTACCAACAATTTTGAGAGTAAATGTAAAGGGAAAAGCTTTACAGAAATTGTTGGAAAGCTGGTGTAAACTTATCAACGACTGGGTTGTCAAAAGTCATTAAAACTACATTTTTCCAAACGCATCTTGACGTTATGCTACCTAACTCGGGAACATTGAATGATGAGCAGGGAGAACGATTCCATCAATATATTATCGATATTAGATATACGATTCCATCGATAGCTTTGAAAGAAAGCGGATAGAAAGGAAAATTCAACGCTAGATTGATAAATGACTGTTGCTAATTTCTGCACAAAAAAAATGATTCATCTTGTACTTGCTGAGCTAAACTTTGTTCATACTCAAGTAGCATGTTTTTTGAGGGCGACTGAGGTCAATTTTTTGCCAAATTTTGCGTTTATGCCAATTGATTTCTTTCTTGTGACTGCAGTGCTAAGTATCATGACTCATCACTTTAGTTTATTATTTGGCATTGTTTTGTGTGTAAAGGTGATCGCCGTCATACCAATGTCAAAAACCAAACAAAGATACACAAAATGACAGTTTTCAATGCTTCAGTAACTAGACGTAATAGAAAAAATTTGGCTTCAAATTTGAATCAACGCCCTGAAATAACGCAAAAACAGTGAAAAACTCCTGAAATACGAGCAATTAATATTTTTATTTGTTCCATGTCATTGTCAGCCGCCGGTGTATGACGCACGCAAATTAAATGTTTTGTAATGTAGATTTTTAGCGCTTTTTGAGTGCATCGACTTTTAGGTTCAGAGCATTTTAGTTAAGACAGTAAATCCGGTTTCATATTTTATTCTCCACAATACCCCTTTTGCTAAGAGTCAAGCAGCACATTTGTTAATACTCTATTTGTACTCCTAGGTATAATTTGACCAGGGAATTCAATCCAAGTCGAAATACCTAATCTGCAAAGTCGGCATATACAATAAGCATCAACAGCTATCAAAGGTGCCATTTAGGCTAAAAAAGGCAAGACAACCAATTGCTCAAAATTTGAACAAAGATTAGAATTTAATGATAGTTCAATACAAATTGGGTAAAAGGAAATTTATTTTTTCTTGAAACAATAACGTCATTAATTAAAAGGTTTGTCACAAATCTTCTTTTTGAGGGTTAAAATCTTTTTGCCCCACCTCTTTCCACACTACTAGGTGTGGTCAAAAGTCAATCGAGTTTATGTACATTCAAAACCACATTAACAACTAACTTGAAACTTCCTGTCATGTCTCTCATGCAACCACAAGTGTTCCCTCGAAAAAGCAAGCAGTGGTTTGTGATGTTACCAGCAGCCGTGGAGCAAAGCTCTGGTGACAGGCAGGAACCTGGAAGAAACAGCAGTTTACACAATACCAACATATTTTTTCAGCAAGCGATTACTTTTGTGGAACAAGAATATTTATACGGCTGTGTGCAACAACTTGCGGCAGATTTGCATCGCTTATATGTCACTGCGTTTGTAGTACGTAACGAGTTTTCCATACTACAATACACATAGATCATACTGTCCTAACAGTTGGTTACGCAAAATTGCAACGCAATGTGTTGCTGTCAGGTAGAATGCTCAATATGCAGAGTACCCAGGAATCTGTAAATAGCTAAGTGTAGCTCTTTGTTTAAAAGACCTTCTGGTGTGTTCAGCGGAAGAACATTTCGCGTGTATTCTTTGGCGTCATGTTGCGGCTTCATGTCGTAGTGGACTACAATCCATTTCGACGGAAGTGACGATACGGGGTTGTTTTGTACTGAACACCCACAACCGACTTGTGTGGCGCTTGCCCATACTAGTTGGATAAAGTGATCTGCAAAATGAGTTGCTTTGTTTCATAACCTCAGAAAAACAAACGAAGAAAAACAGTTATCCTTGAACACTATTTCGGCTTTACATCAAGTTGGTGGAAGAATTGAATCGATTTCAAATGCTAGTATTCGCAATTGGTACTATCAGTGGTGTATTTAACTAAGAGGAACAAAAGGCGATACACCTCTTCCCGTACGGCATTACTGAAGCAAAAATGGTAAAAGAAATCTTCATGCTTGTTTGAGAACAAAAGCCTATCGGCGAAACTCCTTCTTTTGAAGTTGATCAGTCGAAAAAGCAAAAAATCGATTTCAATTGACTCTCTACAAAAAAAATTTTCGATACTAATCCCAAATTTGTATAGATGCCAACGTAAATAATAACGTTCAGCTCACTTAACGCTCCGTTCCCAACCAACACTCCCAAAAAATTATCTCTAAATATTTCAGTGCATACAATAACTTACAGTGGAACCAAATTTGATTTTAGAGTTACTTGAAATTTTGAGCATAAAAACTGAACAATTACTAAGTGTCACTAAAAAGACCACATTTTGTTGCAAACAATCACTTTTCATCTCGAAACAAACTTTTTTCGAGATCAAAACAAAAATCTGGAACCGATTTGATTTGAAAATTACAAGTTCAACCACTGAACGCAAAACTATCAGTGATAATTTCGAACAGATAAAATGGATTAAAATAAAAACATTACTGTTCTTGTTAAGCATTCTTTTTACAATACAATTGCAGAAAAAAAGGAAGCTGAAAAATAATGTAAAATATTTACACAAACACTTCTAAAACAATTGTTATTACTTCTGAGTAATAGCAAGCGTCTTACCAGCATGAGGTTCTGCGGCAAGTCTTGCGAACTTATAATCGAATATCTCGGCATAAAATGAAGTTACAGCTGTAAGGATTGATTGATTTGTAGCTTTCTTAAAATACATGACGTTTTCTCCAACAGTCAAATCGCGATGTCTTCCTCCAGGCTTTAGAAATATAACAAAAGTAAATGTAGCAAATCAACAAAATGTTTAGGCGCTCTTCCTCAGTGTTACGTAGACCAAGCCTTAAATGGAGGCAGTGCTGTACGTTCGCGCCGTCAAATTAGCAGTGCTCGCGCTAACGCATATGTTCACAATTTTTAGCAAGTTAAAAAAAGAAAAAAGCGGTTAACGGCTTGACTTATTTTGCGGATTTCTAGCGCTTGCGTAAAGCGTCATTTCTTTTCACAAATATCCTCTTGACTTTCTCTTTCATTTCAAATTTGATCTTGTTGGTGTTTTGTTTTTATTATATTGAGAAACATAAGTATTGTAGCCTAATAATAAATCAATAAGTCATGTTGAGAAAGTTAGGAAGTATCGTACAATGAAATTGAATCTCTTGAATGTTCCGAAAGTAGAAAAACCTGACGTAAAACAACCGCTGATTTATTGTTTTAAGTTCTTTTTGCTCAGAAATACCAAAAAATGATTTGCTGTTAGGACCACTTTTAAATACATTTTTCTACTACGAGGCAATCCCCGAACCGGCCTATTTTGGCAAATTCAATGCGAACTTGAATAATCTTTATTGCTTTTTCGTTGCTGTCCAAGGGTAGGGAGTGGCAAACAACAACAACAGAAAAAAATTTTCCGGTTTGCTTCTCCACATTCGTGAAAATTATTTCCATGATAGTGCCCAGGGTTTAATGTAATATACATCAATCAATCAATCAGAAAAAATCTTTTTCGCTGAGTTACATCACCCTAAAGTTGTTTTCCCATCACTTTTCTTAGTGCGCAATACTAACATTATACTTACATTGGAATAGGGAAATTTTGTTGAGTATAAGGACAGCAGCAAGCTGCTGGTTCCAGAAGGAGCATTTCGACCGAGAAATTCTGCCCACTCTTTAGCGGAATTTGCCAAGTCTTGACTCCATTTTAGTTCGCCTACCCCATGCATTCGCCTGGCAAAAAATATCTTTATGTAAATATGCTGCATGCATCGCTCTTGCGATTCTAACAGCACTTCAAGCAACTTGATTTCCAGCATGTAAAGCAGTTTTTGGTGATTTATTTGTTGGTTTGATTTTTGAAATAATGACACAAATGTAACAAAAACTGAAGGCCAAAGTAAAGAAATTTAGGAGAAGTGCCTCGGAAGCATTTCTAGAGATTTTTCAGATATTTCGGTTTCATATGTTCAGTACCGTGACTAATAAAATCTTGCTGCGTTCACCTAAAACAATTAATTTCAGAGATTTCAATTTTCTTTAATGTCAAATTATGAGGCATCATAAACAGTGTCCACACTGATTGGGCTACTTTTAAATGCTAGGCCAGTTCAGAAATGGTTTCGGAAGAGGGTATGAAGATGATAACAAATATGGACTGGGTTGTTTCAATAGTAAAGTGCTTTGTTAGGTCTTGATAAGCGGCGATCTTGCTTATGCATCTCAGATTTCCCGGCGGCGCAGTTTCTGATCTATCATCGCCCTACATTTAGACCTCCTTACGCATCGTGACAAAAATAAAAACAACAATATTTTGAAAAATGTTGTTGTTCTACTGGAAAAAATAACAAAACTTCTGTTATCTCAAACGCAAGCGAAAGATGAGGAAGTACAAAACAAAGGAATTACTTTCTTTGATATAGTCTTTAGGCACCAAAGAATAAACCTAAAAATTTGTTTTTCTGGCGTTTGCATTTTTTCAACTTTAAGTACTTTTGTACCTGTATCTGTTATGTGAAGTTAAACATTTAAATTCTTCTGGTGAAAGGTTGTCAGGATTAAGATTGGTTTTAGATGCCTGAGCTAGAATCTCAGCATCAGCAACTTGTGGTAAAGCTGAGAGCAAAATAGGAAAACTTTCCTCTTCCACTAATGGCACTGGCGTAAGATTTGTCAGACTACCATTAGACAATGCGTTGAAAAAAGCTGCAGGGGTGTTTATAGGTGCTGAAGTGACTTCGAGAGTTGTATCTTCAAGAGTTGTGGCTTCAAGAGTTGTGGCTTCAAGAGTTGTTGCAGTCATGGTTTCAGTACCTGGTGCACCTTCGTCTTCACAGTATGGAATATCTTAATTAACATAAATTACTAGTGTTAGATATTTATTCTGTTGTTACCGCCACATTTTTTGTTAGCCGTCTTTACGTTAAAAGTGCTGCCTTTTGTTGATCACACAATCACGTGACCGTTCAAGCACAGCGCAAAATTCGTTTTTTCACTGTACCGTTGTTTTTGTAATTCCAATAGTAAGCCAGAAGAGCTGGCAGTTGTATGTAGACTAGATTAGGTGTTTAGTAAGTTAAAGTCGGAAACTTAACTATTCTACTTGAATTTAGATGAAGTTGGTTATATTAAAGTGTGTTGCTACAATTGTTTGATAGAAGTTTGGCGCAATATTGTTTCTGGTACGTATTGATTTTCCTTAAGTATGACGTAATCATATTGGCAGCAACTGACTTTGGTATATTTCTTTAATAGAAACCGTCTTGTACTGTCTTGTAACACCGCGTGTTTGAACGGTCCTCCCCACCCAACTTTCGCTCTTGGAGTTCAAGTATTGTTATTATTTTGAATCATTTATCCTTTAACTTCGTTTATATCTAAATAACATTTGTTCGAGTCAACGTCTGGAGATGTTGAGAGGAAGCCAATACGAGACGCGTTGCAGAAATAAATAATATCAACAATCAAGTTGTAGCAGCCGTAGTTTTGTGCGAATAAGGCGTCGCCAAAGCGTCAGGAAAGAATTCGCAACAACTAGTATACTTCTCTTTTGCTTTGGGTTGGAGGCAAGGGCTAAGTGGATGTGCAGGCTTTCACTGCAAATTTAATCAAGATATATTTATGCGTCTTTCCGAAAGATTGGGATTCTAAATTATTTTGACAAACCACTCTTCTTTCCGAATTAGTTTCTCTACAAGGTCCTATATGCTGCTCTCAGTTTAAACACAAAATCTCAGGCATGAGAATGAACAGCTATTGCCATTTTTACAAGCCCTAGAATTGTTATAAGGTTTTCGTCCTACTTGCAGCGTAGATTGAAAACGTCCCTTCGTCATATCCACAACAAGGATCTCCCGTATATACACGGGATGCAAAAGGAGGAATATTTAGGTTTGAAACCAGTAGCTTAACTGTAGCTGGCACTCCTTCTGAGCCCGGAGATTCTCTGGTGGCACTATACAGCACCATTTCCGTGTGCCACTCTGAAAATATATTCAATGCAATATGACACAAATGTAAAAATATCCGATTTTTTACTGTGCCGCATCTTCCATTGTAAATTATATTCCACACCATAATGGGTGCTGGTTTAGTACGTGATCTACCCAAGAAATATGATCTACCACTAATCCTAACCCTAACCCTTATCGTGACATCGTGGCATTTTTTAGGTAGATCACAAGCTAAACTTGAAACATGTGGGTAGATCATATACCAAACCAGCACCCAATAACGATTGTAGCAACGGAGAGGTGCAGTGGGGCAAAATGCCTGTAAAACTACCCATCAAAATGTCAAAAGAAGTTGTTTTACTTACCGCTTGTAACCCTTTAAAAAAACAACCAAGTTTTTTAGCATTTTTAGGGAGTAGAGCACAGAGGTTGCTCTATAAATTTCACTACTGCCTCTACTATAATTAGTTGACCATTTTGTATTACGGGCACCTCTGCTTGAGCATAAAATAACTTGTGCTTAGACCATTTTGGAAGTTACCAAGATACACAGCTTTCTTTCTACTGCAAACCTTACATCCAAGCAGAGAAAGTGTCCCATAGTTTGCTTGTTACCTTCAGCTTTCGAATACGGCTTCACTAATGATGATCATACTTACGTCCTTCGCAAACACTTCGCGATATTGCACCCGCGTAACAACCGTCCCAATACAATTGACAGAAATATATTGGAACAGTGAATTCCCCAGATGGCCTGCAAATATTAACAAATTACAGGTTGCAGTCATAACATTGGCCAACAAATTTTTTTTTCATTTTCTTTTGCATGAGGTTTTTCAGCTGATTCTATACAATGTTTTGTCGCTAATTTCAAATCTGCCATCAGTTTTTCTCTGGGCTTTAGTTTTCATGCAATCGGTTTTTTATTATTCTTATATGAGTGGTCTTTTGTGCATATCTGTCGTACATTTTCGTCCAATAACTAATCACTGAGCGGTCCTTTACATAGTTTTATGCATTTTTCTGAATCGTTGCCAACATTGACAGGTTTGCTGGTTACTACCAGTACTCTACAGGCTTTCTCGTTTTCAAATTGTGTTTAATTCAAAGAATTAATCTCATTCAAACATCAACTCATTTTCAGATTTAAACATGGCTTCTTCTAGTAGAACTAGAAAGTGTAAAAACAAAGCGGATTCATTTTGTTGCATCTGTGGCATCTAAACACTTACCTGTCAAAGACGCAATATATTATTGTTTGTGAAGCGTGCCTATAAAGCATATCAAGAAAAAAATGGGTTCCCCAAATTGTGTGCCATAACTGTGAAGAAATGCTTCGGGACTGGACAAAAGGAAAGCGAAAGGGTTTACCTTTTGGTATACCTATGGTGTGGCGTGAACCGAAAGAGCATCTCACTGACTGCTATTTTTGTTTGGTAAACACAAAAGGCATTGGAAAGAAAAGCCAGCTAAATATCTCTTATTCCAGTATTTCATCAGCCATCCGACCTGTTTCACATTCTGACGAATTTCCACCTCCAGTATTTAATGGTTTTGTGTCTTCTGAAGATGAAGAAACTGAATCTGAAGAAGACCACATGGAAATGGAATATAAAAAAAACAGATACAGAATCTGAAGACTCACCTACTGAAAGCAAAAAAGCAGTTTCCCAGCAGTTTAACCAGTTAGAACTGAATGACTTGGTGCGTGTTTTGGATATATCCAAACAAGCAGCTGAGATTTTAGCTTCTAGGCTGAATGAAAAACATGTGCTGCATAGCTCCGCAAAAGTGTCATTTTATAGAAAAAAGATGAACTTTTTCTGCCTTATTTTAAAGAGGAAAAACAATTTGTTTATTGTGACAATGTACCAGGACTTCTCGGCGAATTGGGCTTCCCATCATACAACCCAGAAGAGCGAAGACTTTTTTTAGACAGCTCCAAGCGCAGCCTCAAGTGTGTGCTTTTACGCAATGGGAATAGATATGCAGCTGTTCCTGTTGGTCACTCCACTGTACTGAAAGAGCAGCAGGATGACATTAGAACAGTAATGGATCTATTTAAATATCATGAGCATGGTTGGATCATATGTGTTGACTTGAAAATGGTTAGTTTTCTACTGGGTCAGCAAAAAGGCAACACTAAATTCTCATGCTTCCTTTGCATGTGCGAAAGTCGAAATCGTGAAAAATCACTGAACCCGAAAGGAATGGCCCAAACGTGACACCCTTAAAGCTGGCATGCCAAATGTCATTTTATGGTCCGATTGTAAGCAGAGACAAGATAATTTTTTACTCCTCTTCAGATCTAATTAGGCTTGATGAAACAGTTTATTAAAGCATTACGTTTGGATGGCGAATGTTTCCAGCATCTTCTGCATACATTTTCTGGCTTATCCTACGAGAAAATCAAAGCAGGAGAATTTGATGGACCACAGATACGTACACTTGTGTGTGATCAAGCTTTTGTCCAAGCAATGAATGATAAGGAGAAGGCAGCATGGTTGTCTTTTGTGGATGTGATGAAGAATTTCCTTGGAAATAAAAAAAGCAGGAAGTCATGAGAATCTAGTAGGAAACATGCTCTCAGCATTTCATGATTTGGGATGCAAAATGAGCATCAAAGTGCACTTCCTGTTCAGTCATTTGAACAAATTTCCAGACAATCTAGAGCTGTCAGTGATGAACAGGGAGAGAAATTCCACCAGGACTTGATGGCCGTAGAAGAACGCTACCAAGGTAGATGGGACCGCCATATGTTGGCAGACTACTGTTGGAGTATTCAAAGTGACTGTCCAGGAATAGTATACCAGCGCATGAGCTGTAAGCGCCAATTTTTTCCCTGATACAGGGGCGTACAAGTAATTTGTGTCTTAACAAATTGTTTGCGCATGGGTAAGTATTGTTTGCTGGATTTCGTACCATTTTACTTGTTAACAATCTCTATTCGCTTCCCATATTTGGTGTAAATTTGCCTGCAAGTGCTTTTTCTTGCGATATGATACTCACTATTTTGCTCTACATTGTTATTATTGGAATTTTTGTTTTACATGCTAGCCATAACTCCAATTCATTTAAAATGTCGCTTTGCTGAAATTTTGCGTTCTGTCCTATTACAGGAAAACATGAGACGGAAAGTATTAAAGTGACGCGAAACAGGAAAGTACCAAAAAAACTATAGCTTAAAGAAAAAAACTAAAGTCAGATTCGAATTCAGCACCGCCAAAATAGTTTAAAACAAGTGTTTGCATCAATGCAACAAATTTTTTGTTGATCAGTGTAATGATTATCATGAAACCTACTTTAAACGATAAATTAAATTTCACGGATTCATTATTACGCAACCATATCGGCGTATTTGCTTTAAATACTTACAGACTAATCTTTAAACAGAAAAAAAAAAGAAAAAAAGAGGCAATTTCAGCCAAAACACGTAGTTCACATCATGAAAAGGAGTGGTTTGCAATACGGTACCTGTTCTGTAGCTACAGTAAGCTGCATATTTTTGTTTGTTTGATCCCAGAACAAAGCTGCGTTTATTTATAAGATAACAGGTGTTTAAACCATATGTGCGTGGCCAGCATTTTTACCATAAACGCTACAATCAAACAAAGGATACGGGCATGAAGTGCTTTTGCAAAGATACAAACAGGGGCATAATTTGCTAGAAAACCTTGAATAATATTCCATTTTTTCAAATTTTACCTTACCTCAAACACAATCACAAACTGACACAGATCAAAAGTTTGAAATTATTAATTTATATAGAAAACCACTTTAAACTTCAGTGTGTAGAAGATATTCAATGGCAATGTTCATTTCTCTTATCTATTCCTCGGCTCTTAGGCTTTCTTGCCCGAAAGTCGAGAGATATACTTCTCCTTCGTCCCCCTCACAAATAGGCCCATGCACGAACAAAGTGAACTTATGCTGTACTTGAAACAGTTTATCATGAACACTCTCTTCCTCCAAACTATCGTTGTTAAAAACAAAGAAAACAATTGCATGGTGAAAACCGAATACCAGTATCTTACTCAACCGCCAAGTAAAACCTTCCGACATCTCCTCGATGTGTACTACAATATTCAAGCGGAATCCAAGGAAGACTCAAGGTTTGGGATCCTGAGTACATGTAAACGTATGAACCGTTTTCTCTGATTTGAAATGAATTGTAATATCCACGCACCTCCTGAAGTACTACAAGTGAAAGCTAGGTTTACATTTCTGTGGTCACATTCTCTCGCAGAGGAGGCCATGATTCGATCTAAGTTTTATAAGCTGATCCAATTAAAGCTCCAGATGTAGCATAAATTTGAAAGTATAAAAGTCAACTTCGAAAACAATCGTTCTTTTTAAGTCGTTTTTAAATGCATTTAAATACCTTGTTATTTCTCAACAAAGAGAAAAATAAGATCACCGGCATTTGTTTTATTTACTAAATCAAAAGTAGCTCACACATTTTTGCAATAAAAGTTAATCCGGTGGCTACAAATATATTTTCTCGGCACTTTGTGATAGCCTGGAAACAGTTGAAACTCCCTAGTCAAATCCAAATTTAGCTCAATTTGAAATTAAAGATGCTACATTTATCTATAATAAATTGATTCCTGAAACTGATCGTTTCGTCCAAACTTGTGGCTCAAGCCATTTCCTAATGCTAAATTCTGGCATTTGTAATTTGGATGCCTAGGCCTACAACTATTTCTGTTCGAGTCACGCTGTGCCCTGATAAAGAATTGCTGCGCGCTGAGACACCGTGGCGTTTACTTCGGTTAAACCACTGCTTTGTTATGCAATCAGTAATCGTAGTAAGTAGACCTACCGGGTATTGTATAATAACTGTCACACCATCCACAAGTTGCTGGACAATGACGAATCATAAAACTGAAACAACCAAGTTAAAGCAATTGTAAAAATTGCAGTTGCAAAGAATGTTGCATCGGGAAAAGGGGAACGACGTAAACGTAAGCCAGGGACCGTGTTATAATAGATGCCAGTAAGATCAAAGGAAAGACTTTTTAAAGAGGGCACCTCATGATTTGGAGAATCGCAAGACATGGTCAAGACTTTTGTTTTTGATGAAGAGGCAGAACAGGGTGCTATTTGAGTTGTTCCAACCCTAATTAGACCAGTTGGCTACGCTGCAAACGTTTTCTAAGCCGATAATAATTATGCCACCTGATATTTACAATGTGTTGGTTAAACAATTAAGGGTTGAAATTTCGATATGTCCACTTGCGTTCTGTATTGTAAATAAGTTATTCATGAAATTCTCTGGTTGTCATAAAACTAGCAACCTACTCATAAAATGGCCTGTGACAACATCTTGTGACTTGTTTCCAGCACATCCACCTCACCGTGTCAAACATAATACAAATATCCGAAATTTTAGGCCTCACTACTTACTTGATATATAATGAACTTTTATCGCAAGCATTTCTTAACATTTTCATGGCTTGGCAAAGTTTCATGTCATCTTCACAGACTACAATCAACATTAGGAAGAGCTATAACGATTGTGATTTAAAAAAACAAACTACCTACCACAGCATTAATTTCTGTGCAGACTCCTAGTTCCAACTTCCAAACTGGGAAATAAGCCTTTATAGTTTTAGTTTGCAACACCTGCGATCTTGGTATGATTTTACCCAATAATTTTGTTTAATGAAGGTCTCCATAAAAAGTAGGACAACACTACTGATACCGACAACCCTTTTTTGTCCTACAAGAATTTTTTGAGCCGACTACGTACAGGAAGCTACAACTGTAATCGAGAACATATTTTCTGTTTGTGGTACTGTTGCAACCTCTGCAACTTCGATGCGTACATGCGCAGCTATCGCGGCAATGTGATCTAGCTACTGAGAGTCGTATGAGCACGAAGATGTTACGAACTACAAACCGAAGTCATCAACAGCAATGTTAAGTTATGAACCAAACGGAATCTACGAAAGTAGTTGTCATGATAGAAGTGACTAGTCGCCGTATGGAGTGCACTCTTTTTGACACCGGACTACAGCCAGATGCCTGCCGTTGCGCTACAGTACCTTAGCAAAGTAGCGCAAAGAAAACGTTTTGCAGTTTACCATGCATTTCCCTCAGCGAGCTGGGAAGCACATTGCAAACTGCTGTGTGTGTGTGTGGCTGAACAGTTATAAGCAGTAAATATAAGATGTCTTACCCAGCTGACTAGTGATAGGCAACAGTTTGTCTCCTTTTCCTCATAGATAGCCCAAAACGGTTATCAACAGAGCTGCCCAAAATGACGTCTTACAGACAACGAACTGTAATAGACTGTCGGCATCTGTTACACTTTGACTAAAGCATTTTATAGCCCGTTGTCTGTCATATACGAGCATGTGCAGCTCTGTTGATAATCGTTTCGTGCCATCTTTGAGCACAAGGAAACAACTGTCTCCTACTACTGGTCGGCTGAGAAGGACAAGTTATATTTACTACTAATTGTATCGTCGCAGTAAAAACAGAAAAACAATATGCTTTATCATAAAAATAATAAAATATACTCACAAAGACAATAATTGGTGTCACAGCTTTGCACTTGTACCCTGTAGTAAAAGCCTTCACGGGTTCTGACTCCTAGTCCATGCCTTATAAAAGACCATAAAACTAAAGTATTTACAAGTCAGATTAAAACAGTACTTTCCAACAATTGCGATAAAATAGGCATTTTTCGCGGCTTGGCTGATACTGTAAAAGCTTTCAATTCAACAATTGGCCTTTGTTGAATAAAATTTCTTTCCGTAAAAGTTTGCCTTTCGACCAATTTCTTCAACTGTTTTACAATATTGTAGTTCCCACCTGTAAATTTCTGGAGCGTTTCATTGCAAGCTATTTGCAGTGTATTTTACTAATGCTTATTTGAATCCCAAAAACCCTTTTTGTAATTCGGATACCCATCTGAGACACACAGCATAAAAACACTGAAGATAAAGTCAAATAAAGCAGAACACTCAAAAAACAACGTGAAGAAAAATTTATGGTTATTAGTTAGGACATCTACGAATAATTCTTTATAATTATAAATTTATCTTACGCTGTTGGGAATACGTTGGCAGTTTTGCCTGACACAACTTGTGCTTGGATTGGAGTTGCAAGTTCTGCTAGCATAGAGTATTTCTGTAGCCAAGTCTGCAGGCAAGCTGGAAAATTTACGAAAAGTTCCTTTACCAGATTACAACAACAACAACACTAAGTTCTTTTACCAGATCACAATAGCGGGCATTAAATTTGCAGATTTTTTTTTATCACGTTAGCATATATACGCTTTGGACTGACGCAAATACATACAAACAACAACTATAATCACTCCAGTATGTATCGTCATTTGAATCAGGAATGAATTTTTTTATCCATCTCAATGGTAAATCCATTAGACTGTTGGAAACGGTTGATTTATTGTTTTTTTCTTCTTTAACGTCAAAAGTGAGTGAATGGCTTTCCCTCTAAAAAATTGGAAATGTGTTCAGCTGCAGTAAAGATACTTTAAGAACCGAATAACCAAGAAACCTTCTTCAAACAAGATTGAAGCGCTTCTAGGGTTGAAACAAAAGGTGCCCCAAAATAGTAACCAGCCTCAATGCTGCTTGAAGAGAGGAGAAAACAAATTGCAAACGCACCAGGAAGCTAGTGATAACGGGAACCTAAGATTGCGATCATGACAAAATGGGAACAATTAGGTTTGTATTTATTATTGCAGATTAGTTTCGGAAAAATCGTTCGAGTCTCGGCTGCCTTTAATATTACTATTTCCATCAGTATTGAATAAAATAAATTATAAGCATGTTACAGGTTAATTGTAAAGCACTAAGGACCAATTTTACATAAATTTTTATATTTTCTTCAACTTTACCGTTGGATTCAACTTACAGTATTCCGCAAGCAAATACTCGTGTATATAAAAGTTGTAAATTGCTTGTAACCTAGCCTACTTGACAATAAATTTTATAAATAATTGCTTGACAAGTTTATTACGTCGCTTCGTACTTCGAATTTTTCAGTTATTGATCACAAAGATAATGAAAAGCAGTCAAAAGATTGATTCTGCTTTTCTAACCAATAAGCGTCTGTACTTAACCAGAAGCGTGCACCAAAAATACTCAGTAGAATCGCCATATTAAGTCTCAGTGCAAATTAGCAAACATATTGTGGCGTAAAACACATGTATTTGCTATGCTTGTTATGGCGGTGAACAGCTTGCTGCCTATCTTGGAGTAAAGCACATATAAGCCAACTGAGAGGTTTATAAATAGCATACATGTTGAGCAAATCAACATTTAAAAAATTTGAATGAGAAATGCTTGACTAGCGAAAGCTGAATTAATGTCAAAGCAGTCGTGGCAAAATATTGGGAAATAGATTATAGTCATGCTGCTTCCGGCGTTGTTGTTAAATTTACACATCCTTTTCCTATTTTGAGAGTAGTGGCGCGGCAAATGGTGAGCAGTGAGTACAATCCGCACAAGCTGGCCACTGGAAGAGGTCGGCCATTTCTGATTGAGGGAGACAAAAATTATGGCTGCGTATGTGCATAGGTTTCCAACACCCATATTTTTGATTCGCTGGATGGAAAATGGGACGATATTTTTTGCCGCCGCACGGAGCGCTCAAAACACTCGCTAGGCCACTGCTCGCAACAAAGGTACAGCGCGATGCAAGCACCCAGGTGCACTCGGCAAGCTCAATTGAGACCAGCATGGGAAAAAGTGGCAGTTTATTTCCAACCATCCTTAAATAGACCTAAAGGTACAGGTTTGTAGTCACGCCCCAAGGTGGGCTGCCATGTTGAGTGCCCAAAAGTAAACTCTTCGACAATCGACGTATCGGGTGAGTACTAAGCAACCTCATTTTTCTAGTTCTTGTAAAGCATACAAAGGGTATATACTAGAATAAGGTTTGGAAACTGGGATAATATTAAAAAAGTTAGGGGTAAAAGAAACAAGATAAGAAGCGCTTTTGTACAATGTTTATCAAAAAGTTTTTCATTTGAAAAAGAAGTACAAAAACATCAGTTTCAACAAGCTTTCTCTGAAAATTATATTTAAAAGTGGCTGTGTTTTGTAAATGGGCAAAATCGCTTTTTAAATGTTGATCTCAAAAAGATATTCATGGTGCAATTAGATTCTAACTGGGTATAATCTATTACAGAGCTTGAATAATCATGAGATAATTACATTTTTTTTTAAAACAATTTTCAAATGACATCCAAAAAAAGTTTCTCGGTCCAAATCTCTAAGCCTGTCAGCCTGTGGTTGATCAATATTTGGCAAAGCACTGCTGCAAGTCCACTAAAAAGTGCTTTTCTCTCCCTCTGGCTTCACCACTAACTACAAACTTCGCCTCAAAATTCTGCAAACGCCCATTAAACTACGTAAAATCTTAATTTTGAAAACCACGGGTGAAATCAATTAAAACAAAAGTGTTTAATCTCTCTCGAAACTTTTTTCAAGGAACACTGCTGAAGTAAGTTTTGCAAGATTTGGTATAGATTTTGCTTCGCGTCCGCGTTTTGTTAATCCGGCTCCACTGTCACCATAGCTCCCAACCTTCTTTCTGAACCGCCTTGAATTGAAAAAACCCCAAGCCTGCCGTTCCTTAAAAATTCGTTATGGGTTAGCTGCTTATCTTTACACACAACACTGACCTGCTGTCGAATAGCAATTAAAATATAACACAGGACCGCTGATAGACTGAATGCAAATATTATCACACGGCGTAAAAAGCGTATACCCATGGTCTTTTTTAAAGGAAAAACAATCTTTTCAATCCTTAGCCATCGTCTCGTTGTCTAATTTACGGCCAATTTCATGAACACTATTTTAGCCGCACATTTCAACTTTAATTTGCTCAGAGCAATAAACGACATAGTAAATCTCGTTTCTATTAAGCGGGAAAAATGAAGCACAAGTTGGAATTTTGTTTTTGTTTATTAAGCAATAGCGTAATTCTATGACAATTAACAAAAACAGAGCATAGCCTGGAGGAAGAGCAGCATAACCAGGGGAACAACACACGTCGTCCCATTTTTTCACATTTCACTTACTAGAGTAAGCCTCCAAGACATGATGACGTCATCACGACAAGCAAAACGTCATACCTAGTCAATAGCACTCAGGATGTTTTGCGACGCGTTTGGGCTCACTGATTGGGTTTAAACACCGTAAAAACCAAAACCTGATTTACCCTTGCACGAGAGGCCTCTCATGCCCTGTTCAATAAAAATTGTCAGCTCGTGTTAGTGAGAGAGAACGAGAGAGAAGAGAGAGATCTAAAAAAGTGGAAACTTTCGGGAATTTCTAGCAAACTAGGCCAGCTCAGCCGGTCGCGTGAGCGGTGACATCATTGGAATTCGTGGCATTGGAAACGTTTCCAAAAATAATACCAAAAAGTCAAAAATCGTTCTCTGAAAAAAAGTTTTATCAAAAATATTCCATTTTCGAAAGTGTCTTCAAAACTAAAAAAGATCTCCCACCTACATTTTACCCAGCTTTGACACTATTCTCAAAAAATGTCATCCCTTAAATTACTGATGTCATTGTCCATAAGGCATTTCAACAATACTATGCATGCTAACAAGAATAGCACCAAATTTGACAACAGCAACAGCTACAGCGTTAATTACAACAGTAGAAGCTTTTGGTATTCACGTACAATATGCCCCAATTCTCATGGGATTGTGTGGTTGTAGACTACTGATACATTCACAAGATGTTTGTCCTTGGCATATTTCTTTCCAATAAATCAAGAGCAAGCCGGATACAAAAGCGGTCGGTTTTGAAGGACGCCTGCAGTATGCAAAACAACCTCCATTTCCAACACATATCGGTGTGAGGCTAAACAAGAAAGATCACATCAAATTAAAAATCCAGCCTCAAGAACAAGCCCAAACAAGTTAAAAGGCTTTGTTACATCTAATTGTCCCATTTAAAAAAATTACTGAAGAAGGCGTTATTTTGTAAAAACTATTATATCTTCATCTTACCGATTTGCGGGAAAGCAAACAAC
This sequence comes from Trididemnum clinides, assembly GCA_963675345.1. Taxonomy (NCBI): domain Eukaryota; kingdom Metazoa; phylum Chordata; class Ascidiacea; order Aplousobranchia; family Didemnidae; genus Trididemnum; species Trididemnum clinides. The sequence continues at coordinate 9,404,761 of OY776293.1, forward strand.
CATTTTAAGTAAAAAGAGCGTTGCCAGGTCTGGGTGAAGTTTTGAAACCGGGAAACACAGAAAAATATTTTATAAGATTGGGGTATACGTTGGAAAAGCTACTTATATAAATTTGGGTTTTACCAATTTATGCCTGAGATCAAATCGTTTTCCCTTTATTATCAGTTAAGTAACAAACATTTAGTTAATTTCTTGCATCATCCTTACCAGAGTGGATTAAATTGGTCAATTTCACAAGAACAGTTCATAATGGTTTTGTTGAATCCCAGGCAATAAGTGGTACCATCGTTAGAGCATTTTTCTTTTGTGCTGCAACTACCTGCAATACAAAATTGATGTAAACAAAAAATCAAATCGTCGTTGAAAAGTCAAGTTTGCCTTTCAGCGAACTCTATTTCGAGATATGATGCAAGTTGAGTCATCTTGGTTAAATATTTATTCTTTCAATCAGAGAAATTTAAAGTTTTTTACAGGTGGGCCGATTTTACTCAACTAAATGATACAGCGTGCCAAGACTTTTATTTAATCAACATCAACCTCAGAAACGTAGTTTTTCAACTGAAGATAATTTTTGTAGATCAATCTCAAGAGAGTAAATTTTTTTAATGAAACCCTCAATGTTCGGTGTCACACTTCGAATGAGGGAGAACTTTTTAAAGAATAATCTTGTTGTTTTTTATTGCGTGATCAATCTCTGGACGCGGGGTACAAGTCACGTTCTTCCGCAAATTGAGCAATTTCATCTCGCGAGCCGCAATTTACACCCTCCCACTCTTAATGACAAGAAAATTTATTTGATCTTTTAAGTTCTTAATAATAAGCATTTAATAACTTGGGTTCAGAGTGCTTGGGAGTTCTAATCGCATGCATAGGTTTTATGTTTAAAGTTTAATAAGTTTTTAAAACGTGATACCGTTGTTTAATTTGGGTACGTTTCTTTTATATTCATCTGCTGTAGCTGGTAGTCCAGTTGGCTCCTTTCCGGGCTTATAATGTATCACAGTCCACTGAATGACTTTGAGTGGTGCGACGATTCCCTCAATGCAGCGAACAGCAAAAGCACAGCCCACTCGAGAAGAACTTCTCCAAACCATTTGTGTAAAGTTTCCTAAATGCAGCATAACGACTTGCCTATGATGTCAAAAGCTTTGATTCCTAATAACAAGTGCAACCTTTCGGAAACTGGGCACTATAAAGTAAAAGTAAGCCATTACTCTGACATGGCTAAATTAATCAAATTGTGACTTCTTACAAATTAACTTATATCTCAATACAAGTTTTGATTTCAAAGCAGGGCTGGATTTAGGTGCCAAAACCAACGGTCAGTCGCCAAAGAAAGATTGTCATTATCAAAGAGCCCCATCAAAAAAAGAGAGACAAAAGAGCCCCACCTTTTCTTTCTCTTTTTGTGGTGATTAGGATACAACCCCGGAGGCACTGGTGCTGTACCAAGAAATGAGTCTTGCAAACCCAATAACTTTTAAATTTTTGAAATTATTGAAAACACTGCTTTCATTTGAAAGAGTTTGGTTACGTTTGATACAAAGTAAGCAACGTATCCAACTCTTGGGATGTTTGCGCAATTCTGTTGCTATTTCTAAAAACTCAGCGTGGTAAAATCGATTTAACTAAATTGTTTTTGTAAATAGTAACATTTTATTGTATTTTAAATTGTCAATGCAAGTTGAACCGATTTAGTTTGCATCAACTGTATCATATTTGAAATATTTTTTTTTTAATTGTTTTTGTAAATAGTAACTCTATGGTATTATAAGTTGCGAATAAAAGTTGAGCCGATTTAGTGTACATCAACTGTAGCATATTTGAAATATTGAGTTGATTTTAGAGCGAATAAAGTTAATATTCTAAAGTAAAAAAGTTGGCGCGCTCGCCGATACCAATTTATTTTCAATACACACTCTTATACCCTTGATCAAGAGTCACCAACACAGTGCCCACGGGGACTATGTCACTCAAAGACCTTACCTCAATCGCCCGCAAATCAGTTCTTAACATTGTTCCAGTCACCAAAGAATTCAGAATATCATTAACAAAAATATTATTAACTTAAAAATAAACCTTAAAACCCTGTTTTTCACAAGTGTGTAATCAAGCTGGATCTCATTGGATTAATCAGAAACCTTTTAGTGGCTCTCGGCGGCAAAAAAGGCTGGTGGCTCTTTCTACAAAAATAACGCAAATGCTGATTTACCTATTGTTCTATTGTTTCTTTGAAAGGATGGAAAGTTGAGATTATAACCAAATACTTCACTGTACAAAAATAGTAGTGACAGATTTACTTCAGGTTTGGAAGACGTTATCACTGACCAGTTGATACTTTCTCCGACAGTTCTATTTCGATATGTTCCATTTATCTTCACAAAATAATATTTGAGACACCAAAAAAGCAGCCTAACTGCGCTTCTTTCTGCTTTGTAAGACAAAAGCAAACTAGAAGTAAAAATTAGAAACTACAGCTTACAGCTGGATGAGATTTCTATGCTGCCAAGTGGACTTAACCAAAAAAGCAACATCTCTTTAAGAGTAGTGCTTCTCAATCTGTGAGAGACAAAGGATTTTTAAATGTTAGGCCTACAGCTTTCTGCTTCCTAAAACATTTCTTAAAAATTAGAAGGTTTTCTATATTACATTGATTAGAAGAAATTTTCCATTAAGAATGCATATGTAGTTGATACTCTCTTTCTACCTCACACGTCAATTTAATTTGTGTTGTTTTGCTGCAATATCTTATTGTGGTCAAAAAAGGGGTCCGCAAGTTCAAAAAAGTTTTGCTGATATGCCCGTTGCATTGTTGATTTCAACTTATTCTAATGAGATTAAATTGCATTTTATTTAAATATTTGCTATATGACCAATATCTCTTTCGTGGAACCAAGACAAGCCGCAATTTTTAACCAACTTTCTACAGCAATTGTAAAATATAATAAGTAGTATCGACTACGAAAAATTCATTGCAATAAATTCAGTTGTTTCCATAAAAATCAGCACTTGTCAATGATGATGACATTCTATACAAAAAGCCATGCTCACTGACGAATGAGGGTAACGAGAAGTTGCGTCTTGAGTAACGAAATTTGGCACGTTATTTGGAGAATGAGTCGCAAGAAAATTTGCCCACGATCTAGCAGAAGATGCTAAGTCTTCGTCCCATGTTAACGGAGGTACTCCGTGCAAATTTCTGTCAAAACAGTTTCATAACTTTTAATTCATGTTTGATAGGAGCATGCTAATACCAGACATTTAGTTTCCAAAAAAAAGTGCTTTACCTACAGAGATGTGCATTTCAAAAGCACAACCTTAAAGGCCGTCGAGAATTTTCGGCTTCAAAGCAGCTAATTTCTAAACTTTCAAACGATCAATTTTGAGTAGAACATGTATTGAAGCAAAGTAGTGTTGTTTTTTTTTATTTATCCTATTTATCCTCCATTTACGAGAAAGCGAATTGTATCGCAATGTTTTGGACGGTAAGTCTGCACTCGCTTGGGAGTTGCGATTTCCGGGTCACCTGTCTTCCACATAAAGGTGGGGCGTCCCGTTAAGTGCCTTGTCCAAGAACACAACAAGCGAACTTGCCGGCTTGTTCTCCACAACCTCCCATAAATGCCGAGCGCCAAGCAGGGAAGCTATAGATACCATTTTTTTAAAGTCTTTTGGTATGACTCGACAAGGGGAATGAACCCCAGGTCTACCGACTACGAAGCGGACGCTCTCACCACTACGTCATCGCATCGATAGTTAAACAAAATAAAGAAATACGTACCTGTATAAATTGTGAGAAGACAAGCAATTTTGTTCATCTGTTGTCATAATAAGAGGGGCTTTTGTAGCACCGATAGTCTTTTCATGGCTACTCTCTGAATAACTTATCATTGTGTTGATGGCAACCCCAGCTATTGTACTATTGATTGTTGCACTGAGATCACTTCTGGCACTTCTGTTGTGTAGCAAGACTATGCTCCTTGTTCCTATAAAGCTACCAGTAGGCCTGCTGGACATGCTCTTTAGATAATTATTGTGAGTTGTAGGTCTGAGTGTGGTCACCGTTTGACCCTTCGTAAACCTTGCTGAAGTTGTATTCAAAATCATTCGCGTAGTTTCTTCGCTGGTGTGATACGGAATACGTACTAAAGTATCTCTGGTAGAAGAAATCTCTGCATGAATGGTAAAATTTACAACTAATAAAACAGTGTTACTGCTATGGTTTTCGATTACTTTTAAACTTTTAGGCCATTAATTGGCACGAAGTTACAAAACTATAGCTGTTTTATATGTAAATGACTTAAGTGATTGTGAAGTAAAACAGACTCTACAGGTAGTGTTCGACTTACGACCTGCTCGACTTACGACTGCTCGACTTCACGACCGCTTCCCTGGCAAGGCTAGGCAGCTGTATCGATAGGCTGGCAGCTCAGTCGTAGTGTAAAATAGTTTTTGCCCTCATATATACATACATGTATATATGAGATTCGACTTACGACCACTCCGACTTACGACCGGATGGTCGGAACCGAACGCGGTCGTAAGTCGAACACTATCTGTATTTAGAAAGGGTTTGAGGTATACAGCTGCGGCTACTCTCGAAAAAATTATTTCTTTTAAATGTAATATTACTTGTGGATAGATGCAAAAGAAAAACTGAGGTTACCTACACCAAGAAAGATAGGTCTTCGCATTTTAGAAATAGTTGAGCAAATCCCTCTACCCACCCCAAAATAAGTCTTGGTGAATATTAAATCAGTTTGCTAACTTGGTGCAAGCAGGCTCCATTTCCATCCAGTGTATCCACAGCATGGTTTTCCAATGTAAACTCTTGAAGTCCAAGGGGGACGTCTAAGACTTGCCACCTGCAATTGCAGAGTGCGATCGGACCGTTCAGAAGCAGCGTACAACACTTTCTCAGTTTTTATTGCTAAAAAGGAATTCTGCGTTATTTAGATCACATCTTTTTTGACTATACTACACAAAGCAACCATTGGGTTTGCTATTTTATGTGCATTGTCAGCGTCACTTAAGCATATTATTTTCACGAATCATTGACATATACCAAAGAGCATCAAAATATTTTTCTAACCAGGAATTTTAGTCTTGCTCACCTATTTGCTTTCACTAAAGTCTTTATTCTCTTATAGTAATGCAAGAGGCTAGCAATGTACTTAGCAAACTGCAAATAGTGACACTGTTTTGACCTATCAGGTCTTTTTAGTGCAGTTGGCGACCAATAAGAAGCTAGAGGCTTTTAATAACACATAGCTTAGCCCGTCACACTTGTGGGACCTAATAATGGGTCCACTGTAGTTGATGGTCTGTCAACCTCTGCGAAACCGTATCACTCGTGAATGAGTGGCGGTTGTCGCAGGTGCACTAAGTCTAGCAACTGCTAGAACAATAGTCCTTCACGGCCGAGTGGTCACAAGCCCTTATAGCCTCTAGCTTCTTATTGGGCAACCACTACACTGAAGAGACCTGATAGGTCGAAACAGTGTCACTGTGTTTATTCTCTGTTATTTAAAAAAAAATCTAACTGGATTAATATTTGAATTTACGAGTATATGTACCCTTTGCCTATATGAATAAGCAAGCTTGAACGAAATATATGAAACAGTGATAAATATAAAAAGATGACGAAGATTTGGCAGGAATAATTTGGAGAACATCAACAACAGCACAAAAGAATGAGAAGAATAGCAAAGAGGCTATTTCTAAAACGATTCTATTTCTACACGAACGCTTTGGTACAACAACACATTACAAATGTAATCTAAATAAATCTATAAATAAATGAATGGATGGGTAAACAGATGAATGGGTGGATAGATTGATAGACAGGCTACTAACCTGATCCACATCGAACTCTTGATACAACTCCAATCACCAGGTCATTACTACATACTTGACAAATGTATATCGGGAGATCAAACAAAACGTTCGGTCTGTAAAAGCAAGGTACACGACAAAGCGTTCTAGTGTTTTGGAGACTTGGAACCACTTGTTCGTTGATTATACCGTAATTTCAATTACAGTTTGGTTTCGAGTATTGCGCAAAAGTAAAATCTTATGCTTTTTTTTGATTTTTAACTTCAACAATCATACTGCTCAAAGTCATGTATGGATCATCACCGAATAAATTCGCTTTTACATGTCATTATTACAATCAGTCTATTGCTGAGCGTCAAGCCGGAAATTTGTGAATGCTAGTTATAATTCGTTGGCACGGCTCTACATGACACCTCTTTGCATGAAAATAATTTTTTTGATAATATTTCTTTGTTATGATAATTTAAGCTAATAGTTTACTTTTTGTAGACTTAGAAGCCTTTGTGATATGCAAAAGCACTTTGAATACCAACCTACTTCTCGTATAGATAAAACGAGTCAATTTCTCCACGAACTGTGTCGCTTTGAAGTTGAATCCAAGGAAATGACAAAGTTTGTGTTGCAGTGTACGAAAACAAAACTGAGTTTTTGTCTGCAAAGGGATTGTAATATCCTTGAACTATACGAAGATCTACAAAAAGGCAATGTCATACATACCTAGTAAGAAAAGTTATGCTTAACTCCAAACAAGTTTACTGTTGCATCACCAATCTACTCTGCTTTTAAAATACTGCATAGCCGTTTACAGGGGCTCAAAATTCTTTTGTAAATTGTCTATAAACTTTACTTTTGCTTGGGTTAAGGTATTGGTCTTTTCAGGGACTTGATCAGCTTTTAGAGAATTCTTAGATTTTCTTTTTTAATCTTTTTCAAGGCAAATTCTAAAAATATCCTTTTTAACAGGTTCTCGGCAGAAAAGTCCGCTCGTTACTTGGGCAGGTGTATACCTTCTTGCATCGAAAAATTGATTTTTCTTACCTGTATTCGCAACATTTGGTTTGCACCAGCCGCAAGTAGATAAGCAATGACGTATCATAAAGCTGAAATATGTTAGTCAGTGTTACTATTTTGTGCTTGTTTCTACCATTCTTATTTTTAAAGGACATTGTCATAAAAAACAAAATGTGATTTCGTTAGTGGTGCAGAATATAGCTTAAAAAAAGCTGTTTGAGCCATAAGCTTTGCGTGATGCTCTCATCAGTGGCGGTATCGCGTCAAAAGGAAAGATCTAGAGTGAATAAGTGTTTTTTGTGAATAATTTGGACGTTAGTCAATCAAGACAAGCCAATACAGACTAGCATTTCGCTATTGCGAAATCTTATTCTGACGCGCTTTACAATACTAGCGCTATCATTGGCTTGTCTTGATTACCTAACGTCCAAATTATTCACATAAAACATCTATTCACTCTAGATCAGTAGTTCTTAACCTTTCCAACCCCTGGAACCCCTATTCCTAAAGACATTGGCTTGGGGACCCATTGTCTGCGCAACCTGCGAAGGAAGTGTTTGTTGAAAGAACAAATACTATTGTAATAAAGCGGATAAGTTGTTTACTACTGCATCTCTAATTAATTAAAATAAAACTCTCTTTATGAAAGCATAACACTAGTGGTTAGTGGAATATCACAATTTACTCGGCAAAACACAGCACAAATGATAGTCAATGTGACTTCTGTTCTTGTCTCTTTGAAACAAGCTCATCAATACGGGGGTTAATATTGCTGAGATTGATTCTCATGTCATTTGCAACTCTAAGGCGATTACGGTACGTAGTTTGATATTAAGTAGAGCAGACATGGCAGCTTCACAGAGATATGTTGTTGGAAATGGAATTAATGCTTCCAGAGCTCTTTTTGCCAATTTAGGATATTCTTGCAACATACTGCACCAAACTTCTATCAGTGAGGAGGAGCTGAACTTGGTCTTTGCAGCTTGAGATCCCTCAAATTCCAGATGTTGCTCATGAAGGTTGAGCTGCTCATTGCCGTTTATCTCAGCAATAAAAGGCTGCTGAATCCATGCTGAACAAATTTCAGATGTTGGAAAGCAATCTTCCATTTTTTTCTCGAGGTTGCTTGTGAGATAACCAATTAAAGCAGTGAGCCGTTCGTTAGTTTCTTGATCACCAGTTTTACGGTCCAACACCAAAAACATAGCAAAATTCTGGTTTCTTGCTCTCTTTTTCCATAGTGATAACTTCTTTTTGAAGGCTGAGACCTCTGCAGCCTCTATCTGAGATTTGTTTGTTTTTTTCCTGCTGAGAATCACTGAGCTCATTCAAAAGACTAAAGATGTCTGCCAAATTAAAGACCTTCAATTGGAATCTATTGTCATCAAATAATGTAGCAAGTTCCACTGGCCCATGCTCACGAAGGAACACGGCAACTTCAGTGACAAGTTCTGCAACACGGTAGAGCACTTTTCCCCGCGATAACCATCGCACTTTGGTGTGGAAAAGAAGGTGTTGATGTTCCTTTCCAAGGTAGTCGCAAAATGCTTTAAATAGTCGGAAATTCACGGTTAGGCCACAAATGAAATTCACAGCCATAACAAAAAAATCAAGAACACTTTTCAATTCAAGAGGGAATGTCTTTCAAGCTAAGGCGTATTTATGAATAGCACAGTGATTTGATACTATATGCCGAGCAACTTGTTTTATTAGGGCTACAAAATCGGATCGATGCCCTATTATAGCCTGCGCACCATCTGTGCATACCGATCCCACTTTGTTTCATGCTATTGAATTTTCACAAAGAAATGCATTAACAAGATCAAAGACGTCTTTATTTCTAGTTCTCTCCTTCATTTCTTGACAAAATAAAAACTTGTCCAAAATCGCGTTTTCTTTAACAAATCTCATCTGTGCTACTAATTGGCTTATTGACTTAATATCGGTTGTTTCATCAAATTGAAGACTTATTCTACATGGGCTATCTTGGATTTTAGCGATAAGCTGACTCAAAATGTCATTTGCTATATCTGCAATCCTGTTACTAACAGTGTTATAGGACAAGGGAACTGAGTCTATTCTTTTGGCCTCGTTTCGGCCAATATTTGTGCCATTTTTACCTCACTTGGCTTTATTAGTTTCTCACCAGCTGTGTGAGGTGCTTTTGCTTTCGCTATTATCAAAGAAACTTCATATGAAGCGCGCAGGAGTGGGTTGAGAAGTCAGGGAGAAGCCTAATGCAGGGAGCGTTCCTCTCATATCATAACGAGCTCTTTTCGCTTTGAATGTTTCAACTGACTCCATATTCTCTTTATGCTTCAGTTCCTTGTGTGACTCTTCAACTTTGAAGGCTTTAAGGAATCGTTTTCCAAAATAGTATTGTCAAGTTTATCACCACCAATAACTTTTATGAAACCATACTGAACGCAAGAATCGTCCCAGAAACGCATTTTATGTCTATTTTTCGCAGCCATTAGTGAACAAAATGATTATGACCTGTGGAAGCGAAAGTAATGACTAATTGAAAAGTCTTAATTATACTAAAAGTGGCTAAATCATACAAATTCACTTTCGTGATAACCACATGTAAAATGTAGAAATGATATCATCATCATCATTAAGCGCCATGCCTGATCCAGGTCTCGGCGGCATTAATGCAAATGTTTTCCATTTTCTTCTAAGTTATATCCAAAAAATTGCAGCTTCCTATTGTTTGATTGTGTTAAGAAGTTGTCTAACTTGGCTGGTTTGTTTTAGAACAGTTTCATTGGTAACGTGAACAGTCCATGAAATGCGTTGCATTTGCCGTAGAAATCAAAGTTCCAATGCGTTGACTTTCTTGATAGTTTCGTTTGTCATAGTCCAATATTCACAGCCATATAAAAACCGAACACACATAGCACTGAAACAAACGAAATCTGATCCTGAAAGTCATCTTTTTGTAACGTAGGATATATCCCAAGTCTATGAATGCTTGTATGGCCAGTACAATTCTTCTCCTTATTTCATTATTGGACCTTCCGTTACTTGAAATAAGTGAACCAAGATATCGAAAATGTTCAGTCTGTTTATTTGATTTTCCTTTCAAGAAAAGTGTGAGTCTTGGTACTGTTTCTAGTTTGGTAACTACTCATTAAGGTTTCCTGGGCAAGATAATGCGGGGCTAGTGTGCCATTGCCTTACCCAGTCGTCCTCCACCAATTAGCCAACATTACCTGTTTCCATCCGCCACGACAAGGACGCTGGTAGTAGGGCTTGGTGGTGATGATTTACTATCAACCACCCATTCGACCGACTAAAATAAATGATATAGAAAATACTAAAGGAAACCGCAAATACCAAAATTCCCTTCGCTCCTTCATTGCTTAGGTTGTAAAAGTCTATTCAGGCCTGTAACAACTAGCAATCAGATACCAGAAAGCTGCCGGGAGAAAATTAAGCACTCTGGTATCCGGCGGTACCTGAAGTTTCCTGCTTCTTCCTTTCACGCAGTGGAGTTGTGGATAGAACTAGAAGAGAAAGCGCCGCAACTGCAACTTTTATACTTCAACCCTCAAATGCTTTATTAAACCTCACTTTTCATGGCTAGGGATTTAATATTTAACCCTCAATACAGAAACAACTGGTTGGATGATCATATGCTTCTCCAGAGGCGTTAGTTGCATCATTATCATCAGAATAATCTTAGCTACTCCCGTCAGATTTTAATTATTTCTTCAATGCTATTGTCTAAGCTTACCTAACTGTATTCTTGATAAAAGAATCACCACTACATAGCCTTATCCACCTAACTAATTTTTCAATCTGGAAGCGACAAACGTCAGTCTTTCTTTTACAAAATCCTAAAACAGGTGGAGCAGTGGGATTGTTTTTCTTACTCTGGTCCATTGAGTCATGATATGCAGTAAAAAACTAAAATTGACTGCCTATTGCATCAGACTAAAACAAATAACTTGTTCAGCTCTAGAACGATGTGATACAGCGTACGTTTGACTATAGGTAGCATGCTACTGTAAAACCACTGTTATTATCAGTCAAAGTGGTGGTCGTTGTTATTTGTGCATTCGAGGTTTAAAAGAATACAGTTTGGCATTCCTTTAGCGGACCCCCAGATTTTTCAGATTTTTCACTGGAAACCTCGTTTAGAACCGCTACTCTAAATCTTCCCTTTTGACGCGATATCGCTACTGATGAGAGAGTAACGAAAAGCTTATGGCTCAAACAGGGTTTTTCGAAACTATATTAAAAATGTAATTTTTTTAAAAAGTCCTTATTTTTGTGTTGCGTGTTTATTATGTCCAAATAATTGATTTAATTTTAAAATGTTATTTGTCAAACTGTGAACCGTACAAAAAAAAGATTGTTGTCGCACATGCATAGGTGGAATAAACGTTTGCTTGTTTTCACTTTGTAAATATGCTCCTACAAAGAAAATCTTCACCTCAAATTCTAAGTAAATATCCTACATTTTCGGCAAATTCATCTTTTATCACAGCCTGCCTATTTTTTGTCAAGGCAGATGATAACCCAGCATATATATTATTTACCAGATTTCAAAGATTTCGTTATCGGCACTGTATGTTGCAATTTACAGTGACATGAAAATGCTTACAGTAGTTTAAAGGAAATTATTCTTAAATCTTGAGCAATTTTTGATACATTTTTGCTTACGAAACTGATGCTGCAACCATATCAAAGTTGTCTAAAGCATTTAGAAAAATGTCTACATTATGACCCTTAGTATATAAAAGGAATAATGCCTTCTTCCTACTTTTGACCTTTTCCTAAAAAAATCAAGAGCTTTAGTAAAAGCACCCGACAAGTTTATTACACAATTATTATTATTATGTCAACTAGAACGTCTAAGTTAAACGCTTACTTGGAATAAATAGATTCGAAATTACAAGCATGCTTTACGTCTCTGAAAACCTGGCAAAAATCCATCTCCAAGTCATCTTCACAAGCTGAAAGAATTATTGTCACATGCATTTGGTATCAGCAAAAAAGCTCTTTCAAAAGGACAGTTTAATTTTAAACACATAATTTAAACTTACAAACTATTGTAAGTGGCTTATACGTTGCGCTTTCTGACGATCACAATTTCGCAACATTCACCATTGTGCGATGAAGACCAACACAACATTGGTCAAAATACATAGCCTACTAATCTTGAAAACATTGGACTTGCACTAGGGGCAATAAAAGACGCAAAGTTTGAATTGCAGAACTTACTTCCGCAGAAGTTTGAATTGCAGTCTGTTACTTCGACTTTGAACATTAGTATTTCTCTTGTTTTCACTCCCAACTCTCCTCTAAAAATATCATTATTTGTGTGATTTTTGTTGCTGTGTAAATCTTTTCCACGTTAAAGCTATACGTCGGTTAAGATTAACGCATAGCACTTCTAACCATGGCTTCCTAATACAATCATTGAAATTGGGTAAAAAATTTGCTTTTATCTTCCACTACATTAAAATGCAATGCGGTGAATCAAATTTAATATCCTTGTGGCGCTCAGATCAGATCATTCAATATTTGATATTCTGAGGAGGGCAATGTGATAAGGCGAAAGCGTTTCAAATTGAATAAAATATTTAAGAATTGAGGTTGCAACGCGTTTTTAACAATTTAGAAACTCTAACTTTTATTTTTCTTACAATACCGCGAATAAACAATCTACCATTTAACGAATAAACAATCTACCATTTAACGTTTTTCAGCGTTTCTTTCAATATGATGGTGGCTTACCCTTTTGAACTTATTTGCTGCACATACGTAAAAGCGATTGTGAAAAAACTTGTTTCTGTCTCACTCAAGGCCCTGCTTCCCTTGTATGTTATGAAACGGACTCTATTACTGTTTTATATTTCACTAAAAAGAGTGTGTTGAAGTGAGGAAATTTTTAACAAATTATGAAAAACAAAATCATTCACGCTTACACTAGCACAATGTACAAGAGCAATCTTGTATCAAAGTCAAGATCTTAGCCATCAAAAAAGATCGGGAAAGAAGAGGAAATTTATTTATGCTAGATCTAGACACATTGAAGGTAATGGTCTTACTTAGTTGTAGTAACATAATTTGGCCAAAAATTAAGTAATGCGATGTTTTGACAAATATTTTGAAGGGTAAATTTCCCCATTTTCTCCCTCTTTCCACCTTTAGAAAAAGTCCGACCCTCCAAAAATTTGTAAAACTCTACTTCTTTCATGAAATTGAGCTATTTCGGCCACTAATGATTTTTTCTGTTTTGAGAATCTGTCCTTCCAACAAGTCAAAACAAAGCAAATCCTAAAAATAATGTTGTATTTAATACGCTTTGCTTTATCATTGAAAACTATTTATGACACAGAGTCTACTTTACTTTCTACCTACTTACATGCAGCAGCTAAACTCATCAGAAAATGGCATTGATTTATATGCTTTGACAAACATTTTTAATTCTTTGCTAGACATTTCTTTTGTTGCTTTGGGAGTATTTTTGCTCTCTGGTAGTTCTGACTGAGTATCATCTATATTTGATTCGCTTTCCTGTGTCGAATAAAATAATTGACCTCATGGTAAACGCATTTTTTAAAAGATTGCTTTAAGAAAGCAACAACACGATTTGATGATCTGAGCGTCAAAAGAATGCAAGCTCAACTCTCAGAGAGTAAGTTATGTTACGAGCAACGGATGAACGATCGTCAGCGGCTTGTCACTTCATGCATGGACTTCGAGCTACTACTTAATCCAACCACTTGGTCATGAATAGATAGCTGCTGACTCGAAGGCCGTGACCATTTCTTAGCCTACCAAATCTTTCGTTCATATTGTACTACGTTGCATAAAATTTATGGGTGTTAATGTTTTTGACTTGAGCTGAACGAAAACTGAGCAACACAACAAATTCAGTGGAAACAAAAAGCGTTTTAGGAAATGACTTCAGATTGACAACAGTTTTCTTCAACCGGACGAGAGAAGTGCGACAACCACTACGTAGTATGTATCCATAAAATTTTGACAGTTCCAAAAATTGTGTTAGAATAAAAACAATGTAAATGAGTAGTCACCTTTAATAAGCCTTCATTCGTGGAATTCCATAGTACAAGGAAAATCAGTGCTCTCAAGATCATTTTTGATGGCGATTTTCTTAGAAGATTAAAATGACAGTGCAATCAGTAGGCTTACTTGGAAGTAATCTAATCTGATAGCTATGACTTGTCGCATTTACTTATTCTTTGCAAGCTAAAGTGCAGGCTAGCTCTTTTATCATGAAAGCCTACCACCTAATCTGAAGTGCTTTGAAACCACAAACGATAAAGCTAGCTGATGCAATGTAATGTAAATTCATTACATACAAATTAAGGAATGTATATAAAATTACATTTTTACACAAATTGAGAAATGAAAAAATGTAAATTCATTACATTCCTTAATTTGTGCCACCAGGCCAGCGCTTTCTCTTTTATCAGGCTACAGCCGACTTAACTCAATGTGGACCACAACACGTAAAATTTATTGCAAAACTTCAATATCTAATGCACTTGCAGACAGTAGCTAAATCTTTCATTTTTTGTCCATATTAAAACATCTTGACATCAGCAAAGAACAATGTCTTGACAAGCTGTGGAAAAACATATTGATTTAGTATTGTCATTGTATAAGCATGTAGCAGATAGCAATTATAAAGCATGTTTTCACTTTCTACTCAATTGTACCAACGATATTCTTGAGGATTGTAGGTGTTTGTTCTTTTCTTAGCGATCAACGTGTTAAATTTTGGATTCTTGGGTGCGTAAAATTGCCATTTATTCCATTCATATCCGCAGCAGAACTTGTATCGAAATACTCTAGAATTGCCTGGATACCCATTTCGATTTGCGACTGAGAGTTTTTCGCTGTTAGGAAGACGTTTGAGAGACCCATATAAGATCATGCCGGTCTTCCAATCTAACAAACAACACAAACAGATTTTACAATATGTTGAACATGGTGCGAAAACAGTAGAGTGCATCCTAGGCCTGGGTAACATTAAGCCCGCAAACACTGTTGTTGCGGCTAGGCAGGCTCTCAACAAAAGTTGACCTTTGAAAAATCAAAAGAAAAAAAGTCATCAGGTCAAAAATTGAGACAAAAAGCTTTTTGAAAAAGTTGACTTTCAAAAAAAGATCTTCGGGTTTGTTTCGAGAACAAAAGTCGTAAAACATCGGCATGTGGTCTGCGAAGTAAACGTAGATACTGGTTAAACCTGGCTTTTTTACTGTTTTTAGAGCGAAACTAATATAGGCTTACACTAAGGTAATTGATCAGTTAGACTTATTGGCTACAGCAAAAATTTATTGCAATTCACTTTACATAAAAAAAAAACAATTAAAGCGTTTGGTCATGTTCAAGAAACAAGAAGGCGAAGATGTTGAATTAATAAGAGATTTAAACGCAAGAAGTTATCTTTTTCGGGAGTTTCTCTCATGATCTGTGAAAGCTAAGACTAACACCAATTTTTGGCCACTGAAAACTTTTATTTCTGTTGTTGAACATTTGTCCCAGGGGTGCGCAGCCTGGGGCCGTGAGGGACAGATTGTGCGCGGTGCATACATTTCTTATATTTGATTTCAAGCTGGTCTCAAAGAAAAAAATGATATCATCCTAGACCAATTTTTGTAACAGTTCGGACCTACATATCAAAATGTTTTGAGTTGTTTGCACATTTTTTAAATCCAATTTTGTTTTAATAAATGCAATTTTTACGAAGGTTTGTGCAGCAACCCAGCAAGAATGCAATTATTGTAGATGGATATTTGACCTTGAATACATTTTTTGCGGATCTGCTACTCAAAAGTATACATTTTCCCCGCATTTACTCTTCATATGTAAGAATTTTCACCAAACAAACTAAACCACCTATCATTTGGCAAATAAATTGTTATTTAAATAATTATTTTTAGTTTGATCTTATTTGGTTTTTCCAGTTGGTCTTTTGTTGTTTTTACATTTTTTATCTTTCATGTACAATGAAAATGAAGTGCTGGTTTGGCTAGATAACCTGCAGATCTTTTCTCCCTCATCTCTGGCTGCTGTAATAAGTATGATGTAACTTAATTGCTGTGTAATTTTTAAGGCTACTAAACAAATAAACTGAAGTTGGAGTTGGATATCAACTACTTAAAAGCGTTTGTTTTGTTCACTATGCTCTACCCTATGACTTGACATTACAAGTGAAAACATGCAATTTTTCACAGAAACTTTCTTTAAGGAATGCAACTTTCTAAATTTTTGCTGCAATAAAATGTTGGCCTTGTCATCATATTTTACATGGAATGAATAAAATCTCAATCTGCGAACAAGATAATTAAGTACTGTCTTAAGAAATTTGATTTCAAAAAAAATTCTTCAATTTCGCAAGGAAAGAAGAAACCCAAAATAGCATATTAACTTTCATGAAAAATAGTAAGTTTTGCATTCAAGAACTTGAGGTCAAACAAGATTTTTTACTTTTAAAAGACTGCAAACATATTAAAATACTCTCAATAGTGGCCGCGAATGAAATAGCAATCTATAACGCTGCCCCCGATAGCGCGAAGGTTGTGCACTCTTAGTCCATTCCAAGGAAGTCAAACCCTATGAAACAAATACCAAGCAAGCCAACCTTGACGTGGTTGTAGATAGCAGGGCAGTATAGATACAATCCAAACTTCTCTACATCGATTCGTAGTGTAAAAGCAGAAATAAATGCGATCAGTGAACTCTTCATAAGATCTGTAAATATTGCTAGTTTATAATCTTGAAAAACAGGCTATAGGTAATTGGGCAAGAGGAGAGGCATTCATCTAAAACCGAAGTCTAACTTTAAATTACGTGATAGCCTACCGAGATAACCCACTCTAGTTTTCGGTCGCGGAATATTTTTTATTAAGTTGTGCAAATTAGTAAAATACCTGACTTTTTTGCTGGGAAGCAACTGTAATTTGTAACTGTTACAGTATCTAACTAATGACTAATTACAAATTTTGTTACTTCTGCAAAAAGTAACACATTTACAGTTACTAAAAAAGGAACTAGCTACAACAGCAACAAGTAACTAGTTACTATTAGTAGTAACCACTAGTACTATTAGTCGTAAAATAGATCATTCTTTAATCGTCTTCGATCGGTAGTGCAAAAAAGTGTCAAGTAATAACATGGAAATTTTTTTTTTATTTGCCATATTTATCCTCCATTCACGAGAAAGCGATGTATCGCAATGTTTTGGACGGTAAGTCTGCACTCGCTTGGGAGTTGCTATTTCCGGGTTACCTGTCTGCCACATAAAGGTGGGGCGTCCCGTTAAGTGCCTTGTCCAAGAACACAACAAGCGAACTTGCCGGCTTGTTCTCCACAACCTCCCATAAATGCCGAGCGCCAAGCAGGGAAGCTATAGATACCATTTTTAAAGTCTTTTGGTATGACTCGACAAAGGGAATGAACCCCAGGTCTACCGACTGCGAAGCAAACGCTCTCACCACTACGCCATCGCGTCGGTCAATGCAAATGATTTCTACAAATGACATACGAAAAAAATTATATGCACAGGTGTGATATCACGCTTACCCATTGTACAGATAAAAATGATCTACTTCACCAAAATGAAAGCTGCTTGATATAGATATCCACGGGTAATCGAGTTTATCGGGCGAAGTTGAAAACTTGTAATCGTATACATAGTCCGAAGTTGCAAAGCAAGCATTCATATTCACTTTAACTTTCAAAAGAACTAGAAAAACACGTCAATTTAAAAATTTTATGCAATCCCCTTGCAGCGTAACCATTGTACTGAAGACAAATGAAAAAAAATGTTCATTGTAAACAAAGTATAGGTTTATGTGAATACATTTAGGCGTTCTATGAGTAGTTGCAATTTTAGATTACGTCATAGAAAATCTCATTTAGAAAAATGCAAAGAAATTAACTCCCCACACTCAAATTCCTTTAAAATATGTGATAAACCATTATATACAAAGAATTATTTTGCAAACACTGAACGCCTATTTCTAAAAATATTTTTTCTGCTTCCATTTTTCTTCAAAACTAATATCTGTAAAATTCACAATACTGAACAAAAACACCTGCATTTTCTTTTGACTGAGTACGTTGTTTGGTCATAGCAATCGTGCTTTTGCACCAACCACATGTGCTGGAGCAATGTCGAACCATAAAACTGAAACACAATGCATCATATTAAGAGTAAAATTCATTTCTTAAGTTTTTCATAGATCGAAATGGCTAACTAAAACAAAAAAATGATATTAATAAACATAACAAAATTGCAAATGATCTACAACAAAAGCAAAACGTCCACGTCTTTTTGGCTCTTATCAAGGCATTACACAACCCCACATGTCACTCCTCAATGTCATTGAGCGAGGTAAACTAAAGCATTGCCGAAACATTTTGAGAACTGACAACAACTTGGAAAAAGTGAATATGCAAGGAAAGGTGAAAAGGAAAACGAGAAGCAGTAGTCGATTTTGGGTGAGGTAAATGAGGTAGTCGCCTCAGGCCCCCCCCCTTTTTTGAGTTGTCAAGGGGCCTCCCCTTTTAAAAATGGCGTATGTAGTTTTTGGCTATTTTGTGGTATTTTGAAATGAGTCCTTGGGCTTAACAACTGTGGAAGTGCAAACTAAAAGTGGCTATTTTGCCTTTGACCGCATTTTACCCTTGCAAGCTATTTTGCCGTTCAACTTTTGTGTGTCTTCAAAATTGGCTTATTTGCTGCAGTGCTCACAAGTATTGTTTTGGCATGCTCATAGTTACTGTTTGGATAGTGATACTAACTATGAATAAAATGGGTAGAAGTTCGAATCATTTCAGGCAGGGTACTTAAACAGAGGCAGTATACACTAAGGAGGGGATGGCAATTTGTGGATATGAGTGGGAGTGTAAGCTGAAAGCTTCATTTTTGTCAAATTACTTTTTGTCAATTTTAATACATTGTAGAGATTGACCAATCACAAACGACTAAAAGTCACGTTTTTAATATGTCACTAAAATTGACCAATCACAAACATTCAACGGAAAATAGAGTGCAGGGGTAAAATGTCATTGACGGCAAAATAGCCACTGCCTAAATAAAAACCAAACACTAAAATTTGTTTTTTCTATTACTGTTTTGGGCTGAAGGTTTCCCAGTTCTTTTGACAGAAACTGTTGTGGCAATGTGGGTTTAACATATTTTTTAGGGTGGAACCTCATTTTACTGATGTGATCAGAACAACCTATATTTTTAGCTGTTTGAGCAGACCAGACTTTGCCTGTAAACTGTGATAATTTATTTATGAAGTCGGTCCAGCTTTCCGTTGTATCAAAACGTGAATTAATTAATTCATCTTTTTATGAGCGGTTTATTGATGTTAGTGAGATACTGGTGAAAGCGGAAATAAATTTGCTTTGAAAGAATAATCGGTCAGTTGCGTTTGTGGTGCAAAATAATAATAGAGATATGCAAGCACAAAAAGTTTTTGCAAGATTTAAAAACATCAAGTTTTAGTTGTTTGGCATCTTTGTACTTGCTGTGTTCTGCTGAAGCCAATGATTCAACGGCAAATTTGCTACATGCTCATATTTAGGAATTTCTAAAAGGAGAATTAGTTAAGTCATTATTCGTGATTGGTATATGCCGCTATCTTTGGTTATCATAGTAAAACAATAAAAGATTTTAGTGGCTTTAACGCTTTACTTGTCTGGTGACTCATCCAAACATGAAGTCTACTACAATCATATTTATCAAAAAGCTTTGTTTATTCAGATTCATTTGTAAATTATCAGTTTAATTAAGATATTAGTCCTTGATTTGCTGTATACCTTACCTTATACCAGACAGTTTTAGTGCATCGGTTAAATAGAGAGTATGAAAGTATAGCATCAAAACGAAGGCGAAAGGAAGAAAGTAGGAATATGGATGGTGCAAAAGTCTAATGGATAGATTTATTGTAATTAACAGCCCTACTACTACTACTACTACTACTACTACTACTACTACTACTACTACTACTACTACTACTACTACTACTACTACTACAGAACTGAGAGATAAAAAGTGTATTTTCAAGCATCCAAGTTATGTGTATTGATGAAACTGAAAATGATACCAATAGCCCTATGTAATCAAGTATCAGTGAGTTCAAAGATAATAATGTAGAGGATATTGTTATTGGTAAATTGGTTGCCGACCTGTGCTCAGCAAAAAACAAGGCAACAAACATTGTAACTAAACTTCCTGTTTTTTTTTCAATAGACCTAATGCAATTAACCAGCGCCAGCATTTAAAATTTTTGATAACTCCTATCTCAACGCATTACGATTAAATTCAATGGTTTTTTCAAGCATAAAGTTTATAAGCATGTGCAGACTCATATTTTTCGGAAGTTTAAGCTTTGTCTAGCAGTACACTAGCTAAGCATATTGTCAGCCCTTATTTCACGAGGTTGTCACAAAAAAAATGGCCTATGTTGCTGCATAACATCTAAATATTCTGCACAATTGTGTTTTGCGGAGTGTTTTATGACAATTAAAGTCACACCAAGTTTTTAAGTCACTAGTGTTGCAGCAAATCATTTGAATATTCCCTACAATTGTGCTATTATTGTAATGCTTTCGATAGCGAATTACTTCAATTTTTTTTAAAGGATGATTAACTGTGTGAAATGCGGTAACTAGTCACTGCAAAAAAGCTTTTCAATATTTCTAACGTAGCGTATGGCTTTGATTATGAATATATCCTAATGTATTTTCATCAAATCTTTTGCAACAATCTATAGCCTACCCAGTAGCGTTGTTTGATCGCAATTATTTATAGCTACATCAATTTTTAGGAGCCCCTTATTACAATTTTGCCTCAAGCCCCCAATTTTGAATATCCACCACTGACGAGAAGGGGATGGCTAGATAAAATTACGGAGAAACTGGGACTCTACCTAGAAAGTACTCTAAAACTTGCAACAAATGGAAAAATGAAGTCACCAGAAATCGATATCGACTTGACGGACGATGGCGATGATAGTGCTTAACAGTGATATTAATGCAACGACTATTTGTACGTTTTTGAAATAAACAAACTCAAGAAAATATGCTTTTCTAATGTTGCCGATGCTCTTTTATGCTCATCACAAGTTTCTTGAGTTGGCTTATTTTTTTTTCATACTATACTTTAAAAAATCCTTTCATACGTTTTTTGTTGGCTATTGTAATCTTGGAAAAATCTTTCCAAGTATTTTCTTACTTTTTCAATCGGTCTGTGTCGTTGCATGACTTTCGGTACTTTAGAACAGTTTCGCATAGTTTCACGTCATCTGAACAATCTGTAAGAGGCAAGGGCAATGTTCTTAAAACTGTTAAATTTGGCCAAACCGTCAACAAACAGTAACAAAATTTTATATTTTTTTTGTTTTTTTTTGATTCATTTGCAACAGTATTTGTTTTAGCGCCATAATTTTGCGTTCATGACTTCGTAAGTCGGTTTCATGTTTCGTTCTCCTTATTACTAGCATTGCTGAGTATCTATCAGAAGACCTGTGAAAACATTTTTAAGTGTTTGTGATTCTATAACAAGTTGAGTTGAGCTGAATCTAAAACCAAAAATTACTGGAAGCTGCGCCACACTGAGTGATGAATCATCAGCAAATAAGCCGAACATTTACCGAGGATGTATTGACTCAATCACTTTTTCTTTACTTCCTAGTTTTCGCAAGTTCTAGTAGAAAAAATGTTCTCCTTCTTTCAAGAAAAACACTTCTAAGTTTTTGCTTATCTCATTTATAAATATCTAAATATGCACAAAAATTCTCTGTAGCTATTGTTTTACTGATTAAAAACTTACTTCTGCAGTAGCCTGACTGGCATGGCATTGATTCAATAAATAGTTCTCCGTTTACTCGTCTTTCTCTTGTACGAAGATTTATACCAGCCCTATCAACAACGAAATAAATCAAAAATAAAATTTTTCATAAACTTTGAGTAACACTTTTTTGTGCAGGTAGCAATATTCCGATGCAATCTAATCTTTTAAGCTCAAAAGAAATTATGTGGGCATATAAGATTGGCTCAAGAAGCTTAGAACGTGGTGTACTGTGACATAAGAGCAAAGTTGCTATCTCTGCTTCAAAGTTCCAGGTTTTCATGCTCGCAGTACGGTGATAGTGGCGCCACAGTGCGGTTAACATTCAAAATAAATTAAAAGTTTTCTTTAAATGGTGGTAAAGTCTCAAGGCCTCATTTATTGGGATTCAATGCAAAATCGAATAAAAGATCTACAAATTCCCAGGGAAACTTCAGCCAAATTTAGGAAAATTGGCTTCAAAAATGTTCTTGTAAATTCAAGTCTTTATCTGCAATAAGGGCAAAATGTTTCTTTGGTTGGTCAATCTCAAACATTTCTCTTAAAAACATATTTTCAGGTCAACCAGAAATAGGAAATTGCCAACAGGTGGCGTGCTGCGTTTGCCTCACCAGCCATTACGTCAACTCTCTTACCGCAATCAGCAAAAATAATTCCTTTTCAGAGGTTTGCATTCTACCTCGCTTCTAATTACCTACCGGAAATTTTTTAAGAATTTTTTTCCTTTGTTGAGTTGAAAACTCTTAATAACTTTTTTCTTACTTTTGCCTCGAATTTTGTAGAAACAACTTAATTTTGGTCTCTTTTACAAAAGATAAAATGCTCGCTGAAGCCTACCTGCAACAGCTAAATATGGACCAGGACGTAATGTCATTTTCATCATATCTCTTGATCATTTTAAATCTTGTTGCAAAATCAATATCCGTTGGTTTCAATAAAGATACAGATCGGTGTTTTAGTTGAGGCTTTGCCAGGCTGCAAAACTTTGATAAAGCAAAATGATGTATACAAACTTGCTATCGACAAATCCTCATCGGTAATCCATATGCAAATTTTTCCTTGTGAGGAAAAAATATGAAGCATAAAAAGCAATGCTTATCAATATTATTCAGGGTTCTTTCATTCATTTTTTGTTATAAGCTCATGCTCCATTTGCATATTTTTAGTT
The DNA here is from genome assembly GCA_963675345.1 of Trididemnum clinides. Taxonomy (NCBI): domain Eukaryota; kingdom Metazoa; phylum Chordata; class Ascidiacea; order Aplousobranchia; family Didemnidae; genus Trididemnum; species Trididemnum clinides. The sequence goes on from OY776293.1 coordinate 9,427,626, forward strand.
GAACCGGCCCACCAAAGTTCAATCGGCCCACCAAGACGGGTAGATTGTTCTGCCCCTCCACCTGCAAGCTTAGAACGATGCAGTAATCCTGTTAGTGCCTTTAACAAGGACCCAACGAGAGAACTGCTTGGCTTTTTCTCTACTCTGCGGGCTGAGAGTAAAGCAGAGAGGCTGAGAATATCATTTTTCAAAGTGTTTGGAATGACTAGACATGACAATTTAAGTCTACCGACTGCGAAGCGGTCGCTTTAACTACTACATCATTGCGCCAGTCTGTAAAAAAAGGTGAAACCCCTCCCCCGTTATTCTAACCAGAAGTACCCCGGGAACAATTTGTTGCTCGGCGTACGTTTACAGAGTCTTTCTGTGACTTAAGAACAACAAGCTTTTCGACTCTGTGTTTAGTTCTTATAATCGGGTCACTTGACAAATACAAAAACCATTTAACCCATATCAGGCCTGCGTCAGTTTAAACTGACGCGTAAAAAAATTTCTTTTTTTTTAATAAAAGCAGCCCCAAGTCTTATTTTTTGCTTTTGGTGGACTTACAGATTACTAACCTTAATTGTGATCTTTTAGGATTTAGTTATTTTTCTTTTTTAAAGTTTTAATAAAAGAAAAAACAAAAAAATTATTTTTTTTTGTTTTTTTTGTTTTTGGTTTTTCGTAATACTATTTGAGATTTTTATTGCGGTCCAAAAACAATAAAATCGTTAAGATACATAAAATATTTAATGCTTTACTGACTTAACCAAAAAAAATTTCAAAAACACATTTCTTTTTTTGTTTGTTTATTAAATTTTCGAAATCAGTTTAAACTGACGCTGGCCCTGAACGGGTACTGTAAAAAAAAAGGAAATATTCGCTGCAAAACCACTTAAATCTACAATTTCGCTGCAATCAGTTAAATGTGTAAAGCAAAATTGTAGATTTAAGTTTTACAGTGAGCTTGTATGCTTCACACGTGATCACTCTTAGATTGTTACGCTTGAATAGTTACAAGGATTACGAAATAATGGAATATTACAGAAAAATTTATCCTTTAAAAAGTTTGCCATATAATGTTATTGTAGCGCCAAAACATGTCTGCGTTAAAGTGCAAGCTTTCAAAGTATGCTGATAACAACTGTATCTGTTATCTTATAGTTCGTAATCAACTTTTAATCATTTTTCTGAAACATTCAGGTTAGTAATTAGGAATGCCTATCTAGCCTTTCACCACGTGCATTGCTAATAAACAGAAAAGAAAGTGAATAGCAGTTATTAGAAAAGTTATAAAGATAGTGTTTTTGTTTTTATAAAATAGATGTTGAGTCAGTTTACTTTTTATCTACGTTTAGGATTTGAGGTGTTTTTAGACTTTCTTGAAATTTGACTTAAAGTACTGTAGAGATATGAATGTTTATGAGGCTTTGGAAGCTCTGGAGGAGCTTAATAAATTGGAAGAGTTACTACAGTCAACCCCAAGTATTGTATTATTTCCCCCAAATGATAATGGAAACGACAGTGAAGAGGATGACGGAGATGACATGAATGGTATACCAGATAATTTAAGCAGAAATCAACTCCTTGCAACGGCTGAAGTTCACTTGGATTCCCAGGATGATTGTGAGCAGGTATACTACAATATGCAAAAATACTTTTTTGTTTCTTCTTATATTCGTCAATTGTTTTTTATATCCGATAGATATGCCTACTGCTTTATTTTCTCAAGTTTTATGATCTGATTTTATTTGGTATAGCCTACCTCCTTTTCGTTAATCCAGTCTAGTAAATAGAACATCTTTCTCCCTAGCCGGAAACTGATTTATTATTTTGGGTGCGATTATTTTAGTAGCGTTTGGCCGAGAAATCAAAAAATAAATTTAAACTTAAAATTTATCGCCTACGTAAAATTTAGAATTTTTAGTGCAGCTGTTGTTAAAAACCTTGTTTTAGATGGAAATTATCTCATCAACACCTGAATGTACTGGAGAAGATGCTGAAGCTCCGAGAGTCAAAAAGGTTTGTGCCTCCAGTTTTTTACGTATTTCAATAAGTTATTGGTAGAAATAGTATAAAGTTGACTACATTAATATTATTTACACATATCATTAGAGAAATTTTAAAATTTTGTTTCTACAAATGATAATAGTTCTTGGCCAGGAAAGACTTAAATGTTAATCGAGCTCACTGTTTTGACGAAACCTTGAATTGCAGAAGTTTTTACTAGTAACCACTACAATTATTTTAGAGAAAAATTGCAACTACTGAAAAACTTAAATGGAAGCACAGAGATATCAATTCTCGGTTGAAAATGGACAAATGGGTTTTACCGCCAACAGTTTTTGAGGAAAATTTGCAACCGCACCAGTTTTTTGAAAAGTTCATCACTAATGAGGAGCTGAAGAGAATTTGTGATGAATCAACAAGGCATGCTAGACAAAAAGAAAATCACAATTTCATCATGACAGAAAGAAAGCTAAAATCATTTTTAGCAATTATAATTCTCAGTGGTTACGCAAAATTACCGCGACAAGAAATGTACTGGGAATTGCGCGATGACACCAACAACCGTCTTGTCTCATCGCTAATGTCAAAGAATGACTTCAAAGAATGTAAAAAATTTCTACATCTGAGCAATAACAACGAACTCGATCCTAATGACAAATTTGCAAAAGTGCGTCTATTATTCAATTCTCTAAATCAACAATGTCTGGAAAATTATCTTCCAGAACAGCACGTCAGTATAGATGAGTCCATGGTACCGTATTTTGGAAAGCATGGGGCGAAACAGTACATACATGGCAAGCCAATAAAATTTGGTTACAAAATGTGGGTTATGGCCAAACCTCTAGGCTACTGCATTCAATTCCGACCTTATGCTGGTAAAGATGTTGCTTTGACGGAATATGGTGACATTGGCCTTGGATTAGGAGCTTCAGTTGTCGCACACTTGGTAAAAGTATTGCCTACTCAACCAGGCTGCAATTACCACGCTGTGATGGACAATTTTTTTACTAGTCCGAAGCTAATACGCTACTTGCGACCGAAATCAGTTGCTGTAACTGGGACCGTTCGTTTAAATAGAATGGAAAAACCTCCACTTGAAACAGTAAGAGCAATGGAAAAAAAGGAGCGCGGGGAGTCTGATGTTGCCGTGGAAACATCAACCAATATGGCAGCAGTTCGTTGGAAAGACAACAAAGTCGTCAACATTTTATCTACCTTTGCGGGCAAACAACCTGTGCAAAAAGTGAAAAGATACAGTAAAAATGCAAAAAAGCAAATCGAAATCGAGCAACCAAAAGTCGTGAGTGTGTACAATCGAAATATGGGAGGAGTCGATCGATTAGATCAAAATCTGGCTGCCTACATTATTAACCTGCGTAGTAAAAAGTGGTGGTGGCCATTGTTTCGCTTTTGCATCGATGTGGCGATCAACAACGCTTTCCAATTGTACCGAACAAAGAAACTCGATGAAGGAGAGATTGCTATCGACAATTTGGAGTTTCGTAGACGGATTGTGGAGTCCTATTACAAAGATTTTTCCACAAAAGCGACTTCAATAACTTTGTTTTCAAAAGTAATGCCAAAAGATCATGTTAGGGCTTGAGAAAAAAACCACCACTGGATCAGAAAAGGAAAACAACGGAAATGCGCGAAAAAAGACTGCAAAGGCACTTCTCTATACTTTTGTTCCAAGTGCAATGTCGGACTACATCCGGAATGTTTTGAAAGTTTTCATTTTGAATAAATGAGATGTTTTGACAAAACGTTTCAATATTTTTCACACAAAAATGTAGGAAATAATAAAAACTTTACTTTATATAATTCCAAATGCAAAAGCATTCATATAACCTGCACGAGATTCAAACCAACGACACGCTGAGGCGAATCGCAAAAACAGTAATTTAGTTTTTGTAAACTAATATTAGTTACACAGTTCAAAAAAGACTTCAAAGTATGATTTTTAAAAATATAAACAACCAAATTCTACAAACTTTTTAGATTATTTGCTTTTTTTTTTACAGTACCCTTCTACAGCCAGCGTAAGTTTAAACTGACGCAAGCATTTTCTTGGGAAAAATCACCCCCCAATGTTTTTTTTTCAAAAATATTGTTAATTATGTCAGTTTTGCTATCTAAGAAACCTGTAAAACAAATTTCATAAAAAAAATGGGGTCGGCCTGATATGGGTTAAGCGCAAATTGCATCATGGATTTTTTCCTGGTCAATAGATTAGACGACAAAATGATGGGGTGGCATCTGCTGCTGGTTCTCGTTTTTCACTTTGGGTGACATACTAGGTAGCAAAACCATCAAAAATTAAAAAAAAACTGGAAAATCAGGAAAATCTTTTATTCTTCTCGTTTTAGCGACTGCACATGATGATGATAATTATTGTCTAATTATATGTACATCTTGAAAGAAAGATGAGCAAAATTAGTGGCGTATTTCCAAATTTTATCAACCGGAGAATGGCAATACAATATCTCAACTGTAATTGTAGCGAACAACAAGTTTCCTAACAAATTATGATCTTATTTGGCAACGATCTTAATATAAATTTCAATACTGAGCAATCAGTGTTGTTAACAAGCATAAATCTGTAAATAGCTCAATTTATCGATCAGCAGCATACAAATTAGCATAGCATATATTGCGTGCGCATATCACATTAGTGCTTTTTCATGCATATCAGGCGGCTGCAAACAAAGCGATGGTTAATTTAGTCACAGTTAGCTGTAGGCAGTTGTTTAATTAGAAATTGTACTTTTGGAAAACGAAAGTTGCTAAACTGAGTTCGAAGCGCCAAATTCTTGAAGCATCAAATACATTTTTGCGCCTCAAGTTTTTCTCAAACTACTAAATTCAATGCGTTTGTAGAATTACTAATGTTCTTTATTCTTGGTACAACTACACAAAAAGTAATAATTCATGACCCTTACCTGAAAAACTGCTGTCAAACGATATCCAACTAATATTTTAAGTAAAACTAACGTTTTCATTTTTTTCTTATAGTCCGTCAATTTTCTGTTAGGCTACTGCTCAAAATGTTTTGCTATTCTGTAAGAAGCAAATTAAATCTTTTTCGGCCATGCGTTTTCGTTTTTCTAGATTAATAAAAGACTAATTTTGGGAGAATAGTAGTTTGCCAAATAAATAGCTTATTGTCTCTTCTGGATAAATCTTAAGGAATAAACAATGGGCCCCACAGTTTAGGAGAAACCTACTTCCGTTCTTAAGATATTTTTCAATTAAACAAGTAGTGAACTATACTTGGCGAGATTACAGTATTGTTAAAAGCGACAAAATAATGACAAAAATAACGAAAGCACATAAAGCCATATCCAATACAAGAAGCTCAACGTAGAATCTGGAATGAAACAGTAATTCAACGAGCTGTTCTCATTTTCGTACCACAAAGATTGCATCAAGACACTTGGTCTTATACATTTGCAAGCTTTTATTCTTTTATTTTAATACTATAAGCAAAAGCAGTGACGAATGTACACATTTAAAACAAAACTTGCCGAACAATACAAAAATATTAAGTACAAATAGCTCCAGCTTTTCCAGCTTTTGGATAATGAATGCATTCACAGGACCACTCGCCTTGGCACTCTCTTTCCCACAAATTATATCCGGTGTATTCCGCATGCGGTGGTTCCTTGCAGACCACGATACATCCGCCAGACCCAAAGCACCTCGGACGTCCTCTAAAATGTTAAAAAATTACGCCAGTGGGCCCTGGGGCATCTTCCATAAAAACTTGAAACAAGGAAGCAAATGGTTGTAGAAGTAGTTTAAAAAAGCGGCAGCATTTAATTTAAAAATCTTTTTTTTTCTTGAAAAAACTAAATTTTTGCTCTCTTTAGTTGCTATTCCTGAAAATAATTTGCTGTGCTTGGCATGGATTTCCTTTTGATACTCACCCAAACACCCCAGCGTCACTTGTGGCGCATTTGCACGTCATCCTTTTACTCATTCCTAGGCATCTGCTTCGCTGGTTTTTGTACACTGAACAACTTCTAGGTGACATGCATGAACCTGTGTGGAAAACATAACTAACATCAGACCTAAGATTGCACTTTATGACTCATTGTTGAGAAAAAGTATACGCATGTATTGCCTTTTATTTCAGTCCTTTAAAGATGCTTATTAAACGCAGATAATTCAAAAGAGCAAAAGCTTATACACAATAATCATGATGAGAAATTCAACTGAGAAAACGAAAAGGGAAAAAGGAGTTTGGGAGACTCAAATGTTGTTGCACTCGGCGCAACACTTGTAGTTTGAATCAAAACCTAAATTTTTTGATGGAAACACCGGTTTCGCTTGGTCAGGATCCGCATCTAAGCAATTCTTTGAGGGTTGATTTTGTAATCTTTCTATGACAAGTTTTCCGCCAAATCGATTGCGCCATCCTCATGATAATAAGGTATTATTGCAAGGCTCATAGCAAATCAGGCTGAGAATATAGCCAAGATGATTTCATATCCCATTAATGCCCGTTGTCCTTATAATTATACATTCAACTCTTTGCATATTTGCCTCTCTTACAGAAAATGTTTGTAATTAACTTTGTTATTTTCAGAAACTACAGTCTTAGTGCTCAATAAAAAAGTTTAGTATAACTTATTAGTTCTATGTTTTGCATTAAGACAAACATATTCAAACAATTTCAAAATTACAAATAGATTTCTAGTGGAACTTAATTTGGGCTCAAAGGAGATGTTCAACGTGTTCTGGCTCTCTCTTTTTATTGTGAGATGCATTGTCATACCAACCAGAAGTTTGGATAAGTTGGCTAAGTTTTTCTGTTTGAATGTCTGTTCTGCTTGACACTCTAGCGCGACACTACACACAGATGCAGTGGTATGATAATAGGTATTTTGGGGCATGAGGGAGAAGTTAACCCTCATAATGTTTGAAACTCATTTTTTTGTTGAAAATATTTGTTTCCAAGAAACAGGTCGAAGGCTTTTACAAGCAACTTCCTGCTTCATATAAACATCAACTGAAATGCAAAGAATGACATTGTTTACAATAACAAAAGGTGGGCACTTTGTACACCCAGCAGAAGCATTAAATTACCTTCGTCTAGAGATAGGACATTTGCTGCATAAATGGCTTTAGCCTCCTCCGCATTTGATAAATGAATATTTCCTGAGGGAGCGTAGTGTGCAACGGTGTAGGTTGACTGGTATGAGTAGCTACCTCTTAGAACGTTCTTCACCGATACTGCACACCCCATCAAAGTAGAGGATTTCCAAAGCAGCTGAGTATAGTGGCCTATTTGTAACATTTTTAAACTTTTAAGATGCTTTAACATAGGTACAACGCTCCATTGATAAAGAAATTTTTTAATTATATTGATGTTGCTATTTCACATTTCCTGTTGCGGAAACCTAAACCGTTTTTCGATAAGCATTTTTATTGATTTAAAATCCATATTCACTTTCATATTTTTTTTCATTAGTTCAAAAGATCTTTTTATGCACAAAAAAACTTTTGAAGCAAATTTTTAAAAAGTAGACAGGATAATAAACATGGATTTTAGTAAAATATTACCAAAAACGGCTAAGGTTTCTAGAAGAGGAAATATAAAAAATAATGTATTTGAAGATTTTTTAACTTTTTTATTTTCGTTATGGACAGTCTGCAGTTGGTAAATGCGAAAAAATAACTTAAAGAACGCATCAACATTTTGCAGTAAACTATTTGATTTCAACTTGTTTAGCAGTATCAATGGCTTATTCTTGCAATCACGTTAATCTTGCGTGCTTATTGAAACTAAAAACAACATGCTGACCAACAGGTTTTCCATTATAACTTCTCATTGGATTCATTTCGTCGAAGTCGAATACCTCCGCATACCACCTTAATACAGATTGTCTCAGAGGACTTCCTTCCGGTGAAAGATCCCACGCAATATTCTCTCCCACTCCTTTGTCGCGAAAAATAGTTCCTCGCTAAAAAATAAAACGCTTTTAAGTTGCTTCTAATTTGTATCAGCATTAAGTTTACCCGTAAATTGTAAATAGTGGATAGAGAGTGTGATCGGCAGTCGGTACACCTGGGTTCAAACGCTTGGTTGAGTCATTTCTACAACTTTGAACCGGTTTTAACAGCTCTCCTGCTTGATGCCTAATGATGAGAAAAAGGTGGCAAGTTTGCTTGTTGTGCTCTTGGAAGAAGCACTCAACGGAATTTCTCCTTCTTTTAGCGGCAAACAGGTGATAGGGCAGTGTAGTGTATTTTCCGTATTCGCCCATTCTTACTAAAAACAAGAAAATAAAGCATGAGCTCATACCCATAAATGATTGGACAGAATCATTGCAATGAACAGAAGTAGACTTTGGGAGCTGAAGCCTTCCCCCTCCCTCCTGCCCCAACACTGGTGTACATACACACACACAACTTTTTCACGTCTTAGATCTATATCTTTCCTATAAAACACATTCAAATTACAGTAAAAAATTTTCAAAACCACCTAAAAACCTTTATTGGAAAACTTTTTATAATTAGGACGTCTACAGCAATCTGAAAATATTTTAGAGAACTTTTCAAACCTCCTCTCTTGTCACAAATCATAAAAGTTTACGCCAATACGCAGCACGACTTTACAGTTGCTTATATTACAAACACTTGGATTCAAAATATATTCAAAATACTACATGCTTCGTTGCTAGACGCATTGAAGGCCTAACTAGCATAGAACGTTAATTGATTTTTCAAGGAAGCTGGTTAGAAATGTTGATCAACTTACATCGGAATGAGGCCAATTTGCACTTTGGTTAAAGTTGGGCTTTGTTATAAAAGGATGAGTCGGGGCATTTTCCGCAAGAACGTCAGCCCATTTTTTCGCTGTCATTACCAATCGTGCATCCAATTGAAGTGGAGGGACTTTGTGAAAGGATCTAAAATAAAGTATTACAAATTTAAACTCATCCAAAAAGCAATAAAGTTTCACGAAGCCATTTTTTTATTTAAATCACAGAATGCAAGAACGTAGAACCAATGAAGGACAAAAATTTCAGCTGGGATATTCTGCATATGCATTTAAAGTTTCACCGCTCATTGTACTTAAGAGTTTCAATTTCGTATTTAGTCCAAAACCAAGAAGCGTTATCAGGATGAGAGAGATTGACTTGAAAGTTTAAACTGCCGTACTTGTTGGAAATGTATTAACCTCGCTTGAGGCCATGGTCTTAAAAAAAGAATTTCAGCTGCTGGAAAGACGCACATTTTAGAGAAAAGTAAGGTTTTAAAATATTTCGGGAAAACGTCTCTAACAAGTCCCTCTTTGACATTAACAGCGTATTATAAGAAAGAACAAGCCACAACCTCTTTCCCAAATACCAACACATAAGCAATATTTTTGCGACAACAAACAAATTTTTCTTTTATATGGCAATGATCCAAAAATCTTTGGTACAAGTATACATTAACTGAATCTGGCGCTGTTTCTTTACGACGCTTGTCCAACCTGAAGTAGTTGTGATAATCTAAGCATTCTTGTTCAGCTGGAGATATGTTGTCTGGTGCGACAGGTTTTATAGTAGGTCTGGATGTGGTTGTCGTTGATAGCAGTTGATCAGGCGTTCTTGATTTCAATGTTGAATTAGAGGCAGGTTTTAATGCACGAAAAGCTGAAATCATGAAAACCGAATCTTTTCAATATGGCCGAGGCTGTGCATTGTGTTCTATGTTAAATTAGGATTACCCTATCTTAAGAAGCACAACTCCCAACACATCTATAACATTCATGTTTATAGCCTTTATCATTGGCAGGGTGTTTGACATTTGCTCATTTTGTTTTCAAAACAACATGAAGACCTTTTTTTTAAGAGGTCCATTTCACTTGGGACAGGCAATCCCTGATTTTTCGTTAGTAGGAAAAAGTTCCTTTCAATTGAGCACTTTTTTAGAATTATTCCGTGAAACAAATTCTTACACTGAAATTATGAAGCATGCTACAAGCCTGCAGCAACTTCAAGTAAAGCTACTGAACATCTTGTCTAGCGATATGTTTAGTTTTACATATACACTGTAGAATGGATCGCAATATGCCATAGCTTACCACACATTAGATGTATGATTACGCAGTAGCCTATTCTGTTGTTGGAAAACAGACTTCTGTTTCTACATTAGAAAACGCAAATGAAACTGATTTTTTTGCTTTCTTGTAAAAACCAAAAAGAAAGGCATGGCACTATAGTTTTTAGCTTAAATAAGCTAGTTTTTCTTGTTCTTATGAATTGTTGGTAGTAAGCTTTGCTCATCATCGTTTTTGAACTAAGATTTAGTTTCCATCGAGTTTATAGTATTGTTTGTTCTTGATCTTCCAATTATTTTATTTGTAGCTTTTTCTTCCCCCAGGTTCGCAAAACAGCGCCAGCGACGCTAAGCATGGGACAATTGTGACGACCAGCTTCAAAGTTTAATTCTTTTAACATTTTGCTTAAATTTGCTGGTATTGCTTTTATTGAATATACTTCTTGCTTGAATCTGTCAATCAAAGGAAATCATTGCAAATTTTCCACAGAACACAATAAGGTAACCCTTCTGAGGTTGGAGACCATTCAATCTTCGCTCTATTTATTTGTCTTTTAAACACTCTAGCCTCGGTGTTAACAAATGATGAGTAGGGAATTTAAAGTACTCATGTTCAATTTTAGATACCAATTTAAGACATACTTTATTTCGATCATAGGAATGAGCTAATGCTGTGTTTGCGAGTCTTTAATCAGACAAGGCCACAACGATGCGAAGAAAGCACAAAATGGAGTAATTTATTTAGATGCTTTTCCCAGGACCAAACCGGACAAAATTGCCAGTGTTTTATCTAAACTGCAATTCGTCGCTGCGAGCCAAACAAGGAAGATGAAAACACCATTTTTAAAAGTCTTCTTTATGACTCCACAAAAGAATTAAACTCAAGTCTACCCTCTGCAAAGCGGACGTTGTAACCACCACACCATCGCACTGGTATGTATCATTACACCCAAGCTAGATTTCGAATTTAGTCACTTTATTTTATTGTTTTACGGTATTCAGCGTGAAAAATATTTTGTTGTGGTCTTGCTTACTCGGAGCGTAAAAACTCCAGATGGATGACCTGTATCCACAGCATGGTGATTCTCTGTAGATTCTTGATGTCCATGGAGTTCTTCCTCGATTAGCGACAAAAAGTTTCTCCGTTTGAGAATGTGTGACGTTAATGCCGTAAAGAACCAACTTTTCTTTCCAAACTGTGATACAGCAAAACATTGTTGACGTTCTTTTACTGTTAACATTTTCTTTTTAGTAATTGAAAACAGAATAAATTACTGCAACTGATAAGCAAAAAAATTTTAGTAAATAGAATGAAGGACTAATGAAATCTAAAGATTTTTGTGGCAACATTTTTTGTTGTTTCTAAAAAGCCTTCACTCTTTTTGAGTCAAGTAACGTAGTTGGCGGAGTTAGCCATTTTTGCGTTCTCCTCTTTGTACTACTGAAACGCAACAAATTCCTGCAATATAAATTTGAGTGGTAGGGAAAGTTTTTTCGATTTTTAGTAACGATAAAAATTTCTGCAAAAATTCTGTGTGTGTGTGTGTGTGTGTGTGTGTGTGTGTGTGTGTGTGTTTACCCCTCCTCTTCCTTGGGATGGAGGTACGGCATGAACGGTAATTCAGGTTCATGCCGTCAACCTAATTCATATTAGGCTAGAGGAAAGATGGCAGCCCATTTCAAACCAGTCTTGAGTGACTGGTAGCCCCACCACCTACACAGCGGACTGCCACTGGTGGGTATCCAAGAGTCGTCTGACATGCTGGGTTAGCAACTTCACAATTATAATCCGGTGAAGTACGGGTGGGGCCACCTGTCTGCCACATAAAGGTGGAGGCATCCCGTTAAGTGCCTTGCCCAAGGACACAACAAGCAAGCTTGCCGGCTTGTTCTCCACACTATCCCTTTTTTATGCTGAGCGCCAAGCAGGGAAGCTGTGAATACCATTTTTTAAAGTCTTTTGGTAAGACTCGACTTAGGGAATGAACCCCAGGTCTACCGACTACAATGTGGACGCTCTAACCACTGCACCGTCGCGCCGGTTTTGCAAAAATTCTCGCATTAATATTTGATCACCATGGTTAGATCACTGTCACGTATATACATATAACTGTTTCCTTCACATTTTAGATCTATGCCCATTTTCTTTTCTCCATGGTTGTACTTACATCCACCACATTTATCTTTTGTGACAATCCATTTTTGTGAATTTTTTGTTCCTGCTGTACAGAAAGTAATCCGCATTGTGAAGTTGCCTGTCGGTCTAAAATGATGCATAAATGATAAAATCAGGACTACCACCTTTTTTCTTCGGTGAATTGGTCGTTATAATGGCACTTTTGCTGTGACAACCAAAAATACACCTATAGAATTTTGTGATTTGCTTGCTCTAATTTTTTTATTTGTGACAAAATGTTGCCATCCGTAGTCTTCTTACAGAAATGAATTAAAAAGTTACAACCCCACAGAGGACAACTTTGCTTTACAAATAAATTTCTGTAAAGATCTTCGCTTATGATCAAGTTTTGCATGATGTTAGCGTGGAAGAAGAGGAGCTGTGGAAGATTAAACTGGCATTGGAGTAAGAAGAGGTTGAGTTTGAAAATACTGTATATACTGCGCTTTATAAACAAAACGGGAAAAATATGTTGCCTGAGGATCCTTTCTTCAGAAACCGATTAAATCTCAACAAAAGAGGAAAAATAAAATTATGTTTCCTCAGAAACAATCCTCAGGCAACTGAAAGCAACTTTGCGTAACAAGTAAGATATCGGGACATTTCGGAAAACTAAATCGGCAACATAGCGTGATAAAACCAAACTTGAAGGTTAAGATCTATGGATTTACACTTCAAAGGGTTATGTTGCTTGCGACATGGCCAAGCGGAGTTGTTGATATTTTTTATGAAGCCCAAGCTTCGAGGTCAACACCTATGAATTTAACTGCTAGCATCTTCCAGTCACCGGCAAACGCTTCGTTAGCTAGTCCAGAACAACGCTATTTTCAGTTCTGCCTTTAAAGTCGGCAGTACTGATGGCAGAGCGCACTTCTTTCATAAGCAGTTTAAACAAGCGTGGAAATTTCCCAAAGCATCTTTCCCAAGAACACAAAATCCGAGCTATGGCTGCGTATAAACTCAGAAGCATTCCAGCTTCGTCATTCGCTTAGTCGACGATGTTGCCTACTTTTCATGTTCGCCAATGGCCGAGCAAGCGATTCAAATCTGTGGCAGCCGCCTACTCTGTCCGCAGTCTTCCACACACTCTTTTTGTCTTGTGTTAATGAGTTGAATAAGTAATTCTTATTTTTTTACCCATTGACTCCACCGCAACTGTAATCCAACTATAAACTAATCACCTTCAAATTGTATTTCTTTTATAAACTACTAAAAACTGACTTGGTATATAAATAAAAAGATTCTACTTCGCCTTCTCGAATACTCTTCGCAACAGACTTCCACGATGGTTCAGGTTCAATGGAAGCAATTGCAAATTGATAATTGTAGAATGGATTCAGATTGTTGTAATACACTTTTACTTGACGAAGATTAGCTATAAAATCTAAAAAATTGTTGACCATGCAATAGTTATCTGCTTTTAAGCTTATTATACGTACAACAATGGATTTACGGGAAGTCACAAAGAATGAGAGTCGCTATTTTGCTACTTTAGTGTATCACTGGATAATACCCAATAGAGCTTCATTTACAAGCTATAACAACAGATTGCATGCGGCGTAATGAGATAATAAATAGATGAAGTCCTTCTTTAGGTCAATGAGGCATTTAGAAAAAAATTGGCGCGCAAAAGCATTTAGAAAAAGTAGAGACTTTTACGCTTTTTTCTTTTCAGATTGCTTTTCGAAATCGAGAACTTTGCTGGATTCGGTTTCCAAACAGACGTGAAAACTTTTTTAGGAGATCATAATTTTGTCCATGATGGTTTCTATGCAGAAATGAAGGATGACCTTTTCCTTTTCACATTTTTGCTATGGTCATACCGCTTGGGGGCCATCACGCATACGTCTCCCCTTGTATACGCTACTGCTGTAACTTACTCATATATCGGGACAAGATTTTCGGCACTTTCTAGATGCACCTGTTTCGAGCATCACAATATTTAAAATCACAATTGATTGATCTCGACTTATTTTTGTTCCACTTTACTCCTATTGCTCATCGTCAAGGAAGAGATTTGCAAATGCCGTTTTTTGAATTTCGTTGTATGAATGGGCAAGAGAATTAAACACAGCTCTTGCTACCGTAAAGGAGACACTGTAACCAATATATTAAAACTACGTTGAATACGCAGTTAACGTATAAAACTTGAAAGTTTATTTTCTATGTAGGAGCTGAAATGCAAGCGTAATTACTTGAATTTGCAGGGAGAGGTGATGTTGTAGTTTCATTAATAACGCACCAATAGCAAGTTTGAGGACATTGACGGCTCATAAAGCTAAAAAAAGAATCAGTATTGCGTGTGATTGCACGCGTTCTATTCCAAGCAATTTTGAAATATCATTCTCACCCAAAGTAATCTGAATCTGATTCGCACGCATTTTGAAGATCTCTGAGTATGACACAAATATCAACTTTGTCAAAACATTCTGCATAGCGAAAAAATTTGTCAATACCTAGAAAAGTTTCAACTTTGCACTACATCGTTTTAGTAGAAGTGCATGTAGGTCATTAGTCGGGCTGAGGCATACCAGGCAACAGATTGTTTTCTAACGGGTTATTCCTGAACAGGTTGTAGTTAAATGCACCAATTGCATCACTAGGTGGAGACCACCTCCAGGGGCGTCAATCTAATGTGTGATTTATTGTCTTGGTGACAATCTAACAGATCTTATTTCAAAACAAAGCCATTTCTGATTGGTAATTGATAAAAACTACGACATTGTTTGAATTCGTCCAAGTGTCACGTACTCATTGAAATCGTTGGTTGGCAGCAAACCAAAAAATGTTAAAATCGGTTTTGAATCAAAATCATAAATATCGTAAATCATGTTTGGAATATTTGCAACTTTTTATGAATTTTCTTTCATATGTTTTTTTTATTGACATTCAATTTTTAAATTTGCTGCTGCTCTATTACGGGAAATTAGGATAGCTAAGGATATTTAATGTACATAAATATCACCTGTGCAATAATCCCAAGAGCACTCTCTAGTTTCAAGCCTCACGATTCGTTCGTTCACAATTTTTTCTCTGGTTTGAATTCCTATTTGACGTCTGAAAGTAAGAATTAAATGCCACGGGCTTTATGTCACCAGATATCTAAAGTCGTACTCTTAGGCTAGCTTAGAATTTTTCATTTTGTTTTAGACTTCTTCCATTCTCATAACACTTCTGGATAAACATTCGCGATTAGCAACGAGGTACATGAGTGACAATGCAATGTCAATTTTGTCCAATTACTCGCTGGTGTTATTTTCCGATGATTGCGGCCTATCGAAAAGAATTAATTGAAAAACCTAAAGGCTGTATTCATAAGCATAACCAGAGGGAGCACGTTGCCATGCCAACCCCGATAGGAGCACAAGCTTGGTGGGTTTCATGTATTGGTTTGACACAAGAGTGTCACATTCTTGATATTTTTCTGGATTTAACAGAATGCAGACGCACGTGCCTTACAAGCCGCGTTGCATCATAATTCTATCTGCCTGGTAATTGATGAGCAGTTTAAAGCAAGTACTGCTTTACTTTTTGATATCGATAGGGTAATTAAGAAATGGTGTTAAGCGGCGGGTAACTGAAACCAAAAGATATTAGACCTGGTGGGCCAGTGGTCAGCACCAAATTGTAGGAATAAGCTCATGTATCAAAGCTTTAGTCGTAAGCTGCTGCAATAACTTCTCAAAATGTAAAAAATAAATTGTATGAAGCAATGAAGGCTGAGAGAAATGAGCAATTCAGTTGCCAAGTTAGTATTGATGAGCGGGGATTAAATACAGGAGATAGGCCTGACTTTAATGACCTATGGCGAATTTCTTAGGCTAGGATTGTTATACGTCCGGATTTTTCCCGACACGTCAGCAATTTTAAAGTTATCTTGAGAAATTCTCAAAGTTGTTGTAATATTCCGGATTCAAAAGTTTTAAAGTTTTGTTGAAATACTGCGAGAGTTCCGCATTGGTTGTTAAACAAAGGTTCCGGTTATTGCTGGTTCTAAAGGCTCACCGCTATATCGCAAGCTGTGTTACTCAAAAATCTTACTCCCCTCCCTGCAGAAAACTTGGCCTTTTCATTAGTTGTTTTAGAACTTGTGCTCCTACCTGGATCGAAGATATCGCTATGAGCTGTAAGCAACACTGCATAGAAGTATTATGTACCATAAAGAACAAACGTAACCAACGACGTGGTGTTCTGCTTAGAGGGTCTACTTTACAGTGGATAGTCGTGGGTAAATTACGAGGTATTCGAGTCATATCAAAGACTTTGAAATGGTATCCATAAGTCTCCCACTTGGCGTTGATCAATAGAAGTAACGTGCAGGTTGATAGAACAATAACAAAACTAATTTCTGTCACAAAAAACATTGCTCTCAAGAGCAAAACAACGCATAGTCTACGTAGGTATTGAGTAGAGCTGGAGTCTCGGCCAAAATCTTCGAGACCGAGACGAGACCAAAACTTTTAGCGAAAAGTCGAGACGAGACCGAGACAAGACAAGAGACTTTTGAAACCAAACGTTTATAAAATTTCGCGAATATTTTTAACAATAAATTTTGGAGATTCCGATGAATTTTGAAACACGTTGCAATATACCAGGCTATGAGCAATTGAACAGCTTGCTCGTCACTTTTATCTTCATTTATCAACACACACATGCGTGAAAATAATTATATATCGTAGCATACGCATTCACCAAAACGCTATTGTATGTAAAGTTGTCCTTTTCAGTACAAAATAAAATTGATGTGGGTTTTACTGTAAAGCAAAACTGTCGAAAATTTGGCTTACTTTTGAAACAACCTTTAAATATGGCCGAGACACGCCCATTTTCAGAGACCTCAAGGTGCCGAGACGAGACCAAGACTTCAGACCTTCGAGACCGAGACTTTAAAAAACTGTGTCTCGAGACTGTCTTGAGACCGAGACATGTCTCGTGACCCTACAGATCTGGTATTGAAACTGCAACCTTTAGAATGCGAAACCAGCATTTAATTGCCTGAGCCTGCTAGTCATGGTCAAATGCCAACAGCACAATACTTACACACCTACAGCAGCTAAATTTGCTCCATTCATTTTTATTCGATTCAAAGCCGCGCTTCACTCGAACTGGTTCCTTCGAGAAATCAGCAGCAATAATGTTGAAAGCATTCAACTCTATGCTTGCAAATTGCTTAGGCAATTTTTCCTGAAGAAATGATAATTTTTTTGACCAGCGCTAATCCCAAGCATGTACAGAATTTTCTTTCCCTGCATTTTTTACTAAAAACTTATAGCCTATTGTTTTAAATACAAAACTTCGAGGTAATTTTGACGGACAATGTGGTTAGACCTGTGTTACCTGTTATCAAAATGGAATTTGCCCAAAGAGATTTTAACTTTAATACACTTCAATCTTTCTGATTGGCCTATTTAATCACCACTTCGCCGGGCTGTTTTTCTTTCAAACGGAGACAACTGTTTCACCCCTCCCAAAAAAACAAACTGCAATTAATCAAAGCAGTCTTCAGGGATGCACCTGAGGTTTTGCATTTGGAAGGCTGGGGAGTTTAAGTTGATATCTATTTGAATTTTAAACAGAATAAAAATTTCTTCCAATTTTAGAAAAGTTTTCTAAAAAAGATTTTTAACCTTTCAAGGTCTATCGGGAGTATTGATTATGTCTTTGCAGTGGCGTATTTAGGAACAAAGATTGGGACAGGCCGGAGTATTTCGCAGAGGTGAAAGCTTTGCTCGCAGATAACTTTCGAAAGCAAAAATATTTCCATTTTTACCCGTATGCAAAGGTATTTTTTGGTGTTTTCAAAGGCGAGAATTTCAATCTTCAAAGAAACACGAAGACTTTTTTTAAGGTTTTTTTACTACTTTCACGTGATCGTTTGAGGAAGATCATTGCTCAATAACCCTCCTCCCTTCTTCTTAAATACGCCGCTAGCTTCTGTTCTCCTCTTCTTTATCTTCTGAGAATTTTCTTCACCGGCCTCAAGTTTGGTTACAGTTTCATACAAAATCTTTGTATTAAGATTAAAACAGATAAAAAAAAAAGAATATTCGCAGAACTATCAGTTTACCTTGAAATTACGTTCCATAACCAAGGATTTCTTTACATTTAGATATTTTCGATCGGGAAGCAAGATCTCGTTTGAGGCGTTGAAAAAATTTTTCGGTTCAGTTATTAGGTTTTTATTTTTGTTAACACGGTGATCAAAAATTTCTCTCTGTATCGACAAAACAAATCGTAAAAACAACTCTTTATTCTCACCAAGTCTGGCATCCGATTGAAAGCGGCATTAAAAGAAGTTGCTTTTTAATAAGAAGTTCACTGCGGGATATGGAAACATTGGACTTGCTGTTGAGCTGGAGTAGTTTTTGAAAGGTCTCAAATCGTTTAGCTTTATTTTACGTTGTTTCAACGGTGCTACTCGGATATAAATAAGAATGAAAAGGCAATGAAATTAACCGAAAAGATGCTGAAATTTTTGTAAGAAATCTCTTACTATAAATCATTAATTTGGAGGCGTACATGCAGAGGATTTGCCAACATCAGGTAAGATTTTCTACACCAGATAATGAGTAAATTGTTTGTGAATAATTTCAATTTTTCAAATTTAATTCGCCGCAATTGTTGAGAGATGAGAATCTTATTAAAATAATTCGCTTTCTGGCGTAACGAGCAGCAGACGTTTTGATATGGTAAGACGTTAATTCAAAATTAATTGAAGTAGCACAGCCAATATTTTTTTTTTGGAATTTTGCCCAAAAAACACAGACAGCGCAGACATTATTTCAAAGTTAATTCAAACAAAAGGGCAAATAACCTAATTCTTTATTACAACAATGAGTAGCTGTCAGATTCTTGTCCGAGCTCTACAACATCTGCTGTGAATATTTGACAAAAAAGCGGCGGATGAAGTATGAAAAAAATATTTAAAATGCACCCGAATCAAAGGGGGTGAAAACCACTGCTTTAGGTTTATTTGTTTGCAACGGTGAAATTTTTCTCGGGATAGCCACGCAGAAATTGAACACTGAAGCTTTTTTCTTATAAAGGTTTAATGAAACTTGCTGATACATCAAGTCATAATAAAATCTGAACTTTATTTTACCGCTGATGTAACGCAATGAATGAAAAGCGCCAATGGAGTTAGACAAAACATGTTCATATGTTTGTTGGTGTAATCATCCGCACAAACTTCGTTTTGAATCCAGACACCTGCTTCAGAACTTGGTAATGCAACTAAAGAAAATAAGCCTACAGCGCGCACAGCAAAAGCGCCTGTCAAACCTGTATGTCAAGGCTAATTTCAACTTCTCTTATTGTATCATCTTCTTTTGGAATATTTTCTTGGAATATGTTATGAAAATGCAATCTCTATCTGCCAAAACAAGCTTGAGGGAAATAAGAGATGGCATAGACTCAAAGAGTAAAAGACACTGTCGCTCCATTTTTTTTGGTCATACACTTGACAGAGAGATTTGATTATATACTTGCGGTGATAACGTCATCAGATAATAACGCTCTTGCAATCAAACTGTTAGAGGAAGTGAAAACGCTTTTATTTTTTTCCATTTCTTAGCTAAGCCGCGAATTACTCTCTGGTAATGATGCAGATCATTAAGAAAAGGAAAATAAACGCTGACAAGGCTCACTAAACTGCCATTCCTCTCATACAACGTTTAAACCAAATTATTCAGCTGAAAGAAAAAATCCCAAGCGCCAAATTGTCTACATATTTTTCTGTGAAGACAAGAGGAAGAAGGGTTTGAACTGCTGTCCCTTCTCTGCCTCCTTGCACGTTAACATAAATGGTGACGTCCCCTGCTACAATAATGATTAAAAACGTGGTATGTCGTTTTACTTCGTTATGACTTTTTTCTCAAATAATCTGTGAAGAAAAAGTACAAGTGCATTAAAACTCATTTTTTCTCCTGGTTTATCGATTAGAAATCCTGCTTTTATCAAAATCATAGTTGCATTTTCGTCCACCGTAAGTTTTAATGCTAATGGAAAATTAATTTCTAGTTTTTCTCATTTCCTCAGGCTAGCTGACAGAAAATAACCGTAAATCTAATAACGCCTTTCATGAAGAGCATAATAGCTTGACATTGAATTGTAGCTGAAAGTCTACACAGCGGTTCTGCATCGTTGCAATCAATGTTCGCAGTTGATAGCAGTGGCGAATTAGGAAGTTTCCCACAAAAGATCTTTCACGTTTTACCCACTGGTTCACCGATGGTTTTTACAAAGTGAGTGGAAACACGAAAGAAAGTTAGCTGATTTTTTTTTATTAATTGCTTAGTAAGCTAATGTTTTTGCATTGCAGGTAAAATCAAACGGTTTAGCTACAATTCAATGTCGGAAATTCAAACCTTAAACCTAATCCTAACGCTAACTCTAACCCTAACGCGACTTTGAATTGTCGGAACATCAAACCAAACACGGGGCTACGGCACAATGCTTCCTAAATATTTTAAAGCAAAGATTCTTACTTTTTTTTCAGAGGCGCTCTGCCTCCTTAATAATGCCTACAAAATCCTCATCTCTCCTTCTTGCAACGTCAAAGAGCAATAAACTAAAAAACAGTTTATTGCGCGGTTATTACACTTTTAGTCTATTTTTGTTCTAGACTTCACTTTATCTCCGAGAATTCCGCTTGAAAAGTGTCGGGAGAACGCGCTCATTAAGACAAAAATGATTCTAGGTTATCTTCCATTTTGAAAGTCTAGGGTTACCAAGCCTGGAAAATAGAGTTAACTTCTGTTTCAAAAGTTGAAGATGGTCCTTCACTTCAGTCTTTAGCTCGTTCTTCAAGCTAATGTTTTTTTTTGCAAACGCTGTTCTAGTTTGAGAATTGAAGGTGCGCTTTTTTGAACTCGGGAATGCCGCAGTCACAACTTTGCTATTAGCTGATGGCATTCGGTTAATACTCTTGCCCTGTAAGAACAGATTTACATCATCTTAGGAAACAAGAAAGGCCACAAGGTACGTTATTACTGGTCAAAACCCCTATGATGTAAATTAGGGAAAGAGGTCTTGTTTCCCATGTTGAAAACAAGGATAAATTATTTGTGAAGTCACGCCAGATTGGTCATCTAAAATTTGTAATAAATCTCATTCAAAAATTGAGAGATATAGCTGAAACAGTCCAAGGTTTTATTCTTTTACCAACAAGCCTTCAAAAATTAGCTTTAGTAGATTTAATTAATTTCATTCTCCGATGAATCATTGATTACCAATAAAAATGTTCAATGAGCTGGCCACAAGAGGTACATTACTTCAGCCATCTACAGTTTTTTGTAGTCTATCTTCTCTTGCTATGTCGCCTATCTCATCAAAGCTTTTTGACAGACAAGTTCCCAAGTTTTTTTTAATTTTCTAATTTTCAAAATTGGAAGAATTGAGAATTTTTTGTTTAGCGCTCATGCTCACCCGACTCAGCCTGCTTTTAAGCCCATCTTGTCCTTGTACGGACTCCCTATGCCGCATGCTTTTAGGCGACTCTTTCTCCAATTACAACTATGATTCAGGCCGTGGTGAATGGGCAGGCTTCTGGGGTACCAGGGTCTTCCTACATAAAGGGATTTGGCTACAAAAACGATATGGACATAAAGTTTTGTAATTTGTCAGTCAAAATTTACGGAGACTACCATTATGGGAAAAAGCAAGGTGTCTTCAAGGGTCATGTTTTTAATTGCAAGCTCCTGAAAACGGTCTCAAGATTACGTCGACGAAGCGAGTGGGTCTGATCTGGAGCTTGAGTGTGTGTGTGTGTGTGAAGGCAGGAAGTGTGTGCATGCGACGCTGTACTTACCGTTCTGTGCGTATGACCAGACACAGCACCCATGCTATCTTCCGATTTGGTTTGCAAATGCAATGTCATATATTTTGAAACACAGACAAATCGGTTAATGACAGCTAAATTTCTTTTCGAGAAATCTGGTAGCTAGATCTGTCGTTAATGCAGGAAATAATGCTTAAATCTTTGTTGCTGGTTCTACGCTGTCTTCCAATGAATGAGACTATTACATTACATTGAGAATAGTCTACTGATTATTAGCATTTTTTTTGTAAATTAACATACAATATTTTCCAATTGCTGTCGTCTTCTATGTTTTCTCGAAAATTCTGATGTCACTTCATCTACTGAAATACCAATGTCTCGATGAATTGACATAGGCATCAAGCCAGTGAGTCTCCCATCTGGCATTGTGGATCTAAGTCGTGTCTTCGTCATCTTCAGTGTGCTATTACTTCGCTCAGAGGAGCAGCTCGTCACAGGCAAAATGCAAAGAACCATTAGCAGCGTTTTTATATTAGGTAAAAGTTGTTTGCAGACATGAACAAGTACTGCTGCGAGAGACTTCGGCAATGAGTTAGAAGTGCTTGTCGAACGAAACTCTGTCTGCCATTTGACGTACCAGCAGTGAAGTTCGCTCCAAACGTTCTCTGGATAAGTCAAGTCAGCCTTATGTCGATGTACCTCAGATGTAAGTTTTTGCGTTAACTCTGCTTGCTCCATGAGAACCATTGTAGCAGGGACGAAACACAGGCCATATATCGCATCTTGCTGATAGATCGAAAATCTAGACTTCATTCCCATTATGACATGATCCAACAACGGAACAGTAAGATTTCGTTTGTAATATTCATCTGGCGTAACAGCTGGAATGTTGTCACGATGTTGCTTTCTACTACAAAGTCTGAGGATGCAGAGTTCAACTCGAATATCTTTGCGCATCTTTTTATTTTCATCCATCCAGCGGCGATGGTGAGTGTCTGCATCGTCTCGCACACTCTGCAGGGTATCACACAAAACATCGATGCCTGAAATAGCTTCCGCTACGTCTCTAGACTGACTCTGCAAACTGCGAGTGATGTTGGTAGTGTAACCAAAAATGCGAGTGATGATGATCAAAGCTGCCAAAAACTCAGGCGAAGTTATAGCTGAAAGCAATGACTCTGCATTAGCCACAGTTTCTGCAGACCATGAAGCAGAGTTATCAAGAATTATCAACATGCACTTAACTGCAGTTGGGTGAAGAGAACATAGAGTATACAAAGTTTCAAGGCGAGCAATCCATCTGGTGCCTGAAAGATCCTTTATTTTATGTTTGTTTACACTGAGGTAAGCATTTCCTATCGCATCCTCCAATTTTTGCTGGCGTTCAGAATGTACATAAAAAAAATCATGTAGTTTTTTTGCAGGTGCTCATCAAGTTTTTGACGCTAATTTACCTAGGGTTATCATATGTGATGAGGCAAAACTTCGGACACAACCGTTCACTCTATTAACTATTGGCAGCAGGGTTGGCAGAGTTGTAACGTTTGGTAAAAAAGTTGTTATTAGTTTACTTGTTTATTAACAAACATTTTGGGCCCAATTTAAGTAAATAGTGCTCTGAAATAACGGCCGGAGGGGTGTGTTACCTGAAATCAAGATGTTCTCCGAAAAAAAAACGTCATCACCTGTCTCGCTGCCATTTGTGCCAATCTCGGCAATGTTGTTTCAACTAATATCGCAATTTTTTGTTAACTGCTTTTTCTGTTGCTTCATTTCAAAAATTCCGGACATTTGAACAAATTCTGGAGAGAACGCCTGAATTCCGGACATGTACGGAATTTTTGCAAACGTGAGGCAACCCTAAATTAACTCCGCTGATTTCATTAGAGCTAAATTGAGCTGGTGAGAAGCGCAATAAACGTAGAGAGCAGGGGATGTCTGGAGGTGATAATAGCTGCTGCTCCTTTGACTTTTCCAGCCATGTTACTAGCATCGTCGTATCCTTGACCACGCAACAGCTTAGGATCAAGATGTTTTTTTTCTGAAGAAGGTCTAATATTGTCTCTGCAATTGCATGGTTAGTGACGCCCAACTGACACGCAGTAAAATCCAGCAGCCTGTCTGCTACCTTTTTCGATTCAGGATCAAAGTAGCGAATTACCAAACTTAGTTGTTCTCTATTGGCCGAATCGGTCACTTTGTCAGCAATTACACTACAAAATCGACACTTCTTTACACGATCTACGATGTGTTTACCTATAAGTGTGCAAATTACGTCGATAAACTCATTTTGGATTGTGGTGGAACAATAAGTTGTGTTTTTTGGAGCAGTTTTCATATGAAGCTACAGGTCCTGGTCACCAGCATCAACTCTAAACTGCAACAGAGCTTTAAAGTTTCCAGGATTGCTTGTTGGCTGAGCTTCAATGGTTTTGGTGCTATCGTCGTGCCCTCTGAGAGCAAAAGTTTGCCTCCCACAAAGCAGAATAGTCTTGACTACAGGAACCAATCTTTTTTATTTGCTGCCACACGATTAGCAAGAGCAATGTTGGTTTGTTGATGAACAGGCAGTTGTTTACCGCTCATAACCTTAAGAAACCGATCAGTCCTGGTTGGAGCATCAAGGTGGCTAGCTTTCTTGTCGTGTGCTTTAAGTTCATCGGTAGACTTTTTGAAATTCATCAGTAGCCTGCTTACCAAAACATCCAAATCTATATTATCGGAACCAATACCAAACAGCATGCATGGCACTCGAAATCCTCCATTTGCCACAACACTATACTCTAACGAGCTATAATGCTGTAACCATTTCGCTTGAAAATGTCGTTGACAGCCACGTTTTTCTAGTCAACCAGGAAATTAAAAATTAGGCCGTTGAGTATTATGATTGGTTAAAATTTGAAATATTTGTTCAGCAGAAAGTCTACTCCTTTTACTGTAGGAAGCAATTTTACACATATCAATTTGCTGCTCATTATTGGTATTCTCATCGCTCTGTATCGGAGAAATAGCATCAACTAAAACACCTTCGCCGCTGATTGAGGCGTCGTCGCTAGTAAAAAAACTTTTTTTAACCACAGCGTATTTAGTGGCACTTGCTCTGTCAGCTTTTTTGAAATACGTTAGTATTGCAGACTGTCGTTTTGCCATAACACAATAGCGAGAGCAATCACACAAAAATGGTCAACCAAACAGCCTATAACAGTGCAACCTTACTATTAGGCTATGTTTATTTACTCATAGACGAAAATATTTTCTGTATGCACTTCAACGCTGATTTGATTTTATATATGCCTCATCGCTTCTTTTAAAAATTCTGCTGCCCCCAAAAAGCATCTATACAACCTGTTTCCTGCACTTACAACTGGCTGAGAAAAATATTTTTGAAGTTTTGTAGAAAACTTATTTCATTTTGCTATGCCACAAACTATTTTTTTTTGTTTGCCATATTTATCCTCCAGTCACGAGAAAGCGAATTGTGTTGCTATGTTTTGGACGGTAAGTCCGCACTCGCTTGGGAGTTGCTATTTCTGAGCTGTTTGGGACACCTATCTTCCACATAAAGGTGGGGCGTCCCGTTAAGTGCCTTGCCCAAAAGGACACAATAAGTAAACCTGTCGGCTTGTTCTTCACAACATCCCTTAGATGCCGATTATACAGTAGATTCCGCTTAATCGGGCCACATCGGGATAAGCACCATTTGGCCCGATTAAGCGGCTGACCCGGTTATCCGAAGTCTTGCAGTATCTGTGCCAGGGTTGTCCTCGGTACACCAGTTATCTCAGCTAGCTGACGATAACTAATGTTTGGAGGTTGCTCTCTAATTTTTCTTAGGACAACAACCCTTTCAGCAATTGTTAATTCTTTTTGTGGCATCTCTGCTTGGGACTTCACAAAATTTGCAACAAAACACAACAATTACCATGTCCAAGGGCATGAAATGACAAAATAATTTGCGCCTGTATTTTTCAATTGTTACATAATATAGTTGGTTTTGTGATATTGAGTTCTATTACATTACAAAGGCGGTTTTGCAATTAAACCAGTGTATGTCTGACTACAGTTGTGGCCCGATTATGCGGAATAGTGGCCCGATTATGCGGATTTAACGTAGTGCATTATCTTTGATTGGATTTCGTTCTTCACAATTTGGCCCAATTAAACGGCTGACCCGATAAACCGGCGGCCCAATTAAGCGGAATCTACTGTATTTCTCTCGTAGCATCTTTGTTTTTGTTTGTTACGTCATAATCATAAATATGAGTAAATCGCTCCCACAAAATATTGAAGTTAACGGCAAATTGTGAGCGATGAAGAGCTTAAGTTTTTCACGCAAAAATTTATTACGCACTTACTCAGCGGAGGGAGTTGCCGCCATTCTAGCGGCCACCCCCCTCGTGGATACGCTCCTGGAATTAATGTGAATAAAATTGAATGCTGTTGTGCCACCTTTTGAGTTTTATTGACAAATCAAGATAATGTAAGCCTATGCACTTGATATTTGTGGAAAAATTTCATAGAGGTATACAAGTCAAACGCCCGTGCTTTGTTGTCGCTTCTTGACACTAGACAGCAATTCAACGCCAAATTTGACACATTGAAGATTTTTGCCCTCCATATAAACCTTGTACACCCTTCAATTCAAGAAACCTTGTTCTATTGCTACTACCCCATTTTTCACTTGTTTCCAAATACATATTTAAAAGGATTGTGCCAAAAGCTCGGCCGAACTTCTTGATGAGCCAATGATTGTCTGTGCAATATTTTTGAAAAATAGGTTCAAATCTTGCTGTAGAAAGCAAAATAATGTTTAAAATACTTTTAAAGATTTGTTTTATTTACACTATGAAGATTTGTTTAAATGCTTGTTTGGCAGCGCTTGCTGCAGAAATTTAATAACTGTAGTTTCTAGGCTGTTGAAGTTAATTTTTTCTGCACAAAGTGAAACGATCTCTTTTTGATCAACGCCACTCTCAGCGTCACCGCTATTTGAACAATCAAAATCAAACTTATCTACTCTAAACAGTAGTGCCGAGCTAAATGAATTAAAAACAAAAAACTTTTCAAAAATTATTATCGATGTAAACGAGGCATGGTAGATGAAATGCCATCAGTTTGAGGGCCTGCAAAAGCTTAAAGTTGTCGAAAAGCCTTACGTTGTCGAACTATCGTTAGCACTCAATCTTACGTTTTGGTTTCACACCATGGCATCACGTGTGTGCCAGGCAATTGCAATTATATCATCTCCTATTTTCCAAACTCGACGCTCTTTTCCTGCATTCAAATTAAATTAGTTCTCATTATTTCCTATCCTACTGAATTGTTTCTGTCTAGATATGCAGCGAAATTTCTTCGCTAATATCAACTTTGTTTTTCTACCGATCCATCCGGAGACCTCGTTGCTCTGCAGCTCTCGGTATCATCTCTAAAATCGACAACACAGTGCATTGGCAGATATATTTTATTTTCCAACATTCACTTTGCTACAGTGAGAAACTACGTAAGTACTATGTCTTCTAACACTTGTGTTCAGTACAAATCACCAAATAAAGACAGTTTTCGAATAGTTGCTAACGAGTCGGGGTCAACGTTGTGTAAGGCAAAGGAAAATATAAAGAAATAGCAGTGTTAAACGTTACATACAACTACAGCCTATAAAGATCGAAATTAACAAACGGCAATGGGTAATTTCATTTTGAAAAAATAGTATAACGAATATAAGAACGAAAGTAGTGACGGCAAGGGTATTAGCACGTGACCAGGCAGCATGCGGTCCAGCCAGTTAAAGTCATTTTTATCACAACAGTTATCCTCATCATGTAAAATTTCCGGCTATGATCCTTCGTTCAGCCCGCAGCTAACACGTACCAAGTCAAGAAACTAAGGCAGGATCGGCTAAAACGGCGACAACAATTGATTAAATACAGCAGGCACTGTTCGTTTGTCAAGTTTGTAACTATGGTCAACATAACCTAAGTCCATTCGACAAATACGCTTTCGAAATTTATCACTGGATTTATAATGTTTAGTTCAACAATCTCGTGTATTTTTGATATTTATCAGTTACTACGGAAAGCGAAACGCAAATATGTAAATGCATGTATATTTGTCGAATGAACATCTGGAGCTGTTGATAAGAAAAAAAATCGCTTATGGTCAAAATATTTTGCGATGAAACTATATTGAAGTTAGTTGATGACGTTTGCATGAAAGGCATGATGCGTTGACGAAAGGAAACAAAACACGATCAAAACGCAGTTAGTTTTAAAAGAAAAATGTGTAATATTCACTTGGCGTTCGCGATGACGTCATCGAATGATGACGCAACCATTCGATGACGTCATGGTAATGATTGTGTATTTGGGTCTTACGATGGCAGCGGTTACAACATTTCGAATTGATCGACCCGCTGCTTAGTGTTGCCCGATCTGATCTGCTTAAGCGTCTTGTACTTGTCTCTTCCCGCCTTCACGTTTTCCGTGTGCAGCACGTCGAGAGTGGTCGCTTGCACGTTGCTGTCACGAAGGTTGGTTAACTGCTTCTTCAAGTCCTGAGAAATAACGCTCTCAGATTCAGCATCAACATTTCCAAATATGTCCAGAAAAAGAGTGCTTTAAGCCAATTTTTTGCGTGCAGATCAGAACAGCAACAGCGGTGCAAGCGTTACTAACAACTGTCCCACGGCGCTTTGGAATTTCCAAATTTTAAACACTTCCCATTAATTTCTTAAGATGACTTTCAACAAAATTACTGCTTGATTGAGTCCGTCAAGCAAAAGAAATCATCGCACAGTGCTTTTTCCAATGGCCCTGCAAAGTCATCATTCTGAGATTTAAACGCATGACTATTCGATCGTTGTAATCATATATGGCACTTTACCAAATTCGATCGAGTTGGCAAAAAAAACAGAAATTGTCTGGGACCCAAAGTTTTCAACTGGCTTTGAAAAAATAAGGTCAGAGGCAATTGCGCAGATTAAAAGGATACGCTAAGAAAATTAGAAAGCATTTAATTCAAAGTTTTTACAACGAGTTTTTAAGTTCACAATGATATACCTCCAGCTGTTTCTGCAGGGCTCTATTCTTCTCCGACTCGGTCAATCGGTTTTCTTCATTTCTATCCTTCTCTCCCGCATCATGCATCAGTTCACTTTCACCCACTTCATCAGCATGGTTCTGAGAGCAACGCTGCTTTACAGCAATTTCTCGTATTTCGAGCCTATGCCCACCATTAAGCACCTGATATCCCATCAGACCACGATTTATCAAGCGAGACTTTGTATTTATAAGCGAGGCTTATGTATTTGTTTTACCCGTACTTCACCGGGTTACAATTGTGAAGTTGCTAACCCAGCATGTCGTAAAAGGCGACTCTTGGGTACCCACCAGTGGCAGTCCGCCTTGTTGGTGGTGGGGCTACCAGTCACTCAAGACTGGTTCGAAATGGGCTGCCATCTTTCCCCTAGCCTAATTTCAATTAGGTTGACGTCATGCACTTGAATTGCAGCTCGGGCCGTACCTCCATCCTAAGGAAGAGGAGGGGTAATCACAATAACAGGCTTTGTATTTGTAATTTATATCGATGGCTGTCTCGAAACGAACCATCTCAAGGTATAAATAATGTTAGTATGACCAACAAAAGAGCCATTGTATTACATTTCAACAAACGAAAAAAGTAAAAATCATAACTTCTTCTTAGCCTGGTTGGACTAGCACTAGCAGCAAAAACGTGGCAATCCGTTTCAAGCCGTGACTTGACCGCTTCTTACAAGAGAGGGTAAACAAACCCTTTAAACTACGGATTCTTTCCATCGCAACGGAGATGGTAGAATTGGGAAAATTAATAAACCCAAAACCGTGGTTCCTGGAGCCAAAACATCTAGACTGCAATTGCTTTGTTGTACAACGGACAAAAACTCATCTGAAGAAAAGCAAAAGGCAAAAAGCGGGTGGGTTACAATAAGCTTGTTTCAGTAGACGTTGTACATAAACTGCTAAAATAGACACTTCAACTTACCCCAGTCATAGACATCTCCTGTATGCCAGCTTCCACAGGAACAACAATTGGTTCTTTCTGTTTGTCATACATTTCTCGAAGTTCTTCCTCTTTCTGCTGAATGGCGCGCTCAGCCTCTTCAGCCTAAATGAAGCACGAATAAAATAAAACTAGTTAAAGTTTAAATCTTACTTAACAAAAGTTCGGCAAAACAGGCTGCGACGTTATTGCCAATAAATGCATGCACATATTGAATAGTTGTAACTGCATTATTAGTGAGGAATGAGTACCTAAACTAGTTACAAGTTATAGATGAAAACCTTTTTGTTGGTACTGTCAACTTCGGATATAAGGGATGCGAATATAAGGGATTTTCGCTTATAAGGGACAAATTTCAAAGTCCCAATCATAATTTTCTATAGTAATTTCAGTCGATTACAAGGGATTTCTGTCTGCGAGATGTCAAATTCAGCTTTATAGGCTAATCGTACTTCTGTAGCTGCCTTTCGGCTTTCAACTACGGTAGCAGTCTAATGCTCATTGAGACGTTTGTATGCGGGGAATTTATGAAAAGCTTCAAAAAGGGTGTTTTGAGCATATAAAACTTGCGATCTTACGGTATCGGATCAAACTGTGTACATTCGGTTATAAGGGATATCCAGATACAAGGGACTGATTGAGCTGGTCCCGACGTGTCTCTTATATCCGGAGTTGACAGTACCGCTAGCTTAATACAACGTTGCTTAGATCCGCTTCAGAATTACCAATACAGCTGGCAGTGTATTTCTACCTCAAGCTGGTAAGTAACGTAGTGTCTTTCCAAAAAGGAAAAAAACGTAGCCATTGTAAAGTTTGAACACCCAGAACATTGCTGCCATAGATGGTAGTCGTGACCACTCGACCATAGCAACGTAATGTCAAGAGGGTCTTTCACAAGCATGATATATAAGCATATGTTGGGGTTTCCATTTCTTTCATTTAGCCCAAAATCTTAACATGTAATGAGCGGGGACTTCCAGCAACCAGGCACAAAATGAAACACGCCAGATAATGCCTGCAAACACTTTTAAATGGAAAATGATTGTTAGCCTTGTGCTGCATGTGCCATTATATCCTTTTTCTAACATCGAGTCCTTTGTCAAAACCTAAAACCGGAAAACTTCCAAGATTTGAATAAAAGGAGACAAACAAACGTCAAATAATATAAGATGTAGATTTTACCAGATATGAAGAGTGAAACTGCTCGCCCTGTAACCCACAAAAACTACTTCTGGAGGCTCAACAATGCAGCCCCAGTTGTTGGTAGTAGGGCTACAAGGCTGCAATTGGTATTCAAGAAACGGACTGCCGGTTTGCAATAGCGTAAACTTGATTGGAATTACTATGCGACAGAAATAGGAACAGTAAACACAAAAACACGAGAGAAAGATGGAACTATTTCTCTTTTTACGACTTTTAGTCCAGGCCGAAAAAGTTGCCCAGCTCCCAGATTTCTCGCCAAGCTACCATCTAAAAAAAAAGGAGTATGGTGACGACGACAAAATGGGATGCCAATAGCTTAGATCAGGCAGCCGCAACCTCTGAAGAAGATAATGGAACTTTGCAACTCACACTAACTCTACACCGTGATATCCACGGTCATCCAATCAAGATCAGCCAAGGGGAAATAGACAGTTCCTTTCGAATCAGACTGAAAACATACGGCAAACCGGTAGCCAGCCATCAACAAGGCGTACCGCCATACGCTGGGTGGGCAGTTTCACCTTGAAGCATGAGAATGCATATTCAGACACATTAATTGCATTTCATCCAATCACATCATATTATACCTTATGTTTCCATTCTTCACTCTCTTTTTCTTTCTGCTGCTCCACCATCCGCAGCTCCTCCAGTTCCTGAAGCTTTTTTAACACTTCTTCTTGCATTGCAGCCTTTTCTTGTTCATTTAAATTTGCTTTCTGGAAAAAAGAAAAAATGAAACATTAGTCAATGCAATACAGGTTAATTTTTTTATACATTTCGACTTCCTAAATTCAGTTGTTTAGTGCTTCATTATTAAGAGAATTAACGAGCAACTCTCTCGTCGAAAACGCTACCTATTTTTCATATCTGCACATTTTACAGGCAAATGTCGAAGTTTTTGTTTAAATAAAAGTGTTTTTGTTTAAAACAACATTTCGTTTTCAAAAATAAGACAAAACGTATTGCATCCGTCATCACGTGTGCAGATGAAATCTCGTCTTTATATCATTTACAAGCACTGTGCCAGTAACGCATAGTTTACGTCTTTGGTCACCTCCTGCAGCAGTCTGGCTTCCTCTTCTGCCTTTTTCCGCTGCTCTTCAATTTCTCTCCGTTCCCGCTCTACCCTTTCTTTGTCTTCCGCCAGTCTTTGAGCAGCTGCGTGCTTCTCTGCAAGCTCTATCGAAACAAGATTTTTCAAAATGAAAAGCTGACAAACTGGCAACCATAGCCTAGCGACAAGCAAGACTAGCCTCCACGGATTTGCTTCAAAAAAAAGCAGTTTATGGCGATCCCCCTGAATAATTTTGCAGTGACCGTGGAAGGTTTCAGAAACTTCAAAAATGGTCTGAACAAGTTATTCTAGGTCTAAATGAGGTTTTCTCGAATTAGCGTAGACCTTGAAACAAAACGCAAATCGTGACTCCCTGTATTAGAATAGCGTATTCATTCAGCATGTCTTCAGAAGCAGTTTCTGGCGAGCACTAGTGGCAGAGGGGCCTATAGTCAGCTATTTGTAATCGTGACTGGCCTGAAACAAAAACCGCTTGATCTTTTTCGGTTTGCGGTGTGTGGAGTAATTTTCGCCCTCTTAATTCTTGAACTACTAAAACTGCTTCTAACTTTAATACGCTGCACTTTATGTAGTTGACGGTGCTATTACAGGACTTTGAATTATTATCAACTAACCGGTTTTGGCCCCCCATCAGTAATGTCGAGATCAAAAATATCGGTTCAACCGGCCAAGCCGACTTCACCCAATAGACCGTAGTGAAAAGATTTATATACAGTTTATTTCCTTTGACATTACAAAATCTCTTTTAAAAAGCAATCGATAAAAAAATCATGAGGCGGTTGCGCATAGTTATTACAGGTCTCCCCGGTTTCTGGAGTCCCTGGCAACGTCTTATTTGCCCTGCTTTCACCATAGGCGTCCTGAAACTTAACAAACTTTTATCTGCTAAATTCAGCAAGTGCTTGAAAGCATATAAAAGCTATGGCTGGGTGCCAAGATAACTGATATGCATTTTACGTAATAAGCTTCTAAATATTAGGACCATTACTTACAAATTTTTTGTAGTTGTATGCCTATTCGTATAACATAAAGCCTCTGGCTCGGCGCATGTTTCTTGTTTCTGGCATAAATGCAGCCAGGAAAAGAACTAACTAACCCGAAGATATGCAACTGCAGTTACATCGCCCCCCTCAGTAATGTCGACGTTAAGAATATAGATAATTGTGAGAACAGTAATAAAAGGTTAATGTCATTTTTGGCACGTTAATTCTCGTTTCAAAATCAAAACTATCGTTTCTTCAAAGGAAATCGATTAAGCCAAACAAAAAAATTACAATGGGAAGCGAATAGCCACTATATTTCTCCCCGAAGTTCTGGAGTACCTGGCTAAGTCTTGCTGGCCCCGTTTTGTACTTAGGATGTAGAATTGCCTACAACTGAAACAGCTAACAATTTAAAAAAGTTTTATTGGTTTATTTTATTAAGTGCATAGCAGCATAATTTTAAAGTTGTGAAGTCAGGAAGCGATTTTGAAAAATCTTTTTGAAAATTTTTATAATGCCAAAGAGCCATGCTTTCGAGTAAGAATAAACAAGGTCTACCAAAAGATTTAGTTTTTCCAAAAATTGTAAATTTAAAAAGCCCAGACATCAAATTTTTGATATTTTTGACCAGTAGGTTACATTTCAAAACTTTTAAGAGACTTCATTTTGGGATAAATGGTTTTGCAAATTTAGATAAATATTGCCAAAGAACCATGCTTGCGAGGAAAACAGCCAAAATGCATCAAAGAACTAACTTTTTCTAAAAATTGCATGTAGCTTAGTTGTAGTAGGAAAATTGTTCAGCTAAAAACAGAAAATGATCCATGGCATCTAATTTTTGAACAGCCATTATAACAGCAGTGCAAAATTTTTCTGGAAGTTAGTAGCGCGTAGAAACTTTTAGAAGCACACACCTATGTATACTTTGGCATTTATTATTCATATCCATAACTTGCTGCAAATCCTGTTAGCGCGGCGCGAGCGTACGACCGCGTTTTTGCACCCCTGCATTACAAGCTAATCCTTAGCCCTAACTAATTGGAGTCACATACTCCAGGAATGCAAATTTCCTCTGCTTTCAAACGACACTAATACCTTATTATAATCTTCAAATATTAAACTTACCACGTTTAACTTAGCTTATCACTTTTTCGTGGGGGTGGTGGTAAAGTTACACTACAGATGTTAAAGTTTAATTTGTTTACAATAAAAATGAAAAGCAAAGATACCTTTCATACGTTATCGGAATCGTCTCGAAATAACTTTTAAATTGGTAAATAAATTTTGAAAATCGATTGAGAAATGAAATCACAAATCAGTTTTAAGCACACTGATATCGCAAAAATGTTGCACTTTTTGAAAAAATTATCATATGACGATCTCTAGTAGCGAAAGACTGTTTATCGTATCAGTCAGCATTATGACATCACGGAACGAGTTCCAAGCGTACATAAAAAAAGTAAGGTTAGATGACTTAAAATGCTTAAAAAAGAAAAGCTGTTGCATCGTCGATAAGGGCTTAATGGTTGTCGAGATGTTTTTATCAAAAGCATCATACCGATATCTCGCAAAAATGCTCTAAATCGCGTTTCTACGATAAGAACTTTTCAAGTTAAAGAAGAACACACATTTTACAATTAATAGTTAATTATGACGTTATGTGAGGTCCTAACCTAAACAAGTGAAATTTGTTGAAGTTGGTAAGTAGGGTACCGGCTTTCGTTTAGGATTACTTCTCTCGGTCAAGAAATGCAACTTTTAAAAAAATCATCTTTGATTATGACGTCATAAACCTCCTTATGGCACTCACCTCAAGGTGGTGATCAATCGTGCCAAGTTTGATGTTGGTACGTCCAATAGTTTTAAGGGAGATAAAGGGCACGTAAGTACACGCGTACAGACAGAATCGCGCTTCATACTGTATATCAGAAACTAAACTGAAAACATAGCAAAACTGCAGACAGTGACACTGTTTCGACCTATCAGGTCTCTTCAGTGCAGTTGGTGACCGACAAGAAGCTAGAGGCTTTTAATAAAGCATAGCTTAGATTTTAATAAAGCTAGCTTAGATTTTAATAAAGCTAGCATAGCTTTTAATAAAGCATAGCTTAGATGCAGTTTTGCTATGTGCATCGCTAGCCTCTTGCATTACTATACATGTAAGACCTTGTGACCACTAGGCTGTGACAGCACTATTGTTCTAGCAGTTGCTAGACTTAGTGCACCTGCGACAACCGCCACTCATTCACGAGTGATACGGCTTCGCAGAGTACTGACAGACCATCCACCAAGTGGATCTAGTATAGATCCCGCAAGTGTGGCGGTCTAAGCTATGCTTTATTAAAAGCCTCTAGCTTCTTGTCGGTCACCAACTGCACTGAAGAGACCTGATAGGTCGAAACAGTGTCACTGTCTGCAGTTTTGCTATGTGCATCGCTAGCCTCTTGCATTACTAAACTGAAAACATTATCAACAGCCCAATAGGCCTCTCATTTAGCATGAAAACCCGCATTTATCACGTGAATGCCTTTTTTGTCGTAGTCGATTAAATGTATGTGTTCGTATCGCAGTATCCGATTTCGTTTTTCGTAAACCCATGATCAACAAGTTCAACAAGTTGGTATGTAAGATTTATTCATTGTTTTAATTGAATTCTATTCATCGCTGTAACTGACACCACCAGTTTAAATAAAATATATTTGTGATCTCTGTTGCATTTGTTTCAACTATTACCGTAATTAACTCTAAATGTAACTTTTGTGAGTGTAGCTGTGTGTAATCATATTTGTATGATTTTGAAAAAACTGTGAAACCGCTGAACTCTGAATCAAAATAACAATACAAAAAACATAATACTATCAATCTTTCTAGATCTATTGTAATCGATTTCACAAGTACTGTGATCAACTGCACTCCAGATTGAGCAGAACTTGGAATTGCAGAGCTACGCTTGCGGCCACATATCGTGCAAACGACTAGGAAAAAGACCAGAGTGAGCACTGGATAACGGTAATATGTGTCGTCTACGTCCCAAAAAAGAGGAGGGTAAACAAATCAACAAAAAGAATACCTCGCTGGTATTTCTGGTTTTCGTTTTGATATCTTTCCATTTTTTCGAGCAATTCTTGCGCTCTTTTTTCCGCCAACAGCTTCTCTCTTTCCATTCTCTCTCTCATCTCTCTTTCTCGATCCAAAGCTTGCCTATAAACATCAGCGTCCAATAATTTTAAATACAATACTTTGCATTACTCCTGACTAGTTCAAAACGGAATGCCTTCTAATTGGGTTTGCATTGTCAACCTGAACGTTTCGTGTCGGGTCTCTGTCTAATGAAAAAGTAGGGGTAATCACAACAACAAGAGGCTAGTTCTCCTAATTGATTCCAAATCGTCTAAGTTCAGGCTCTTTGACAAACAAAAAACAACTGACAATCCAATACAGCCATGTACTATGTGCAAATAAAAAGCTGTTTTAAAGCAATGATATCCACCCTGTGTGCTCTACGAGATTAGAATTGTGAAATAGGGAAAAGGGAAACACTTAAACCTACCCAAATATGACCGCCGGCTTTATTGGCTCAGTGGCGTGCAAATATACAGGGTGTCCCAAACAGATGTATACACATTAAAAATAATTGTAAACGTAGTGTTTTATTAGAATTTTATTATTTTAAATGTGTCAAAATATTTGCAAATAACAGTTTATTGTTTACAAATAACAGTTTGTTTTTTCACTGCATTTTGACTACATTTTAAATGATTGTAAATAGCCAATAACTAAACTGTTTGTATTTTTTTGCGGATTCAACCCCTGAACAAAAGAATGACAGTCAGACTTAACTTCAAAGAAAGAAAATTTATTCTAAAATACTACTCTAAGTGTGAAAATGCAGTTGAAGTGCAAAGACAATTTAGGAGAGAATTTCAAAGAGATACTGTTTACAACCAGTGTTTTAAAATAAATTTTCTTTTTTTGAAGTTAAGTCTGACTGTCATTCTTTTGTTCAGCGGTTGAATCCGCAAAAAACACAAACAGTTTAGTTATTGGCTATTTACAATTATTTAAAATGTAGTCAAAATGCTGTGAAAAAACAATAAACTGTTATTTGTAAATATTTTTACACATTTAAAATAATAAAATTCTAATAAAACAGTACGTTTACAATTATTTTTAATGTGTATACATCTGTTTGGGACACCCTGTATATTGCTTTTGAGAAAAACCGATCCCACATGACTTTAAAAGAATACGAAAAAGCGCAAATGGCTCTGTAGAAAAAAAATGCTGTTTGCATGAAAGAGCAAATTTTACTTCTATTTGGATGTACATATGCCATCTTTTAATTCGCAATAAAACAAAACTATGTTGCATGGGTTGAGATTAAGCAAAGTTGAGATATTGCCTAAAGTTATAATCGGCTTATCTTCACTTAATTACCTTTCTAGCTGCTTTTGATGCTTTTCTTCACGTGACTGAGCTTTCATTTGCTGTACTTCAATTGTATCTGGTTTCCTTCGCCTCATATACAGTTCGTGATTGCCCATGCACAAAGCTAAGATACGTTTGTTGATGCGTAGTCTCTCAACGAAGAAAACAAAGTCCTAAATAAACGAGGGTATAATCACTCCTATCCACCTGGTAGTTACATCTAATTAGTTTAATAACTAATAACTGCACGATGATGTTTTACTGACAACAAAGTGATCTTTTACTGCGCTTTTGCTTTTGCTTTTGCAGGTCAAAGTTTGATACCAGAAGTTACAAATATGATTTAAAAATCATGATCAGTTTCAAGATTTACAGCATTGCCCAAGGCACCAGAATTACACTGCTGCCTAAATATGATCAGAATCATAAATGTTGGTCCACAATGAAGCCGAGCGCGGCTTTACTCTTTGTTTTGCTTTGTCTTAATCGCCAACCGTAAACGGCTAGAAGCAGTCTCAGTCGCAAGCTGGAATGAAATACGCTTATAACCTTCTTCAAAGAGAAAACCCGACACAAAGCTGCACGCGCAGAACATGTGTTCCTTCGTGTTAGCATTGCTATTTCAATTAGTGAATCAAAAGGTTGAGGCGTCTCCAGAGAATG
Source organism: Trididemnum clinides (assembly GCA_963675345.1). Classification (NCBI taxonomy): domain Eukaryota; kingdom Metazoa; phylum Chordata; class Ascidiacea; order Aplousobranchia; family Didemnidae; genus Trididemnum; species Trididemnum clinides. The sequence continues at coordinate 9,466,010 of OY776293.1, forward strand.
ACAAGTAACGCAATGAGATATCGTGAGGTTTTGGTGCGCTTCAAAATGGTTAACGATCTAGTTTTGGTTAGCACTGTTGACTGAAAATATTGACAATAAATATTTTGTTTTTCTCATCAATTTCCACCAGCGTCAGCAGGTGGGTCAAACAATAACATGGCAATGATGACAAATCATTCAAGACAAAATGCACCCAGAATTGGGACTGCTGTGAAGTGATTCACAGAGGTATTTACGATAGGCACCAACTATAGTTTGAGCCCCAAGTGTGAGCTTGAAAGCTTTGCAGCAATGTCAATGAAAGCAATTACTAACAGCTTTGGTACAGCTCTGAAAACAAAAAGCAAAGAAGTTCAACCTGTCTATCTACTTGCTGCAAAGCAAAATTGCATTAATTACCTCTCAAATCTTTAACACTATTAATTAGCAAAAACTTACTGGTGACTTTTTGTCGATCGGTTTGATGACGAATTTCTTGTCATTGAAAGAAATGTTTCGAATCTCACTCCAGGGAAAACCAATTTTGGGTGTCAGCCTGCAAAAGAAACGCCAAACTTATAATCAATGCAAGACTAAAGCCACTTCACCAGATTCTAGCTTCTCTTGTTTGCATTGGGTGCTGCTGTAATTGTGAACCAAAATACCGATAAATGTAATAAAAGCATAATGTGCTACAGCGCATGGTAAAAGCAGTAACTGAACCGTTAGACTGCCTATTGATATGCCTTAAAAATAGAAGTGATCACCACTTATCCATATCACAAAAGAGTTACTGTATTGAGAAAATTAATAATTAAATCTACTTCCACATCTTACAAAGGAATAGTAGTATGTAAAGGTACAATAAGTTCAATTATTAAATCTCGTGATACTGTAAAAGAGTAATGAAGACAAAATTTTAGCACAACGGAAACAACGCATGTCGATATGCCATATTTAATGAAAAAAAGTTTGTATTTATAATTAATTCTTTTATCTTCAAACCTCGAGCAAGGGTTTCAAAGTTACAGCATAATAATATAAGTAAGTGTGGCTTGTATTAGCACACGAATTACTTGTCAGTCTTCTCGTAGATATTCAACCCCAGTGCATCCACACCTAAAAGTAGTTGCGTGCGTTTCTTGTTTTGAATGTCAAAGTAGTTGACTCCATACATTTCCAAATCCTTCAGAAACAGCATAAGTTAGCACTGGGAACTAAGAAAAGAGAAAGAGTCTCGTTGCAAACACTTAACATTCCATTGCCATGACCACACGAGATTGTGATGATATCACCAAATTATATCAACTGCACCAGCAGCATGCCGCAGAGGTTAACCAAACATTAACCTTTTTCAACCGGCATAGTCTCATTGCTTCACAAAATTGTAATAACAATATCAGTTCACTTTGTCGCGACCAATATACCGCATTTAGGCAATTTAAAAAGGCTTTTCGTGAGCGTAGAACAGGGCTGTGGTTCCGAAAGAAATCGTAACTTTGCCAAATTCGAACTAAAAAAATAGAAACCGATGAACTCAAAACTTGAAAAAAATTAATTGATTCAAGTTTATTAATCATGCAATTTTGAAATAAGAGTTTCGTGCTGTGAAAATACAAAAGGCTAGACCTAATACAAAAAGAATAAGACGGAAATGAAATTTTAAGAAGCTTTTTGTTGTTTACAACTAGTCCTTTTATGCCTATTTCGAGCGGGTATCATTCAGCGGTCTAATTATTTCTTACTTGTTTTTGAGAAAGACCACTTCATTTGGTCTACTCAAGTACGAACTTACACTCAAAAAACTTATAATGCAGTACTCAAACTTGATCTCAAACAAAAATCGATCGAGTTCGCAGGCCTGGTGTATAGTAAGTCACTGAAAGTTAAAGCGCAAAATAATTATAGCATCAGTGAAAAAAATAAGGAAACAAAATTCAGACAAAAGCTCTTGAAACCTGTGAGATTTTAAGATACTCAATCATTGCATCTTCTCTAGCCATTGATCCATGTTCTGCGTGCCAGGTTTGAATGCGTTTTTCCCATTGTTCCTTGCTCATTTTGTGTTGCTCATAAACTCTGCAAGCAAGCTATCTCAAAAAAAAGCAGCAAGATTTTGCAAAAACTCAAGAGCTCCTAACGAAGTGAGTGATGCTTGTGAGACGCGGCAAGCTACAACGCAATTTCGATAACGGTAGTATTATTGAAACTCAAAACAATATACAGAACTGTGATAACGCAGTCGGGTTTTAATATCAAAGGGGTTAAACTTAAACTTATCAACCATGCATCCAATATTCCAGTCCATATAAACTGTCACTCTAAAATACGCCATAAACGGAAAGCGGTAGTATTTTTAACAGAATCAATTTAAATGAATTGAACATAATCACAATCAACGTGTTAGTGTCGGTAATTGAATGATTAAAAAATGTGAAAAGTCATTCTTTACCTCTGCGGCAGTAGTCTGTCATTGTTTAGATAACCTGTAGGGTGACGACTGGCATGAAACACGCCGTATTTTGCTTGAACTGCATACGATGCCAGCAAGACCGACGTTTCAGGTGGGCAATATATTTCATCCGATAAAATGCCATCTTTTACTTGTAAGAAGAATAGTCGCTACAAAATACAAAGCACATGACGGGTGTATTTACAACCTAACGTGCAATTACTAGCCTATTTATCTTTTTAAATGCCAATACGTAAAAAATAACATTTAAACTATAAACCGCTTTACACCAAAGTATACTTTTTATGAACTTGTAAAACAAATGACATATCATTGACTTAAAATATATCGGGTGTCGCAGAACAAGTGAACTGCATTTTGTTAGGAATTTTCTCGGCCATAATAAAACCGACTTTATTGAAATTTTACATACAGTAACCTTAGGATGTTATCAACACTTGTACAAAATATCTACAAGATCAGTTGCAAATTAAGTGAGTATTATCAAATTAAAACAATGTCTCAAAAAATGCAATATCAGAGTAAAATTCATTTATTTCTGTCTATGCTCAATGTGACCTGCATCCTCCTCGACGACTACACGAACCCGTTTCTTCCATGCAGAAATGCTTTTGTGTATTTCTTCTATCGATATCTCCTTCCATCATATTATTATCCTGTTCATTAACGCCTATTCGGTCAAATTGTCTTGCACTCGCCGGTAAATCTTCTCCTTCAAAAAGTTCCACATGGCAAAATCCATCGGGTTGCACTCAGGATATTGCAAAAGCCATTCATCCTTCATGATGAATTCTGGTGTAGCCTTCTCCAAATGAACCTGGTTTACCCTACTTGTGTGGCAAGGAGCCCCATCCTGCTGAAACACGTAATTGTCTCAATTGCGACGTCACAAAGCGCTTATTCAAGAATTATTCGCATAATTTTACTCTGATATTACATTTTTTGAGATATTGTTTTGAATTTGATAATACTCACAAAACCTGCAACTGATCTTTCAGAAACTTTGTACAAGTGTTGATAATATCCTAAGGTTACTGTGTGCGAAATTTCATTAAACTCGGTTTCGTTGTCGGCGAGAAAATTCTTAACAAAAAGTGGTTTACTTTTTACGGGACACCCGATATAAAAGTCTGGCGGTAACATATCTAGTTAATAGAATATAGCACATCGTAATTTTTTTGCAACAGTTTACTTATTGTAAAGTTGTTAATCAAATTATAAAACATAAATTTAAGATACATCAAAGGGCTTCCGTTTTCGAAGGTTTTTGGAACCGAGTATAGCATGACTGCACAATGCTTTCCACATGGGCTATGCGACATTTTAACACAGCGCATGCGATGCGTGACATTACAAAGAGCAATGCTTAGCCAAGCTCTGTAGACAAGAAAAAGCCGGTATCGAAAGTCTCCGCAAATATATCATGCCTGATCTATCATCTACACTGTGACTGTGTACTGCCACCGATTAATGACCAAATTTCTTAGAAAACTGAATGAGCAGATAACAACAAATACCAAAACTATTACTACAATGATATCACCAAATGACAAATACTGCAAATTTCTTTTAGGAAAAGTGAAAATTAAAAACGTAATCAAACAAGGTTTAGAGAATACTACCAACCACACAAAAAGGTTCAAGATCCATAACAAATGACAAAAATTTGTAAAAAAAACTCTGATTTAGTATAAGCAAAGTGCGTACAAAAGCATCAAGATAAACCGCCTCAATCAATAGACCATTTTGCAAAATTTTGAAATTATATAAAAAAGCTTTGGCAATAGAAAATAATCAGTAAGTATACCTGCGTAATCTCTTGAATTAGTTCTTCAGCAACATCTTCGGGATAAAATTTTGCTCGGAACTTGAACTGCAAAGGAAGTTCTTTTCTCACGTCCTGTTGCTGAACCTGTTTGAACGATAGAAACAATGTACATCAGACACAAGCATGGAAATCAAGATCTATTATCTTATGTGAATCGTTACCTAACAATTTCTGTTCAAATATGAGTCCAAAAACATCAACGAGCCTGCAAACTCTTTGCCACAAGGCCATCAAACACTCAAAGTGAAGTTTTTTCCTTAACGAGGGTTATTTTTGAAACAAAGATTTTTCTTTATTCGGAGAGCTACAGTAATAGTACAATAAATAACACACCGTAGGTCAGTTATGCATATACAGGGTGTCCCAAAATAAATAAAACCCACAAAATTGCTAATAAATATGTTGATTTTGACCCTATAGTTTATATTTTTCAGATTTGATAACAGTTATAAATAACAATTATTGTTTTAAAACCCCATGGCTTGGAAATTAGAAGAAAAAATTTTTTGCGTCACGACTTATATAGAGACTAAATCCTATAAGACTGTTCAAACACGCTTCCGCAGGAAGTTTAATTTCAACACTTATCCTGGAAAATCCCAAACATTCCTGTGGTATCGTAACTTTCAAATCTATAGAACTGTAAATAAACGTAGCAAGAAATTAGAGAATCCATCTAGTGGAAGGAAATTGAGTGCAAGATCTGCAGATAATGTGGAAGCGTCCAGAGTTTCTGTTGGCCGGAGCCCGAAAAAGTCCATTCGAAGACGCAGTAGTGAGCTCGGCATTTCGCGGTCCTCGCTGCATAGAATCCTTACTCAAGACCTTAATCTGTATCCTTACAGATTCTCTAATTTCTTGCTACGTTTATTTACAGTTCCATAGATTTGAAAGTTACGATACCACAGGAATATTTGGGATTTTCCAGGATAAGTGTTGAAATTAAACTTCCTGCGGAAGCGTGTTTGAACAGTCTTATAGGATTTAGTCTCTATATAAGTCGTGACGCAAAAAATTTTTTCTTCTAATTTCCAAGCCATGGGGTTTTAAAACAATAATTGTTATTTATAACTGTTATCAAATCTGAAAAATATAAACTATAGGGTCAAAATCAACATATTTATTAGCAATTTTGTGGGTTTCATTTATTTTGGGACACCCTGTATATGAGGCAGTAAAAGCCTGACAAATGGTTTCACGAAGACAAAGACCGGCACCTTGAGGGCTTTTATACAAATGGAATCCAGGAAATAGTAGAACATGTTTTTGAACGTCTGAAATCTATAAGCAGACCGCAAAGTTGGAAACACAATTCTCTCTATAGTATAATAAGGTTAAAATAAGGAAATCTGTGTAAAGTGTTCCAAAGCATTAGCTACCACAAAAATTTGGAAATTCCGCGAAATCGTTACTAGCTCTAGGTGAAGTTGGCGTCAGGTTTAGGAATCGAGTTTGAGTTAGAAGGAGTTATGGTTAAAGTCTGGGTTAGTCAGCGAAATTTCCACGTTTTCTTACTCTCCTATATTAAGCGCCGTACGTCAAAAACCTTATTGTTATTAAAATGCTCGTCGACAATATTGTTAACACATACCTTTTTGTTTAATTTCAACCACGTGACATAACCTTTGGTATCAGTATACTGAAGACCAAAAAACCAAATTTCTCTTAATCCAATTGTCCTCACAACCTGTAGTGAATATAAAAAACAAACTTTATGTTTAACTTCAGTAGAAATCTCACTATGCAAAATATGGTGCACAATTACGAATTCGTGCAGGCTAGCCAAATCAAGGTGTTCTTTTGCTCAAGTGTTTAAAATGTCGAGATGACAAATCAATGCATGTGAAATTTTGTATCAAACGAACATAAAAACACTTAAGTTCGTAAGTTTTTTGTGTTTACGTGATACAAACCTCACATACATTAGTATGTCATCGTAATATCTGATCGCTTGAGTAAAAGAACACTTTAACGAGGCTAGTATGCACAAGTCCGTAATTACAGATCATATCTTATCTCGTGAGAGTTCTTCAAATGTTAGACGTAAGGCGTTTCTTTGTGATTAAAATAATTTTCTAGGACTATGATGCCAGAATTCATGAAGCATTACTTATAATGCAATACAACCCTAAATTTATTACTTATTTGTCAAGGGAGCATCTTATCTATTAACGCAGTGATTCTCAAATTGAGGTCTTTGGTTCTGTAGAGGTCACCAGGCAATATTCTAAGACAGTAAAGCATCTTCAAAAAACACTGTAAATCTTTTTCAAACGAAGCTATTAACATGCTTAAAATATCTCAGCCTGCACCAATCAACAGCTGCTTCAACGTGGTAGTGCAATCCCCCACCATGTTTGGGGTGGGACAAAAATGGGTGCTGGCCTTTCCAAGGGTGCAAGTTACGCCAGGCATTCTCCACATCCAATTATTTTTTTAACATGCTTCCCTCTAAGTGACTGCAGAAGGGTAGCACTCTACGCCTGTCCCCTCCCTTTTCCTGCCTCTTTCTTGCCTGTATTCTCCTTCTCCTTCTGATGAACAACAATGATTACCTTAACCCTGGCCCCGTCTTTCCCTCCTCAGTATATTCTGAAAATGAAGTCTAAAGGGGTAGGTCGGTGCAATGATGTACTTGCTCTAAATGGGTCCATGTAAGGTTTGCGCTACTTAACTCCTCCTAATTCAATGCTCTAGGCAGCTCCCACTCATGGAGCTGTTTTCACTGCGTCTCTGCTTCTCCTGGGGGTTCCCAACCAATCAACTTTTTTGTTGAAACCTCCAGCATGAAAACTCCACCATTTAAATTCGCTCTTTTGGGTCCCCTCTTCCAACATAGCACCTCTGCACTAACCTTGCATACAAACATCCTATCCTCCTTCCACTCACTTTGTAACTCCTCTCTCTGTACCTTTCCCACCTTCTACATTACTGGCTGTTCTTCTTCACCACCTGCACCCTCTTTCTCCCCTCACTCATTCTTCAATGGAATGCCAGAGGTCTTTAAGCCAAAACCACTGAACTTTTCCATTTTATCTCGCTCCATCCTCTAGATCTCATCTGTACTCAGGAATTCAACCTCAACCAGTCTTCCTCGGTTTGGATCCCTGGATTCTCTACTCTCGGATCTGATCACACTCACTCCAGCTCTGGCATTCTTTCTTGTAATGACCGGCACACCAGAAGTGGTGCCATTATTGTTGTCAGACAGGAACTATCCTTCTATGAAATCTCTATCCCCTCTCTCTCTTTGCTTGACCCCTACTCTGACAATGCAGGGATGAACATCTAACTAAATAACTCTTTCCTGCTCTCTTTTCTTAACGTTTATGCTCCACCATTTGCTCTTCTTCAATGGATAGAACCGACTCCTTCTCTTCCTTCATTCTTTTTTCCTGCAGAAATCTTCATTCTGGCAGATTTCAATCACCATCACCTCATCTGCGACACAAAAGGTATTTCTCACCCCCATGAGGAGGAAATATTTGATTAGGTCATCTCTTTGGACCTCCTTCCCCTTAATAACCCCACAATCTTACCTTCTTCCATTGCTGATCTCCTGACATCTCTGCTCCTTGCTCTCTTGTACTTGGATAGTGTTTCAAAAACTGGGTTCTGATTATCTCCCAATTATTTTATCTGCCCCCCTTTCTCCACTCTTTTGCCCCAATGAACAGCCCCCTTCCTACAATTTCTGAAAGCTTTTTGGGATGATTTTTCATTTTACTTTGACTCTCACTGTCTTTCTGCAGAAGAATACTCCTCTCTTTCTCTTTCCTCTACTGCAACTGTCTACACTCCTGTGGCACTGAACACGGCTACATTTTTCCATTTCTTTTGGCCGTGTCAAATGCCAACCTCAAGCCTGATGGTCTCCTGAAGTGGAGATGCAATAAGCAAAAAACATAAGGCATGACAGGTGCCATGCTCATTTCTCTCCTAAATCAGTCTATTCTCTCCTCCGTCCTAACACTGGTTCTTCTTTCATCTTCCTCCACTTCTACCTCCCATCTGTTCTTCTTCCAGGAAGTTGGCATCAGTCTATACCAACCACCCAAGATTTCACTTTTTTGTTTCCCAGCCTTTCATAGCAGAGCCAGTGGCCACCTGTATGAGCTCTGATGGGCCACATGCCCTGATGAGTCTCATTTTTCTTTCTTCTCTTCCACTTATTTTCTGACGGCTGCCACAATCCTCTCTTCTACCACTGCCACTGGCCCAGACAAAACCACCTAACCCAGGTGTCGGCAGCCTTCGACTCTGGAGCTGCATGTGGCTCTTTTGCCCTTTGACTGCGACTCTCTTGCTTTTTTTTAAACCAAGCAAGCATGTGTCGAAACTCGCTTCTTTGCCACCAATCAGAGATGAGCAACATTTCTTGCTTTTGGAAACCATTTATTAGAGTATGAAGAGAACCTGATTGGTTCTTTGCCACTAATTAGAGGTGTAGATCTTTTTTTTGAAAACACCAATGTTAAGAAGACCTATTGCGGATTTGGCTGTTCTCTTTGTTGTGGAAGTCGAGCCCAAATGACTCTTCGATCATGAAAGGTGGCTGACCATTGGCCTAAGCCATGCTAAAGCATTTTCCTTGCATTGGCATGGATTTTCTTTTTTGCATTTTTAATCTTTTCTAGTCATTGCATTTATTTCCTTCTATCCCCAAGACACTTGGACTAATTCCAAACCCTTTATTGATTGTTGAATGATAGGGGTAAAAAACGTATTTTTAGTGGGATTTGCTACATAAATTTCAAGATTGATATGGTGCAGTCTTATTCTGATATGGCAAAAGCTCTGATTTCATTTTGAGCAATTTGCAAGTGTGCAGCGGCACTTTCAACACTACTTGCTATCAATTCAAAAGCCTGAAATAGGCTGGACGTGATTCATGGTACTAGAGTAACGTAGTGCGAAATGGAACCAAACATAGAAAATCTGGTAACCGCCAAGCAGGTACAACCATTTCAAAGACATTTCAAAGACTAATTGCTTATAAAGAATCAATGATTGGAATGTCGCTTTTGTGTGAATTGACCTTAAACCAAAAACTTTTGAACTTCCGTATTATTTTTGTTTCACTTAAAATGTTGTAAAAATGATTACCTGTGGTCACAACCACTGGCTTTGTATAGTGCAATCTATTAAATTTACTTCACACAAACTATTGACAATACAAAAAATGAAACATACGATTTAAATATAACTGTCGTTTAATAGATCAATCCAAATGTTAAAAAATGAGGCATAGTGTATATTGAACAGTCACCATCAACACATTTTATTTTAATTTTTGGATAAAAGTATGAAATTAGATATAAATACTATTAGTAATGTTAATGTGAACCCTAGATCCATCAATATTGGAGCTGTTTTCTGAAAAAAATAAATAAATAAACTGAAGATTAATATGACATTAAACCGGGCAAACTTAATGACCTGATCAAACAACTGTTTTCCAGTTGTACTTGGCTGGATTGCAAACTCCAACTCGGCATCCATTGTAGTCACACGAACATTGATCTGTAAAAAGCCAGTTTTAAATAAAAAAAAAGTAATGACAGAAAGCCTAAACAAAATGGTTTGCATTTTGTAACACATGCGTCTAGTGGTATGCAAAGGTTTTTGAAGTGATACACAAGTATCTTCTGATTATTCTTCACATAATACAGTATTGGTAGTTTTCTTTTTACTTATTGGATTCCATTATTAAATTTCTGAGTATTCGTGTACAGTCTCAGGCAAATTAGTTGACTATAACTGCTGTTTGAGTCTTTGCACAATGAAAGGATATGTGCTTGAAAATTCTTAGTACTTGCCATTTTATTTCATTGTACACCAATCAATGAACAAATGCACTGTGTATTGCGTGGCAATCAAAAGATAGGCTTTTATGTTGTCATAAGGGATCTACACGTCTCAAAAATGTTTAAGAAAAAGCAGTTCTTTTTGATGTTTTTAGTTGAGAGCCAGGTGTGATATTTTTCTGTTTTCAATACCAAATATCACACTAACATGGTGCATCGCATGTCAAATCTTTGACAACCGTAAAACTATAACTTACTAGCATATTTAGACACATATTTTGAAAAGTGCTAGAGCATCAAGCAAACTCAATCCTATTACTAAAGAGAATTTATAAGCAATGGAAACTTTGGTGTCATTCAATAATTTAAATTATGTAATGCTTTTTTGGGTTTAGAAACACTCTATATGCAATTACTAACTAATTCTTACATGTTTCAGATCAATTCCATCGTCTAAAATTTAGTTCTTATAATCAAATGAATACTAATTGGTTTTGTCACTAAATGCAGCAATAAAATGAACTCTAATGAGTAATTGAAGATACTGGGGGACCATGTTCAACCTGCTATGGACTTTTATTTCCAAAGCGGAAATGCAATCTTCCAGGATGACAATGCTCGCATACATAGGGCTAGAAAAGTGGAAAATTGGTTTGAAGAATTCAGTGGATCATTTCAGCGCATAGGTGTCGAGTTTGTGATTTTACCAAACATATACAAACTTTATGACATCAAAATTAAAACATGGCCATTTGATTACCTATGACGGGGGTGTCAAACATAAGCCACATGGGCAAATGTGGCCCATGTAAGCATGTCATGCCACAGTGCAAATACCTGGTCTCCAAAGTTGGTCAGCCAAAGTTACGTCAAAATGGCTGTGAAGTAATGGCCAACAACTTCCTAAAGTTGCAGCTGGCATGACAAGTTGCAATGAGAGAGGTGATTTCCTTTTTTTTCAGAGATCAGCACCATTTCAAGGTACATCCCATAACTTTCGGAGATCGTTTGATCAAAGTTTGGGGACCACTGATATACAGTCTTGCCTGCTTATGTTGTTTTTCAACTGATTCAGGCCCATACCTGGCTTGCATGAGTTGAGTGTAGTCAAATGTGCAGGCATGCATGGCATACCCGCAGCCGGCACCCTTGTTTCAGCATATGTATTGGCTACCTCAGTCCCTTGATTTAAATCCTATAGAGAACTTGTGGGATGCACTAGAGAGAAAGTTACAAGGCTCATCACCACTTCTTAGAACTTTACTTGATTTGGAGGAAAAATTATTTTATTTATGGCCGAAACTTGATCATCACAATTTGAAAAAGGTTGTAGATTCAATGCCTAGTCGAATGAAAGCTGTCATCAAAGCTAAGGGTGGTCCAATTGACTATTTATAAATTTTGATATAAGCGACTTTTATTTTGGCCTTATAGTGTATATATGAAGCAGTCCACATATCAGTTTAAAAAACTGAAATTTGCTTACACTTTTCAGAAGTCTAATTTTACATAAAAGAAAAAAGTTGACATCGAGAGCATTTTGCTCTTTTAGTCAATTATTTTGAGCAAGATTGTAAACTTTTTTTATGCATTTACTTTTGCAATGATACTTTGTCTCATCAGATTAGCATAGGTCAGACCAATTTTTATTAATCTGTATCATGCTTTTGCTTGATCGTATACCATGCCCAAGCAAAACAAAAAAGAATTAGGGTGTGCAAATCTAGTAACGTCACTATCAAAATGTAGCAATTGCTTTAGTAAAATCTCACTTTTTTGGAAGTTGTTTTATTACATAATCTTTTCGTAAATAAAAAGATAATTATACTGAATGAGTTCTCTGATGCCAGATGGAATCTGATGGCAAAACGGGACCCACAAGTAAAATACAATTAGAAAAACATTGATAGTGACTCTCTTAACAAAATCAAAAGACCCAAACTCCTATAAATTAACTGCAGAGAGTGACACTGCTTTGTCCAACCAGATCTTAGACTATGTCTGATGAAGTAAAAGTTCAGCACTTCTTCAATTAACTACCTGTCAATAAAGGCCGGTGACCATTCTCATCTTTTTGTTGGCTGGATCACTACAATGAAAATTGGGAAAAGTGCAGTACATCATTATAAATGTTCACCTCTTTTTACATTAACTAATCTTAACTATTTACTTATTTATACAAACATCAAATTGAAACTTACTGCTTTGGGCATTTTTCATTCACAGGTAGATTCTTTATAATAACTAAAAAGCAATGGAGGCAAATTAAGCAATTCAACCTAACTCTAAATATATTTTAAAAGGCTTGAAGAGCCTGAACCTGTAAATATGAGTCATCCATCAACACATACAGTTGGAATATAAAACTTAATCGTGATCATTTGCTAAATAATTTTTAAAACGTTTGAACAGGAAAAGGGTTTGATTGTTGTGATTATAAGTAGATACTGTAAAAATGTTTTATAATTCTTTGAACAACATGTTCCCAGTCGGAGGTCAGATCCTCTAATTTCTTCACTATCTATTTGTTATTTGTAATCTACCAGGAAGTTTTTGTACTGGCATTTCAAGTCTGAACTTGCAGTTTTAAAAAAAACTGGTATTACACCAGCAATCAAGCAATAATTAAGCTGCAAAATTTTACTGGTTTGAGTTCTTCTATCACATTGCTTGCACCAATTGACCAAGAGATCTTGTGTTGAAACTTGTAGGTTGATTAACACAGTGTTGTTTTATCAACCATGTTTGAAAGTTTGAGGATTTAAGAAGTTACATTAAAAAGAATTTGAATAAGGTGAACTACATTTAAATATTTTCATCAATGCAGGGTAATGATTAGCATTCACAAATTATCAACGTACAATTAACAATGAATCACTTGCTTTGAATTTGAAGCTGCACATTTCCACAGACTTTTGACAATGAATTACGTTGGGCTTAAAAACAGTTGGGTGAATTAGAGCCTGTTTTTTTTACTGATAGAAAGTCAATGGTGTTTTAAGTCTTTGCATCGTTTTTAGAAATGATTTTATTTACTCTGTGCATACCAATAAAAATATTCACATGTTCTCACAGGAATTGTTGGTAACTGAAGCAGTGATGTTGTCAATGAGATTGAAAATGCATCACAATTTACAATAAGCCATGGTCCATCAGTAATAAGGAAATTTGGCATTCCATTTAGAGGGGAAAAATTTTCAAAACCATTCAGCCTAATGATGACATTTTAACAAAAAAAATGCACAGTCAGTGGAATTTACTAATATTTTTCACCTATGATCACATATTGTCACATCACCAAACAACATTTATACTTCACATTGTATCAGTTAGTCTGGCAGAGTGGTGTACCAGTTCGAGCATTTGCTTTGCACTTAATAAACCTGGGTTTATTCATATTGTAGAATTACACCAAATGTTTTGAAAATGGTAACTACAGATCTCCTGCAAGGCATTATCAACAGGAGTAATATGGAGTGACATGTGAAACTGAGTTTACTTAATCATGATTAAAAAAAAGAGCATTGGTATTCATGCCAATGGTCTGAGCATATACCTACTCTTGGTAGCACCTCAATAATCATCAGCAGTTGCACTGTCTAAACCCAGACAATGCCAATCATGCTTTTCCACTCAAAAC